>CM077016.1:2329578-3529578 GCA_039090855.1 Macrothele yani
TGCTGAACCATCTGCAAGTTGTGCATGAAATTCGATGAAGTAAGATTTCTGTTTGGATTGCAAAGCTAAAACTGGTTATCCATATGGGAGACTTGGTTACATTAACAATATCAAATACTCAATTTACCACAAAGAAAGAATATAACAAAATTCTACTTATCTTTTGCTATGTGGATGCTAAGGCGTAACTTTTAAGGAATTAATAATAAGTCTAAGCAAGCAAAAGAAAAACGCTTGTTCTATAATAAACTATTTACTACAGTTTTTATTAGTGCATCCTAGAGAGATTTTACAGTTTGATCGATTCCAATCATAAAATATATCACTCCTGAGACAAACTCTTGAACAGATTGACATGTGAATTTATCATTACAAAGAATAAATAGGTTGATACAAAATAAATTTTTATTCAAGTATATAGTGTGCAGTTTGTGTGTTTTATTGCTGTCATCATATTTGAATAGCTATAAAACATAGAAAAGAGGGGTACTAACCTGTATTATATACAAACGAAAGGAATGTTCACGTGGATTTCAAATCTGAGCTGATATTTGAGCTTTCTGAAACGTTATAAAAATTATTAAATGGAAATGCAGGATATGTGTCATATATACCTTTAATGTTCCTTTAGGAAAACAGTACGTATGAGTTGTTTACTCATTTTCTTGAAATTATACAAACCAGCTACTGAAAATGAGTATAGCCTTTTTACTTGAGCACTAGAGCACACCTCTCGGGCATCGTATGGACATACACTGCTGGACAATTGCTAAGGACGGATCATAAACGGCTATATAGCGCATAAAAAAGTAAGTGTGGTTGGATGCCAAGTGAAATAAAATAATGTCAGAATGCCAGGACATTACAAGAAAGACAATTTATTGTGCTCTGAAATCCAGAAGGCTTTGGAACGTGTTCAAGGGACAAACAGGCCATTTTGTGGAGAATACGTAAACGTGAAAAAATGCAATTACCGTCCGCAGGCGTTCCGGCGTAAGATGTCAATACGATATATGGCCACCATGGAGGGCGATGCAAGATTCCTCACGTCGTGTCATGCTTTGCACAACATTATCAAGCAGCTGTTGGGGTAATTTACCCCATTCCTCTGTCAGTGCATGGATGAGGGTGTCCTTGTTTATCGGAGGGCATTGGCGACCAGCAAGACTCCTCCCGAAAGCATCCCACACATTTTCAATGGTATAAAGATCTGGAGAACGTGCTGGACATACGAGGCATTGAATATCCTCGCTCTCAAGACACTCCTGGACAGCGACTGTTCGACGACATGTTGCGTTGTCGTCCATGAAAATGAATCTATCACCGACAGCACCACGGAACATGCGAACATGAGGTAGCAGAACATCATTAATGTATTGTTGGCCAGTCATAGTCCCAGTTGGAAGCACATAGAGGGACGTACGGCCATTGATCATGATGCCAGCCCATACCATGACACTACATGTCGGATATCGGTCCCGTTCCTGTATGTTTGTTGGACAATATGCAGTACCACTATCACGCCAGATCAGTTGTCGTCGACAATCAGACGATAGACTGTATGTACTCCCATCTGAGAAGAGGACAGCAGACCAGTCGTTATCAGTCCAATTGCAATGTTGATGGCATTATTGCAAACGGGCTGTACGGTGACGTCTCGACAATGGGATGCACACAACAGGACGGCAGCTGTATAGTCCTCCTTCATGCAAACGTCAGGCGACAGTTTTTCGGGAGATCCGCTTGCCAGTAGCAGCGTTAAACTGATTTGCTACCTCACTAGCTGTGCTGCGCCGGTATCTTTTTGTTGATAGCACTATGTACCGATCTTCTGCAGGTGTTGTACTGAGAACACGACCTCCCCCGTGACGTTTTCTACACTCTCAATTTGTTTGAAATGATTTCCAAAGCCTTGAAACAACACTGTGGCTGACGTCGAACTCCCTGGCAACATCTGTTATTTTTCGCCCTTCTTCAATCTTGCCAATAATACGGCCACGCGTAAAATCATCTAGGTGATGTCGGGAAGACATACTGAAAATTGCAAGTTCGTCAATTGATTCTTTCCATTTCAACTTTGCGTTTGAACAACAACGGTCAATACGCGTCAAATCCTTTATATCTCTTATCAGCGCTATGACGTCACGAACAAGTTCGGCAATCCAAAATTTGCATACGCACAACACGTCTTACTGTATCCCGCATTATGCTAATTTCCACATTTTCCTGCCTTCCATTTTATGGTTGCTATCGTTGCTATTGTCATCCGTCCTTAGCAATTGTCCGGCAGTGTATTACAGTGAATGACTAAAAAATATTGCTTACATTTGTGGGTGTGAGACTTCCACTGTAGTGTCGGTAACCCAATGGTATAGGCGGTGTCTTCCGATATTTCGTCGCAGACAGATTCACGTCCGAATCCTGGTGAGCTATGGATGTTGTGCCAATCTTTGCATTCCCTGGAACCAGTGGCCCAAATTTAAGGAAGAGTGACTGATTATATTGTATCCAATTGCTCACGAAGGTCATAAAACACCCTCTTCCCTTCAAACAGAAACTTTAACAAAGACTAAGAGTCATATATTCTCATTCACAGAATGGTCAGCATTAATTATCTCAACAGAAATTGAAAATAAAAGCAGGATCTCTACATAAAGAGTTCGAAAAAAATGTAGAGACATTCCGAGTTTCATTATGTAAAAATATCTACAGGTAAAGAAATACATATTAAGCATTGTCTGAGCCATAACTGCTCCAGCAGAACATTTGGAATAACCGCTACAGTAGAAATGTTGGTGCGAGGTATAGAACAAATTCAAATATGTATATTCATAATTAATACAAACAATTGACGCGGATTAGGAACATCAAACAGAAGTGATCACATGTAGAGGATTTTAGGAAAGGGAGTGTCTGACCCCAAGTCCTAAACAACCCTTAAAAATAGGAAGCTAGGAGATTTGGGCTAGAGTGCCCGATAGGAAAGTGACACGGAAGCGAAGTAGAAAGGGGGAGGAAGACCACCTTATTTATTACCTGGGGGCCAGTACCCGGGGTCCGACGGCTTAACGTGCCCATATGACGCACGGCGGATATTTAGTGGATCGAGCGTTCGTACCTGCCTGAGATCGAACCTGAGGCTCTTTCCGTGACAGTCACGAACGTTGCCCACTACGCCACCCGCGGCCCAATCAAACAGAAGTCATCGTTCTTTCCACGTTTATAAGTGATTCACGGAAAAATTATCATCTGTCGCCACCGGGAATCGAATCCAGGGTCTTCCAGTTACGCGCTAGATATGCTACCTCTGCACCAAAGTGGCCTGGAATTCTCAAGACTCACATACGACTAACTGCAAAACCACTTGGCAGGTTGCTTCTTGGAGCCTAGCACAATGCTGGGGTTTCACCAAAGATGGAAAGCAGCAATTGAACAAATAAAAAAAGAGAATGAATAATTAATACACACAATTGACGTGGATTAGGAACATCACACAGAAGTCATCGCTTAACCAGGAGGACTTATTTCAAAGCGGTGTGGTGTGTGACTCACCTGTTTTGAACCTTCGGTTCTTGTCTTATTGATATTATTTGTATTGTTGTACTTCGCTGCGTTCTTAATATTTCATTCTCTTTAGGGATTTCACAATTGCCTTTACTAAATTTTATACGTGCCGCAAGTCCGCTGAAAAATGACGTTGTATGTTCAATTATTTTAATTTTAGTGAAAAATCAAAATCTTAGACAATTTCATTGGCATTGAGTTTACAAAAAAGTTACATATAATTATTATTAAAGCAGAAATGAATGAAATGGCTTGGTTATTATTAAAGCAGATATGATTGAAACACCAAATATATAACAGAAGAGATAATCTGATTTATCGCTTTAAGAAATCAAAATTACAGTTTTCAAAGCTTTCGCTCATCAACGGATGGTCTTTTCAAGGCTAATAGCCT
Organism: Macrothele yani; assembly: GCA_039090855.1. Classification (NCBI taxonomy): domain Eukaryota; kingdom Metazoa; phylum Arthropoda; class Arachnida; order Araneae; family Macrothelidae; genus Macrothele; species Macrothele yani. Next base: position 2,333,537 of record CM077016.1, read on the forward strand.
AAAACAAACTGTTCTAAAACTTCAGTTTGTATTACGGTGTTAGCCGTGAAAACCCATCCGTGAAGAGGGAATCCTTGGAAAATCGTAATTCTGGTTTCTTACGTTGATTAAACGGATTATTACTTCAGTCTTTGTAACATTTATTTGGAAATACAGAGATTGAGAGGAATATTTCATTTCTTTTCGGAAAAATGTAATATATTTCTCAAGATATTTTTTCTGAAGAATACGAGTAATATTGTCGTTTTGGTAAAACTAATGTGATTTAACGAACCTCATAATATCTTAAATGTAATTTCAGAAACATAATCCCAATAAATACGTATCATTTCCAAAATTGCTGCAATACGTTGAATCTGTCTTCCATTTCCTCGTGGAAAATATCTGGCTATTAGACAATTTCCAACAGAAATAGTGTACATGTCCATATTTTCTCTGATTTAGTTTTGAAGCAAATTCAACGTTCATGTCAAATTTTGAAATCCAAATTACAGTTAAATTATTAGCGATTATTTATTTGCTTTTCAAAATTCATATGTATATACTGTATAATGAAACGCAATTCATCGTCATTTAGTGTATTTTCTTACTTTTCGCACTTTGTGTGTGTTTCTGGTTAACAAATGTCATTATAAAGCATACGTTGGAAGAAGCATGTAACTCCGTTCAAAAATTATTTTCATGTAAACTACTAATACTTATTTATCCTCGATAAAAGTTGTTTACTCCGATATTTCTTCATCGTGCAAGAAAAATACTTTCCTCCAGTTGTTTTAGCAACTTACCTCCTTTTAATGCAATGAAACAACCCGGTGTTGTTAATGAAGGAATACGATCATATATCTCTTTATACTGTGTTGTGAAGTGCAGCTTAACCAAAAATAACGTATATAACATTCTGAACGCACTAACATCACTTGGGGCAATAACTTGCTAGAGTGATACAAATATCCGTCAAAGAGTTTATCTGGGTAAAGTATTTCATTCCTGGACTCATCATAAACATAGCGCATCTCAGTTTCAAGTTAAATTTCCTCTGTGAGATCCTTCAAACTTATAAAAATATTTTAAACACTTTAAGCCGCCGATGTACCTTAACCAAATCGCGTCCAAAAGTTTTGGCGCTCCCCTATTATAAATAATCGCATGGGGGCGCGGTTTTACGAAATTTACCGCGAAACAGTTCCTTTCATTTTTCATCTCAGCAACACTTACGTGATGAAAAAACAAGAGGTCCCGGTATTGTGTAAGCTTTACGGTCCGAAACAGGCCCATGAGGATATGAAAGTAGAACTGGATGGTTTTTCGGATATATTTTACTAAGGGTCGTGCTAATGCATCTGTCCTTAATTTTTTTAGTATTCAGGATCGATAATAATCTATCTTAGATCGTTTACAGGCATTGCCAAAGAAATAAGAATCAAAACTTTACTAGAGGTCGTCGTTAATTCTAGCATCAGACGTATGCATACAAAAAACGAAATTCATCACATGTTTTTGATTTATGTTTTCTTCAATAAACTCTTCTTACAAAATAAACGATTAGGCACCGAGTCAAGCTTAGCTCACGTAGCATAAGCGATGCGTAACATCTCTGAGATAAATCGTTTTCGAACTCGAATTCTTTCCAAACAGTTAACAGTTTGAACATAAGAAAGTCGCTGTGAGATAGGTTGTAAGAAACCCTCTCAAGCTGAGACACAGTATCTGTCATGCTGTTTGTGCTAATGTAACAAATACATTTCATTTTAGATTACTATTGTAAAAATTATTAACAGTTGTTTCCTTTATTTCAATAAGAAATACATAATGATTAGAAACAAAAACTGTCTTTCACCTTATAATTGGGAAAATATAAAACAATTAGAAAAGTTCAGTATTTGTGGTGCCATTAAGTTGTTTTTCATTTGTGTTTACAGTCCAACAGTTATTCCAGCAAACATGCTATAGAGACATGAACTTACTCAATCTGATAGAAAACTTTTGTGTTACGAAAGATCTCAAATTATATGTAGAACCATTTTCATTGAAAACGCTCTCCAATAATTTTTTTTTTTTTAAGTCGACACGTCGAAGCATAATGTATCGACAAAACTTAAACATATGCGGGTATTTACGCATGCTGAGAAGAACTGCAATTCATTTTAGTTGGAATGTAGGCTCAAAACAATTTGCCATGTTAGCGGTTTCGGTCAGTGGTAAAAATATTTCAATTAAATTTTCAGAAACGTCGATTCTGCTACAAGTACATCAGATATACCAATACGCACCCCTCGTATTGGGAAAACCGTGTTTTGACAGAAATTAGCAAATTTCCTGTAGCAAGCTGTAAAATGCAACACATTTCATGCAGGGAGCTGCATCACTTGTAGAAATAACTTTCTAAGATGATACTTTTAGAAGCAGAGATATCTGTAAAAATTTTGAAGACGAAACTGTTCCGAAAATATTCTTCGGTAAAGATGGCATCGAAATGAAAAATTTTCTTTAATCGGATATTTAGAATCACACATATGGAATAAAAAGCATTTTGAAATTCAGAACACTTACATTCACTCATTCTAGTGGCGAACTTATGCTTCTCAAAAACTCGAAGTGCAAGTATCATCGTTTTTATATTTTAAGCCTTCCAACGAAAAAATAATTTTTCAAATCGGAAAGTTGGAGAGATATGGTGTCCACAGACGGGCAAATTCGTAATATAAGCACGTGCGTTTTTTTTTAAATGCTAAAGTGTGATGCATGTGTTTATTTTTCGGCCACCGTATTCTCAAATCTGGACTCCCTATTAGACACAGTTACTGTTAAATAATTTCCAAGTTCAAGCCTATTTCGGCTTTTCATTTTAATTGCAGCCACGGACGACAAATGTAGATCGCATAAATACGACACTACAGTGGAACCAATGTTTTAAAGCCTCGGTTGTAAGCTCGGGGAATAATTCCTTCCCTTTTATCTAAAACTGACTTTCTGTCTGAGCGAAAAATTCAAGTTTCAACATCCATCTGCCGATATTTCAATCAGTTTTCTTCTATATTTTTTGGAACTGTTGCCAATTTTATGGAGTTTTCCAAGAACGGATTCAGTATCCACGTGCAATCATCGTTGCTTTTCCGAGTTTCCCCAAAAGTATTCTAAGAGCTCTTGTTTTAAAGTTTGCAAGCTTAGTTCCATATTTGAAAAAAAGTCTTTAAATATGTCACAGGATCGGTACCTACTCTTTCCATTATTAATACAATACATTGGAATTAACCCAGTTTCTATTTTGCAAGTGCAGTGGACCAGAAGCTAAATGACTTTATAAAGCCATTGATTCTGTTCCTACCTGATATTATATTAACCTCATAACCTTGAAAACTTATAGTTTAGTTCCATATTTGAAAACAAAGGTTTTTCTGTGGTGACAGCATCACTTTACTTTTGTTTTGAAAATACTCAACAGGTTTATGGGCTAAATCTGCATGTTTTGTTTGAAAATGTCATGAACGTTTTGAAGGTTTTGTCGCGTTGTGTAATAAACTGTCGTGGCACACAACACAAAAATGGTTAGGTGCAGGTTGGTCACCGATTCAATAAAATCGCATTTTCACGTGATCATCATTTTTCATGTTTAAACATATCTTTCGTTTTTTGGCGATAACTGAGCATCTGGTTTGGAAACGATCGTCAATGATTTTAGTCTTAGCAGGCCCATGTTTAGTTGTATCGATTTCACTTATATTCCGTTTCAATGAACCACCCATTCATCCTGAATGTAAATTACAAATAACACAATAATAATGTCAATGGTACACAATATGTAGGTAACCCCACGCCCCACCCCAAACACAAAACACATAAGAATAACTTACTACCGAACGCAAAAGTGTACTCAGTGCTACAGATGGATCGGAGATCACGTCACTGATACTTTATCCCTGATACGAATATGTCAGCGTCACCGGCTGTGAAAACAACACTGTCCGCGCCACTTGTCGCTATCACCGGCTGCCACCGCATTTGATCTTGATGGCCCGAACAGCATAGCGGTCGAGTTGCTACACTCCCAACTTAGTGCGATAGTCCATTGCACACGCCGTTTATTTTAAAGGAGCATTACTTGAGTGTTACAAATACAGATTTTCAATAGAAAATTTGCGAAACAAAGTTTGAGACCACTGTTGTAAACGAACACTTGGTCATTCCAATGTATTGTAGTGTAGAAAGGGCCGGATAATGCAGAGGGATGGCATTACAATCTGCCTCCTTGAAAATGGAGGCTTGTCAGTATTTCTCTTAAGTATGGAAAGATGCGGGTACCGAAGTTCGATTATGCCGGCACCGAAGTTCCTCCTTGTAAGCGCGTTATTTAGTTCATAGGAAACATTTCGTACAGATTGGAAACATTTCATACAGCTCATGTAGCGTCGTTGCGGCACAGAATAATTAGCACGACTGAATATGGATTTGGGATATAGTTATGCATCGGGTTCGATGCAAAATTTGTGTGTATTCTGTCTACCGGAATGGGTATTATGTAGCTCACTTATCCATCCTACGAGAAAGTATATCATGTTACTCGTGACAAATAAATGTTTTACTGCAGAATACAGGTATATAATTTTTCTCTGATCTAAAGCAGAAATTATACTTTTTAGAGTTATTTCAGAAAGGAAAACTGAAATGCGCCACATGCTGCGGAATCACATGATGTCAGTGTGAGATGAGTAGGTGACAAAAAGGTTCACTGGGTTCATTTATAAACACGCCAGATTAATGAACCACTTGATCTTGCGCTCAAACTTTCGAGCATTTGAATAGCAATTTTTGAAAAGTAATCACCATATTTGTATACTCAGTCACGTGTGGCTCAATACTGCTTTGTCTCTTCTAATGAGCGTTGCATTTTTGAGGTTTCTGGAATACCTTTCCAAAAGTTCTTTCTCTATCTTTTTTATATGTAATTTAAGCAAGGTATGCCGAAATGTCAAAACAAGAATGTGCAAGTTTAAACAAACTAAGAAAGAAAAAATGAAGAGCGCAATTTCCATACGGTTTAAAATTGTAGAAAAAGTTTTTTACATTCGTATTAAAATTGAATTCTTCGCTTTCGAAGGCTTAGACTGACCAAGCAGCCATTTAGGGCAATGGACTATTTAGAAGGTTCTGCTTTGGTAACGATTGTTCTTTCCCCATTTTGTTCCCTTATGCACCTTCAGAAGGGTTAGTGAGAAACACAAAGTTCGTGAAACAGTATATATGTTTTCTTTTAACAGATTTAGTTATTTTAATATAAAATCAAATTTTGATCTTTTTTTTTTTTTTGCACACTTTTTGGTTTCCTGTTTCTTCTGGTTTTTTCACCGAAACTTGAAAGTCCTTTATACGAAAACAAAGTAGAACATTTAGCTTCCTGACTTTTAGCACAAACCATTCAATGGCTGATATTGCTTATTAGCTACAGAAGCAAAGGTCTCCCAAAGATACCGAACATTGCAACCACAATTCGTTCAACAGGACCATATCCGCAACATTAGTTACCCAGTATAAAGCGAATTTTAATTCGGCTAAGAAATTTTTAAAAGCTATGAAATTCGAATTCAATATGTGCTTTTTGAATTCATAAGTAAGTCAATAATAAATTATTTTACTGACAATTATTTTCAGAAAAGCTCCAGAAATTAATTGTTAAATATTTCGTAGTATTTCATCCTACATTTTTTTCATACTTTTCTTAGTAACTTTAAAGTGTATATACAGGATTATTTTGATATGAAGAAAATACATTTACTTTTAATGCTGTTCTCTTTATTAATGGAAGAAGCGGTAGAAATTTTATTCCCATTCAAAGAAAATCATGGTGCAATATTCCTAAACAGGTACAGACATATTACGAAATGTCTTTCGATTTACGACAATCAACAGGACAGAAGACATTGTTGTCAGGGGAAATTACTTATGTAATTCCCGAAAAATGTCATGTTACGAGCTGTTTTTATCCGGTTAATAAACACTAAGCGACACAGAAATTATCCCACCAATGAGGACTGAGACAAAAGGGATACATAAGGGTTTACGTTGACGTCATTTTCAGCTACGTAAATGCACAATGCTGGCCACCCAAAAGGCAACACCAAGAAGGAGGCATCCGATTGGCCTGAAATTCGCAGCATGCGGCGCACGCGAGAGGACATGCAAGCGATTAGCATTACAGGGCATATGCAAATCATGTGCGCCCGGCACGCCCCCGAGAAGCACTATAAGAAGGGTGCACAGAGGGCGGAATATAAGTAGCGGAAGTTGGTTGTGCTGCCGGACCTGTGCGTGGAAATCTTCCTGATGCCTCGTCGCAGAATACGGCAGTCATTCCAGCACGTTTCGGAGTTCGACAGAGGAAGAATTTGGCCTATCGCGACAGCGGTTTATCGTACCGATAGATCGGCGCCCATGTGGGACGACATCCAGCCACAGTGAGGCGAGTATACATTCGGTTGGTGCAGGAGGGACGGACGGACCAACGTCAGCGATTGCCCCAGCCGCGGCACACCACCGTACGAGAGGACCAGTGTGTTGTGCGGCGGGCATTGACGGTTCGCGCCGCCACATCATGAACGCTAGCGCAGGAATTAGGATGTGTTGCGCAACAACTTGTGTCAGCACGTACCGTTCGACGTCGTCCGCAGGAGCGGGGACTTGTAGCACTGCGCCCCTTACTCCGATTACCATTGATTTTACACCACCAGCATGTGCGGTGACAGTGGGCCGTTGAACGCCGCACTTGGATTACTGAATAGCACGACATTGTCATCTCCGACGATTCCCGCTTCTGCCTGCAACACCACGATGTTCGGATCCGCGTGTGCTGGAACCGCGGAGAGAGACTGTATGACGCCTGCATTATGCATCGCCATACCGGTCCGTCGCTTTGCGTTATGGTTTGGGGCGCAACTGGATATTACACCCGCACCCCTCTGGTACGCATCGCCAGTACACTCCGCAGCCACCGCTACATCAACGACGTTTTGGAGCCTGTAGTCCTTCCTTGCATGTACGACCTGCCAGCGGCCACGTTTTAACAGTAAAATGCGCGTTCGCACGTGGCACCAATCGGGCAACAATTCTTCACGGTCCTCCAGGTGTCACTGCTGCCGTGGCCCGTCTGTTCTCCCAATATGTCGCCCATCGAACACGTCAGGTCGCTGATCGGCAACTGAGCGGCCCGGGAAGCACCACCCGTGGCTACGCCTGATGAACTGTGGCAACGTGTGGAAGCAGCCTGGACCGACATATTCCAAGTCCACTCCCACATCGTTTGATGCCCCGGAGTGTAGCGGCCGTTTTTGCTAGCCATGGGGGTCACACAAACTATTGATGTCTGCGTGTTCCGCAAGTCGCACGGGCCATCATCACGAACGTTCATCTATGTATCTGTTGTTATGTGTCCAGTAAATCTGGCTTTGCTATCTCGTGTCCTTCTTGGTGTTACATTTTGGCCAGTAGTGTATATCAGATGAGATATTGCAGAACAGTTAGTAGGCCTCAGTCAGTAATTGCACAGCCCCGAACCGCAATATAGTCAGCAACACGGCGTGACAATGAGCCATGCTATCGACTGATATGGTCCTGAAATATGGCACACCAAGCACTGTTTACTTGCTCTTACAATTCATCGCGATCGTTCGCAAGCCGATTCGATTGCAGACGACTCCAATGGGCGCACATTCTTTTGAGACCCGAGCGGTGTGTACACGTGCGTTATATAGCTAAAAAATTGAGTAATGTAGGCTATTCAGAAACGATGTCATAATGGGCTGAAGAACCTCGCTAATTTATCGTTCAACTGTCAATGTACCGGTGATGCGGACAAGAGGTGACCTCATGTCATCACTTCACATCATGATGCCAACATGACAGGAGGTGTGGCGTTGCGAAACAGACCCAGATTGGTTTTCTCACCCGTGTTGCTGGACGTCAACGGCAGTCGACGTAGCTGTTGGCTACTGCGCAGGTTTGCCACATGTACCCTGCGGCTTAGAGTTCGGGTTGTTATGGCGGCGTCTATCGCTGATGACACAGTACGCTGAATATATGCTGCAGTGCTTTCTCTGACACATGAGCGCTTTCAACAATCAGCCTGTCCCGGCGTTTAGATATCTGTCGGATTGCCCCACTGCCGCTCCCACGCACGAACGAACTTCCTTGTAACCACTGGTACCAACAGAGTCCAACAGTTCGTGCATCCCGTTGCTATACGCTTCGCTACGACGTGTAGACGATCCCGCTTCATAAAGGACTTCAATTCATCTTCTCTGAAAGGCATCCAAATGGCGACACACCTACCGATCGCGTGTACCCAGCATTTTCGGCCTCCTCTGATAAGTTTCCCATCAGAAACAACAAATCAGAAACATCCGCGACACTGCCCTGTTGTTGCTGGCACCTTTATCTCAGGAATGTGTGATGTCAACCGCTGCATATTAACGTCATTTGCATATCTGGAATGGATACACTCTCCCTGCGATTTACACGTTTTAGCACATTTAGTTCTGTGCGGTCCCTTTCTACATAGAGTAGTGTATTTTCAGCAGCAGATACGTTCTAGATTCTAAGTATTCCCAAGTAGCACGTGACGTTTAAAAGACGTCGCATTTCGGTTGCAAAAGTTGATATTTGGTCTTCCGTACAAAGACTACGTTTGATAAACGTTTGTTAAATGTTACATCCGTTACCGTTGCGATTTTGTCACATTCATTACGTTTGCTAAACGTTGCATTTTCGTCATGTTAGCAAGGTCACAGCTAATCTTTGGCGTGACATTACATTCAGGCAAAAAGAACAAAATTATACTGTTGATAAAACAGTAAGCTTGTGTATAATTAATAAAGATTATTGAATTCCTCCTTTTTTGTTTTGCTTATACGACTAGAAGATTTTATTCCATTGGTTTTCAAGCAGCTTCTGGTCTGCGGCTGCGTCGTTCTCTAACCTGCTGTTACGTCACTTGTACTACGGACGGTGAGTACGAGTTATGGCAAGGCTGAGCTTGATCGTCCAGAGCTGCATGCCTAATCGATGGATTTTATCGTTCTTAAAAGGTAAGTTCTTTTCCTGTTTCAGTTCATAGGCTTCGATTTCGAAAACAATTCATGTATTCGTTTCGTATCTCGTGGAGATTCCCGTAACACGTGAAGACATTCATGTATTCGCTTCGTAACATATGAAGACATTCATGTATTCGTTTCGTAACACGTGGAGGTAGGCTTAACACGTGAACACATTCATGTATTTTCTTAACAGGTATATATATCATCGACTGCATTTTAAACTAGGAGTAGTAAAGAATTTGTTAGATTTTCGGATCTAAACACAGCTGATTCGTTTTTAATTTTGTATTTTCGTGAAAGAGTAACAAAAATATATTTCAAGGAAACGAAATTTTAGACCTTTTCATTTTTATGAGCTACTGAATATTTGGTTAGATTTTTAAATAACAAATGCAGCTAGTTGTAAAAGAAATTCTAATTCTTCAAATGTTTAGAGAGTATTGAATTTATACTTAATTACTCAAATGTGCTTCCGTGTAGCAAGCATTGTTACAAACGCAGCTTATTGGTATGTTAGTTATAAAGGATACTCTATATTACTGTTATCATATATTAGATCAGCATTTCTTAGGGCTCATTCAGCCAGTTTTTTTTGCAAGAAATATATTGTGTGTAGAGTAACAAACGGAATAAGCTGTTGGAGAGATACTTATTAAATCAAGAAAGCTTCAAGGTTGAAAAAAATTCAAAACCCACCCTGTACAGCGTCCTGTGGCCAAGAAGTATATTGTCAGTCACAATTCAAAGTCTACGTAAGGCATGCAAAAATTTAACTTTTTTTTTTTTTTTTTTTTTTTTTGAAAATGCACGTTTTATACCAGATGTGAATTAAGCTTACTGAAATCATAATGTATCTGTATCCAAATGGAATATGCCGCCCCGGTGACGCAGTGGTCTAAGCGATGGCTTCTGATCATTCGTCCGGAAGGGGTCCGGGTTCGAATCCCGGTGAGGCATGGATGTTGTGTTTGTCTTACGGCACTGGCTCTCTCTCTTCCCTGGAACCAGTGACCCTAAATTAGGGACGGGCGACTGCTTATAGCCCATTGAGTTGCTCACGGTGGTCGTTAAACTTCCAATCAAAAAAAAAATGGAATATATACAAATATCCAATGCAACATTTTGTTAGACTGTGGGAGTACACCCTTACATTCAAATGTGCCCCTCCCCTTCCACATATCAGAGTTGTGCCTATCAAATAATGAAGCAGAGGAATGCTATTGAACCTGTCGCAGGCAAGGTGGCCAGTTGCTTTGCATTTCCAGTTACAGTTTACTAAATTTTTGTTCAAATTTCTGGAATGCAGGGGTGGGAGAAGTTGGAAGCAGAGTTGTATAAAAATAAAATGTATCTGTGAACACAACCATTGAAACAAAACTTGCTGCAAACCCGCATATCACGATGACAATATAAGATAATTTAAAGAAACAATTAAAAAATAATTATTAGGACATTACAAATTCCGATGACTGCAAAATACAATTGAATATGTGTGTGAAATTGACCTTTATGGCAAAATATTCGATTATGAACCTCATAAAAACAAGAGAATTAAAAGAAACATTTTATACCCAGAAAACAGTTCCATTAAGGAACCTTTAAAAATTATAAATAGTATTTTCAACAGCTTAGTTCAAAAATTACTGTGCTGCCCCCAGTGGCGCAGTGGTCTAAGCGATGGCCTCTGATCATTCGTCCGAACGGGGTCCGGGTTCGAATCTCGGTGAGGCATGGATGTTGTGTTTGTCTTACAGCACTGGCTCCCTCCCTTCCCTGGAACCAGTGACCCTAAATTAGGGACGGGCGACTGCTTATAGCCCATTGAGTTGCTCACGGTGGTCGTTAAACCTCCAATAAAAAAAATACTGTCGACTTACAAATTACTTAAGGAAAAGATTTTAATTTAATAACTAGTTGCTGCAAGAGGAACCTGGCAATAAAATTTAAATTCCTTCTGTGTAAAGGAAACTTTTGATACAGTTCCTATGTACTGAGAAACAGGCCTTGATAAAATCTAGAGGCCACAAACGTCCAAATGTGCCCATATTGGCAAAATCTGCTAATAATTTGAAAACTATCGGCGTGCGCACATACTTTTACATGCTACTACTTTGGTTGGAAGTATAGTTTTATGAGGATTTTTTTCTAATTTGAATTAATTTTCTCTCAACAATATTATTTTTGAACACATATCATTGCTCCTTTACTTCTGTAATGCTTCAAAACCATCTTGATAGCTGTTTACTTTTGGTGCTACTGGTTTTGAATTTAATGTTCACTTTGAATTTTGTAGCTGTTTGTTCCCAAATGGCAAGAGTAATAGACCAATTTTTGTATTTGCTAGTTGAGTCTGTATCTTCAGATTTCTCTGAATGAATAATCTTTTCTAAGCAATTAAATTAGAGAGCCACAAACCAATATTTCTATTCACTGTCGGATTAATACTTTTCCGACTAGGCCAGTGCTTCCTAATTAGCCTTTCTCTGAATTATGGATCTCTTCTATTATCAGATCGTTAAGGGCAACAGATTAAAGGCTGGATCACGTAGCTACGCTGTGTAGAAAAGCCGTACAAACTGTCACAGTTTGATTGTACACATTTTTTTTCAGCAATGTATGTATGTATGTATGTATGTATATTCTATAAAGAAGATACCTAAGCAAAAAAATGCAAATATAATTTTGACTCACACCTAGTACAACATAGAAAAGGTTATGTATCTACCTGTGTGAGTAAAAGGAGAAAAGACAAAAAAATAAAATAAAACAACTGAATGTAGAAGGTGTCGAGAATACTGAGCCTTGGCTTTATCAAGGACCAGCAAAAACTCTGCATTTTCTCACTTCCACAAAGACCTAGTTGGAAATGGGTTTCTGCAAGGCCATAGATGCAAGTAACATTCCCACCTAAAATAGTTTAAAACATATATATATAAGTCATGTCCTCCGTAGAGTTGCATGACCTAGCACTAGTTAACAATTTCGCTTGCATCCATTAACCTTCATGGCCCGACCCATGCTCTTCATCTGTTACTATTAAACAGAGAGAAGAAGATTAAAGAGAACTCAAGCTGTGAGAGTGACATAATAATTAGAAATGATTTTCAGCCATAACGAAATTCCAAGTTCGTTTGAGAGAGAATTTAAACCTGAAAATCAATGCAAAAGAAATCCAAATTTTACATTGCAATTAAGAAAGGAAATGTTAATTTATAACGAACAGATTTTTGAAAGAAAACGTGAGTCTAAAACCCCCTACTCTACAACTTATGACAGCACGAATACGAGAATAAGTTAAAGATAATAATTAACTAAAGAAAACTTTGTGAAAGTTCATTGATTTTCAGGTTTAAATTCTCTCTCAAACGAACTTGGAATTTCGTTATGGCTGAAAATCATTTCTAATTATTATGTCACTCTCACAGCTTGAGTTCTCTTTAATCTTCTTCTCTCTGTTTAATAGTAACAGATGAAGAGCATGGGTCGGGCCATGAAGGTTAATGGATGCAAGCGAAATTGTTAACTAGTGCTAGGTCATGCAACTCTACGGAGGACATGACTTATATATATATGTTTTAAACTATTTTAGGTGGGAATGTTACTTGCATCTATGGCCTTGCAGAAACCCATTTCCAACTAGGTCTTTGTGGAAGTGAGAAAATGCAGAGTTTTTGCTGGTCCTTGATAAAGCCAAGGCTCAGTATTCTCGACACCTTCTACATTCAGTTGTTTTATTTTATTTTTTTGTCTTTTCTCCTTTTACTCACACATTTAGATACATAACCTTTTCTATGTTGTACTAGGTGTGAGTCAAAATTATATTTGCATTTTTTTGCTTAGGTATCTTCTTTATAGAATGTGAATTCTGAATTTTCAAAACTGCTGCGTTGCGCGTTTTGATTTTCAGGTTTTTTTGCAACCTTCGTTTTAAATTCTAAAGTTTTTCCTTAGTCTTCAGTTTTGCTCTTATGTATGTATGTATATATATATATATATATATATATATATACTGGTCACAAAAAGTTAGGGATATTGCAAGAAGTGAAGCCACGTAACATAAACGCCAGAGTGTGTTTGCAAAAACAAGTCAATGGGCAATTTCTGCTCACAACAAGTAGTACCACAATATAGACAAAAGTGTATATTCAGAGAATGTCCAAACCTCTGGATTTCAGTATCCAGTAACACTACCTATGTGTCGAAGAACGTCTTGACACCTACGAAGCATACTTGCAGTGACATTATTGATTAGTGTTTGGTGCAGTTAGTCCCATATTAGTCAACACATTACAGAGGTCTGCCAGTATACTGGGGTATGGAATGCGGTTATCTAAACGTTGCTGTATAGATTCCCAAATTTTCTTAGTAGTATTAAGGTCAGACCTGAGGTAGCTGTAAGGATTCGATCTTGTGGTTTTCCAGCCAGGGCCGGTCCAAGGGGTAGGTAGGCCAGGTGGTAAATGTGTAGATTAGCGTCCTAAATTATTTCATTGAAAAAATTTTAGTACCTGGAAAAAGTGCGATGTACAGATTTTAGTGTATGGAAATTAGCGTCAAATGGTGCAAAAATTGCATATTTTAAATGTGTTTTAAAGATATATTTTTTTCGTAATATTGACCTGTGAGTCTGACGCTGTGAAGAGAAGCTGCGGTAGGCCTAATGTATTGCTCCGGCAAAGAATGTGAAGCTTTGGTCCTTTAAAAGGAAGGTTTCTTGCTGTACCAAAATGATGGGCGGAAGAGTACAAGAGAAAGAGGTTATGTTGTTGGCAGGAGAGCAATAAATGTAGTGATACGCTACAGAAAATAGGTCCACAGCATCCACCCTTTATTTTGTTGTATCCTGTATGTTGTTGGCAGGAAAAACTGGGGAAAAAAACTCTTCGATTTGCAAAAGATATGTATGAGTAAGATAGAAACTGACCTGCGAACAAGCTATTAACACAGGAGAACCAAAAGTGCAGTGACACAGCAAATCAGCTATGAATGAAAGCTGTTCAAACCAGAACCGAAAGTTATAGTTCCCCAGTTTCCTATACAACATAGAAAAGCATGTTGGTACTTTCTAACATGCTTTTCTACGTTCTTTCGCATACCACGAGTATGCGAAAGAACGAAAAATTTCTCAACATCGCTTTAAAAACAATGACAAAACATGAACAAACTATATTGTGTAGCGTATGAGTATAACGGCTCGCTCTCGTGGTAACAAAATAGCGCTTGGACTTGTAGTCGTCCGCGCGTGAATTAAACGCTGCAGCGAATCTTCCTTTCAATGAAGCTAAGCTTGACATCGTCGCCGTAGCGATGCACAGAGTCACACAATATAGACGTACACGCGTACGCCATACGTGGATAGTTTGCAAATTATTAGCAGATTTTGCAGATAGTTTTTGCTTGTAGATTAAAAAAATAAAAATGTTATTACAGCAATTAAAACACTTAAGGTTTTACTAAGATTAATATATTTAATTCTATGTTAACATGAGAATGTTCAACTATTTTTCACATCTTCCGATAGAGTTATTTTGTTTTTGCAGAAGTTTCTGGCCTCTTGATTTTATCAAGGCCTGTTCTCAATATATAGGAACTGTAACAAAAGTTTCATTTACACAGAAAGATTTTTTTTATTTTGCCAGGTTACTCTTGCAGTTGCCAGTTATTAAAATAAAATATTTTCCTTATATATTTTATAAGTACTATTTTTGAATTAAGTTGTTAAAGATGCTATATATAATTTTTGAAGGTTCATTAACAGAACTGCTTTTCTTGATATAAAAATTAGTCTCTTGTTTTTATGAGGTTCATAGTCCAAAAATTTTTAAGTTTTGGCCTTAAGGTCCATTTTACACACATTTTTGCGGATTCAGTCGTAATGTCCTTTTGCCCTCTCTGGAATCTGTAATGTTCTAATAATTATTTACTGTTATATTAATTTTTCTTTAAATTATCTCGTTCCATTGTTATCGTGATTTGCGGGTTTGCAGCAAGTTTTCTGTTTCAATGGTTGTGTATGCAGTCACATTTTATTTGAATGCACCTCTGGCGATGCATTAGGCCTACCGCAGCGTCTCTTCACAGCATCACTCACAGTATCACTCACAGTTCAATATTATGATAGAAAATCTTTAAAACACATTTAAAATATGAAATTTCTGCACCATTTGCCATTAATTTCCGTACTCTAAAATCTTTACCTCACACTTTTTCGAGGTACTGACATTTTTCCGACGAAATAATTTAGGACGCTAATATACATATTTACCGGCCAGGTAGGCAGCCACCAAATGGAAGGGATGCCCATAAATTTTCTTACATAGTAAAATTATCCGCTAACTTTTTTTCTTTTTCTTTTATGAGCTAGTCTGTATTTGCCACAAAAGTGAAAGCTGAATACTCCTTTGTTGTTTCTCTGACACATGCAGAGTTCCTATATATATACCACCAACAACAAGAAGCATTTTCAATTCTTGTGCGTTTTTTTTTTCTGAGAATTCTTCTCTGCTGCTTTTTTACGCATTTGGGTTTTCAGGGGGGGGAAATGAACCTTTTTTTTTTTTTTTTTTTTTTTTTTTTTTTGCTCGTTCCTGATGTTTGTTGACATTTTTATATACACTGAGTGGCCACTTTATTATGACTACCTGACAGTTTTAAGCAAATGAGCTATGGCTGCACGCTGTTGCCGTCAGAGGGTGAGGCTAGTATAAAAAGGGAAAGCTTAGTGCTTGCGACAGTAGTAGAAGTGATTTTTGGGTGATGAGATGGGTAAAAAATGCAATTTGACGGACTTTCAACGTGGGACGATTGTAAGAGCTCGGAGCCATGGAGCGAGTATCACTGAAACCGCCGCATTCATGAAATGTTCCAGAGCCACTGTTGTTAAAGTGTTTAAAGACTGTACTGTCAGCCAAAAAACTGGGTCTCTACGTGCAACGTGTGCTCGTCATCGACTAGTGACTGCTCGGGCGGACCGGAGTGTCCAGACTGGTAATAGGCAACAGTGCAGCAATTACAGACCATCTTAATCAAGGATCCCTCAAATGATCTGTGCACGCACTGTTCGCCGTACACGGCACGGATGGGATATGGCAGAAGGAAGCCTGTTCGAACACCTTTGCTGTCTGCAGTTAACAAGAGAAAATGTCTCCACTTCGCACAGGAGCATAAGGATTGGACAGTCGATAATTGGAAACAAATTATGCGGTCCGATGAATCACGTTTTCAGTTGCACCATGCCTATGGCCGAGTGAAAATTTGGCGGAAACAGCACGAAAGCATGGACCCCAAATGCATTGCTACAACCCTTCAAGCTGGTGGAGGCAACGTTATGGTTTGGGGAATGTTTTTCTGGCATGATTTGGGCCCTTTAATTCATGTTGATCAACGTCTGACTGGCACATCATATCTAAACATCGTTGCAGACCAAGTACATCCTGTCATGTGGATGGTTTATCCCAATGGCGATGGCTACTTTAAACGAGATAATGCGTCTTGCCATAGTGCTCGTATTGTACAGGATTGGTTTCAGGAAAATGCCGGTTAGTTTACTTTGCTTAGCTGGCCCCCACAATCTCCAGATCTCAACCCCATTGAGAATTTGTGGGATGAAGTTGAACAAGCCATCAAACAGCTGGATACACAACCCTGCAATTTCACACTCCTGGAAAGTGCTATTCATCAAGCATGGTCTTAGATTCCAAAATCCACCTCTCAACATCTCGTGGAGTCCATGCCACGAAGAATCTACATCGACGTAGTATTAAAGGCAAAAGATGGCCCAACAAAGTACTGAGGGGGTGGTAATAATAAAGTGGCAACTCAGTGTATAACAATAAGGCTTGAGTGACAAGCCTTATTGTTATGTACATCTTGGAAATAAATCCCAAATTCCCACAGCCTAGGGTAAAGCGGGAAAAAAACACTTTTTACTATGAAAACTGCAACACAAAGCTCCTACAGATTGCGAACCATATATATATCAATGGTTTTCTACCCACTCATTGATAGCGCATTGTTTGCCATTCAGGAAAGATTTACTCAGTTGCAAAAACTTTTCAACGCTTCGGGTTTCCTTTATAATTTGAAGAAATTGCCTGACGGGATTCTTTAAAAGAAAAGTGTATTCAGTTAGAAAAATTCCTTAAGGATGCTGACAGTGAAGAAAAAGATATCGATGGAGAGCAACTGTTTGAAGAGCTGAGGCATTTGCAAGCACTTATGAGCAAATGCAGCTCAGCTACTACAATAGAAGCTCTGAACTTCATATTCCAGTATGATATGGTTCATTGTTATCCCAACAGTAGGATTTGCTTTCGAATATTGCAATTCCTGTCTGTAGAAAGCGGGAAAAGAAGTTTTAATAAATTAAAGCTGTAAAGACTTATTTGAGATCTACAACGATGCAGGAACAGCTATCGGCTTTATCCATCATTTCTATTGAAAACGATATTGCACCAAAAAAATTTCTGAAGCAAAGAGGTTTTTGCAAAGTAAAGCCAGACATGAAAGTTTCATGTAAATAACACAAACAACTATGTATGATTCAGTCATTTTGTGAGTAAAATTATCATTATTATATTGGACTATTTATTTGTAGCATAGCATATAATAGTGAGTTAGTGACATATCTACTGAGCATGCAAAGTTGAGATTAGAGCTATTTGCTGTGTTTGGGTCCATACTGCAAAAAAAAAAAAAAAAAAAAAAAAAAAGATGGAGGGGGGTCAAAGGAGTCTTTTTGGCTGTCGGGAAAAAAAACAGAAAAAGTTGAATGCCATGATGCCGGACAGCACTTTCAATAGGTTTCTTCAGTGGTTTAGCTTTTTTTCATTTCCTTTTTTTTTTTTAATAATTTTCATTCCAGTTAATTGTAACTGCAGCTTGTGCTCATTTTGGCTTTTCACTTTACTAGTAACTTGTTTTTCAGTGTTTACTTCCCTTTTTGTTTCTTCTTGCTTGATTCTTAATATATATAAAGATAAATTAAAATTTGGGGGTATATCATAATAAAATTTTATAAACATAATTTACCAGCACTAATGAGGGCAAACTTTTGAATGTGATTTACATTAAGAAATAATAGGGCATTCAAAACAGTTGAATTATATAAAGAAATTGCATAAATGATTTTTTTTCTTTTCAAATTTTACTCAGGTATGGTTATTCATGGCTCTAGTTAGGAAAGTTAGGGATGTTATGCAAAACACAGATGAGTGTAAATTAAGTACAACCTCCTGTAGCTTTAAAACTTGAGCTTATATCCCTCAGATCAGTATTTCCCCTCCTACCAGTAGATCTCTCTGTAGAGTACAACTGGATCACCCTGTGAAAGTAAACCAAGTTGGTGACTTCACCAAGTTGGTAAATATAATATTAGTGGAATTAAAGGATTAAACCATGTGTGAAATTATAGAATAAATAAGCAACATTTATTCACAATTAAATAATTTATTTTAAGATCTATAGTTTTGTTGAGCCTTTAGTTCGGCTTCATCAGGACAAAGGGAGCGTAAACATTCTTATGTGACATCATCAGGTAGTTGATGATCATGGATTTTGGTGAATTGTCTCCATGCAATTGAAAGAAATCGAGTAGGTGTCATGTTGTTGACAAGTCATAAAGAAAAGTCATGGAAACAAATTGGTGTTTTCTACCCATGTATATCGTGCAGTACATCTATGCGTTACAGAGGATTCCTTGCAGAAAAAGCTAGATTTTTGCCACCGCAGTGGTCTAAGCACTGGCTTATGACTGTTCGGTTCTTCCAAGTGGGTTGGGTTCAAATCCCGGTGATGCATGGATGTTGTGTTTGTCTTACGGCAGTGGGTCTCTTCCTTCTCTGGAACCAGTGACCCTAAATTAGGGACAGGCGACTGCTTATAGCCCATTGAGTTGCTCACCATGGCCAGTAAACACAAAAACAAAAAAATAAAAAAAGTTATGATTTTTTTTTTAAAGAAATTGTGGCACACACAGGATATAGATTGATATAGATTGTCCTTTTGTTGTAGACAAAGCTGTCCAGAAATTTAGGAACTTTCAAATGTTTAAATTTCAAAGTTATTTTGAAATCTATAAACAAGGCAAATTTTTGTGGATCAAAAGACTACGTTGAAGACATAACTGGGGAATTTATCACATCGCTTGTGAATGTGGACTTTCATGTATAGGACAGATCCGTAGAGCTTTTAAGTTTTCATGTGAAGGAACACATGACTTACGTATGAAACTGAAGAAGTCGTCTATAGCCCAACATTGTCATGAAAATAACCAGATTTTTTTTAAATGCTACGCTTATTGATGAACCTGATTTGACTATCAAGCTTAATATATTAGAAGCTTTCCACATCTAGTGCAACTGCTCATGGCTTGTCAACGACATGACATCTACTAGATTTCTTTCAAACACGTGGAAACAACTTGCCAAAAGCAGTGACTGTCAGAATGCTGATGATGTCACGATGATTTGAACGTTTGCACTCCATTTGTCCTAATGAAGCCAAGCCAAATGCTCAGTGAAACTACAGTAGATTTAAAATCTTAAAATAAAATATTTAATTGTGAATAAACATTGCTTATTTAAAATATTCTATCTCTACAGCCCAAGTATTGAAGTCATAAAATATATTTGGGAATTACTTGGAGCAAAAACATAACGTACAAGAGCATTAACCAGAAAAGAAATCATGTGTTCCTTTGGAAAAAAATAAATAACCGTTTGCAGTGGGTGTTTTTTTTGGTTTTTTTTTTAAGTACCTCCCCCCCACACACACACACCTGTTTATTGTGGGGGGGGGGTAAAAATCCTGCTTGATCTGCAGCATTTCCATTCGGTAGAAATTTTGTGTGTAGCTAGCTTGCAAAACTCCTAAAGCAGCAACTGCATCAATCTGCCGTACACCTGCATGTAACACGTCAACAGCCCTATTTCTGATGTCAATACTTAAACGTCGTCTGGACATCTTTTCAAGTTAATCCTACTCTGAAGGAAATGCATTCAGCAAACTTGTAGTCCAAGCAGTGAGACGACCTGTTTTCTACTTCTCGGAAGCTACTTTTATCAGAGCTTGCACACACACACACACACACACACACACACACACACACACGTGTCATCATGATGCTAATTTATGCTGATAACCTATCTCCTGTAGTCACTAAATATGCATATCACCATGTTTCCCTTTTGAAACCATAATATCCCAAACTTTTTGTGAGTACTGTATATATATATATATATATTTTTTTTTTCTTATGATTCAAAATACATGAATTGTGTTTGAAGCCTATGAAAATAATGAAATGAATGCATGAATTGTTCATTTGTTTCATTATAACTTTTTGTGACCACCTATGAATTGAAACAGAAAAAGAACTTATACATTTTAGGAACTTGAAGTTAATGTTATGTACAGAAATAGAGAGAAGAGCACAGCACAATGTCAGAGTACAACAACAAATGGCATTAATGAACAACCAATAGAAGAAAATATTTTTTTCTGGTTGGCCAAACAATGCAAAGAGTTACTCGTGAAATGAGTATATATGAGTAGCAACAGAATTTAACCCAAGACAGAACAAACTAGATTGGGTGGCTGTTTTCATATCTTATTTGCATACAAATTTTTGAAAAAGGTGTTTCAACATGCATAATCAATTGATTCTTACAATTATTATTATGCTACGTACTGTTTGTTACACAATAGGACCCTCAAGCGGAAACTAAAAATTGCAATTTCTAAGCACAAGATATAAACTAGGGACATTACACTAAACAAACTTCCTGAAATACTAAGACAATTATAACCAAAAATTAAGTCTAAATTCGCAAACTAGTGAAAAAAAGATTAAGAACCAAATACACATGGGTTGAAAAAATACAAAGCAACTAACATACCAAAATAAAAGGCTCCTCTGTAAAAATACAGAAAAAATGATAAAGAAACGTAAACTGAGATATAAATACACAGATCTGCAGCAGAAACACAGATAGCCTTTAGCTACACTTAAAAGAAAAATTAAAAACAAAGCTGTGAAAGTACTACTTGATTTATCTCCCAGCATTATTTCACCTCACATTTCTAATAATCTATCAGCTAAATTTCAGATGTGTCCGAAAAACTCTTAAATGAACAACACAACTGACTCAGTTTTATGTTGCAATAACTTAGATGTTAGTGGTATTAAAATGTCTACTTTATGTTCAGTTAAATATGAGCAACTGAATTTTCAAGAAAATTGCAACAGCCACAACGAAGCCAGTGAAATGGACTTGAGTCAAAACATAGTTTGTGAAGTCGTATACCTTGTGAACAATAAATATACAGGGTGTCCGAGAATTATTGGACACAGTACAAAATTATGTAAAACAAAACATTAAACAGATAGAAAGAAACTGACTGTACTAACTTACAATGTAACTACACATGTTAATAAATTTCGATGTAAGATCCCTTGGTTGCTCGTAGTACGTCCAAGCGATACTCGATTTCATGCCATGTATTGCCAAGCATCTGAAAAGATATGGAATTAATAGCAGCTGTGATATGCTGCTTCAGTTCCTGCAAATCAGTACAAGGTGTCTGATAGGCACGATCCTTCAAATAACCCCACATGAAATAATCCAATGGAGTTAGATCTGGGGAACGAGGAGCTACGGAATGGGACCACCATGCCCAATCCATCTGTTGGGGAAATGCTCATTTAGGCACTTACGTACACACATTGACCAATGCGAAGGCATGCAGTCTTGTTGGAAAACGACGTCATATCTTTTGATCTGGGGTATAGGGAAATTTTCTAACATATCCAAGTAAATGTCACCATTTATGGTTTTTTCACAGAAGAAAGGGCCAATCACTTCTCTTTTTTATAGGGCGCACCACACATTAACTTTTGGAGAATCACGTTCCAGTTCAATAGCAGCATGAGGCGGTTCACTGCCCCATATCCAAACAAAACATAGTTTACGAAGTGAAACAATACCTCATACATGAAATGTGGATTAATCACTAAAAATTACAGTACTTAGAAAGTTTTTATCGTTTCCCACTTGATTCAGCATATCCACAGCAAAATCGTATTGCAGAGTGTGATTATTTGCATGCATCTTTTGCACTATTTGAATTTTATAAGCATGAAACTAATTTCTTGTGCAAGATATCATGAACTGTCTATTTTGGAATGCACAGTTCTCTACTTGCTTTATGAACGGATTTCCTGGGGCTTCGTCGGAAACTTTCATAGCTTGGTCAACCATCTCGCCTCTGACGCTAGGCCTACCGGTTCCACATTGCCAGTTTCTTTAAACTGTTTCATTCACCGCTTAGTTGAATTTGTTGACGGAGGATTACAACCATACTCTAAATGGTACCGTCTTTTAACTTTAATGACAGACTTTAATTCCGCAAACCATAATACACACATCACCTTCTGCTGTATGGATGACATGACTACTGATTGCGCATTTCTCATAAATTCCTCATCAGGCCACACCTAGCGCCATCTATCGGATTCTGGGAGTAACAATTCTGCAATACAAAAATATAGGAACCGTGTTAGTAATATGTGACATAGAAAAACAGACAATGCTCATAGTTTTTTTTTTGTACATAATTTTGTAATGTGTTTAATAATTCTTGGACACTGTATAATGGTGAGAGATTGTGTTGCACTAGTAACTGTGATAGAAATGCTTTCTTTTTTATAACATTACTTTCCTGACAAAGTCATCCCTTATAAAGCTTCAACAAAAATAAGTGATAGTAAAATAACTATTAGGAACAAGAAAAGTTTTGTGAAGGGGCATTCATATGATGAAAATGATATTTTATGATATGATGAAAATGATTTTTTAGGTTAGCTAAGAACTTCATTTATTTACCCCCAAATTTTTGTAGACTAGGTAACAAGACTGTATACAACAGATTATCATGGCAGCTTTAAGATAAGCATTACCGTACGTCCCTCTTACGGAGCACAAACGTTACTAAAACGGTTTTGCTACGTTATGGAAACGTCGTTTAAACGGTTTTGCTACGTTATGGAAACATTTGTTTTCAATGTAATATGCAAAGTAAAAGATTTGAAGAGTGATTCCGTATCAACTCAACACAATTTGAAGGCTGGCCTCTGATCATTCGTCCGTAAGGGGTCCGGGTTCGAATCCCGGTCAGGCATGGATGTTGTGTTTGTCTTACGGCACTGGCTCTCTCCCTTCCCTGGAACCAGTGACCCTAAATTAGGGACGGGCGACTGCTTATAGCCCATTGAGTTGCTCACGGTGGTCGTTAAACCTCCAATCAAAAAAAAAAAAAAAAAAAAAAAATTTGAAGGCATTTTTTATCTCACCATCTCAGATTTTAATGAAATTTGGTACATAGGTGGCCTCTGTATAGATTAAGAAAAGTATCAAATTTCATCGTCATATAGCCACCGGTTTTGAAAATACAGCTATATAAAATGTCCAAAAACACCCCAAAATCAGAAGATTGATGTTTTTAAATCATGATTGCAGCTCCCCTAATTAAGATAGAGATGGGAAAGGTATCTTTTTGTAGTATTTTTTATGCTCTTTTATTTGATATACAACAAACACCGTAGGGGTTAAGATTTTTAAAAAATTAAAATTAAAATTTTGAATTTTTCAAAATGAGACACCAAAAAATTTGAAATTTTTTTAAAACAATCTATGTGTTTGGTATTTGATTACGTGAGTTGTAACTTGGGATGATAATGGGTTTACTTAAAAAGCTATATTCAAATTTAGCCTAACACAAGAGTTTAATGAAAAAAAAATGAAAAAAACATGTAAACTGAAAATAAATTTGGGCTAAATATCAAAAACGTTTCATTAATAACAATAGATATAGTATTTTTGTTATTTAAAACTATTTAAACAATGTTTTATTTTTAATTGATTTGTTTAAAATCTGAGACTACATGGGTTTAAAAATTTTATTAATTTCATTATTCAGAATTTGTAATAATTCACAATTCAATACAAAAAAAATAAACAGACTTTAAAAAGTAATTTCAATTACTGCTCAAGAAACACATCAAAATAATAATAACATATGGCATTGAATTGTTTACATTTATGCAAATTATATTCCTAATCTTAAACTTAGATCGTCACTTAAAGCAGAATCTTCTAAAATTAAAAAAAAAAAGTTGCATCATTGTTTTGAAGTGAAATCACACGTGTAGATCCTTGATATAGTCTTTAAAAGCTTCAATAGTTTGGTGTATTTCTGTTTCAGAGAGATTGTAGAGTCTTCCTGTCGGAGTCAAAGGATTTACTTTACACAAGAGGTAACTTACAGGAAGCTATAATACATCTTGTGGGGTAGGGTAGGAAAAGGATGTAGATGGACCAGCTGGATGTAAAAATGAGACCTTAACTTCATTCTCACTCTCTTCTTTTGGTAGAACATACGCTACCCACCAGTTGTTTTCATAGATTATGGTTATGTAACCACTCATTTCTGTTATTTGCAGTCTGTCTTGTAATGCTGATACTTTTTCAGTAGCTGACTCGTTTGATTCTGAGAACATCTTCACTTTTATTTTTGAATTACTCAATGGGATAGGAATAAAAGCATGAAGTTTCTGGGTACCTTGTATTGTTAGAGACTTGCTTAGGCGATTTTCCAAAAATTGGTCTGTTTCTATGTATTCTTCTTGACTTACATATGTAAAGTTTGCCACAAAAATATTCTGAATTGCCCATTCGTACAACTGAAATGGTGTTCGAATTTGATTCTCGTAAGGGCGTTGTAAGCTGGCTTGGGCAGCTAACCTTTTCACCGTTCCACCAACGCCATCACATGGCCCCTTCCCGTGTGCTGTTGCTGAAAAATGCCATTCAGCATCAATGTTGAAGTCATCTTGATGGAAACATAAAAGTTTGTGAAAAAATTTCCGATTTTTGCACTGGGCTGCAGACCCGTCAGAGAAATAGTACATTTTTTTGACGCTGTTGTCACCAAACTTACTTTTCAAGAAGTTAATAAGGTTTTCTTTTTTGGAAGCAGTACAGTGTAATTGTGTTGTGCTCTAAACATTCAGAAATTACTACAAAACTTGCATGTTCAGTCTTTTCTGTTTTGTAATAGATGACAAATGGGTAGACTGTGGCTTGCCCACTGGTCCAGTGATAGCTCTGGGCTTCATCTTGAAGAAGAAAACTATAATTTTTAGCAAAATCACAAATGATGAGAAATTCTGAGCCCTTGAGGTTTTCCTTAGTACTACTATTCATAAAAGAGCTTTGCTGCTTAGCAATGAAGTCATGTCTGACCAAAGCAGACAGTTTTTTGCAAAACAAATCAATAAAATTTGAAGTTGATTTTTCTAATGTCTCCAAGTTGCATCTATCAACTGTAATCCATTGGCGAAAAGTTAGTTTTTCAACCAAGTTCTCAAAACAGTGTTCCCAGAACAGGTAGGACACTTCCCCAAATGACAATCTATGGAAGTAGGGTTGCATAATACTCTTGCAAGACAATGTTTGTAGGAAGATATTTGTCCATTCGTTAGTGAACCAATTCTTTCATTTTCCATCATCAGTTTTACATTTTGGTGTGTGGTGCAAACACATACCGTATGAGTACCACTAGACCCTACCAGGACACGGTTTTTTGGTCTGAGCTCTGCCAATTTGGAAAAACTGACTTTCGTGCTTGCAAATTGTCAAATTACATAAAATCAGCCTGTTTGACAAACTTTATCTCCGTTTTCAATCCTAACAGAAACACAATCTTTCATTCCAGGTAAAACCCGACTAATTTCATCACTTTGGTAAAACGATCATACTACAACTACTTCAGAAGAGAGAGACTTACCTGGTTTTCTATTAAGGCTTTCCAAAATTCCTTTCTCCTTCAGAATTTTTTTTTATTGTCTTACCATATAATTAGGAGCATTGAATTCTTACATGATTTTCCTAACACTCCATGACTCTGGTAAGCAAGTCAAAATCATCAACTGTTTATCTCTAGTGCAGTTAGAAAAATTACTTTTAAGATTGTCCATAAGAGAGTCGTGAAGTATTTCATCCTCATCATCAGATGATTCTTGAATATTTGTAAAAAGCTTCCGTTTCATAGTAGAACTGATTTTTGAATTTTGGTTGAAGCATAACATTTAGATTTTAGCTTTTTCTTATTGACAGCTGATTCACCCAATTCATGGAGCGAAGTATTCAGTGTTTCAATTACTTCTGACATAGATGCAAAATTTTCGTCCATTTTCTCATCAGCACAGGTTTCATTTGCTTCTTGACTAATTATTAAAGTTTTCAGCTGCTTTCTGCAAGAATCACAAATTTTAGTCTCCTTTGATAAGTCATCAAAATTTTCCAACATCCAGTCTGTCACATTTCTATATGGATTGAAACATTGTATTAATGCATATCTTGTACTTTCCATTGTTGATTATTTGTGCATAAAATGTAAAATTAAAATAGTAAAATAATTGCCTCCCATTACCTGTTCTTTTTATTTTTCCTAAAAAAATCCTGCACAGCTTCAATTTATAAAAGTCTAGTTTCAAAACTGAAAAGGATGTACTTTATTCAATTTAAAGTTTTCAACCACAAAAGTTTTCAAACACATCACTTTCACTGCAAGAAACACATGATCACCATCAAAACCTAAAGCAGACTGAGAAACACATCTGATCACCATTAAAACCTAAAGCAGACTGAGAAACACATCTGATCACCATCAAAACCTAAAGCAGACTGAGAAACATCTGATCACCATCAAAACCTAAAGCAGACTGAGAAACACATCTGATCACCATCAAAACCTAAAGCAGACTGAGAAACACATCTGATCACCATCAAAACCTAAAGCAGACAGGTCTGCAAGGTAGGAATGCAAGTTGCTGCTTGTTGGGTCTAGTTACCAATGATCTAAACAACAGAATCAGTTTTTTAAGTCGGAACATGCAGAGTTTTGTCCAAAACAAAATGTAGCCTACAGTATAACTGCACAGTCTTTATTTTTTTATATTGTATTGGGAATTATTACAAATTCTGAATAATGAAATTAATAAAATTTTTAAGCCCATGTGACTCAGATTTTAAACAAATTAATTAAAAATAAAACATTGTTTAAATAAATGGTTTTAAATAACAAAAATACTACATCTATTGTTATTAACGAAACTTTTTAAAGATTTAGCCCAAATTTATTTTCAGATTACATGTTTTTTTATTTATTTATTTTTTTCATTAAACTCTTGTGTTAGGCTAAATTTGAATATAGCTTTTTAAGTAAACCCATTATCATCCCAAGTTACAACTCATGTAATCAAATGCCAAACATATAAAGATTGTTTTAAAAAAATTCGAATTTTTTGGAGCGTCACATTTTGAAAAATTCAAAATTTTAATTTTAATTTTAAAATTTGAATTTTTTTAAATATTAACCCCTATGGTGTTGTACATCAAATAAAATAGCATAAACAATACTACAAAAAGATACCTTTCCCATCTTTCTATCTTAATTAGGGGAGCTGCAATCACAATTTAAAAACCCATCAATCTTCCGATTTTGGGGTGTTTTTAATACTTTTTATAGCTGTATTTTCAAAACCGGTGGATATATGACGATGAAATTTGGTATTTTTCTTAATCTATATAGAGGCCACCTATGTACCAAATTTCATTAACATCTGAGATGGTCAAGTCGATACGGAATGACCCAAGAACGAAATAGAAACGTTCTAACGTTTTGCAACGGAACACGTAAAGCCAAAAAAAAAAGTCTTGAAACTGGAATATAACCTTCGATAAAAGGTTGTGGTAACATTTTTTGCGACGTTTGACGTAATACACAAAGGACAGCAACGTTTAATAGAGGAAGTTTAGACGTTGATTAACCGTTGCTGTTACATTTACTTAACGTAATACAGAAAGGAAAAATACGTTGTAAATTCGAAAATAAAACGTCGCTAAACGGCTGTTAAAACCGTTTCTCAACGTAATAAAGAGGAAATATGACGTTTAAATAACGTCATTTAAACGTTGCTAAACATTCTTAAAAACGTTTCTCAACGTCATAGTGGAAGGAATATGACGTTTAAATAACGTCATTCAAACGATGCTAAACGGTTGTTAAAACCGTTTCTAAACGTAATAAGGGAAGGAATATGACGGTTAAATAACGTCATTCAAACGTTGCTAAACGGTTGTTAAAACCGTTTCTCAACGTAATAAGGGAAGGAATATGACGTTTAAATAACGTCATTCAAACGTTGCTAAACGGTTGTTAAAACCGTTTCTAAACGTAATAAGGGAAGGAATATGACGGTTAAATAACGTCATTCAAACGTTGCTAAACGGTTGTTAAAACCGTTTCTAAACGTCATAATGAAAGGAATATGACGCTTAAATAACGTCATCTAAACGTCTTAAAACAGTGCTACAACGTTATAACAACGGTTGAAAACCCATTGAATCAACGAGACGTATTAGCGTTTTATAAACGTAATATTGTGACGTTTTTTCAACGTCTCGCCGAACCGGTTTTAAAACGTTTTACAAACGTTTTTGTGCTACTTGGGTTCCTGTTGAAGCTTATCACAAGAGATTACGTAAATATAGAAATGCTGCATTGATTTCAATCTATCAGCTTAATTTGTAGAGAGCATCCACTAATGTTCTGTGCAGTATTCGGTGACTATCATTTCGTCAATTATTAATACAAGGTTGAGAAAAGCATATCGATTTGATGATTTAATATCTATATAAAGCGATATTTTTTAAAGATGTAAATCACAATGCTGGCAAACACAACGTTTGGTGACTAAGATGTTAGACCTATTATGGGATATTTTGGGATCCCAGATTTCGAAAATGACATTAGCTTTTGTGAATGAGATCTCCTTCTACGATATGATGTATACCGGGAAATCCCAAGAGGCCTAGAACACAAATAACAACACACAAGTTTCGTCATAGAGACATGCTGCTTAAACCGCGATTCTGTGATTTCCTACGGTGCTATGTTCCTGGACATTCGCGGTGGATGCTCTAACTATAGTCCGCCATCATATGCGTATCCCATTGTCCATGGTACCGTTCTTCCATGGCCCTTATTTCCTGGTGAAATCGCTCCCCTTGTTCATTGGTGATATCATCAAGACAATGTGGAAATCGATCCAAAAAACTGTTGAGGTAATGCAATTTGATGCTCATATTACAAGCAAGTATATAAAATGCAACGAGTATATTCTCCACGAGTTCACGGTAGTTGACGGCTTTAGGATTCCCAAGAAACTTCTGTACAACTATAAAAAATGACGACCACGCCCATGCCTCAGTATCGTCCATTTAGTCTTGGAAACCCTGGTCTTTCATGAGCTCCCGGATTTGTGGTCCATTGATATACCTGCTTTTATTTTCTCCATGCCGAACGCTAGAAATTTTCTAAATACATATGTAGCCGAAACACATTGTATCTCTCTTCAGTGCTTTTACAAATTGTTTCATCAAACCAAGTTTGATGTGCAATGGTGGCAATACGACCTTTCTCTGTCCATCAAAGGTTCTGTCAAGATATTTTTCTCTCCAGCTAACCTGTTTTTTCTCACAGGCAATTGTATTCTCACAGGCAATTGTATTCTCACTCAATGTTAATCTTTAGTTCTACTGTCCCACACACACAAAAAGCTCGGGTATTTGGTATACCCGACCCGCTGCCCTAGAAGAAAATTCACCATTTTTAAATCCACATAAATGAACCATTGTTGATGGCGGTATGCTATCTTCTCCAAGACTATGGCTATTGTCGCCAGATCTTTCAGCATACCAACTGAGTGACCGATTGGTATTGATCTGTATCTGTTCCCGTTTTGTAGAAGTACACACTTAAGGTTGCGTTTGGAGCTATCTATGGATAACCGCCATTCACTGGGTGTGTATTCCAGTACACTCAATTTCATCAACAATCCTAGCACATGGCTGCAGGAAACGAATTCGTTATCTTTTGTGAAGAATAGCAAAAACTATTTTTCCCTGTTGCAATACAGTGTGATTTTTGTTCCCGGTAACAGTACATGTTTTTTCTGCCAGCCTGCAAGCTAACAATTCAGCTACCTTCCGTGGAAGATTTGGGTCCCTTATAAAGTCGTTCAATTTTATTTGACTGAAACCTGATGCAGCTGATTAAGGTCCTTGGAAATCACTATCATGTTACTCAGCATAGCTTTCTTTCTCGCCAGCCGAGTCATCCGACTCTTCGGAGAGCTCTGGAAGCCTGCTACATGTTGGGTCAGGTTCCTCTTCCAAATGTGGAACAGGGCGTTTAGCGGAGGCTAGATCAGGATACATCCACTTATACCGGTTCTACCCATTGATGCCCTTTATATTCACCAGAAAAAAGGAAGAGTCATCACTGTGGTTTCTCTGTTAGCTCCATACCATTTGTATACCGAATTTCATGCACTTCTTTTTCCCACTGGTCCACTGTGGCAGGTGCTGTGTACTCGTTTTACACACGACATGAGGTGCCTAAGGCTTATCGTGAACACCTAGTTTTAGTGTGAAGTATGCAAAATAAGTTCTTTTTACAAAGTCCGTTATAGCTTGTCTCTGTTAAGCCAACGTTTAGTATCTGCAAATGTAACAAAATCATCGGGATGATTGACACATTCGCTTCGTGATGCATCCATGTCACGGGCTGAAACAGAAATAAAACACGTATACTCACGTAATGTGCACACGCAAACACGGACAGCAACAGAAAATTCTAAGGTATGTATCATCATCATCATTGTCAACCATTATCAATCCACTGCTGGACGAAGGTCTCCCCAAGTTTCCTCCACAACGGTCTGTCTTGTGCCAGTCTCCTCCATGTCACCCCTGCATACTTTCGAATTTCATCCACCCATCTCCCATGTGGTCTTCTTCTGGGTCTTTTCCTGTCCCTTGGAATCCAATCTAAAATTTCGGCTGTCCATCGATGATCTGTCCTTCTGGCAGTATGTCCAGCCCATTGCCATTTCAGGGATTTAACTCTGATCATGATGTCTTCCACTCTTGTCATTTTTCGAATCCACGAGTTCCTCTTCTTATCTCTCCTGGTAACACCAAGTATGCACCTCTCCATGCTACTTTGAGTTGTCTGCAGCCTTTGTATGTCTCTTTTAGTTAAGGTCCACGTCTCTGCACCATACGTAAGCACTGGAAGGATGCATTGATCAAACACTTTTCTTTTAAGACATAATGGCATATTGCTCTTGAAAATTATGCTGTTTCTTCCAAAAGCTCTCCAGGCAAGTTTTGTACGCCGATTAATTTCTTCATCAATGTGACCCTCACTTGATATCTGCTGTCCAAGATAAACGTACGTGTCTGTTATCTCCAGCTTTTCTCCATCAATCGATAAATCTTCATTTCTTGTAAAAGCATTGAACATCACTTTTGTCTTCTGAAAGTTCATTTTTAATCCCACTTCTTTACTCTTGTCAGCAAGTTCCTGGATCATACTCTGCAGCTCTGATGGGCTAGTTGCAAAAATGACTACGTCATCAGCAAAACGAAGGTGGGTTAGATAATCTCCATTAATCTTTATCCCCTTGTTTTCCCAGCTCAGTGACTGATAAACACCCTCCAATGTGGCATTAAAGAGCTTCGGAGATATGGTGTCACCTTGTCTCACTCCCTTTCCAATTTTTATGTGTGTTGTATTTTCAAACAGCCTAATCTTTGCACTTGCATTTTCATAGATGTTTTTAATAATATTAATGTATGCATCTTCAATACCGCAGGTTTTCAGAGCCATTGTAACTGCTGATGGTTTCACCGAATCAAAGGCTTTTTCATAATCGATAAAAGCCATGCACAATGGAAGTTCATATTCCCTCGCTCTTTCAATTAGTTCTCTCAGCACTTGGATATGATCTATTGTGCTGTAGCCACTCCTGAATCCAGCTTGTTCTCTCGGTTGAGCCATGTCCAGTGTTACCTTCAAGCGGTGTGAAAGAACTTTAGTGAAGATTTTATAAACTACTGATAGGAGGCTGATAGGTCTGTAGTTTCCGAGATCCTCAATGTCACCTTTCTTATGTAGCAGGATCATTGTAGCGGTGTTCCAATCCTCAGGAATCTTTCCTTCATTAAGGCATCGAGTGAAAATTTGGGCGAGCACTGTTTCGATTTCTCCACTTGCTTCTTGTATGATGTCTACAGTAATTCCATCTTCTCCTGGAGCTTTTCCCCGCTTCATGTTCTTGATTGCATGTGCAACCTCTGCTGGAAGGACTGGAGGAACTCTGGTACTGGTATCTTTCATGATGTCTGGAGTGCATGTATCATCCCTTTCATATAATTTGGAGTAGAAATCTTTCAATCTTGTCAAAATTTCGCCTCTATTTCTTGTTACAGGACCATCTTCTTTTCTCAGTGCCATAATCTGTTTTCTTCCCTTACTGAGATGTCCCTTTGCTATCTTTAGGCTTTGGTTGTTTTCAATTGCTTTCCTCACTTGTTCACAGTTGAATTTTCTTACGTCTTCAGTGATACTTTTTCGTACTGTCTTGCATAGCTCTATATATTCCACTTTGGAAGTCACATCTTCTTTAGTTGTCCTCATCTCTCTTCTTTTTTGCATCAACATTTTCGTTTTTCCTGATAATTTATTTACATGCAACTTGTTCTTAGACCCAGCTAATTTTGTTGCTGTTTCCATAAGAGCTTTGGTTACTTTTCTGTTAACTTCAGAGATGTCCACGTCTTCCGATGTTAGGCCTTCTAAAGCAGAGAACCTGTTCTTCAGTTCCAACTTGAAGGTATTATGGTGTTTTTTAAGGTTGGTTATGTCAATAGATTTTGTTTGTCTTATGAGCTTGGCACGTTCAAGTTTAGTGTTGAGGTCCATATGTATATAAGGTATGTATACGAACAGATAACAAATACTGCTGGGAAAAAAAAGTAATATTAGGCAACAATGCCGAACAATATCTCGAAAACTAGAGCTGCTAGAGCAAAAAGGATATCACATTCGTACTGAGTTGCACAAAAATATCCGGAATCCATTCAAAAATTCCACGCACCACGAAATCAATTTTTTTACACATAACTAATTCTGGTGGAAAATTAGTGTAATACTCGGTAATAACGCCGACAATATGTAAAATACTGGAGCTGTTAGAGCCAAAAGGATATCATTTGTTGAATCAGCTGCAGAAAAATATCCACAGTCAGATCAAAAATTCAAGGCTCCACGAAAAATGTTCTTTTTTTTGTTCTCCATTGTTATCTGTGAATTTTTCTTTCTTACATGATACATAAAATGTTAGATTTTGAAGGAATAGAGCTTCTAAGTATGAGAGTGTGTACGTACCTTTACAGATAAGAGTGAGTTCGTACGTTTCAGCATTACGTTGATATTGTATTTTGTGTAAGAGTAAACACTTTTTCTTTGGTGATACTCACCTAACCATCATGGTCCACTTCCCTAGGTTTCCTGGCTAAGAGGATAGCAGAGAATTGAAACACACAGTTTTTTTCCAAATTTTTGAGCCTGCTAAGTTGCTCCGTCGGCGGGATTTTCAAGGAGCTGTGTTGGCCTGTACAGAAGCGTTTCTTTCTACATAATTTTGAAGAGTAATACGTAACAAAAATGAGGGAATCCCATAAAGTTCTGTTCTCGGCGAAACAAAGCTTCTGTGATACTGCAAAAATATACAGTGCGTGTCCTCGCTTTATATTATTTTCGCGGGAACACCCCCTCAGTAATGTGTAAATTTTTTAGCTATGCTACCGATTATTTGCAGTTTCGTGATTTGTTTTCGCTGTGCTGTTCCATGTGATATACGACCTGGTTGTATCCTTGGCAACTTCCGGAGAAATATTAAACTTATTTTTCTGTGGTTTCATAACCTCTTTGAATTTGTTTTCTGAACACAAATTCTGCAATCTTTCGTGTAAATATTTTTATATATAATTAGTTTCCCAGGATTTTACTGCATGGTACCAGAAATTGAAAGAGAAGTTTAAAAGCAATCATGTGAGTTGGGCATTTATCAAGTACACATTCCTGAGTTTAACTGCCGAAGGTGAATAGAAAGTTTGTAACGTACCAGGAGATGTGACGTACCTGCCAGAAGGACGCACACGACATAAAGGCAGATAGGAATCAGAACAAAACGTCCGCGTAGCTCAATTGGTAGAGTGACTTATTCCGGAATGAGGCGATCCGGGTTCGAATCCTGGCGTGCACAGAAATGACGGAGAAATTTACTTCGTTATATTGGCGACCGAACTATCCGGATGACCCGACCGTTCAAAATCTCGCAATGGTGTGATGTTATTTCCACACCGCGAGATAGGAAAAATAAGAGAACCCCTTCTCCAGCACTTCGAATAAAAAAAAAATAAGGGGGAGATGATGTAACGTACCAGGAGATGTGACGTACCTGCCAGAAGGACGCACAAGACATAAAGGCAGATAGGAATCAGAATAAAACGTCCGCGTAGCTCAATTGTTAGAGTGACTTATTCCGGAATGAGGGGATCCGGGTTCGAATCCTGGCGTGGACAGAAATGACGGAGAAATTTACTTCGTTATAAGTTTTACAGTACAGTAGAACCTCATTAATACAACCTAACTGGGGCTCTATGTCGTCCGGATTAAAAAAGTAACGTATACATTGAGCCAACCTTTAGTTACGTCACGCTGTACAAAGACAAAAACACTTGTTTTACGTTTGAAGTAAAGCTGAAAGCGAATTAATTCACAGGAAAGAAATCAATACATAAGTTACGTGTCATTTAACTCCTCCAATGCAAGTTTAACTTACTACTTAGAATATGACGTTTCAGGCTCTTCCACACTCACGTCACTTGACACGCTCACTGGTTTGAAAAAAATACTGATCTTCTGTGGTCTACATTTTGAGCTAATTTTTCGAACTAATAATGCACGCAGGTGTCTCAAACTTTTGTAATATCCAGATTGTTTTTTATTTTTTGCTGCCTTCGACGTATTCCATCACGAAATTCAAGTGTTCTTTTATTTCACTATGTTTTGGCTTTGTTTCACTATTATGGTCTGCTTCATCATGGTCCTCTTCCTTTCCTTCAGAACTGTCTGCTGCCGTCACACTTCCTCTATACTCCAGCGTCTTCTATACTCTTCTGCCTTCATCTCCTTCAGCCGGTTCCAGGACTTTCACAATTTCATTTAAAAAAGGGTTTTCTGTAAAAAGGTTTGGCTGTGTTGTCGATGCTTTGGTCCAAATGCTGGATCAGAGCTAAGTGGTGTTTGGTGGCATGAATATACACATAAACGTTTTAGCATCTCTTGTCAGCTCTTCCGCATCTTGGTGTGCTGGAGCATTATCATATTAAACAAGCGCTTCAACTTCATATTCAGGAATTTTTAAAACCTCAGTTTACATTTTCTAATTTCCTGCCCTGTTTCTTGTGAAACCAATCCATTGTTATGTCTGAAGTGAACCATCCATTTTTTGAGCTGTAGTAGTAGATTGGTAAATTGTCTATTATACATTTTATTGCCCGTGGCTTTTTGGTTTTGACCAGAATCACAGACTCCTGCACATAACAAAGCGGAAACGCGTTCCATACTAATCTTCCTTCCAGGCGTTCTTTTTCCAGACTTAGATGCTTGTGTTTGTCGGGTAAGGCTCTCCAATATAAGCCCATCTCAACATAATAATATAGCCGCGAAGTCTGTACTTTTCCCTACTTCAAAAAAAATCGTTCAATGTTTTCCTGAAGGGCTCAAAAGTTTCAGATTCGGCACTGATACTTTCACCAGATAGTCTTTTATTTGTTATGTCATGAAGCTTTCTGAACCTAAACAGCCAACCCGAACTGGATTAAATTCGCGAATGCCCGGCAGTTTAGATAATCTTTCCATTTTAGCTTGAACTTCAATCCTTCGTGCAGCCAATTCACAAGAACGAAGCTGAGAAAAACAATTATATACAGCATGGTCCAGGGATTGATCTGTATGCATCCATATTCTTTTCACAACACTTGCTTCCTTTTTACATTAAACTTCAGGACAAAATTTTGTAGGTCGTCTTTTTCTTCCTTATATGTGAAACAGTCTTTTCGGCTATTCCACATTCCACACAAATGCCCGCACAGATTCTTTCACGCGTATTTTATCGTGTTATATTATATTTTTATAGAAAGCCTTATGTTTACGTTTTTAAGCATCAGTACGTTTACTTAACGACGTCATTTCACGTAAATTAAAACACTGTAAAACTTTATTTTGAATAACAGTAAATAAAGATACCGTGTAACACAAGATGTGATGCGCAGCGTATCAGCCAAAGCGACTGACTGACTGACTGACACACCCTCCCGCGCAAACAGTACAGCATGTGCACCTGCACGATAAATGAGTAGTTTGAAGTCACGCGCCCGTAACTGACCTTTTTATTTGCGTATGTTACGGTTTTAGTTTTTTGAAAAGGGCTGCCTGGATTACGCGAAGTCATGCTCAGTGGGGCCCAGGTTAATGAGGGTTTACTGTGTATTAAATTTGTAAAAAATAACGTCATAAAGTAATGGGACATAAATCGATTTTTCAACTTGTGAATTTACCAAGTTTCTCTGGTTTCTTTATTTTTATCCCAGGGTTTGGGCGACATGCATGAACGACAAATACAGTAAGGTGCATCATGTCCGTGATCCAGGGAATATAATTTCATGAAAGAAACCCCAAACGCTAAGAAAAACAAAATTTATGTGCGTTTCCATGAATGGAACCGTGCTGGTTAGGTTGCGTTTTCCTTGAACCTTTCTCTCTCTCCGTGATTTTTACAAATCCACATGATTTGGACACCGAAATTTCACCTTTTTACTTACTAATCGCTTGAAATAATCGGGTATGTTCACCTTGATATTAATATTTGGGTCATTTATTTTAAATTATTGACATACATGTTTCGTGAAATTCCCTTTTTATGATTATTTTGCGCTTTATGTACTTCAACCGGAAAAAAATATCATTCAGCAAATATTTAAGTACGGATCTCTGAAATATTTCAAATATGAACCGTTTTCGAGTATAAATCATGAATAATGAAATATTAACCTTTCAAATGCTACACCTGTAAGCAAGTGCAGAATTTTCTTTCTAGACCGTTTTTTCAATAGTAAAGGCAAGTTACGCAGGGAAAACAATTCTTTGTTGGTGGACCTAACGACCAAAGTTTCCAACTGTAAGTTTTATAAGCAGTCACTTCTCCCAAAGTTAAGAACAGAGATGTCGGAAAAGAAAGAAAACAGATGCTTAAGACGAGCGCTCTCTTCATCATAGGTTCGAATCCTGCCTGTACAGGCGATCATTCCCCAATATTTAGACCACTAGGTCATTGTTGTAGCAACACTTTATATCACATAGCAGGATTTGTATAAAATATCAGTTTAGAAAACAAACAGATACTTGACACAAAACATCGGTTTAAATGGTATTTCCAGATTAATCAATAAGGATGGATTATGTGTTCTAATATGGAAAAAACATAAAATGATTTCTGTGTAACTGATTATAAATCTCCGTAGAACTGAGATTTAACATGATTTTATCAAGGCTCCTTTTTCTCCTTGTAATACGTCGAAACTTGCAAAAGTTTACACCTTTACATTGTGCATATCTTTAGCTGATGTGCAACAACACAGCTACGGAGACGTAGAAGGCACTGCCACTAATTTGAACATCACATGGCCAGATCGAGAAATTCTATTTAAAATGTCTTTTCGAAGTAAATATGGTTACCCTAATTGACTTCTTTTAACTCGGTTTGGAAAAAAAAGTGATCAGAAAGAAACATAAATTTATTTGTGTATCAAAACCGTACAATATTTGAAGCATGTTTAAACGCGTTCATGAGTAACCATTTTTACAATGAAAAATAACTTATCATTTCATATGAAGAACAACAATTTTGGTATACCTTTGAAACATTCACTTTGTTAGGTCATACATGCTTTTTGCTTTGGAACACCAGGAGAAAATCTTATTCCTTATTTTGGATAAAGAGCTGAATCTGCGATCAGTAAGAATACTCGTCCGACAACTAAATTGCTGGTGTTCATCTAAGCCAGCGGTGGCCAACCTTTTACATACCGTGCGCCAATTTTTTCACGTATGAGTTCAGATGCGCCATACAACTCAAGTTTGGGGTTGAAAAATAGGGATAGGGCTAGGACATTCTTCGCTTAGGGGAGGAAAAGAATAACTCAATCACACAATTAAATTAATTAATTAATTTACACCAGTTCAAAAGACACTTTTATGGGAGCACTAATCTACAATAGTCAGAAATGATCTCTTTTGTTTACAGACATAATCAACTTTTTTAAATAATTTAATTATTGTATGTAAAACAATATCTATTGCAGCTGTCATTATTTACCATTAATGAAACTTTTGAGCGTGTTTAGAGTTTGCTAGTCTTTCAATGTTTGGTGTTAAATTTGTTACTGAGAGCAGCAGAGAATTCTTCAAATTTGAATGAGTTATTCGCGACCTTGTTTTGCTTTTAATTAAGTTCATGGACGAAAATGCTTGTTCACATCTCTATGTCGTTTCAAAGCGACATATATAACTTTTTGCAAATTTTCTTAGCTCTGGGAAATATTCACAGGGTAATGAAAGCCAGAAATTAATTATGTCAGAATCATTTTGATCTGGAAAAAGCTCATCAAATTTCATTTTTAATAATTAATTTGTTTTTAAATCAATCACTTCCTTTTGTATGTTACTAGGCATCTGCATTACGTTTTGTTCACTAAGTGAAAGTGGGTTTATAAATGCGAGCATGCAGTTTTATTCTTTAGCAAAATCATGAAAACGACTTTCAAATGACCCTTGCAATATCTTGATTTTTTTAATATATTTGGTCAAATTGCTATTATCCGCAGAACATTCATTCTGCTCTTTCAAGTGTGGAAATTGAGTCAAACCCTCATTTTCTAACTGAGAGATGAACAGTTTTAATGTCATTTTAAATGAACTGATGCTGTTGACTAAGCTGCCTTGTAGTTTTGAATTTAGATCATTGAGATGGCTAGTAACGTCAACTAAAAATGCCAAATCAAATAGCCAGTTGTTGTCCAATAATAGGTTTCTTTCATCAGGTAGTTCATTTTCCTGTTCTAAAAAATTAGAAACAGCATTTTTCAATTTCAAAAATCTACTCAGAACCTGTCCTTTAAAAATCCAGCGTACCTCACAATGAAGGACAAGTTCACCATATTCCATATCTAATAATTGACAGCATTCTCTGAATCTTTGTCTGTGTAATGCTCTTGCTCTAATTTTATTCACACATTGCACTACCGGTAGCATAACATGCTGCATATTTAAAGTTTTTCCACACAGTTGCTTATGGTGTGTAATGCAGTGATATTTAAATGCAGCACGGTTTAAAAAATTTTCAAGCAAAGTTGAAGTGTCATTGATTTTACCTATCATTGACGGCGCTCCGTCCGTACACACACTGATGAGTTTTCTATAATCTAATTTTAGACATCAAAATTACCATCAATTCTTGTTATAAAATGGTAAACTGGGCAACATCACATGTGTCCGTTGATTCATCCAAAGCTAGAGAACAGAAAGTACAAGATTGGACAAGGTCTTCCAGTTGCTGAGATACATCCTGAGAGATTTCCTCGATACGTGTCGTAACTGTCTGCCTTGATATAGCAATTTCGTCTGCTTTCCTTTCAATACCTTTTTTACCAAGATGGCGTGCAAATATTTGGAGACAAGGCTCAACAATTTCTTCCCCGTCAGAAAAAGGTTTCTTTTTTTAGCCAATGCTAAAGCAATTTCATATGACGCTTCTGTCATCGCCATGTCTTCACAACTTACTTTTATTTTGTCTTCTTCGGATTTCTTTCTTTTTTTAGTCACATATTCTTTTCGTAACTCAGACCCAAAAACAAGCTTCATTTTTCCTTCTATGTTAGTCTGATGCTGTGTTTTATAGTGCCTATTAAGATCGTGTCTTCTATTATGTGAAAGAGTACTTTCACAAACAATGCAAAACGGTTTTCCTGATGGACTTGCTATAAATAACAACTCATTTTCCCACTGTTCGTTAAATTCACGCTTACTATCACTTTCTGCGCTTCTTTTGCTCATTTTCTTTTGCTCTGTGATCGATAAAAGGAGTTTAAAAAAATAGAAAAGTACAAAACTCTAAAAATCTGAATGTTGAAAAAGAACAAATAGATCACAAGTACGTACGTCGTATCACACAGTCACAGAATATCAATTATGTGGGATTTGAATTCTATGTTTGCGTTAAGAAACAGTAGTGGCGCTCTTCTTCGACAAACGTCATTTATGTTTATTCTTGAATCTGTCTTTCAATCACTCTCAATACAAAAACCACGCTAGTACACTCAAGAAAACGCTCTCGCAAAAACCCTGCTTCAAACTCCACGCCACGATGGCTCACTCAGTTTCTTCTGCCAGAGGGCGCAGCACTCGTGGCAAAAACCGCTCTGAAGTAATGTTTCTTAGCGATGTTTACTGGCGACCTGCCAAGGACAGCCACCCACGCCACGGCGTGGAGTCTCAAGCAGAGTTTTTGCGAGAGCGTTTTATTGGGTGAATCGCACCGTTTTCAATCGTACAACATCTCACTCACGCAGTTTCTCTCTCTCTCTCTCTCTCTCTCTCTTATACACACACACACACACACACACACACACACACACACACACACACACACACACACACACACACACACACACACACACTGTTGACATCCTTCAATTGTAAACTGTCAAAAAAATAGGCTGAACTGATGAGTAAGAAGGCTGTATGAATTGAACTGAGACCACTCAGGTGTTGAAAATATGAAGATGGACAAATTGAGTTATGGCGCCTACTTCAAAAGGATAAGTAGGCGCAAGGATGCAATGCGCCATATATAATCATTCAATGCGCCACGTTTGGCGCATACGCCACGGTTTGGCCACCCCTGGACTAAAAGGTACATATGTGCATCGTTAACTCGGCAAACAAAAAGTACGATACTACACTGCTGGCCACCCAAAATGCAACACCAAGAAGGAAGCATCCGATTGGTCTGAAATTCGCAGCATGCGCCACCCACGAGAGGACATGTAAACGATTAGCAATGCAGGGCATATGCAAATCATGTGCGCCCGGCACGCCACCGAGAAGCACTATAAGAAGGGTGCACAGAAGGTAAGTAGTAAAAGTGTGTTGTGCTGCCGGACCTGTGTTTGGAAGCATCCTGATGCCTCGTCTCAGAGTACGGCAGTCATTCCAGCACGTTTCGGAGTTCCACACAGGACGAATAGTGGCTGATCGCGACAGCTATTTATCGTACCTAGACATCGGCTCCCGTGTGGGAGACATCCAGCCACAGTGAGGCGAGTATGGCTTCGGTGAGTGCAGGACGGACGGACGTGAGCGATTGCCGCAGCCGAGGCACACCACCAAACGAGAGGACTGGCATGTTGTGCGGCGGGCATTGACGGCTCGCACCGCCACATCACGAACGTTAGCGCAGGAATTAGGGTGTGTTGCGCAACAACCTGTGTCAGCACGTACCGTTCGACGTCGTTTGCAGGAGCGGGGATTTGTCGCATGGCGCCCATTGCTCCAATTACCATTGACGTTACACCATCGGAGAGTGCGGTGGCAGAGAGCTGTTGAACGCCGCACCTGGACTGCGAAATGGAACGACATTGTCTTCTCCAACGAATCCTGCTTCTGTCTGCAACACCATGATGGTAGGATCTGCGTGTGGCGGCACTGTGGCGAAAGACTCTATGACACCTGTATTATGCATCGCCATACCGGTCCGTTGCCTGGTGTTATGGTTTGGGGAACAATTGGATATGATACCCGCACCCTCTGGTACGATGGCCGATACACTCTGCATCCACCGCTACTTCTCCGACGTTTTGGAGCCTGTAGTCCTCCCTTATTTGCAGGATCTGCCAGTGGCCACTTTTCACAATGCGCGCCCGCAGGTGGCACGCATTGTGCAACAATTCTTCACTGCCCACCATATGTCACTGCTGCCGTGGCCCGCCTGTTCGCCCGATAAGTTGCCCATCGAACACGTCTGGCCTCTGATCGGCAACCGAGTGGTCCGGCAAGCACCACCCGCGGCTACGCCTGATGAACTGTGACAACGTGTGGAAGCAGCCTGAACTGGCATACCCCAAGCCCACATCCAAAGCCTCTTTCGTTCGATGCCGCGGCGTTTAGCGGCCGTTATTAGCAGCCATGGGGGCCACAGGAACTATTGTTACCTGCGTGTTCCGTAAGTCGCATAGGCCTGTAAGCTCAATCGTTTCATTTTTGTATGTGTTTTTATGTGTCCAGTAAATCTGGCTTTGCTATCTCGTGTCCTTCTTGGTGTTGCATTTTGGGTGGCCAGCAGTGTAGTAATCGGCTTGCTTATTGAACAACAGTTTGATAAGCAATTATCATCAATGACATCGACAATGTACATTACAGAAAAAAACAAGTGTTCTTATTGTTTTTTAGCGACCATAGAGTCATCCCTCATGGACTGCAAAAGTCGCATAGCAAGAAGTGTTATTATGGCCGTGTTGACGCTAGCGCATCAAATATTTCAAAATACATTTATTTAACAGAGGGTCTCAGTCCATCACTCATTCAACGCAAATGTTCCAGAAATATACTAGGAAAACTTCACATTTTAACTTTTCCTTATTTATTGCGAGATAGGATTGGAGGGTAACAACTTTAAACTTATCGGATAAGTAAAAATTTGAGATCGACAGCGAGATCATACCAATAAGTAACTTTTGAGTAAACAAAATCGAAAAAAAAGCATTTTCTATTTATCACCTTGGAAAAGAACCTCAAGCATTTCTTTCACTAAGGTAAACC
Organism: Macrothele yani; assembly: GCA_039090855.1. NCBI lineage: Eukaryota > Metazoa > Arthropoda > Arachnida > Araneae > Macrothelidae > Macrothele > Macrothele yani. Next base: position 2,376,532 of record CM077016.1, read on the forward strand.
CCTGCTTCCCTAAAAGTAGCAAAAACCCTTTACATTTAGGAATTTCCCATCAACTAAGCGATGGTTTGTTACACTGTGAGAGTCGCGAACTTCCGATTTGTGTCTCGCACTAGGAACAACAAAACGCGAATTTCTTTTCGTCTTGCTTGCAGTTTAGTGCAGTTTAGTTTTAAGTAGAAATCAAATTCTTCATAAGGGAAATCTGTTAGTTATTTACTTTGCTGACATGAGTATTTTAAATCCACAGAAAAGTATTCCTATCTTATCACAGAGAACGAGTTCGAAGACTTACCGTTTTCCGTACAGCAAATTGACAAATACGTTACTAGTAAATAGTAACACTGTACTAGTAATCCGATTTATTGGCGTATGAAATAAACACATAAGCGTTTCCAAGCTTTCGCACATCAACCAGATGGCTTTTTCAAGGAAGTTAGACAGAAACTGCAAACTGAAAAATAGAACGCTTAACAATTTGAACACGGGAACTTGACAATAAATTGATGCGACGTTACATTCATTAAAGATACGAGGCATCACGTTGGTTGCACGCGGTATCCTAGTAGAGAAAAGGTATTACTTGAAGAATTGGTTCCAAATTCGTGGCAACTCGAGCGAGACAGAATCATTGCAAGTATCGCTGTTGGTAATGATCTCCAAGGTTTACCGAATGGCTGTACATTTAGGGGTAGAGTAGCTAGCTAATTTCTTTATATCATCACACATAGGAGTAGCTGACTTAAATTTGACTTCTCTGGATAGTGCCGTGGTTACTTTACCGTATTTTGTGTCCCTTTTATGTTCGTTGACTCTGATTCCAAACGAACGCTTGGTCATTCCAACGTAGTATTGTTTAGAGCCGTTCGGATATTGTAGGGTGATCGCATAACAGCATGCTTCGCAGGAGAGAGGTGGTTTTTCACTATTTCTCTTTAGTATAGTATGTAAAGATGCAGGAGACCTTATGCCGACGCCGTAGTTCATCTTCTTGAGGGCGTTTTTGAGTTTGTAAGACACACTTGATATGTAGGGAATTGAGCCTAAATAACGTAGCTGCGGCACAGGAAGACTGGAATGTTTGGCTCTGGCTTTTTGGATAAAGCTACGTATCTGATTCAATGAATATCCTGCGTCAGTGGCTAACTTGATGACGCTTTCAATTTCGTGTTGTCTAGAATGGGTATCAGAAGAAACGGCGAAGGCTCTTTGAATTCGAGAACGGAAGATAGATGCTTTGTATTCTGCGGGACAGAAAGAGCTGCGGAGCATCAGGTTGGGGACGGACGTGGATTTGTAGTAGACTTGAGTACCGAGGCGGTTGTCAGACGATTTTCTCAATAAAACTTCTAGATAAGGTAAAGCGTTGTTGCTTTTAAGCTCCATCGTGAAATTGATCGTAGGATGTATATCATGGATTTTATCACCAAAAATTGGAAGTCTCTCTTTTCCGTGGGGCCATACAAAAAATACGTCGTCCGCATAACGCAGCCAAGTGGTAGGCCTTGGGGTAATGCTGGAGAACATATTCCGCTCAATTGGGCGAAGTAAATCGGATTACTAGTACAGTGTTACTATTTACTACTTAATTGGTGTACTGTTCCTCGTTATAAATACGTTACTAATTTATTTTCTTTCAGTTTCTCAGCATGACATTCTTCCTTTTTATTAGTACCACAATATGAACGTAAATCTCTTGACCACTTTTTAGAAAAGTCAGGGAAGTCGCGTTTGGTACTATCATATTCTTTGTATGTAGCAAGTTTAAAACTAGTCCGAAAATTCACAATGTTTAGAAAAGGTATAAATTGAACGAGTTGAGCACGTGGTAACAACTCTGAAGTTCAGTTTTTCCAAGAAGGTAAAAAATTACCATCTTAAATCACAGCAGACTGAGAATTGAGTAGCTAGAAAAAATTGCACCAACCACTTAGGAGGTCACCGAAACCTCTTTTAACAATATTTCCTTAATTATTCATTTATTTTTAATTTAATAGCGTCACAAAGAAAAAAATACCACATCAGTATGATGCATGTGCTCGTTTTTCGGGAACGATCTGCTCAAACCTGGTCTCTTTATTCGACACATATAGGATTAAATAAATTTTAAGTTCCAGTCAAATTCGGATTTTAATTTTAATTTTAACCATACAGGAAAAATTTTTCTCGCATAAAAACGATGTTACAAATGGTATCAAAATTATTAAACCTCCGGTTTTAAGTTCAGGGTATTCTTGCTTTCTTTTTTTTCAAAATTAATCCACATTTTACGATAGAACTGTAAGTTTCAACATTCCATCGTCAGACATTTCAATGAGTCTGTCTTTGATATTCGTTGGATTGTTGCCGACTACATGGATATTTCTAAAAACGAATTCAGTATCCATCTGTAATTAGCGTCGCTGTTTTAGGGTTCTTTAGAAATATATTCCAAAATCTCTTGTTTTAAATTTCGCGAGTTTAGTTCGATAGCTAATAAAATCTGTCGTAGCATCAATAGCTATTTCCTCCATAAATTGTTCGACTCATTGGAATCAGTTTTACTAGTACACTGGACCAGATGTTTATTATTTTTATAAAAGCACCCACTCCAAACCTATATTTTACTCCGTTAACATCACAGCTTTGTAAACCTTTTATTCACAGTGTTCAAATGTTCAAAAATATCAGCTGAGTTAGCTTATTGAAGAAGCCAAAGTAGATCGCAAATTCTGAATATTCGGATTTTGCGTCCTTCAAGTACATAAAGAGTTCTGCTACCATCTGGGAAACTATTGTTAATATCTTCCCTATGATAGCCATCGCACCTCTGTGTGGTAAAGAGAGTTTCGTAAAGTGAATCCATTTCTTGACATAATTTTCGGAAGATACCTGTTCGAAATGCACCTCCTTTGATAGAGTTTACCTGCTAGATCACAGTTTTTTAAACTCAATTCAGGTCGGAGGGCCGACATTTTGAGGCAAGAAATTCACGATGCAGAAAACGGTCACACTATGCAACATTTCGTGGGATTTCCTTCAATCTTGCATCAAGCCCACTTTATATCTTTTAATTTGCTTGGCGCCGTCGGAACAAATGGCAATCCGTTTTCTCCATTCAATATTGTAATTACTTGTACTCTGCTGATATGTGTTGAATAAATAACTTCTAGTACTATTAGTTTCTAGCGGTTTGCAAAAGTTTCTAACGGTTTGCATGTACGGTTAGAAATATCTGTACAGTCCTTCATTTACAACGAGAAGAATGCGCTCCTCCTAATTTTTTGAAGAATTTATTCGCAAATATCTTCTGCCATATCACATATTCTTCATTAAATTCTATTACTAGAAAGAGATGTAGTCGTGAGCTTGTCATCTTCTTTTCTAGAAACATTGTTTGAACCATCCCAACAACTGCCATAAAATCAGATTTTCAGGAGTTGTATGTGGCTTACTAGGTTTTTCAATGCAAAATGTAACTTAATAAATTATTAATAACGTTTTTTCATTAATGCTGGATAGCCGATTAAAACATGTTTGTCCTTCGTGAAGATTTTTAGTATTCTTTCGAAGAATTCCAAAGTCTTATCACTTTAGTTGAATGGTTTGTGTTTACATGTCGGAGTAATTTTGATGGCCTCATATTTTCTTGCAATAGCACTTTTCAACGAGCTACACAGCGTGGTCTTTTAATATAAATGACAGTAAAACCGTACCTGAGACTTTCATTTCAGTATAGTATATTCTTATTTTAGTCCGCTCTGTTTCAGACGTAAAAAAAGCCAACGTCTTTTTAAAAGCTCATCCAGTTTCACGCACTGCTCTCCAAATACCATCCAGCACACGAATACTTACACTCGGGAATGCTACCCTCCGCTCTTTCCTGCTAATAAAAAATTGCTCTGTTTCCAGAAGATCCTGGTGCTATCATCCAGCGACGCAAGGTTTCACAAAATACCGGTAGGAAACGCTGTATGGTGCCGTCATCTATTTATTGTCTAGTAGCGGAGCAATGCATTTTCGGTTTAATACTGCTGTAAACGCTGCTTGATAAAGTTACCTGTATTGAAGTGTATTGACGTTTCGCACAAGTTGATGTTGAATGAGTAATTTTTTTGAAAAAGCGATGACAGCTTAATCAGCGAACACCACACGAAATTTACATAGGTTGTTTACATTTTTACTCTGCTACATACTTTAGTAGCAGAAAGCATGACTTGGATGACCTTCGGAAGAAAAACCGTACATTCTTGTTTTCATTTCATTTCATTTCAGGATACTCCCTTCTTACAATAATGTGCAGGTCTTCCGCAAGGGAGGGTAGATGCATATGTTATTTTTATTGATATCTCTGCCTCTAAAAGCTCCTAAGAGTCCGATTTTAGGAATCCAGTCTTTGTTCGAAAGTATATCCGTTGCGAAAAGTTTCTCATGTAATTTCAAATTTTTCTTAACATACACTGGCGTGCAAAAATTAAGGACGAAGAGGACAAATTAGCATAACAGCGGAACGAGCAGACGGAACGGACCGAAAGACCATTCAGGAGATAGACTAGGATCCGGTACTGTAAGGCATGCGCATATATGCAGAATGACGTAGGGGGGGGGGGCGGGTGTCGGAAGGTTATAAAGCACAAGGGCGGTGTACGATCAGCAATTCGGTGAAAGCTATTACACGGTGTACATCGGTTTGACCGACGTCGAGTTGCTGCCACCGCGTGATATGGCCAACAGGCAATCCAGTAGACGACATCTGAATGACTTTACCCGAGGTCGCGTCATTGGGAAGCTGAAAGAAGGTCAAAGTGTGACTAGTGTGGCCGACGAGTTCGGAATCGCTCACAGCATCGTTTCATGAGCTTGGAGTGCTTATCAAACGACAAGAACAGCAGTCCCAGAATTTAGCAGTGGTCGTTCACGAGTAACCACGGCGGCGGTCGACGGCTATATTGTCCGACTGGAGAGGAGAGATAGACGGCAGACAGCGGGAGAAATCATAAGGCACATGCAACAGACAACTTGACTTCCGTTATCGCGTTTTTCCGTGGCCAGGATTCTGCATATAGGTGGTCTTTTTGCACGACGACCAGTACGGTGTGTGCCATTAAAGCCTCCTCGTCGGAGACAGCGGTTTCTATGGTGCCAGGAACACAATAACTGGACACATCAGCAATGATGTCGCGTTCTCTTTACGGATAAGAACCGCTTTAGCCTGACGACCGATTCTGGACGTATACACATCTGGAGAGAACAAGCAACACGCAATCACACCTCCAACATCATCGAAAGGGACCGGTTAGGAGATGGCGGAGTTCTCGTTTGGGGCGGTATCATGCTTGGTAGCCGTACTGACCATTACATCTTCCAAGGAGGTTCAGTCACTGGTACCAGCTATTGTACCCAGGTTTTCCTGCCTCACGTGCGTCTGTTTAGAGGTGCTGTGGGTCCTGAGTTCCTCTTCATGGACGACAACGCTACACCTCATCGTACAGTGGCTGTCTCAGAGCTGTAGGAGAATGAAAATATTCAACGCATGGAATGGCCCACAAGGTCCCCGGACCTAAATCTAATCGAACACGTGTAGGACCTTCTTGAGCGACGTTTGGCACCACGTCAACAGCCGCCAGCAACAATTCCGCAGCTGCGATTGGCGCTACAAGTGGAATGGACCGCGATGCCTCAACAGCTCCTTGACAACCTCGTCCTCAGCATGGACAGAAGTTGTAAATCCTACAACGCAGTCAGGGAAGATCATATCCCCTACGGAAGACTGGTTATTTCCTGGCAGTGGCCTGTCAAATGGACGTTTCTGTCTTCTGTCCAGTTGTGCTCGAATCTACCTTTTTCAATAAAGTGCCTTTGTATACTTTGGATTCCTTGTTTGAACGGTTTTGCTCACTTGTCCCATATTCTTACATCATGGAGATCTTATGATATGATTTGAGTCGATGTGGAGCACTTTCGCACGACGTTACATTCGAAAAAACGTCTCGTCGTTAATTTTTGCACGCCAGTGTAGAAGGCTGCCGGGAGAGGGCGTAAGATCACATTTCAGTTTACAGCGATATCAGAGGGACTAAAACCCCGAAAAGTCGTGTGTCGGATGGGCACGTTCAGCCGTCGGACCCCGGGTACTGTTCCCCCGGTAACAAATAGGGGCGTCTTCCTCCCCCTTTGTACCTCGCTTTTCTATCGGGCGCTCTAGCCAAAATCTCCCTAGCTTCCCATTTTTAAGGGTTGTTTAGGACCTGGGGTCAGACACTCCCTTCATAAACTCCTCTACACCTCATCTAAGCTGTACAAATCCGATTGAGAAATTTCTTTATTCTGTCAGGTACTACTAAATGTTCAAACAATGTGAGCTTATTTTCTTACCAAAATAAGGAAAAATTTCGCCGCTAGGTCACGCCATTTTTATTTCCTAAAATATCTGCTTTTAAAGGGGACATTTAAAACCTTCGTTCAACATCGATGCCATTTTCCTTGTGGAACACTTTAAGTTAGTATTTGAGGAGTTTTATAGGTTATAGTTCTGCCGCTAGGTGGTGCTTGTGTACTTCTGTTTGCAGCTGTATCTTTGCTTCTAAAAACTCTATTGAGAAATTGATTTTTTACTGTAGGCCATTCATGACAATAGAGATGTGGGACATTATTATATTTTAATAATGCACAGATTTTCCGCTAGGTGGTGTAAAGGTCGAAGTTTTTTTTTTTTTTCGCTGCCTTCCTGGCAGACGTATTTGAAATTTTGAAAAGATATTTTTCCTTAGGATAGCTTTTTTCATGAAGAATATTTTAAGCCTACTTTAAGCTTTCTTATTATATAAAATTATTCATCTAGAAGGCGTAGAGTTGTATCATGTTTCTTTCTATATTTGTTCTTTTAACTGCTCGATTTGAAAATCTGTTTGTCTCCGATATCCTTCTGCTATGAAAAAATTTTGGTGCGCTATTTGTTATTTTTTTTAATGTACGCTTTAGTCGGTGTTAGAACAAATGTAGCTGTTTCTATTTCTGTTTTTGTTTTATTGATTGTAAAAGCCGGTTGATATTTTCAAACTGGTTGCGTTGACTTTGAATAACTTTGAAAAATTTAATTCGCGTTCGAAACAGTTCAAAAGATGTGCTCCTTACAACGGGAAATTCGATGTCATCATTCCTTTTGTTTCAAATATTTGGAAGGCACAAACACAGAGAACGAGGTCGTAAATACCAAACATAATTGGAAATACGTATAAAACTCTATGCTGCTTGTCATTTGTCACGTATAACGAGAACCAGGTGAAAAGTCCACTTTCCAGCAGGGCGTAGCCACACATGAACACGAAGCCCAAATAATCCAAATTAGGGCAGGGGGCTGGTTTCGAACCGTCCGACCTAATGAAATATACCCGCAAATATAGTTTATGCTCTACTCTGATGTACCGAATGGAATATATAAGGACTGTAGCTTCTGTTAACCTACTGAACGGATACAGATTAATGCGTATGTGCACCAACATACATATGACATGTTTGAAGTGAAGTTTAACTTACCCAAAACCCACTATTTAAGTAAATTATGACCTTATATGACGTTCCTGCACTGCAGGACGCACATGAGATAAGGATGTGATATGATGCTTTTTTTTTCACATGGTGAGTCAGAAACACATGGTGAGTCAGTTCTCGGAAAAATTAAATCAGTGTGATGTTACGTTTCCCACATCAAATTATCTGGGATTTCTCAAATGCACGTTCTTCAGCGGATGACTGCCGACAGCGGCACATGGTCCCGGCTGACCTGTTGGCCATGCGCACAGCCCTCTTTTGGAGGAGAGGATATGACGTGCCTGCACCGCCAAACGCACATGAGATAAAATCAGATAGCAGTGAGAGTACATGTCCGCGTAGCTTGGTTGGTAGAGATACTTACTCCGGAGTGAGAGGACCCGGCTTGGACAAACTGGGTTTTCACAATTATTACAGTTAAAATAATGCAGGTCCTTGAGCCATGCCGTTTTTCAAGAATTTCTTTTCTAGCCGTCAATGGCATTTCGGAATATATACACTGTAAAAAAAAACCTGAAATTCACATTACTTTTTTTCTGTGATTTTACATAAAAAATCTGTTTTTTCAGCTGATCTGTGTTTTTCCTGGAATTTCAGTAAAACTTTCGAACATTGTGTTAAAATGTTTGTAAATTCACAGAAAAACTTAGTCAGAAAGATCTGGCAATGGTTTATAGCGTAACGCGCATGCGCAGTTTGACTCCACTACGAAAACAACGATCAACGTGAAATCGTGAATGCAAACACCACGTGTAGCACAAAACTTTTCTGGTAAGTACATTTTTCTGTTTCATTATGATTTAAATCAACTGCAGTTAATAGATTTCAGATATGTGCGCTGCTCTGTAGTATATTTGAAATTGTGTGTGTTATACTAACATCTTCAAAATCCATCATTTACACAGTACGGGGCTGTTTACCAAACTGTTTTGTTATGATATTTTAATTCACATATATAAGGTATTTTGGTAAACCTTCCAAATTGTAAGTTACATTAGAAAAATAACTTAAAATTTCATGAACAGGACGAAATTTCAATAGGGAACGTTGCCTGACCAAACCGGTCCGCCTAATTGAAACGCCAACAGGCAACTCCCAATAACAAATTTTCGAATCAGAAACCCTCTGGCCCTAAGGTTTTGTGTAGTACAGATACATATAGCGAAATATCGCAATCCTTCGCATTTTTTTTTATCGCATTGGTAATGTAAAGAATTACCAATCAGAAACGTGGTGAGAAGTAATTAGAATCGGCAAATTGTCAGAAATTTTTTAGTTAAACAACCCTGAAAATTTAACCATCCAGCAGATACAAGTTTCCAAAGGCTCATAAGGCATACTGTTTTGGTCCCCCCATCCAATTTAACTTACTTTTTGTAAAAAGTTTAGCCTATATGTTCTAGCTATTTTTTTTTTTTTTGTATCGATTTGCAGTTATGGTGATGCAGTGGTAGGAGCCCCTTGTTTAATTTTTACTGAAAATCTAAATCCCTGCAAAATTCGTTCTGTTCCTATTAGGATTGAAGAGACTTTGGAATGACGAAGACTGAGAATTTGAAGATTTGTTTTCAGGACATTTCACATGAAAGCATTTGTAATGTAAAACAAATCCAGCACATTTGTGAAATATCTGACAAAATTTTTTTTACCGATATTCTAACTTATCGGACCGTAAGCGATATTTTCCAAAACAATGATTTTCCTCGAAGTTCTGCATCAGCTATATTAAAAATCTAATTTAGGTTCGATATTTAACGGTGAAACAACTTATCTATTGATTTATAGGCCAAGTCTTAAGTATCCCTATCACGAACTTTCCAAATCAGAAACCAATTCGATGGCACTGCGGGTCAATAAAAACGAAGAGATGCGTAACTCGGAGTATGGCACTGCACCCATTAAACAAAGAGATACATAACTCGGAGTATGACCAGTCAGAGTTAAAAAGAATCGCTAAAAAATGAATTAAAGGCACCGACCGGTCTAGAATGCTATGAAACTAAAATTTGTATTTTTTGTTTCTCTACATATGTATAAAAAATGCTAAAACTCCCACTTTTTTTTTTTTTTTTTTTTTTTTTTTGCAGACTGACATTATTTCACTGGAAGTATACCATGAATTCAAATGGATCTTCAAATTTCCAGTGTAAAATGTGCAAATCCTTTTTTTCGAGACTTAAGTCCTATGCAACTCATAAAAATACACAAAAACATTACTAGGGTGCAGTTTCCTTGTGGTTTCATAACATGCTCTAGAACATTTGCTAAATTTTCATCTTTGAAGACACATACTTCACATGACCATCTGAAACTTACACCATTGTGTACTACTCAGACTATTAAAAATAGCCTGCCCCATTCAAACATGTCAGTAACAGAATGCAGACTGAGCTTCCTTAATTCCTTAATTTCACATATTCAACTACACATAAAAAGACAAGATTAAGTTCCACGTCCTTATGAGCAGTGTAGTAAAACATTGGTAAATTTAGTAACAGGTCGACTTTACACAGCATTGTAAACTGCGGTATTGGTAGCTTTTTCAACGGTGTGAGTGGCTCTTTCCAAAGTCTCCATACTTCATTTCAGATTTCGTCAGGGCTTAAAATTTCATTATCCAGCAAAATACAATAAACTCTTGACCTCCCTGCTATACTATGATATCTAAACTGAAGAAACTCCTTTATTTTCAAAAATATCCGTTTCAGGGCGCAAAAATATTAGCTACACTATACGGAATAAGAGCACAACTACAAATGAAGTACTTGAAGAAATCAACTACCCCTGTACATCTTTGAAACCATAACTAAAACTTGAAATTCAACCGGAACCAAAAGTTCTTACTCAACACTTCTGTCGTACATGAAAACATTTACATTCCTTCATTTGTTTCCATTCGGATACATTGTGAAACTAATAATGACATTCCGCACATTTCTTTCTCAAAAAAAAAAAAAAAAAAAAACAGTTTTTGAACTATTTCCACTTGCGCCGGATTACAGCACGCATCACACTCTTCCGAAGAATACACTCTACTTTTATTGTATTCTTCTGGGCATTCACTACGAACTTCTGCTCCCTATCAAAACACGGAAGCTTCACGTCGTCGCCGTTAACATCGCTTAAGCCTCCTCCCTCACCAACTGCTACACACCATCGTACTCCAGGTAAATACTTCGGTGAAATTCTTTCACATTCTTTTAAATTACTGTATTTTTGCAGCTTGCCCCATTATTTCGCATGCTTAAAAAAATTTATGTCGCACTCTCCCCACACAGTAAACTTTTCCCGACTAAATAATTTAGGACGTTAAATTACACATTTACCACATTGGTAAATTTAGTAACAAGTCGACATTTTAATTGCACTTGTCTCGAAAGCATACAACAAGGTTTCTGACAGCCGATAAATTCAAGAACAACGAACCGTTACAACCTTGTGAAGATGTTAACAGTGAGAGTAACCTAAATAAGGAGAATGTAAATGAACTGAGTAGCAGTACAAACAGTAAAATTTCAGCCTTAGACATGAACACATCAGTTGCTTTGTTTTGTTTAAGGCTACTGGCCAAATTTTATTTACCTTCTTTTGTTGTCGATGTGATCATTACTGAAATGCTGAATATTCATGAAATAAATCAGGAGAATATTATGCAGTTCATAAGCAGTCTGTTGCAAAAAAGTAATCAAGTTAATGAATTTCAGATTACTGAAGTTCTCCAAAAAGAACAAAAGCACGATTTTCTGAATCAAGCATGCTCAAATAAAGGTTTGCTTGTGACTATTTGACGAAAAATTATTTTGAGCAAAATTTCAGTTATGTTCATCCTGTTGCCATGGATTTAGGCAGAAATGGTGATAATAAAACATCTACTTTCTACTGCGTGCCAATCTTAAAAAGTCTAGCAGTTTTAATACAAAATGCTTCTGTAGAAAAGCAAATCAAATCTCCACTTCTGTGTTCTGAAGGAGTTTATCAAACTTCACAGATGGGGCCATTTTCAAAGGTGCTAGGTTTTTTCATGAATCAGAAAATTTGAAAATTCTGCTGTATCAGAACAGTTTTGAAACAGCAAACCCCCTTGGGTTTGGAAAAAAAAAAGCATAAAATTATGGGAGTGTATTGCACATGAAATTTATGTATCCTTGGTTCAGATCAGAAATGGAACTAATGCAATTAGTTCTGTTATGCAGACAGGTGGATTTTGATTTTTATGGGCATGAAGCAATATTCATGCCACATATGCAACAAAAAAATACTTTCGTTTCCCCAAAATAGTATAAATGTTCATCAAATTTTAGACCATATTTAATTTTTAAAGTGTTTACTAGATATTTACTTGTTACTGTATATTATTCACCACTAAAGAAACTTTTGTTTCCCAAAAATAGTAAATGTTCACCAAATTTTAGACCACGTAATAATGATAAAGTGATAACCAGATATTAACTTCTCATCATTTTCTTAATTATTGGACAGTAAAAAACTGTGTCTCCCAAAAATACTAAATGTTCCCCAAATTTTAGATGATATCTAATTTAAGATCAATAACCTGATATTGACTTGTTAGTCTCTTTTATCATTTGTAAGCAAAATAATATTTACCAAACGTAAGACTACATACTTTTAAAACGGGAAAAATGTAATCATAATTATGTTGTTCTTATGATATTGGAACTGAAATTAAAATTAATAATTCATGACTAAATCTAAAGTTCTTTTTCTGACCAAAAAATAACAGTAGCAGCGTTCGAATTACCCAGTGGTCGTCATTGGCCAGTAAAACTTCCATCAGACCATTGAACTATTGATTTTACTGGCCCAGATGGCCAGGAAGTTTTTTTTTGTTTTCAAATTTGTCACAAGTTAAAAAATGAATTTCTGTTGTTTTTTTTTACCTTGTTGTATGGTTTTTTTAGGCTGCAAACTAATGACAGGTTTAAAAACAAATATTGGATATAATTCCATTGAAATGATACATTATTTTCTACATATATTGTAAATGTCGTAAAAAAAAATTTCATTATTTTTTTACAGACCAGTAGGCATTTTGGTGGACTAGTGGTTTGCCAATTCAGTGGTCCACTGGGCCAGTAGATCTTATTCTAACCCTGAGTAGTAATACCCATATGCCTGACTGCAGTTACCTGTAAATACTTGTAGTTATAGGTGTTAAGCTAATACAATGAAAACTAAACTTTTAATGTGCTAGTTTTATTACACTGCCGGACAATTGCTAAGGACGGATGACAATAGTAACGATAGCAACCATAAAATGGAAGGCCGGAAATTGTGGAAATTAGCATAAGTGCGGGATACAGTAAGACGTGTAGTGCGTATGCAAATTTTCGATTACCGAACTTGTTCGTGACGTCATAGCGCTGATAAGAGATATAAAGGATTTGACGCGTATTGACCGTTGTTGTTCAAACGCAAAATTGAAAGGGAAAGAATCAATTGACGAACTTGCAATTTTCAGTATGTCTTCCCGACATCACCTAGATGATTTTACGCGTGGCCGTATTATTGGCAAGATTGAAAAAGGGCGAAAAATAACAGATGTTGCCAGGGAGTTCGACGTCAGCCAGAGTATTGTTTCAAGGCTTTGGAAATCATTTCAAACAAATGGAGAGTGTAGCAAATGTCACGGGGGAGGTCGTGTTCGCAGTACGACACCTGCAGACGATCGGTACATAGTGCTATCAACAAAAAGACACCGGCGCAGCACAGCTAGTGAGGTAGCAAATCAGTTTATGGCTGCTACTGGCAAGCGGATCTCCCAATAAACTATCGCCAGACGTTTGCATGAAGGAGGACTATACGCCCGCCGTCTTGTTGTGTGCATCCCATTGTCCAGACGTCACCGTCCCGCCCGTTTGCAATGGTGCCATCAACATCGCAATTGGACTGATAACGACAGGTCTGCTGCCCTCTTCTCAGATGAGAGTAGATACAGTCTATCGTCTGATTGTCGACGACAACTGATCTGGCGTGATGGTGGTACTGCATATTGTCCAGCAAACATACAGGAAAGGGACCGATATCCGATATGTAGTGTCATGGTATGGGCTGGCAACATGATCAATGGCCGTACGTCCCTCTATGTGCTTCCAACTGGGACTATGACTGGCCAACGGTACATTAATGATGTTCTGCTACCTCATGTTCGCATGTTCCGTGGTGCTGTCGGTGATAGATTCATTTTCATGGAAGACAACGCAACATGTCATCGAACAGTCGCTGTCCAGGAGTGTCTTGAGAGCGAGGATATTCAACGCCTCGTATGGCCAGCATGTTCTCCAGATCTGAATCCCATTGAAAATGTGTGGGATGCTTTGGGGAGGAGTCTTGCTGGTCGCCAGTGCCCTCCAATAAACAAGGACACACTCATCCGTGCACTGACAGAGGAATGGGATAAATTACCCCAACAGCTGCTTGATAATGTTGTTCAAAGCATGACACGACGTGTGGAATCTTGCATCGCCCTCCATGGTGGCCATATCCCGTATTGACATCTTACGCCGGAACGCCTGCGGACGGTAATTGCATTTTTTTCACGTTTACGTATTCTGCACAAAATGGCCTGTTTGTCCCTTGAACACGTTCCAAAGCCTTCTGGATTTCAGAGCACAATAAATTGTCTTTCTTGTAATGTCCTGGCATTCTGACATTATTTTATTTCACTTGGCATCCAACCACACTTACTTTTTTATGCGCTATATAGCCGTTTATGATCCGTCCTTAGCAATTGTCCAGCAGTGTATAATAATCATGATATAAAAATTAGTCTCACTAATTATTAAAAATAAAATCACATAATAAACGTGAAATAAGAAATAATTGAATTAGTAAGGTTTTTTTTTATTTTACTGTCAGTCCTCTTTTACGTTTTTCCCTGATTGGTACATTCTTTCAGTCTTGTCCTGTGGTAATTCTACTTCCCACTCGCTAAAATGTTGTTCCTTGTACTCATCGAACGTTTCCCAGGGATTGCCCAAAGTTTCACATTCCAATGCGTCACCACCTGAAATTCGTTTGGGGGCGGGGCTTATAATTACACCGAAGAGCAATTGGATTAGAGACAGCTGGCGTTATGCAAATGTGGTGCTGTGGGTGGCCCTATAAACGGAAACGACATGACTTATACAACGATCCGACAATATAAGGAGTGATGCGACGGAAATCAGTAAGAGTCCGACGCAGTATCACGTTAGTACATGCGGATGGCAGAATACGAGTACGGTGCAAATCACACGAAGCGATGGATCCTTCTTGCCAGCAGGGTACTCTTCAAGCTATGGGGGTGGGTGGCATTCTCGTCTGGGCACTGTTTACGTGGACTGAAATGGAACCCCTGGTACATGCGACATTGTCCCTCACAGATCAACGTTACTGGGATATCCTGGACGACCATTTGCTCCCATTTGTGAGTCTTCAAGATCCCGCTGGGGACCTCATCCTGCAACAAGACAATGTATCATGCTATCGGTCCCAAATTGTATCCGAATGGTTGGATGAACACTCCACCGACGTGACCTCGCTTCCTTGGCCAGCTAGGTCACCTGACATAAATCCCATCGAGCACATCTGGGATACCATCGAGAGAGATGTTCGAGGCTCTGACCCCCCCCTCATGAAATCTTCGTGAACTGTGGGAGCTTGTTCACTGGTCGTGAATCCGTATGGCTTCCCAAAGCTTCAGGTGTCTTGTCGAGTCCATGCCGAGACGAACCGCCGCCGTCATCAGGTCGAAAGGTGGTGCTACACGTTACTAGACAGGTATCTCTAATTCAATTGCTCTTCAGTGTATGCTAGCTAAATAATAATTTGATGTAATATTTTATATTTTGACAAAGTGTTTATTGCAACAACAAAAACTTTCTTTTTTCAGCATTGTCGTGTAAATTTAGTGTTACACATTTGGTAAACATTTACTAAATTCGGTATAGCAATAGTATTTAAAATACAGGCATTACTAAAACAGTAGATACCATTATTATTTTAGTGACTCAAATTTAGTTTTTTGATCTATCATCATTTAGTATCTCAAAAGTACTTTTGATATTCATTATTTTTTATTTTTTGGAGTACAGTGCTAGGGGTTCAGAGTTTAATTTGGTAAACATTTAATTTGATCCCCTTATTAATGACCTGAAGAAACTAGAAAATGGAGTCGATCTGGGCTCAGGTAATACAGTGAAAGGTTCAATATTTATTAATATTTAAATTTAAAATTACTTGTTTAACTGTTTATTGTATGAGATTGAATATATTTTTCAGTTGAAAAAATGCTGTAAAATGTTATGAAGTATAAGAAAGACATGTTTAAAAGTATGATTTCCCCTGCACAACACTTAATAATTTTCTAAATTTTACAACACAAAAATATTCTCAAAAGTGATGCTACTACTAATTCAAAAACACATGTTATTCTCTGAAATTATTTATTTCTATATATATAAAAGTTAAAGTCTGTTTTGTTGAAAACACAAGGAAAGATACTGCGCACTTCGCAGTAGTCAAAAAGTTAAAAAAAAGTCCACACATGAGAGGAAGAGAAATAATTGTTTTGAAATTCTCTTTGCGTCGAGTGCGTGGTTCATCATATGAACTCTATACAGCCGCCCCGGTGGCGCAGTGGTCTAAGGTGATGGCCTCTGATCATTCGTCTGAAAGGGGTCCGGGTTCGAATCCCGGTGAGGCATGGATGTTGTGTTTGTCTTACGGCACTGGCTCTCTCCCTTCCCTGGAACCAGTTATCCTAAATTAGGGACGGGCGACTGCTTATAGCCCATTGAGTTGCTCACGGTGGTCGTTAAACCTCAAATCAAAAAAAAAAAAAAAAAAAAAAATCTATACGCTAAGTGGCAACCGAACGTAAGTTGTTCGTCAGCAGTTGCAATAATGCAAGCTTTAAAAAAGAAATGAACCCTCAATATGTTATGTGTATAGTGCTCCTATTACGTTATTTTATTAAATAATAGTTTTGTTCATCTAATGAAACCATTATTCAAGGTGAGTTTGTTCATGCATGCAATAGTTCTTCTTTTCCAAAGTTTTAAGTCCGCCACTGGGGCATTGGGCTACTTGCTTCCGAAAGACATCAACGATAAAATGTAGATAAACAATATGTTTGTTCCGCATATGTTCATAAGCGTTTTGATGGATTTACACCAAAATTAGCATACAAACTCATCACCCAGATTAAAAAACAGGTGGGACGATTTTTAGAAATTCCATCCCTAAGGGGGTCAAATGTGTTTTTATGAGGCCCTCTATAGACTGGGTGAAAGTCGGCTGCTGAAGTTTTGCTCCATGTCAGAGCAACAGTCATCAGGTGACGCCTCACTGCTCGCAAGTGTCCGTGGTACAGGCATACGGGAAAGAGTCCAAATGGTTATGCATCATTCTTGATGGTTTTCTAAGTGATTTGCTAGAAAGTGCCTTATCTACACTAGAAAGCTGAAAGCGATGTGCACGAAGTGTATTGTACATGTTTGCTATTTTGAGTTTTTAGGGCTCAGAACGGCCATTATAAATTGTGATAAGGTGTTGTCTGAACGGCAGGTGCAAATAAAGTACTGCTTTGTGATTCAGCATGGTGAATAATTTTGAAGTGCTCAAAAACAAACTTTGTCTATCCTGGACAATGCTGGGTACCTCCACTAATAATTGATAAAACATAAATTTTAAAATTGTTGTGGAGGAAACATTGGTTTTGAAAATTTTTAGTGTTAGTCATGCAAAACATATTTCCACTTTGTGTTCTCAGCTATAAATGTGCCTCAGAAATGGCAGCACTTGTAAGGAAAATCTCTTGTTTGTATTCTTGTAGCCACAGGGCAAGAATTCCTAACCAAAAAGCAAATTAAGTAGAAGTTAAAAATTTCCACTTCCCTCCACAACAGTAATTTATTTTACATTGCATTAATAAAGGTAAATAAAAATAAACCCACTTAAATTTTTTTACAGCTTTTCCAGTACCACAGACTCCATTAAAAAATAAAATTTCAATGTTACTTTAATTTTATCATTATTAGTACTTGCAAAATGTCATTGACAAGATAAAATGGTTATCAAAGTTATTGGTCTGGGCTTGCAAATAAGAAATCCAGTTGTCTGCCAGGTGTGCAAATAAAAATGTGTTGGAAGGGGAAATTCATAGGTCAATTTTTTTATTTTTTTAAGCATTAATGGAAAAGAAATTAAGTAAAATAGCACAAGAAAAAGTTGCTTCGAGGTCCACCCTCTCCCCCATGAATTCAGTACTGTCTCCCTAATAGTAAATGTTTCCCTGAATTCCGGCCTATACAGCAAGCCAAGAGGGAATGCCGTCATAAGTCATAATCCTTTCAGCGAGCATTGTTCCTGATCACTCTGCTTACCGTGGAGACGACACACAAAAAAAAAAACCCTCCAACGCTGAAATGTAAACTGATACAAAAACAGTAAAGTCATGTGAAACACTTCCCAAAAAACCAAACTACCAAATACAAATAACCCAATGATATGAATTCGTCTGTCAGTTGGGGGATAGGTGTGGAATATCAAACACTTTTCCAAAAGTTATAGCTGCTTAACCTTAAATACGTATCAAATGAAACAAAAAGGTTTAAAGCAAACTTGCATGAACACTGAGTAACAAATCTCACGGTGCTCTAATAAAAGCCCACCCAGACTTGTGTGGCTTGGTCTGTAGATATTAAAAATGGAATAACTATGTTTAGATGCAAAAACCTAACTTATTATTTACAACTCCTAGTTTGAAATGTAGTTGATATATAAACCTGTTAAGAAACGAATGCATGAATTATGTTGGAAGCCTATGAATTGAAACAAAAAAACTTGCCTCTTATGAACTTTTGGTTAATAATCTATGAAGATAACAACATAAACTGTTTGTGAACTTGCTTTTAAATAATCCTAGATGATAAACGAATGAATGTGTAAACTCCGTCAAAAACAAGGTTCACACATACGAGCAATACTGTTTTGTTTGAAATGTTTAGAACCCTGCTATGACATCACGCGCGACAGCAGTGCCGCACATTAAGGCTCGATCAAATACGACTTCCTCCGGTCCAGACAGCATGGCATCACATCATTCGGAACTGCTATTCGTTCAGTTCGCCGCTCGCGTAGCACTTGAAGTCAGGAGACATCAGAACTTGGAATCTTCGTGGATGTTTAGTAATTATAATATTTCAGCAGGCTTTTAGATTAAAAGGGAAGGTCGCCCATCGTGCTTCGGCAAAAAGTGGGTCCTCTGCCCTTTCTATCATTGCACTTAGAATAATAAAGATTGTTCTCTTTGAATATTAATTGAAGAGACGAGTTAAAAGGTCAACTGTTGCCTAAGTACAGTGGGTAAGCTTTGCTATAAAAAGTGCTAGGTTCTCAAGAAGTCTTTCCTCCATTGCACTACGGAAGGATAAATTTATAAAATAGGTATGCTGCCTTAATAAGTAGGCTTCTCTGCCTTTAGAGGAGTTTAAACTCCCCAATAAAAAGTGCTTTTCTTAGCTCTTTTCAAAGCTTAGGAAAACTCGGAGCAAAATCTGGATTTTTCGCACAAACTCGTGCTGAAAAAACTATTTTTGCTAGGAATTGCGCACTAATTTATTTAGAATTAATTAAATTGGACAGCATATTCCTGGTCTTTAAACATACACAGGCACCAAAAAGATTTTCATTTCAGTAATTATTTTCGATAAATTCTGCATTTCTATGCAAAATGATGCAGATGCACTAAATAAAAATCTATGTGCTCCAGAAGTAAATTAAACAGTGAATTGAGGGACTTTTCTCAGATATAAAAGGCTACAAAAATAAAAACCTCCAACACCCAAAGCAAAATAGCCTTAAAAATAAAGATAGTAAGCGAAAAGCTGTAAATGCATGAAACAGCAAGAACTGGAGGAAGTTTGCTCCGCCCCTCTGGAAAAATCCAGAACAAGGAGACAAAATTTGGTTCTGATAGAAATAAAATTAGATTATAAGAGAAGCATGCATTTTTCTCTAAAGAAAAAAAAAAGTCCAAACGGCGCACAAAATAAAGTAGAAACCACATGCGTTCGAGTGACGTGGGAAGCTAAAAAAGTGGTTTAAATTCAAAATAGACTGCGTGGGGGGTGGGGTGGGGGTTAAGGTGGTTGTTGCAAGAAATCAATCATCAGAAAAGGTATTCCAGTAAAGAAAACCATCAGCATTTATCCATACTAACTGGAAAAGCAGAGGGAAAGGCCTCGCTCAAAAGTGCAAGTCACCATAACAAGGAGTACCAGTTAATGTGGAATCAGTGGAAAGAATGATGTTACGTCACAATACCTGTACGCCATCCACTTTAGTGTCGACCGAGAACAAACAAGCACTGCTAGAAGATCAACAGCCAATGGGAACAAAGTAAACAAAAGGAGCATCAGCGCTGGACTAGCCATTCTCCGAACCATTACGCCGCACATGTGCAGGTTTGAACTTCAGCGTTCAGCATGGAAGAAAATAATTTGGCGCACGATTACGAAAAATTTAGTTTTGGTAGTGTCGTGATGGCGTGCCAACGCGACACCCGTCCTGAGACATAGGTTGTGCATCATTGTTCTGAGGTCTAATGACATCCCATTTTCCTTGACGTCTTCTTGGACGGTTTTCAACATGACTTCTCCACCCTCACCGATGAGTTGAGTGCACCAGAAAGGTAAAACCTTAAATATTTCCTTTTTTTCCTTTGGCCATCAAAATTCTTCATAAACAATGAAGGCCCATCTCCATATGCAGAAAAAGAAAAGAGCAGGAAGCGGAAATTCCAAATAGAATGTTTGATTGCTATTTTATAATTCTGATGAAACATGATACTTTCTAGTTGCACATTATGGTATTAACCAAATCATGCCATTATACGTGGAACATATATAGTATCTGAAACAATCATTTGATGTTTCTGAATATTTCTGTTTTACGCGTTATGTCCTATGAAAGTTTGACTGGCTGATACGTAATGTCCGACTGTGAAAATTATTTGTGTGTCAATTAAAAAATACATATTAAGCGTATTAATGCTTACCACTTGCGAACTACCCCGCTTTCCTTCGCTGACAATGAAGGAAAGCGGGGTAATTCTCAAGTGGTAAGCATTAATATGTATTTTTTAACTATAATGATCAATTGACACAAATAATTTTCACTGTCGAACGCTACGTATCAGCCAGTTGAACCTTCACAGAACATAACGCGTGAAACAGAAATATTCAGAAACATCAAATGATTGTTTCAGATATGAAACATGATACATTTTGCCTGATAGAAGAAAAAAAATTCACGTCAATGAGTTTCTGATGTTGAGCAAGTGTTGAATACATTTTTTTCCTATTTTTTGTATGTCTTTGTGAAGGAAGAATGAAAGGGGAATTGCTAAGAATGTTCTTTTCTGTTTGACCCATCAGATGCCCCGAAAGGGTATGCTAAATTTTTAAATTGGAGTTTTAAATCAAAATGTTGAAATAGAGAAAGAGAAGGTACTTATGTTAAGAGGATTTGGAGTAGAAAATTTAGAAATTTGCAAAGCTAGAAGAAGAGGTAATGTAATGCATTACTGTCTTTCAAAAATTCTGTATCTGTTATTTTTTTCTTATTGGCCAAAGTGTAAAGATGTGTGATGTATTCATGTGGACGGAGTGGTATATTCAAGCTGGGGGAGGTGGGGGGTTAGAAATGTGATTGTTTTCAAAGCCTGTTAATAAATATGAGTGAATAATTACAAGGCATTTCTATATAAATTTGGTATATTGGTGTAAATTTGGTAGTTGTGAAAAGAGTAGTTATCCCATGCTTTTGTGATAATTTATTTCGGTGAAAAATATTTCCAAAATGAATGTAAATTAAGTGAAGGAACTAATCAATGGTGTAGCTTGTGAAATATGAGTCCCTTCAAAGTTCACTTGGGTGTAAACCTCTTTTGGCCTTCTCGGGTGTGATGTGTTAAAATTAATGCTCAAATTCGTCTGTTAAAGAAATTCTGTGAAACAAAAAAAGTTCTTTTCAGCCAGGCAAGAGGCCTCAGCTGCAAATAAATAAATACAGCTGGTCAGCTTTCTCATCCAATTTCTGAGTCACATTTGCTCTTGTGTTCAGTGATTCTAGGATAATGTGTGCAATTTTTGTGTTTTGTTTAGTGACATCTCATACAATCCCATTGACAGGTCATTTTTTTTTTTTTTAAACAAACTAGTCTATTTTTGTTTTGGGGATATTGCGGCAGCGTAATTTATTTATTTAAATTTGTTTATCCATTATCATCACGAGCCTTACTAAGTTTTCTTTGGTGCATACATATATTTTGAGATATGATATTGCAATTTCATAATCATCAAGAATATTAATGATTTTAATGTTTAACCAAATGTACACAACAGTTATATGTATCATTACCCTACTTTGCACAATATTTAATGCTATGTGTTTAATACTAATTCTTTGCATTTTCTGTTTTTCAGGGTGCTTTGCAAACATAAACCCTCGGAGGAGAACGAAAGTTCCAAAAAGAAGGTGCAGCAGCCTGCAATAGCACCTAGGGTGTTGCAACTTGAAGAAAAGATAAAAACATTGTTGAAACAATTTTTCAAATTTGGTCCAGTTTTAGAAATGAAATTGAAGCATTTTTTTTTTTCTGTACATAATCGGAAATAAAGTGGGGCACATATCATTAAATGTAGTTTGCTGAATCTTTGAAATCTGACATACGTATTTGCATTTTGGTATAAGAATAATTATAGAACAAATATCATGACAGACGTTAATGTTAATACTGAAGGTTTAAAAGAGCACGAATGCTCCTCTAAAATCATCCATCTTTATGTTAATGGTCAAATCTCATTAATATTCTATGAAAACTGCAGTAATTAGCTTTGATCTTTTTTTTTTTTTCTAACTACTAGTAATGCAAGGAAAATGCTAGCACTCATATGATACAGTAGCATTAACAGATGTAGTGTTGAAAATCACAATTACAAAATGTATCTACATTTATCTTTCCTGTTTATAAGCAATGGTAATTTCTAGTCTTAGTGTAAACACATGTAGGCATTTACAGAGCTTTCAGCTTGATACAAGCTGTTAATCATACCAGCTAGCTTTGAATAATCTGGTGGTTTTGGAGAAATTCAAATATACCTAAGAAATGTCAGCTGGCTAACAACATCTTTGAAAACAGCGAGCTGTGGGTAATTACAATTTGTAATTAATGTTTCATTTGTTTATTATTGTTGTGTCCTAGCATTTTACTGTGCAGGAAAATAAAACTCTGGAACATTAAATTCCTACCAAAACACTTGAAGTTTTTTTGTTTTTTTTTATGCTTACATAGTTGCCATGACCGATTTCTACTCCTATGAAATCTTTTCATTCCATTAAAATTACATGTTGATTTATACAACAGCCATGTTTATAACTTGGAACATAGATTCAGAAGAAAACCCAAAAGCCATTCATTGAAGTGTTAAGAACAGGCAGTTTTTTGTTTGTTTTTTTTAATTCTACAATATTCTTCCAAAATTCTGCTGAAACAATGACAAAAAATTTTATACACATAAGCTGGTGCTAAAAGATACTAAACATATGAGTGACGGCAACAAGAAAAAGTACAGATCTGCTATTGATCATACTGTCATTTCGTAAACAGAACACATTGACCATTAACATGTGGTATTTGTACTGTTTGTATAAGGTGGTTTCTAAAAATGAAAATCTGAAATATTCCTGCAAAAACTATTTGTAAACAACGGTTTTATAAAACAGATCTTCTAACAAAAAAAATATTGTGTGAAAAAACCTGCCAGTTCTTTTTAAATAAGAATTCCTGTAGGACGTTTTGTTGCCAGAAATGTAAATACTATTTACATAAATACTATTTACATAAACAGAACTGACTAAAATATTAATTACAAAGGAAAAATTTTGTGGTGAGTATAAAAAAAAATATGTGTGGTACGTATAAACCAAAACATTGTACAAAACAAAATTTGCCTGCTGAAAACAAATACTACTTACATAAACAGTTTATAGAAATAAAATATTATTGAGGTACTTTGCCTATTTAGTTTTCACACCTTATATTTCGCCTGGTTCTGTGCAAATGCATGTTCCATGCGAAATGTTTTTGGGTGTTTTCTTACATACAATATTATATGATACTCGTTTCGACCATAATGTGTGCAAAGAAATTATGTAAAAAACAATGTAATTAAAAGAACACCTAAATATCACAAAAATGATATTTAGAAATTAAAATTTATGAAAAGAAACATTGTCTGAATACATATTTTATTGGGAAACAGAATATTTAAAAAAATTTAAAGCCAGACCTAATCTGTCAGAAAACATCATTATTTTGCGGAAAAGTGAAATAATATAAAAGTTTCGTAATTAAATTTATAATTCTATCAGAAAGAAATAATTTGTGGGAAAACGTTATTAAACATAACGTTTCTATGTAAAGAATTATGCCCAGGGAATACATAATTGGATAAAATATAAAACATAATATTTGTAAATATACATAGTAACTGTCAGAAAACACATATTTTGTGAAAAAACATTACGTTATAAAACAGTTTTTGTAAATAAACATAATAATTCTATCAAAACACCAAATGTTACAAAACAAATTTTGTGAAAAAACGTAATAATTCTGTCCGAAAACAGAAATATTTTGTGAAAATGCGGAATGGTATAAAACAGGTTTTGTAAAATAACGTAATTATTTTGTAAGAAAACACAAATATTTTGTGAAAATACTGAATAGCACAAAACGGTTTTTGTAAAAAAACGTAATAATTCTGTCAGAAAACGTAAATACTTTGTGAAAAGACAGAATGTTATAAAACTGTTTTTGTAAATAAACGTAATAATTCTGTCAGAAAACGGAAATATTTTGTGGAAAAACATAATATTATAAAACGGAAGTTTTGTAAAAAAACAGAATTTTTATTAACGGAACGGAATTATTTTGGCAACTGTGCTGCCATAAGATTTTACGTTAATTCACGGAAATTTTTTTACAGTGTAGCACATCAAAGTGTTCCCAGTGGAACACATTAAGAAAAGGTAGACAACTCATTCGGAACACATCCAGAAAGTAATTTCGGAAAATGAATTCGCAGTGTGCTACGACAGTGTTCCATGCTTTTGCCACGAAGTGTCCCGAATGTATTAGCAAAAATACTAGCATCTTACATAATAAAACCTTTTATCGTGGAAAGAGCTTTGATAACACATGCGGAACAGGTTGATACACATTTGTTATTTTCCACCTCAAAAACTCACTTTTCGTTCACAGTGCTTAACATACGAATTAGGTTAGTTGGTTGGTTAGTTGATTTTAATGGCGCAAGGGCCATGGGTGGCCAAAGAGCGCCAAACAAAAGACATCAAACATACGAATTAATGGGAACAGCAATGTATTTTAATTTAAATTGCGCCTCTCATATATTAATTCCACGTGTCAGCTGAAAACAATATAACTTTCTTTGTTCAAACGTATGAACGTTTGTCCCATTTTGTCGCCCAAAGCGGACGCGTATACCATTTGCTTTGTTGTTATAGTAACAAGAACCGATTTTCAACAGCTGCTGGCGTGACACCATTTCATCTAATTCATTCCGACATGACTGTGGAAAGATTTGAACATTTCGCCTGATAATAATTTTTTTAAAAATTCCGATAATCCCGAGAGAAAGGTGTATGTTTTTGCAGATGTACCTAACATGGTAAAACTACTCAGAAACCATATTTTGGATAGTGGTATTTTAATGAATACATCGGTCATTAATAGCCAACTCTTTAAATGCATTTTGGAACAGGATAGCGGTGAATTAAAATTGGCGTTCAAAGTCACATCAAAGCATATGGATGTAAAACGATCCGAAAGACAAATCGTGAAATATGCTACGCAATTATTGTCAGAGACAGTGGGGAACGCTTTAAAATATTTATTTCCTACCGAATGTACTACTGCCGATTTTATAATTCTTATCGATCGATTTTTCGATGTGATGAATTCTTATTTACCGTTTGATAATAAACCTTATAGATCAGGGCTTGGAAATTTTGGACCACAGTTCGATCTCTTAAAGGAAGCTTGCTCATTTTTTCTGGAATGCGTGTCGTTGGCAAGAAAACACTTCTTCCTTTTCAAAAAATAATTTTAGTAAGTATTAAATCTGTGCTAGCCGTATTCAACGAATTAAAGGGGAAATATGATATACGCTATTTGTTAACACACAGTCGAAATCAAAATGTTCTGGGAAGTTTCTTCTCCCAAGTGCGTTCGTTAGGCTGCACATAAGATCATCCAACAGCGTTAGAAGTTAGGCCCCGAACGAAATTGCTGCTGATTGGTATTTCAATTGGAAATACCACGACAAAAAAACGTTCTGCTCTTGGAAGAAGAAAAATTCATTACAAGTGCTGCTTTTTCTTCAGCATCTCTGTATGTAGATAAATCAGAAAATAAGCTCGATGATATTTCTCAATTACTATCAAATAATTGTGATATCACTGCAAGTACAACCACTGAGTTTGTATATCACGAAGCCCTCAGGTACGTTGCTGGATACGTAGCTTTTAAATGCAAAGATTCTTGCACAGTTTTAGGACAGAATGAGTCCTTAAATTAATCAACAAGCGGTGGTAAACTACCCGACTGGATAAGTACAATCAGCAGGGGTGGACTTATGCATCCATCGGATGAATGGATGTCCATGGTCAACAGCATTGAGCGGATGTTTCTCCAAATCCATGGCGAGCATGAAATTAAAAAAATAAAAAATATTACGAGAAATGTATCAGAGGTAATAGAAAAAAATGTCCTCTAAAATTCAGCCAACCCATTAAACTTTTCATCAAAGCACGTACTATGATTCGAATGAGGCACATCAATTCGCAGCAGAAAGAGAGAAAAAATAGGAAACGCAAGCTTCTGAAGATAACTACATGAAGAAAGGAATTTTTTCAGGTATGTTATTTCTCACATTTGTTTATTTACAGCATTCTGCATAAGATATATTTTTATGTTTTTCTGAGACCATGCTGATACTTAGTGATAATCAAATTCTAAGACAAATTATATATTCATTTATCACAGAACTAAATTTATGAAGTATTTACGCTAACGCATTGCTTCTAGCAACAAACTGCCTGCGTGTCACCAGACAGCGCACAACTCTCGTGTTCGCTGTGTTCTCTTGTAAGACCGGTGATGTCAGACGGAATGCTCTGCAGGAAAGCTCTTCCCGTACTCCCGTATGAGCAAACCGAGTAGTCTACTAACCTTGATAACAGACTATTTTCGTGTTAAGGTAATGTAAAATTAATTTTGTTTGCTTAATTTAATGAATATACACTGCGTACATAAATATATTTTTTTTGATAATATGTACATTTGTATTTCTTGCTCACCATTTCACTCGATTCAGGTTAAGGGAAGACACTTTGGTTTTAGTGCACCTCGGACATCGTGAACGAAAAATGTGAGTCCACACAAGTTCACTACAAGCTGTGATTATTTTTGAGATTATGGCACGTTTTATACCTAATAATTGTTTTTGAGATTATGGGAAGTTTTTATGTAATTATTTTGGAAATTATAAGTAGTTTTACGTAAGAAAATTCATAAATTTCTTGATATGGTGAGGTTTTTGCTGGCTTTTTAACCACCAGACAACGTGCGGCAGCACTGATTGCTCTGTTGTTTCGACAACACTGTTGCACTCACAAATTGTGTAGTTGTAACAATAATAGAAAAACCAAACATACTTTATACAAGGTAAGTCCACGTGAAGTGCATATTACATGCCCAGATGAAATATCTATTTCAACTATTGAGCAGACTTAGAGACACATGGAAAATTTTCCATTTCTTTCATTTCATTATAAAATAAACATCTCGGACACAACTGACGAAACTAGAAATACCTTAGAAACTCTAATGTAGTTAAATAAAACAGTAACAGAGATTGACTCTGACTAGATTCATTTTTACTGCCCTGGATCAAGTGGCCAGACAGCGCTATATCAACACTCCACAAAGCTACAATTTGCAACTCAGGCAATCAAATGTTTTATGTATATCACTTAAAAAATAATATACTGAATGAATGTGTTTTATACTTGGAACAAAGTTTGGCTTACACAAATTCAGCGGAATAAAATAGTCAACCGACTACTTTTTGCTTACTTTTTCTCTGAAATCCTAAAATTTAATAAATTCGTAACAGTTTATATTTGATAAACTTACGAATTTTTGTAGAACGTACACATGATTTAACATTCAAGGGTCACTGTGGAATAATGTTAAAAACTATTGCTAAGCATTGACAATATAATGCTTTGTAAGATCTCCTTTTAATTAATTTAAATGAAGCAGCACTTTGACGTTAAAGTTTTCTGTTAAGTTCCCTTTTATATGGTGGGCTGTTTTTTCATTTGCATAGCAAAGATACTCTTTCCCAGCTTCATGCCACTGTTGATTTTTTGACCCACTTTAGAGCAGTGTTTCTTTTTGTATATTTGCACGTTCCCAGGTCCCTCGTTGTCTGTGCCAGCCGGTCTTTATCACCTTTTGAGTGAAGGGAACCACAGCGTTCTATGAAAATATGAGCAAGATCGTATTCGGTGAGAAAGTGGCTTAAATGCTATGTAAAATGTTGTTTGCAAGGTAGTATCTGTTTCTTCAGAGTTAAGACTTTCCAGACCGTTAATCCTGTTGGATGGCTGAGAGAGTTTTAATTGATTTGCTTTCAATGGGAACAGAGCTCAAGATATTCCAAGTACGCTTAAGTATTGAGTTTTCAATGGATGAGCATTTCTCTCGGTATTTCAATTAGTAAATAATATTTTTCCATTATAATAGGGCATTTTCCTGTAGTTGCACAATTGTGGCGTACTTTCAATGGTTTATGTATATGATAAAATCTGACTAAGAACTCACACGAGAAGAACCGGGTCTATCTACGTTATCTGAGAATTTTTTTCCATTTTTTACAAATCTGCCAGTGATATCTATATCTATATTTTATTACTTCATTACCACTGGTACGGTTATGTCATTGAAAAGGGATAAATTCTTACTCAGGTAATTTGATAGGAGGAATGGGATTTATTTGTATATTTGGTAAAAATGTAGAATCTTTTATTGAATTTCAGAGTAGAATCTCAACCAAGATAATAAGGCCTGATTTTAGTTGGGTGACACAGAGTATTTAAAGGAGCTTTTGTCTATATGAAGCAGAATGCTTGTTAGCCACAGCAATGTAGCTAAATGTTCACTTCTCATTTAGAGCGTTCTGTTGATTTTCAATTTTTCTTTCGGTTTTCATATTTTAACCGATTTAAGAACAAGTAGAAACACTTACACAACGATTCTAATGGTTAAAAAGGATTGACCTAATCTAATCAAGAAAGGAACGGAGATCTCAGACGATAAAACCCTCTGATATTATGATACATGCTGCACGCAAAACCAGTATCTGAATCAATTTTTCTGGACAGTGCAGATTTTTGTTCCACCAACTGTTCAAGTTCACAGAATGTTCACCAACGTATCAGGAAAGGTCTTTTCTCTATTGTTTCCAGAGGGTGCGTGTGCGTGCCCGGGAGTGGACAATGACTCCAGTAGGGACAGGGGCTAGGAATTTCAGATAAAAAGGAATTTTAGAAAGAAGATAAACTTTGGGTGTTATGCTTCTACGGACACACCTGATCTGGAAGATGATAAATCCTGCAAAAGCCAATCTAAAATAGTGAAAAGGAAACGTACATTCTGAGCAAACAAAAGGGGTTTCAACAGAATGTAAGAGGAAATGACTCTACCATTCTAGGTTTATCATCATCAAGAGGTTATCATGTCAATACAGCTGTAGGTGTTAACGAATGTTTGCGCAGCACAGTTTAACTACCACAATATTAGAAATAGAAGAAACGTTGTTGATTCTCTGTCGTAAGATTGAAATTTGTTTCAGGCCAAGTCATAAATAATTGCCAAAATTTTTCCTTTTTCTCTTATAGCTAACAGTCAACAATCAGAGTTTTGTCGTCAAATGGCATCGGTTGCAAAAAGACATTATTAATATCTAATTGCATGCCAAAAATTTAAAGAAGGAAATATATCTTAATTTTTACTAGAGGTGGAGAACAATCGATAGTTTCTCACTATCAATAGTGTTTGATAGTCAAAAAATAACAATCGATAGTGTTTTGGCAAAGTTTCTCGGGATGAAATTTGTTTCAGACAAGAATTTTTTTACTTTTCCTCATTGTCAAAAAGCTAAGTTTCGAATCTTTTTTTGTGTTTTCTGGTTTGGAGTTTTACGACCACAGTGAGAAACTCGATGGGCCGGAAGTAAGCATTTGCCCATCCCTGATTTAGAGCCACCTGTTTCAGGGTGGGAGAAGCCAGTTTTGTAAGACAAACACAACCACAACATCTGTTCCTCCCGGGATTCCAATCCGTGCTCATCTCGGACGAATAAACAGAAGCCAGCGCATAGACAACTGCGCACTGCGGTGGGGAATCCACGTTTTGACGATTTCCTCCCGAAGTGAGTAAGCAAACGTCACGAAAAAGATGTTTTGCCTAAAGAACGAACTAATTCCTGGCTACTTAATTCTCATTTTCTGTTTGTACTGTATGATTTTTTTGTTTCTGTTAACAAAAGCTAAAGAAGAAAATTCTGCAGTTTTATTTGCAAAAATAATTTTTCTATAATGCTTAGCAAGATCCTGGTAGTAATTCGTGAGAAATTAAACAAATAAAGTTTTGAGTGGGGCTATTCCTCAATTAATTTTTTCTGGGATCATTTAAAACGTCAGCAGCTGGATGCTGTCGTTTTAAATTCTGCGTAAGATTTGACGTATTGCCCGATGTTTTGTAATTTTTTCCGCAAGGGCTATATTTTGCGTAGATCTTATTCTTTACCAAAAAAAAAAAAAAATAAAGTTGCACAAAAGATATTTTAGGTTTACCCATTATTACGGATTACTTATTCTCAACAAATAACTGTTTCATCACCGGACGTACCTTTAAACTTTCAGTACAAACAACAAGAACAATGCTTTTGACTTTGTCTTTCTCCGACTGAAAGGTGCAACAGAGGCAAAAACCACATACCCTCATTATTTACTCTTTTGATTACAGTTAACTTTAGTTTCGCACTGTCATCATGTATCAATCTGGCTGTGTTTTTTTTAGACACCAGTATAAATGAGGGGAAATGAGCGTTCATCTCATCAAAGGCATTGGTAGAAGCTGATTAGAATACATCATTGTGATTTACACTTACAGCAGTGAAAAACGTTAAACTACCGATATACTGAGTTGGACAATATTATCGATTCTATCGATAGTGTCATTGATATTATTTCCACCTCTAATTTTTACTATATCAGCCAATCGTGATGGAACTTAACGTAAATCAAGATATTGCTCGAAATCCGACATAAAACTGACTACTGAAACCATATTACATGTAATAATGTATAAATGCGACATAGCAACTGGGTGGGCTATAAGCTGCCGCCCGTCTCCAATTTTGGGCCACTGGCCCCAGGAAAAGCAAAAGGGTATGACACGAAAAACTTTATCAATACGTCACCGAGATTTGAAACCTGGACAAATTTCCTACAAATGGAATGGCTCGAAGCCAAAGCTGAGACTGCGTCTCCGCCTGCGCGGCATTGAATAGTCGAAAGAAAGAAATATTTAGGCAATGTCGAAAAATTATATCTCAGTGTGTCTGTCCAGTTACAGATGATTTAAGGTGCATCCCCAAAGAGTTCTGTGCCATTATGGCCCACGGAACACCGCGAGGAGGAAACTCATCTCTCACTAAAATTGAATGTCATAGCCGCCTTAGAAAGATTTCACAGGAATAATGGATTCTCAAGGAAGTACCGAATGGCTGGGTATGAAAGTGTAATTGTTCCTATAGAAGCGAAATCTAGGTACTGCAGAAAAGACATAGGAGTCGTTTGTGTGCTGGGGGATGCGTTACTTACGAGGGGTTTGTGGTAAGACACCCTGTGGTCGTGTGGGGAATCAAGATGTATTGCAAATATGTAATGTAGGGCAAAACACCGTTCCGAAGTGGACAATTATATTGTTTGGTGGTTTGGCCATGTTGAGAGAATGAGGGATGAGGTGCAAAATAAAATGGCTTTTCAGCCCAAGTGGCAGGAAAGAAAGGTTGAGAAAAGCCAAGGTAATCATGAGGACCAGATTCAGGAATGTCTGCTCGAGGAAAAGATTACGATTATGAAGTACATATGGTCTTTTGTGCGGCGTGTGATGGATGTTACTAAAGCCCAAGCGGTGTGCTAAAATCATTGAAAATGGAGACGTTTGATACATCAACAGTATGTAAATTCTATTAATTGTTTTGTCAGTTAAATGTGTACTTGTCTTTCTTTGAGGAGCTAACCTCTGAATCTCAGAGAACAGCTTAATGATATGCATGCATGTATGTATGTATGTATGTATGTATGTATGTATGTATGCAAGTATGTATATTAGGTTTTGATTTTTTATGATATACGCAAGTTATGTAATAAAAAATTCAGAAAATAATAATTTAAGAAACATTTCGTACAACACTTCAGTAACATGAGGAACAGTTTATTTATAAATTTATTTTAAAAAATGCAATCAAAGTAGAGATATTTATTTTGCGAACGATTCGTTCAAAACGATCGAATCAGGAAACCGAGACATTGAAGACGAATCTTTCCTGAAAAGAGTCGATATTGCAATATAGCCAATTACCTGAGTCAATCAGCAAGATATACTTTTTACTAGACATGGAAGTTTCATCTGGGTGCCTTTGTAAGATTGATGTTCTATTCAGAAAATCTTATCTTACTCGTAAGTGTACAAATGCAATGAATTACGTGATCGTATCGAAACAAACCTAAGAAAACCAAGGAAAAAATTTTCCGTAATGAATTAAAATCAAAATTAAAAAAATTAACTAATCAGTTAGCGAACGAAAGGATCCGACTCAGAATCGTTCCTCTTGATACAAATCGCTCTGTAACCCGGAAGAATCACTGACCGAAACGAATGAAATGATCCGACTGAGAATCGATTCATATATGACAATATAGACTCACATAAGACAATAAGGGCACAGTTTTCGTTGCTACTGACTGACTCGGGTTAAAAGTTAAAAATCACGTTAAAAGGAATACTTTTCCTACTGAATTAATTTCACCAGCAAAAACTAAGATCTGTGATTCTTGAAACAAATCTATCATCTGATGAAACCCTAAATAGATGTGCAGTACGCTTATTTAATGTTACCTTTCACCTGGTATTGGTTAAAGGTGTTAAAAATAAACGAAAATGCTAATCAAATTATTTTGTCCTATAAAAATATAAATAATAAAAACAAATTCAGATAAATTACTGAAAGTAGTAAACGCAATTTTTAATTAATACTTGTTGAAATAATTGAATACTTGAATTATTATTTACAGTAAAACAACAATTCACTAAGGTAACCTACATGGTAATGTTATGGACAGACGTAAGCTTGTAAAGCAGCCTTGAATCTATTTGGCAATTCGAGGAAATTCTTGTACCGACTACATGAAGTTTCATCCAAACCGAAATTATGACGCCCATGAATTGCCGACTGTTCGCTAGAAGAGTGTTTGCATTAATAACGACTTTCTGAGTTTTTCAACACAAGTGTTAAGTAGTATTAGAATCTGGAGACTGCAGGGACAAAATTTAAACTTTTAGGTCGCTCTAGAACCCAGGAACCCCAGTGTGACAGTCTTAATTTCAGGTATTGCGCATTATTCCACACGACCGTGCGTTCCATTTTAGAAAACACTATCTGCATGTGTTGTTGGTCCCGGGACGTGATGATGCAAAGATACCTCGATATATTGCAATTCTGTATATTTGTTGCGGATCTTCCGCTGGAAGGTGCTCAACAATTTCCCCTATAGGCCTGATCTGTCGTCCTACAACTATCATATTTTCGGGCCACTGCAAAAAGCTCTGAAATGATAATGAATCGCTATCGACACTGATGTCCGGACGTCGTTGAAGCAAATAATATAAAGCTTCCCGCAAAGGACGCCAACTCCCCTACAGATAACGTAATACAAGCGACAGCAGCGCCACCATCTGAAGAGGTAATATGATCTGCGGCAAATTTAACATTCAGGAGCAAAACACGTTAGGGGACTACGGCAGTGAAGCTTTCCTTTGATCCACGATGGTTTCCTTCAATCTGATGACTATTTGCTTAGAGAAGTTTTTTTTGTGGTTGCTGACATTCCCTAGTATTTGGCATTACTGAAAATGTTTCTGAAAAATTGAAGAACGAACAAAAGCCTTAACTAACCTTATTGGTGTAACAAAAGTAACATATCCAGTTTGCGAAGTGATTATGCCACCGTGAAGGTAACAATCACGTGTTGTGAGTAGCTCCGCTTACCGTTATTTACCCAAAGAATTGAAGTCAACAAAAATACGCATACGCAGGCTGCTCCAGCATCAGCTTGTATGTTTTGTATCTTATGATATGGCGGTGCTAGTTACGTCTCGCCGAGCCTTAACTTCTGGTTTCACAGCCAACCACGGACGTTCGTGGCCCACGGTATCCACAATCTCGTGCCGAACTGGGACACTTCCTTGAACTGGCAAGACGACTATGACGTCTTGCACGTCATAGTCGTCATATGCACCCTTAAGGTAAACAAGTTAGTAAAATCATGCAATGCATTGACTATGATACGCTTTTCCACATACCAGAAATTATTTCGGCCTTCTTCAATAGGGTTCGTCCCCAGTGGCTCCCTACCACATACTAAAATTTCATTGAAATCGAACCAGTTTTACGCAAGTTATGACGCATAAGGGCAATGGAACAAATCCCGCTCTTATGTCCTGCCTGACCTTTGACCCCATTTCGCCCATTTTCAATAGGGTTCGTGCCCAGGTGGTTCCCTACCACATACTAAAATTTCATCGAAATCGAACCATATTTACGTATGTTATGACGCATAAAGGCTATGGAATGGATCCCGCTCCTATGTCCTGACCTTTGACACCATTCCGCCCATTTTCAACAGGGTTCGTTCCCAGGTGGTTCCGTACCACATACTTACATTTCATTGAAATCGAACCATTTTTACGAAGTTGTGATGCATAAAGGCAATGGAATGGATCCAGCTCCTATGTCCTGACCTTTGACCCCATTTCATTTATTTTTAATAGGGTTCGTCCCCAGGTGGTTTCCTACCACATACTAAAATTTCATTGAAATCGAACCATATTTACGTACGTTAAGACACATAAGGGCAATTGAATGGATCCCGCTCTTATGGCGTGACCTTTGACCACACTTCACCCATTTTCAATAGGGTACGTTCCCTGGTGGTCACCTACCACATACTAAAATTTCATCGAAATCGAACTATTTTTACGTCAGTTATCGTGCCGACAGGCGGACGGAAAAAGCTGGAGCATATACGCTTCTTCAACCTACGGTGTGAAAGTAAAAAATCGACAGTCTCAAGCCTCAGTTACATTTGGGTGACCCTTAAAACTAGTGTCTTTGTTGATCATACTGAGACGTTTTTATGTGTAGCATTTAGTATGTTCCTTTCTGTTTTGATCTCTTTTTTTTTGGACATAGGGATCGTAGTTGAAAGAGAAGTTTAGCATTCAAAGGGCACCATAATTCACATAATAAAAATCGGCACGCTGGTGTCACAGACGTTCCCGTATCCCTCTTCCCGCGAAGGCCGAAGTGGGTCAAGGCGATTAATGCACAGTAACAGCAGTTAAACTCTCTAAGCCATTAAGCAATTGTAACAGCCTGGCAAATCTGACTCTGATATACAAAAATACTTCCACCCTCTCATTCGCACTCACGAATACAAGTATTCCACAGGGCAAGACCGAAAAACTCTCAATGGAAATTCCGTCACAATTCTATAATCTTTTCATTTACTTTTTCAAGCACCGCGAATCTTGACAACTGGAAATACACAAAGATCCAAAGTGCGTTAAAAATACTTGAAGGCAGAAGAGAGAAACTGCCCTTTCCCCAGATTAAGGGCAAAAATCCCACCCTAAACTACCGTGCAACAACGCACCATTATTTTCAACACTTATCATGGTAATATAGCATAAAACAAATAAACTTTATACATCTTGAACCTCTTAATCATGTCAAACAATGCTGTTACAACGAAATTTGAATTAGCATTAACCTAAGGGTAAGTAACACTTTCACTAACAGAGAAAGCACCCTAATTAATGTAGGACTAATTTTTAGGACTGCATTATATTCTGTTTTTTAGCATATTATAATTTGTTTCAAATATTTTTGACACATACAAAACAAACATACAGGAAGAAGCAACACCAGGAAGGGAGTATATGTTATATATAATACAGGAAGACACTTAGTCAATTGTGTATTTCTGAATTATAAGTTCTTATCGAAAAAATTTGATGAATACTTCATATTACTTAAAGTTAAGACATTATAGTTATTAAATCTGAAGTATAATAATATCTTGAAACTCCCAGAGATTTTTTTCACGCAAAACCCTTAAAAAAGGGAAATATACATCAAGAAGGTATTACGAAGGAGGTAGATCATAAATGTCACTAAATTATCCATTGAAATGGGAAACACAGAAATTAAAAACAACAACTGCTTAGCTACCAAATTATATTTGTGAAAAAACGTATAAATTAATCTAATACACATTTCAATTAAAAATGTCCCATAATTAAATTAATTTGATTCATAAGAACAGCACCAAATGATTCATATAAAGGATTGCTCTCTCGCCTATGATACAGAAGGGCAATAAATGTTATTACATTATCAATGAGAAAAACTAATTTAATTAATTAGCTACCAATCACTGCTAAACTACACTTAATTACATTTGGGAAAACACTGTGCAGGATGTAAATTGAGTTTGTACACATTATAAGTAGAAACGTGCAGAAAGGAAATTCAGCTGATTCTTACTATACTGTGCAAATTAATTAGGACAAAGTAAAAAAATCACTCTTTTTTCCAAAACTATGCCTTTATGTCATCCTATGCCTTGATATACACTGATAAATACCTGTATTAGTATGAAGTATGTCCTCCTTTAGCAGAAATTACCTTTTGAATTCGCTTTGGCATTGACTCGACTAATTGAGTGCACATATTTTTGACTTCATAATCGTGGAACCACACTTTTATAGCATTCGTTATCATGCGTTCTTTGGTTCTACAGTTCATTTTACCTAAAAGTCTCTTTAAAATATTCCACAAGTTTTCTATGGGATTTAAGTCTGGTGAATTTTTAGGCTAATCAAGCAAATGAATTTAATTTTCCAGCATGAAATTCCTGACCAATTCCGAATTGTGACATGGGGTCAAGTCATGTTGAAATGTCCCGTCAACAGTTTGCAAGAATGGAACAATCCTACGTTGTAATATTTCTACGTACTTGGCTGAATTCATCATACCTTGAACAGAAACTAAGCTTCCAGTGCCATTTGATGTAAAAAAAACCCAAAACATCTGTTTCAGAGGGTGTTTAACAGTTTGTTTGACATGGCCAGGTCTTAAGGGTTCACAGTTGCTTCGTCTAACGACATTTGCTTGGTAATCCTGCACAAATAA
Source organism: Macrothele yani (assembly GCA_039090855.1). Classification (NCBI taxonomy): domain Eukaryota; kingdom Metazoa; phylum Arthropoda; class Arachnida; order Araneae; family Macrothelidae; genus Macrothele; species Macrothele yani. The sequence goes on from CM077016.1 coordinate 2,413,761, forward strand.
ATGAGTTTCATCACTGAAAATTACCTTTTTTTAGTCGTCAGCCGTACATGATTTATATTTTTTGGCCCATGCTAAACGCTTTATCTTCATTTTCGTATTCAAATATTGTTTTTTCGTTGGTCTTCTTGCCTTCCGGCCAAATTCCAGAAGCCTACGGCGTACAGTTGAATCACTAACATCACAACCACTAGCCAATAAATCTCTTTGAAGGTCGGTGCTTGTTTTTTTTTTTTTTTTGGATTGATTTTACTATTTCTGATTAGATATTTATCGGTTCGTGGAGTCGTTTTTCGTTTTCTTCCACATTTACCTCTCCTTTTTGGAGACGATGATCCAGATGCGATGTTTCGCGTAAGCAGTCTTGATACACTTGATTTGCCTAGACCAATTGCAGAAGCGATATCTCTCACTGTCATAGAAGTGCGATTCTTCAGAGCAATCATTTTTGCACGCTTCCTTGGGGAAATATCCATTTTTCGATACACGAAAGCAACACGTACCCACAGAGAGCAAAAACTAGCATCCACCTGTCACACACGGAAGTTCACAACTGAAGCTGAAGCGCCTATTTCCTGTTTAAAACCGGTCAAACCACATTCTTACTATCAAATTCTAACAGTCAGCTGATAAAACCGGTACAGCTGATAAAAGCGGTTTACGTAGGTTTCCGACATCAACTGGCGATCACATTACAATTTTGAGAATAAAATAGCTTGTCCCAATTAATTTGCAATGCATAGTAGGTACGACACACAAAAGTAAAAAAATAAACTAACTAAACAAACTCTCTCCCTAAATTTTAAAAACGAAGGAGAAATAAAAAATTAAAACAGAATTACAAATATTTAAGCAATAATAAATAACTAAATGTAAAAAAATAGGAGAAATAACCCAGATGTATTTTAAAAGTGCATTTTTCTTTTAGGGAAAGTTGATATCAAATTTAACCCAAAAAAATTAATAACAAATAATTTATTTTTAATTCATGGCTATAGAGAAAACACAAGTTTGTAAAGAGACGCGGTTTTTTTGCGTGAAACGAAAGGTATAAACAACCATGTAAGAAAAAAATTTTATATTTTACATACAATATTTTTCAATTTAAAACCTGAATGATAATGCTAAACAAGAGTTGGGAATTTCATCTTCTGTATTACGCATGATTGTTTGACCATTCAATTGAGATAATGAGAATTATCTGCTACCAGACATTTGATGATCACAAAAGATTTTTTTATACTGAATTTCATTCCACCTAATTACAGTAATAATGTACACATTTTTACTTTACATAACTTTTGCAGGCTTTCTAAGCTTCCGTTTTGACGTAAACAAAACTGTGATACACACAGTCGAGTCATATTATTTTGGCCACCTATTATTTTTGACGTCAACAGCAGGTAGATAATAGAAAAATGTATGTGTCGTGAGCTGGATTGGAGGGTATATAACGTGTGTTGCAGACTTTCTGAAAACATATCACTCGTTGCTGTCATGGATAAAACAACAATTTAGGAGATTTGAAAAAACGGATGATTAACGGCTTTCGGGACAGCGGTATCAGTATTTATAAAACAGAGCATTTTGTTTACTGGTCGCGTGCGTCTGTGGTTAAAGTGTATCGTGATTAGAGAAATGGCGACATTGCGAATAAGCGACGTAGAAACTGTAGAGCAACACGTGCCTTCGATGTGAAAGGTGAACGTCTGCTGCGAACGTGTGTGAGGGCCAATCGACCGCTATAGTGGAGCAACTCACTGGCTAAATCAACAACGGGGCTAGTGGAAGTGTGTCTAAAACCACAGTTCAGCAAACGCTGCTGAGTTTGGTGCTCCGACGCAGATGGATTGACACTGCACCTATGCTAACAAAAGTACATCGGCAGAAAGGCTTACATTTGCACGGTAGACCCAGAATTGGAACCCCGATGATTGGCAAAGGATTGCCATCTCCGATGAGTCAGCTTTTCTGCTTCAACGAGCGAGTGGACGTTGGTGTATAAGGTGAGAAACATCGGAGAATAAACACTCTTTAACCATTTCTCATTTCTGGAAGAACACAATCTGGTAGGGAAAGAGTTATGGTTTGGGAAATGTTTTGGTTCCATTTCTAGGGTCTACTATATCTGTGGAAGGCACTATGTACCGAATTTATTGTGAATCTATCCTTACAGACCACGTGCACCCATATATGCTGATTGTCTTCCCTATGGCGGATGGCATCTTCCAGCACGACAAATCGACGTGTTACACAGTTAAAAATGTCTGAAAGTAGTTGGAAGAGCACGATGAAGACTTCAAAGTACTTCCCTGGCGCCTAATTCCGTAGACGTAAACCCAATTGTGCATGTGTGGAACAACTTCGATCGTGCTGTTCGATCTACGGATCCTGCAAAACGCACCCTCCGGCAGCTGTCCGATACACGGCAGTAAGAATGGTTCCACATACCTCTGAACATCTTTCGACACCTTACTGAGTCACTGCACATGGTGGTTACGTTGGACAATAGCTGGTGGTCACGATAATGTGACTCGATCGTGTGCGAGATATTGAAAAAGTGAATGTTAATCTTGATAGTTTTGTAGGTACAATTACGCAATCGTGTTATGAATTATTTTTCCGCTAGTAGAAATTTTTTGAATTTCGAAATTCAGATTGTATTCCTAAGATTACAATTCTATAAAGCTATCTGGCCTGAAAAATACCTTCTTGTCACTCCTGTTAAACATGCGCATTTACATAAAATTATATTTTTCACTTGAAATTAGGGTTATCATTGTATATGTGAACGACGAAAATGACACCGAAATTTTGCTGCTTGTACACGCAACAATTATTGACCCAGGTTTTAACTCTTTTTGAATCTGGCACTCATCATTGTCCCAAAACGACGCGTAGTATCTCTCAGTAAAAATTTTAGAAAGTCAAAAAGGAGATACGACATGCTGTCACGTATCAATATGAGCACATACAGGCTGCAACGCACATCTACGTTTTCTGTGACGATCTGCATATATGATCGCGGGATGAAATAAGATGCACGGAGGTGCGTTTCCGTGTGTTCGAATTTGTGTTTTTCTCACCTTCCGTCCTTTGATCACTCTCCCGAATACGGATATGTCGACTTACCATTATTTCACAGAAATCTTTTTTGGGCAAACTGACTCTACTTTCACAGATTTTTTAAATGAACGTTCCTTGTCATGTCATGATATTTTCAATATAAGAACATCCTAACAGAGAAAGTTCTAAGGGACTCCCCCCATATCAGGAATGCAGGTAGTTTTGAAAATTTTGACAACCAGGCATTTCGGCGGCATCAGAGAGGCGAACACTTTCTCGTGGATAACAAAAACGGAAGCTTTATATTTTTCTTCTAAAGAAATTGTGGTTTAAGCGAAGGTCTCATGTTTGCTTGGCTTGTAAAGAAGATAATAAAATGTTATTAGAGAAGAGGCAACAGGAGGTCTGTAGCGCTTGAGAAGAGAGGGATACAAAATACGGTTAAATAGTCACAGCACTGTCCAGAGAAGTCCAATTCAAGTCCGCTACTCCTATGTGGGATGATATAAAGAATGTTAACTACCTACTTTACCTCTAAATGAACAACCATTCCGGAAATTTAGGAGATCATTACCAACAGCGATACTTGCAATGATAGCGTCTCACTCGAGTTACCACGAAATTGGAACCAATTCTTCAAGTAACGCCTCGTCCCTACCAGGTACCACGCGCACAAACAACGTGATGCCTCGTATCTTTAAATTAATATAACATCACATCTATTTATTGTCAAGTCAAGTTCCCGTGTTCAAATTATTAATGCGTTATATTATTCAGTTTGCAGTTTCTGTCTAACTTCCTTGAAAATGCCATCTATGTGATTTGCGATAGCTTAGAAACGCTTATGTGTCTATTTGCTACGCTAATAAATCGAATCACTAGTAAAGTGTTAGTTTTCCTATCATATTGTTGTGTAGTACGTTTTGAAGAGAGAGGTGGTTTCTTCTTGCATGTGAGAACGAATATTATTGCTTTAATAAAAATACAACAATCAAGGAAAAATGGAAAGATCAATGATTGTGATAAGAAGAAATTAATAGGTATAAACTGGATGGGATGTGTGTCAGTGGAACAAAACAGGAAAATTATTCTGCTAGAGGAAGTGAATGGAATGGTGAGTGTGAGCTCCGAAATTTTGGATAATGTAAGAATAGAAGCTGGTGAAGGTGTTAGTTTATATGAGGAGGCGGAGAACACAAAGATAGGCAAGGTGAATGAATTTGTGTATCTAAGAATCATGTTGGACAAAGGAGACCCACTTAGAAGTTAATGAGGACAGTACGCGAGTGAATTCGTCTGTGAAAATCATAGCAGCCTTTGGAAAATTTCACAAGAGTAGTGGGTTCTCAAAAAAAAATTTGTGTATAAAAATGCAATTTTTATTATTATGTTGATGTGTAGAAATTAAGTTGTTTCTTGCAGGAGCGACATAATAGTCGCTTCTGTGCTGGGGAGTTACGTTACATACAGAATTCGGGGCAAAACCTATTTTGACCATGTGAGGATATGTGCGTAATAAAAAGCAAACTATTTTTGGTGAGGTTGAGACAAGTACTATTAGGTGGCTTAGCCATGGTGAGTGAATGAAGTATAATGCAAAGAGGATTCGTCTGGCCCAAGAAGTCAGGAAAAAAACAGGGAAGAAAGCAAAGGAAATCAGAGGAGGACCAAATTTTCCAATATTTACATAAGAAAACTGTAATGATTTGGAAGTAAAACGGGTTTTGTGTTCGACGTGAGATGGATTTAAAACAAGAACCGAATTGGCTGCTGGGAGCACTGCAAATGGGATATTTGATAAATGAAAAGTAACTAAAATCAAGCGCCATTAGTTTTAAACTTTAATCTTTCGAATGATTTTCTCATACATAAGCTGACCTTCGAATATAAAAGAAGAGCTTCGTGATATGTATGCATGTATGTAAGAGGGTAGTGAAGCGTCTTTCAAATGGCAATAAGATTTAGCTGCTGTGAACTCATCACTTCGTCGTCTCTTCCAGAAGATCTCGGAAACGACCTGCTACAGATGACAAAAGAAAATCAAATACCTCAAAACTTTGACATTCGCTACGACCTTGCAGTGGAAAGGAAAGATCTTGAAAGCTGTATTTTCTTTTCATCAGAATTCACTTTTGAATGTTATTTGAGGCTGCTAAGCTCACATTGGCATTCAGTCGAATTTCAAAATATTCAAGAGAACAGCTGTCTCAAAGAAATGAAATTATCCAAGTTTTTCTCATCGCGTAAGATTACCTCAATAGAAACAGTAAGGAGGCGTATCTTCATTATTAAGTTCTAGTATTTTTCTGTTAGATCAGGTAAAAGTGTGATTTTATTTATTCCTCATCTTGCCAATAATTGAATACTCCAATAGTAGTAAGTAATAAAATGGTATATATAAAAGTACACATCATTTATCTTTTGTCATAATGTTTAAAGAGCTTAAACTCATCTGTTTTCAAAGTGGATTGTAACTGGTGTTTAGAATTGACATAGTTTACGACAGCGCAATGACCTGGATGTTTTATTTCACTGCCATTCAAAAATGCAATTTTCTTAAAAAACGACGAATCGGCGGCTTCAAACAACAAATGTCCTTACATTGACTGACTACAGAAGTACTTTCATTAAATACACTGCATATGTATATGTTTTGCATATTATGAGGTGTCTAGGCTTTAAACTTTTAGTAATAGGAAAGCCTGCTGGGGCGGGACAGGTATGTATGTAACACAAAAAAAATGTTTGCCAGCCCTTGTTTTTAGGGTTCACAGTTACGATGAAGAGGAAACTATCCTTGGGCACTCTGCATTGCGAACATTTGCACGTACGTACAATGCACATGAAGCGAATGTTTTTCATGGTTAAGAGGTTTGCAAGGCGACAGGTTGGGATGGGGTGTTTCACGTAAAATTGTCATTGTCTGAGGTAAAAATCAGAATATGCAGGTTCAATCCTAAACGGTAAAACCAAGATTTAGCTTCCAAAGTCTGTAGGACAAAGAATGGGCATGTATTAAACTTATTTTGTTTCAATACAAACCTTTTTGTAACACAAAAGTACATTCCTTGAGCTATGCAGAAGGGTTAGTTATGTATTTTTTTGTTCGATCAGAAAAAAAAAATTGAAAATCTTCTAGATTCGTACATCTGTTAAACCGGTATCACTCTTTCAGTGTAACACCTCCACATCACACGTTCGACACGCATTTCAAATATGCCAAATCGTTATATATTTGGTCCGCTTCGTTTTAGAGCTACCTAGTGAGATAACGATTCGAGGGATATCAAGTATGTTCGTTACCGCCTGGTTCGGGACTCTAGTCTCATGGAAAGCACAATATCAAGAAAAATGCAACTCGCATATAAAATCAGACAATTTCGTCTCTTTCCAACATATCTTTCTAAAGGCAATAGGTTTTAAATCAAGAGCTAAAATAGCAAGCCATTGTGCTTTATTTGATAAGATAATTTATTTTCCCTATATATTACTGAATACCGTGTAATGAATGCTTTTTATCTTGCACAGAGTAATTGAAATTTCATTTGACTTATGTAAGGTATTACTTGTTGTTTCCAAAAAATTAAATGACCTATAACTAAAATGTTAGAGTAATTTTTAGTTTTACATAATATAGCTCGGTATTCACAGAATTAGTGTAATGAACTAGAAATCCGGTGTTCTTAAAAATAATTTCTAGGCTGCTACCAAAATGATCACATCAAGGGAATTTAAAATGCCATAACAGCTCGAATTGTAGAGATAGTCTTAATAAATATCCTTTCAAATTGTGTAACTTAGATTCACTCTCCTGTTTAACTGAAATATTTCTTCTAAATTATGAAATTAATATTTTAAGAGAAAAAAACATCTTCTACAGTACTGGTTCTTCCAACAAATCTCCATATTGGTTTCCCACCGTTCAATATTTTTAGGTAAACTTCTTTGAGCGGAAATTCATCAACTTCAATGAAACGAATCATTGCTAATTTTACTCTTTTGTGCGATGTTTTGGTTGTATTGGTAGGTGCAGTGTATCGTAAGATCATTGTTTTCTCTACCCATGAGTCAAGAATAGGTCAACAAAAAAAGCGTTCAAAATTATAAATCACAGGAAAGCTACATTTAATTGTGTAATGCACATTGCACTGGAAAATACTTTTTTAAGTATGCCCTTTTGCTCTTTACAGATATTACCCTCTTCCTGAGAGTAATAGTTTGTGTATATGGGTCATTTTTGTGTATCTGTGTCAGCTTGTCTCTCTTGCTGAGACTAATACCTGTGTTAGACTGATTCTCTTGTTGCGACTATTACCTGTATCGTATTTACTATCTTCCTGAGACTACCATCTGTATCAGACAGTCTATATTCTTGAGAGTAATAGATAATAGAGAAGAATGTTCTTTTCAAATATTACTTACTTCCAGACAGTAAAATTGCACCGCTTAGTCTCTATGATAGAATAGTGAGTGATAATAGAATAAAAAAACTTTAACAAAATTTTGGAGATGAATCGAGAATATTAGATTTCACATCTCGATCAACCTTCTTATTTCAAAATTAGTATCTTAGACATATAAAAAAGTAATTCTTTATGTGGAAAATGAAAACCAACGGCAATTTTCTCTGTGAAACATATCTTGGAAAATAGAAGTCGTTGTCATGCTGAATCTTTTTATACATGTTACGCAGTTTTGGACAATGTATGCAGCAGAATTTCAGATACGTTGGCCCAAACATCTCTCTAGACCGTAAAAAATATCAGCTGGATTTAGGTGTTTTTTTCTAGGAAGTTTGAGCGCTTTTAAATTATTAGTCAGTTTGTTATTGTTATAAAAAGTGGTGATTATATACATATGTATGAATAAGAAAATGACGCCAGATTACAAATCATTGTTTTCGCTGAGCCAATGAATTTCAAAACGCTGTCCTGTACTTTGGTATGATTTTAGTTAAACAAACAAAATATATTTTGTTCCGTATTTGTAACTAATGCAAAAATAATTAGTGAGCTTCAAAAATGTATCACTTCATATCTGTAGAATTAAAAATTTTCAAATATACTCGAGCACATTTTGATTTATCTTTTGTGTAATATCCAATTACTGTGATAAAATAAATGTTAAAAGCACCGCTTCTGGCTTTAGAATTTGAAAAATTTGAAAAACAAGTTGTAAAGTTTCTAGCAGAAGTGAACGTTTTAAGAAAAATTGTGTGGCCCCAAACATTATTTCGGTGTAATAATTTCTGTAAATAAAGAGACCTAAAGTTTTGAAAAAAAGCCGTCATTCACACCCGAAGATTACCACGTGATCTGCATAGAAACTTCTTTGGTTTTAAGGCCATATCATGCACACTTATTGGAACGAAAATAACAATAACTTGAACTAGAACGTCTGTTGTTAAACTAATACCGAGAAATTGTTCTTGTTTCGCCTTACATGACAAACCTTATTTGTCCTACGCTGTTAACCACATGACTACAAAAACCATATTTAGAGACAATTAAAATTTTACTTCTGGAATACTAATTTTTCTTTATATTTATAATTGAAAATCAGAATATAATGCTGAGAACAGAATTCCCTGTAAGTAGTTTATATTAGATTGTCAGTCTTGTGAGATGAAATTAGTTTCCAAATGCAACGAACTTTCAAAAAAAGAAAAAAGATGGCAATGCAAAATATCTTTCAAATAATCATTAAACACGTTACAAAAGAAACTATATAACACGAAGTCATGAAGTCATAATTCCAGAACGACTCATCATCTGCTTTCTATTTTACAGGGCAATACTATTCCTCCTGTAAACCAGCCTGTTAAATCATGGCTCACTTCTCCTATGACACAGTACGGGGATTTCTTAATGGTAAATGCGAGCATATTCATATGTGGTACACTTCTGTGCATCAGATATATGAAATTTAGATATAGCGGAATGAGGTGCATCAGCAAACGTTTCCACGTAGTTCTCATTTGTAGCCTCAGTATCACTTACTCATTTTTTGTTTGTTATTCTGTTTTTCCTTTTTTCGTTTAGGGGTTGAACTCAGTAGACTATAGGCAGTCGCCTCTCATTAATTTCGGGAAATTGGCCAAGGGAAGGGAAAGAGCCAGGGCTATAAGACAAGCACGACGTCCATGCTTCGCAGTATTCGAACGCGGACCCATCTCGGACGAATGATTAGAGCCATAGCTTAGAAAACTGCGCTAAAGGCGCGGACACTAGGTCATTGATCAGAAATATAAAGATGCGACACAAAATGGTGTTTAGATCTTTGTCGCTATGATAAAGGGGCAGCACCGATAGAAAAAATAATAAAGGGGTAGCACCAGGTAGAAAAATATTTCCGATGATAAAATGAATATATGAGCTTAAACCATTGTTGCTGCTCCAGTGATAAATGACTATTTAAATGTTCCTTCTGCCGGTTGTATAATTATTAATCGCAGAAGATAAGAAATAAGAGGTTTTGGAATTTGAATCCTCAATCACGTTATTTTGTACGGAAATCTGCAAAATCTCTTCTGTTTTTTGATGACACAGAATTCTAATTTTATTGAGCATTTGATTTTCTGATTTTAATTTGTTTAATCAAGAAAGTGAAAACTTATTTTCAGTTTTGTTGTTAGCCCAACATGAATGAGCCCGATGTTCAATATGACAAACGTAAAGTTCACATAAGAAAAGCTTTTGCCATTGAGTCAGCCAGCGTCTATAATTGCGAAATGTGTCAAAAATCCGTAAAAGATACGATTTCCAATTACTTGTATAAATCATCAGTATGTGGATTAGGTAAGTTCCTGTGACATCGTTATCTTCCCGCTGATGAAAGTTGGCGCCATTTTGTTTCTAGTAGAAACATGAATAGGATGGAAGGAGATGAACAGAAAAACTGTTTGCTACACTCAACTATTTTTGTAACAGCGACAAATGCCCGCTTTTTACACATTAATGTAATTTCAAAAAATGTTAATGTTTTTACGATAAAGTTCAAAGTGTCATCTAAACACAAGATGGGTTATCGTTGTCGTTATAATTCTTCGCGTGTAGGTTTTACGATATTGCTTTGTTTCAAACACAATGAAAAGTTCCCATTGACGGATTTTACTTCAGTTTTTAAAACACAAAATGCAACTTGAAGGATATTAAGTATTAAAAAGTTCATCCTGCAATACCTTATGTACTGATAACGTCGAAATAATGTAATTCTATTTTACTCACGGAAATATATTTTTCTGTTGTTAAAGTTTCAGCTAATTTGAAAGCTAAAACAAATAATATCTCACCTGAAACATTTGGACATGATGATACTGTCCTAATTTGGTGGCCGTCAGCATCAACAGTATCATCAAATTAGACAATAGTGATTAAGCTGAAAACAATTTCATACAGTCAGCACAAAACAGCGAACTATGATGTCGGTTATTCAATGAAACAGAGATAGACGTGAACTTAAATCTTTGACACACACAAAGTTTTTAACTAGCAAATGAAAGTTATTTCGGTCTGGAGTGCCTGACTTCCACAGAAACAGGAAGTTCGAAGGTTTTGACTACAGAACCAGGTAGAACGGAAAATCAGAAATAAATTAGAGGTAAGAAAGGTTAGGATAAGGAGGGTAGAGACTTTCCGTTATATTATTACAGGATTGGTAACGATATGAACCAGAGGTGAGATCCGGACTTGTTATGAACTTTCTTTGTGTACGATAACAATTTATGAACAACAATAATCAAAATTTGCTCACTGACATAGATGGACGTTCTGAGAAATGATTCCTTTGCCTACTCTTTCTTATAACATTTTACGAAATATGTTTCCCGTCACGTTTTTACATATACTCAATTCACAGAAAAAATATTCAAGAATTTCTTTTGCTGAAAACAACATTTTTTTTAATATATAATACAATATAATATAATATAATATAATATAATATAACATAATAAGATTCAGTTTCTTTCAAGTTATTCAGCTGTATACAACAAAAAATTATATTTTGCAGTCAAAGAAAAATCGTCGAAATATGGTAATTCCGTATAAATCTGCTATTCATGACAAAGAAAAGGACCGCGTATTTATCTTTCTGTATGGGACTTAATTTTTTTAACAACAAGTTGTGGGGCTTTATACAAATTTAATATACTTCAGTTTCTGCATAATTGCAGTTTTATAAATTGTTCCACGACAATGAAAGGTGATACCGTCTATAAGAACAAATTACTGTGTTATACGCATTTCATGTGATTCAACTTTCCAGCGAAATTCTAAGATCAAACAGTAGTTAGATTATAAATTTTAAGAAAAAATATCGGTGTGATAAATGGGAGTTCTTTCAGACTTCAACAGAGTCGCAGGAGAAAAAGGTGAACAAACAAATGATATGACGTATTTTTACAACATGTGGCAAAAATTATGAAATCACCGCCACACGAACATGAAGACGCGTTGTAGGGATCATGTAGAAACGAAACGAATCAAGTAGTCGAAATGAAAACATATTTAAAAAAACACTGCACATCTGAGCTACGGATAGCGCTATATTTAGGTCGTTCGAAAAGTAACGAGACTGAGGTCATAGCGCCGAAACAAACCTATGCATAGAAGTTCAGCAGGCTGTGCCGAAACACCCGCAATGTCAGTTACGTAACAACGTGTCTTTACAGCGCTCCACTAGATCTTTCTTGTAGTCGAGGACGTGCAGTCCAGACGTGTTTCTGCAACCCAGTATGTTTTTATAACTGCGGCTAAGAAAAACTGTAAAATTTTGCGTTCGGTCGCATAAAACTTCCACAGAAACGTACGAAATGACAAAAAAAAACCCAAAAAAAAAAACAGCTCGTAAGGAAGATGGTTTGTCCCGTGCAAGCGTTTTTGAGTGCCACAAGAAATTTGTGCATGGTTAAGAGTGCTTGGTGGATTGGCCACATTGCGGTTGACCTTCGACATTGACTATGCAGTTTAACGTCAATACAATCGAGACACTCCTGCCCGAAGGCCACTGAATGACTATTGAGAAGGTAGCTAATGGGATGAAAATGTCAGTTTGTTTCGTTGATGACATCGTGAGAAACCGGTTGGGGTTCTAGAAATTCGCTTCAAAGTGGATTCCGCACTTGCTCACGGATTGCCGTGCACATCGTAGTTTGCTTACCTAGCGGAAAATCCAAGATCTGGGCATCGAATAATGGCGCTCCTTTTGAATTCGCCTTGTGACTGCCACCTTCTCGCGCCTTGTGACTACCACCTATTTTCTCCTTTGAAGCATGTTGTCGACTTGCACAGCAATGTAACGCCAATCGTTATCATCCTTGAAAAGTAACGATTCGCCTACTGCTGCCGCATGCGTCATGACAATGTTTATGTGAACTCGACGATAGGTATGAGAACTCATGGACGTCAGACTGAAGTTTCGGATGAGGTACAGGTCAGTGCATTCACCGATACCTTTACGTGCCCAGACAAAGAAACCATGACCGCCTAAATATGATGTTTCCTGCACAAAATCTGGGTTATTTAGTGTGCCAGATTCCCTCCAAATAAGAACTAGCCGATTGTCAAACCCTTGACTGAATCTCAACTCGCTAGAGCGGAAAACTGGACACCATTGTTAGTGTTTGCAAACACAATGTTTCTCAGACCAGTTTCTATGGGACGTACTGTGTCGTGCGAATAAAGAGACACACCATTGATCAACGTATACAAAGGTCGCTTTGGTGAAGGTGATTGCGGATAGTTTGGGTTGACAACTTGCACCTTGCTGACACGAGATACTCTCGCTGGAGCTAAGCAGCAGTTTGTGGCTGGCTCTGACATGCTGTTAACAACAGATAAATGTCATCCCTTCCTGTAGTTGCCCGTGTACTTCCTTGCCCTCACCTAATTCCAACATTTTCCATATCCTGGAATCGTCGGGGAATGACACTACGTGACACTCAAATAGCTTATTCTACTTCCCGTGGGGTCTAACCTGCCTCCTGATTCCCAATAGCACTCCATACTGTTGATTCCGGCAAATCAATTTTTTTGAGACATTGTTTGAATCGAAGACATGAAGAAATGAAATGTCACGATAAACGCGTCTCATAAAGGGAAATCCCGAAAAAGTTCATTTTTATCACAATCTGTGATTTTTGCATTCTGACGTCACAGATGCTAATTTGCAAACGGATATGCATCATTCGGCTGTTTACGTCACACTTGACTTGCGTTTTCCAGTTTTCAGTAAGATATAACACGATTCGTTGCATAATATTACGAACGTGTTATTTTTACCCTACTTATTTTGAGCATGTTTACATATGTTTGACGTTGGAAACAAAAAACATTTTTCATCTTGCACTTTGTATGAAAACGGTAACTTTCAGATATAAATTTGAAATAAAAGGTATATATAAAAGTCTCATTAGATTGACTGCTGGTTGTCAAAACAAATAACTGAAGAAACGGCACTTGATATAAGTTAGTGCATTCTGGGTGCGTAAATGTCTTTAACTTCGTACGATTAACAATCATCTCTTGAAAGCGTTCGTGTAATCAAATTTAATTACAGGTTGAGGGATATCGCTGTTGTACATCTGTATGATGAGATGACCAGGTATCTGGAACTTTTCAATGTAAGAAATTAAGAATCCCATATCTTGTGAACTTGTCCTTGTTGAATATAAATCGATTCAGAACCTAAATGATTTTATTTCAAAATAATTTGTATAAACAAAATGTTTACGTGTGTATGGTTCGTTTGGCACCCTCATTGTTATATTCTCTACTAATCGGAGACGAATTTTAAGGAAACTTAATAATGTTTGACCAAAAAAGTAAAAAAAAAAATATTTATTTTACCGAAAACCCAAAAAGTGTTGGGCTTACTATTTATATATACACTGGCGCCAAGTGAAAAAATAACACCAAGGAGAAGACGTCTGATAACAACGAAAATTATTCAGCATAATAATGGAATACAGAGGATAACGTGATCAAAACATTATGGCAAAATACAGCTGTATTTGCTGGTAAACTGAAAAATAACATTTTCATGTAACATGGTTAATACGAGGTTGAACCGCCAGGAACTGCGTCACACTGTGCAGTTCTGGCATGGAGTCTGTCGTACAGATGTTGGATGTAAGTTTGGGGTATTGAGTTCCAAGCATCCTCCACCTGGACGCGTAAATCGGGGATGGTCTTGGCTGGCTGTGGAGACCGGATAAGTCGTTGTCCCATAAAATCCCACACGTGCTCAATGGGGGACAAATCTGGTGAACGTGCAGGCCATGGAAGTTGTATCACACCCTGAAGTGCATGTTGCGTTGCACGTGCCGTGTGTGGGCGTGCGTTATCTTGCTGGAAAACACCACGATGGGCCGACCTTACAAATGGCACAACAACGAGCTGAATGATATTGTTGATGTAGGAGGTGCTGTTTAACGTACCCGGTACAAACACTAGTTGTGTACGGGAGTGATAGCTGATCGCTCCCCACACCAGGAGACGAGGTGTAGGCCCTGTGTGTCGCTGGCGGATGCAAGAAGGGGGGAGACACTGCCCTGTGCGTCTGCGAACACGCATACCGCCATTGGAGGCTCCCAAGCAGAATCTGCTTTCTTCGATGAACACGACAGATCGTCATTGCGTTCTCCAGTGCAGACGTTGGCTACACCACTGGAGCCGTTTCTGGCGGTGGGATGGAGTCAGAGGTACACATGCCAGAGGCACACGTGCACGTAGTACTGCATCCAGTAGACGGTTGAGGATTGTTCGCACAGTCACCTTAGGTGCAACGGCAGCTCGGATTTGCGTCGCATTGGATGTTCTGCTTGACAACGCCGCTTTTCTTATGCGTCGATCGGTCCTCTCATCAGTCCTTGTGTGACTCCCGGTTTCACGTCTTCTCGTGTAGGAATGTTCCTCACACCATGTACGCCACCATCGTACCACCACCGATACTTCCCGTCCAATTCGCTCCGCAACACGACGATACGACCACCCGGCCTCGCGGAGTCCGACTAGACGACCTCGCTCAAAGTCCGATAACTGCTGAAATCGTACACGTCTTCCATGTTCTGACATTGCAGCTTCTTCAGGGTCTTCGCACGTGTCCGTACGCCGACGACTGATTACATTCACTTCGCCGTACTCTTTAAATACCACCGACGATAATGTGCATATTATGCCGTGCTGTGGCGTAAGCGCTCACCGGTTGGTCCCGCAATTAACATCACACCTACGTAAACTCGACCCCAATAACATATGTAAATTTCATGATTGTCCGCCAATTCCTTCTTGGTGTTCTTTTTTTACTTTCCGCCAGTGTATATGTACAATTCTGTTGAGATTAGTTGAAAATCAGAAATGTTTTAAAAAATTATGTATCTTCATTATCCACAATTGTAGTACATCAACAGATTTTTCTACTTTGTCTCGAATCGTCTGAAGCGTTAAATGCTCTATGCTGTCTTCTATGTTGAATCCTATTCCTAGGCCGTACTGAAAAGAAACTTGAAATCTCGGAATATTAAGTGGCTTTGATCTCCTAAGTATTGACGCATATTAAGATGTTTTTCCTTGTGAAAGAAAATTACATATTAAAATGTCACAATTCAAGAGTGTGGTAAGTTCTTGAATGAACAAACATTTTTCATTCATTAGTATTTTTCTAAACCTGAGACATATTAATCAAATTTTGAAATTATTTCAAAAATAATTGAAATACCTCCATTGTTATCAAAGTCCACTTAAATCATCCGCATCTGGCTTGGAATAATTATTTTGAGGTCTCGAGATACATATATGTGGAAATAAGGCTTCATGCATTTCCCGCAGCCACATTTAACTCAACAGAAAGGTGATATGAAAAAAATGTTCTGCGCTATTGTTCCGGATTCAAATCTAGAAAACGAATCTATGGTTAATTGTAAATATCAACTCACGCAATATTGTGAAGTTGCTTTCAGTACTTCTTTCACTGATTGCGAAGCAGGAGAAACCTATCTGTCCTATCTCCTTAAAATTTTAGAATTACATGTAATTTTAGAATATTTTAAGATAAAGTAGGGCCTCCAAATGAACTTAAGGAATAATCTTTTTGATCTTTACTTTTTCACATGCGTTGATTTCACCTTATGTATATTATGTGATGTACTCCGAAAAGTGATGTGAGTATTTAATGTGCCAATTGACATATGGTTACGCTTTTTCCAAACGACATGGCATTTTATTTCTGTTTCTTAGTTATATGAACCATTGTTTTTCAAACTACCACTTAATTTAGATTCAACATTATGTAGCTATACCTTGACATCTGCGTATACGATTTACAGAAAAAAAATATTTTTCTACTTTTCCATTCAGAACATTGAAAAATTATTATATTTATTATAATGGCGAAGAAAGGCTAAATTTCCGGATGTACCCAACTTTTGTGTCGAGATCTTTCGGTTTCCGGAGTTTACATTATAAGTAATTCTGAAGATAGCTCGCGGAATATTAGCGGTTTAATGATATTTTTTTCATACGGTTTTGCCTTCTGTCGGTTATATACTGCACTGTGTTCTCCTGTTCGGGGTGGGAGGACTACAGTTAAAGTAAAAACTGGCACTTGTAATTGATAATGTTATCATTTTTCTTTTGGTGTAGGTCCAGTAAACTTTAGAAATTTCACATTTTTCTTTTGGTGTAGGTCCAGTAAACTTTAGAAATTCCAAAGCGAAGCAGCTCTTCTCCTCCCAAGAATTTGTGAAAACACAGCATTCCTTCCATCTGCTAATGGAGTAGGTGCGCAGCAAAATCAGAATGCTATGTCACAAACCTATTCAAAAGAAGAATTCAACAAATTATTTGAAAAATTAGTGTCATTAACAATTAATTAATTGAAACGTTGGTCCACCGATTGCTTCCACTTCACATGTTAAGCGATTAGTTTATCGCTAGAATTAATACTGAAGCTCCAGTTTCGGAGTGTCCTGGTTGAAAAGATTTTAAGGCATAGAATATCTCTTCAGTTTGGTAAAATGTACACTGTCTCCAATGCTTTTAGGAGACATTTTTTCTTACAAAACTTATATTACGTCTTTTCATTTCTGTATCTGTCACTAATATATATACACTGATTTACACATAATAAGGAAAAATATGACAAATCGCGAATATTATGATAGGTTTGTAAATGCACTGAAATCGGATATAAAGGTGAAATGTAATGAATGTTTAGGATGGTAACGTTGTAAATCACTGGCGATGGCATCAGTGTATGCAAATGGGCCGCATCATACAATAGCCTGATTCAGAAGAGTAACGAAAGAATTTTAAGGTAGTAGAATAATTTTATTGTAGGCAGGGCGTCATCTAGCATATGAACTAAGGTGGAGAGCAATAGGATGATTACAGACAGACCAACGTCACTTGGCAGTCGCAAGATGGTTTGATGTTAAACCTTAAGTGTTCCATAGACTGCAGAACCCATTTCAAAATATGCAATCAGCTTCTCTTATGCACAGCAAAGGGAGGCCTAGGGCTTCAACATTCGTAGATAAACAAGTGACGCAGATCACGGCGCCTTCAAACAGCAAATGTTCTTATCCTGACTGACTATAGAATTGCTTTCATTTTAAACACTGCATATGTATATCTTGTATGTTAAAACGTCGACCAGTAACAATTAAACTGATAGTAATCGGAAAGCCTGTTGAGGTGGAACAAGTGTGTATGAAACATAAGGAAATGTTTGCCAGACATTGTTTTTAGGGTTCACAGCTACGGTGAAGAGGAATCCATCGTCGGCTAGTGTGCATTGCTAACATCTGCACGTAGGTGCGGTGCACATGAAGCGAATAATTTTTCATGGTTTAGGGTTCACAGGGCAGCGAGGTGGGATGGGGTGTTTCACATAACTTAGTCATTCACTGCAGTAAAAATCAGAATATGCAGGGTGAATTCTAAACAGTAAACCCGAGCTTTAGCTTTAAAAGTTTGTAGGACAAAGAATGAACAGGTATTAAACTTACTGTGCTTGAGTACACACCTTTTTGTTTCATAAAAGTACAACCCTTCAGCCATCTAGAAGTGAGAGTTATGTGTTGTTTTTTTGTTCGAACAGAAAAAAAAGTCTTGATAAGCTGCTAGATTCGTACATCTGGTAAACTGCTATCACTCTTTCATCTTCACACTTCTACATCACACGTTTGGCAGGCATTTCAAATGAATATAACAAATCGTTATCTAATTTGTCCACGTCTCTCTAGAACTACCCAGTGAGATAACAATTGGAGGGACTGCCCGTTTAGTCGTTGCAGTCTGGCTCCAGACTTTAGTCTCATGCACAGAGCAGGAGACCCCTAGGTTAATCTTCGATGGAGACACATGACAACAATTTGGCCCCGAAGATCTCAATAGAACAATTCGCCAGTGGGTGGACATGGAACTAAAACGTCGACCAGTAGCCATCTGTGTTGTTTTAAGTTTACAACTCTTTCCGCTGTGCTATTCATATAGTCATTGGTACCGTATCACGTGACAGACACTATCGTAGTTTTATGTTCGAACACTGGGGCGCTGTACTAAACACGAGATTTGGACCTCTGTCTGTCCTTCTCTGTGGGCTCATCCAATACACAATATGAGAAACACTGCAATCCCGAAGATAAATCAGTCAACTTCATTTTATTCCAACGTACCTTTCGAAAGGCTTTGGGTTTCTCATCAAAAGCAATTATAACAAATTAACTAGGTTTTATTTGATATAATAATTTCTTTTTCCTGTATATCACTCTATATCGTGCAATAAAAGAACTATACGTTGCACACAGTAATGCAAACGTTACTCGACATGTATCAGGAATTACGTGATTTTTCTAAAAAAATACATGACCCATAACTAAAAGGATAATGGAATTTTTTTTTTAATATTATAACTCGTATTCGCAGAATTCATGTAATGAAGTAGAAATCCGGTGTTCTTACGAAGAATGTCTTCGCTGATATCAGAAATATCACCTCAAGAAAGTTTAGAATGCCATAACAGTTCGTATTGCAGAGAGAGTGTGAATAAATATCCTTTCAAACTGTGTAGCTTAGTTGTGAAAGAAATACGGGATTACGCCATATAATACAAATTTTGAAGATGACAGATTAGATTCAGTACCCTGTTTAACTAAAATATTCCTTCTAAATTATCAAATGAATATTTTAAGAGGAGAATATATCTACTACAGTACTGGTGCTTCCAACATATCTGCATATTGGCTTCCCACCGTTCAATATCTTTAGGCAACCTTTTTTGAGCGGAGTTCCATCAATTTTTATGAAACCAATACTTGCTAATTTAACTCCTTTGTACAAAGTTTTGGTTGTATTTCTGAGTGCAGTATATCTTAAGATCATTATTTATCCTACTCACGAGTCACGAATATGACAAAAAAAAATCGTTGAGATGTACAAATCATAGAAAAGCTACATTTATTTGTTTAATGAAGATTCTACTAGAAGGTATTTTTTTTATGCGTGCTCCTTGTTTTTTATATATATCAATCTCTTCCTGGGAGTAATATCTGGTTCAGATTGTCTCTCTCCTTCAGACAAATATTTGTATTACGTTGATTCTGTTGTTCCGACACTTATCTGTATCAGATTGGCTCTCTTCCTGAGACTACTGTGTGTAACAGACAAACTCTCTTCCTGGGAGTAATAGAGAACAATCTTTTTTTATAAATATTACGCACTTCAAGGGAGTAATATTGTATTCCGTGGTCTCTATGATGGAATAGTGAGTTATAACGGAATAGAAACTTTAAAAAAAATTTGGTGATGATTTGAGAATCAGAGACTTCACATCTGGAACAACCTTGATATTTCGAAGGTAGTATCTTAAACACAGAAAATGTCATTCTTTCCATGGTAAATGAAAACCTATGGCAATTTTCTCTGTAAAAATTGTCTTGGAAAAAGAACACGTTTTCATGCTGAATTCTGTTTAGACAGATTACGAAGTTTTGAACAGGGTGTGCAGCCGAAATTCAGCTGCATACGTTGGCCGAAATATCTCTTTGGACTGTACGAAATGTCTTCTGGATTTAGGAACATTTTTTGTGGGAAGTTTGAGCGCTTATAAATTATTATTTCAATTGTTATTTTAATAAAAATGGTCATTTATAAATGTGTAAATAAGAAAATGACCTCAGATTACATTTTAGTTTTTTCGCTCAGCCAATGAATATCCGAATGATGTCCTGCGATTTGATATGCTTTTAGTTAAACGAAAAAAAAGCCCCTTTTTTCTCGCATATATTTGTAACTTACGTACTATTGGCAAACATTAATTAGTGAGCCTCAAATATGCATCACTTCATATGTGTTCAATTAAAAACTTTCAAATATACTCGAGAATATTTTGATTTCCTATTGTGTAATGTCCAATTACTGTGATAAATTAATTCTTAAAAGCACAGTTTCTGGCATCAGAGTTAAAAAATTTGGAAAAAATGTAAATTTTCTAACAAAAGGAAAAAGTTAAAAAAAAGATCAAATGATCCCAAAAATCATTTAGGTATAACAATTTCTATAAATAAAGGGACGTAAAATTTTGTAAAAAAGCCATCATTCCTACCCAACCAAAGATTGCCACGTGATCTGCATGGAAATCGCTTTGGCTTTAAGGCCATATTATGTACAGACCGTGAAACAAAGGTAGCCCTAATTTGAGCTAGAACGTCTGTTACTCTAATACTGAGAAGTCGTTCTTGTTCCTCCTTTCACGGCGACCGTCTTAGGTTGTCAATAACATGACCAGAAAGAACAGAAACATTAGATTTATTCAGCTGGTTTTCCATTAATTCCCTTCAGTCCTGTATTGGTTGTACAACCGCGTGTGGCATATCTTAGACTACCATTCAATCTGGAAAAAATACACTGTCGAGTCACATTATTGTGACCACGTGATAATATTCAGAGTAACCGACGTGTGCATCACACACATCTGCTAGACGTGCTGGGAGTAACTCAATGAAGTGCTGTTCACAGGTGTTTGAAGCCATGCTGTTTGCAGAGCATTTGACAGCTGTTGGAGGGTGTGTGGTGGTGCATCCATACAGCGAACAAGACGATCAAGGTGGTCCCACAGATGCTCAATTGGGTTTAAGTCTGCGGAATGACGGGTCAGGGAAGTACTTTGAAACCTTCATCGTGCTCTTCCAACCACTCTCGGATATTTCAACCTGTGTGACACTTCGATTTGCCGTACAGGAAGATCCCATCCGCCACAGGAAAAACAATCTGCATGTATGGGTCTGCGTGGTTGAAAATAATGGAATCATAAGGAATTATGCCCATATCGCCTTCCACAGGTACGAGTAAACCCAGGGAATTCCACGAAAACATTTCCCAGACCATGACGCTTCCCCCACCAGCTTGTGTTCTTCCAGCAGTGGTTGAAGACTGTGTGCTCTCCGATGATTATCGCCTTATACTCTAACATTCATCCCTTCACTGAAGCAGAAAACGTGACTCATCGGAGAAAGCAATTCTTTGTGAATCAGTGGAGGTCAGATTCCAATACAGCCGTGCAAATGTAGGCCTTTTCTGCCGATTGACCTTTCTTAGCATAGGTGCAGTGACCATCCGTCAACATGGGAGCCCCATACACTCTACGGGTTGCTGAACTGTCGTTTCAGTCACACTTCTGGTAGACCCCTGATTCTTTCGGCCAGAGAGTTGCTCCACTGTAGATGTCGATTGGCTCTCACGCATCTTCGCACACGACGTTCACCTTTCACATCAATAGAACGTTTCCACATCGCTTATTCAGAATGGTCCCATTTCTCCACTCACAATACACTTTAACCAGAGCAGCACGCTAACAGTTCCCAAACTGCTCTGATTTAGAAGTACTGCCACCCTTGTCCCGAAAGCTGATATTCATCCGTTTTTGCAAATTTGATAAATTGCCCCTTTTATCCATGACAGCAACGTATGATATGGATTTAGAATGCATACAGCACACCAGCAAGCCTGCTCACAACACGTGCCTCCTTTCATTGGCTACGCGCTGTTGACGTCAAAAGTATAAGCTGGTTACAATAATGTGACTCGACTGTGTATATCAATTATTAAGAATAAAAAAATAAAAATAAAAAACAAAATAATAATTTAAAAATTAACACCAGTAATTATCTGGTAATTATGATGAAAAAGTAATGAAAAATAAAATTGAGATATTACTTTTTTACACAAATGATACATGAAACTGTAATTTTAGGACCGCCAATTTGGACGCCATGTTGTATATCTCGTCCTATAGATTTCCAACAACGTTTTAGAAGATTTTTTTTAATTCAGCATATCTAAAAACATATAACAAGATACCTAACTTCCATAAATTAAAATAATTCAGGTAACTTAAGTTTTATGGCCCCCATTTTGTTGGGGGGACAGTTTTCAGGTGGCCCCCTTTCCTAAACATTGATAATGGGTTAACATGATGAATTTCAAGTTTGGTGATCTCCTCATAAAGTGCACTTGTTGTATTTTTTGCTTACCAATCCAGCTATTGGACAACATAACGTTACGTTAATCAGGTACTCCAACCAGTGGCGCGAACTTTTTGTGAACGCTCACTGGGGTGCAAGTTTCCAACAGGACAATACTGCTGCTGCCTCGAGAGCTTGCCTTCGAGGCACTGACCCTCTGTCATGTACAGCTGCCTTGTCAGACCTATCGCTGATTAAACATCTGTGTGATCCTATTGGACGCGCTATCCACATTCAACTCTTTCTGCGTGAGAAGATCCAAGCTGCATGGGATGGCTTATCGTTGGATACCATTAGGAACCTGTACATCTCTATTCCGAGAAGTCTGACATGTTGTTTGAGCAAACATTGCTGCCCGACGCCATACGGAGAGACACTACGTATTGTCGTATAGCTCAATAAATGTTGTCCATATCAGGCTCAATGTTAAATCATTTATTGTTAATGGTAAAGTTTAACTTCTTCCCGAATAGCATTGCAATCCGACACATCATTCTAGGTGCAACTGTTTTTTTGACGATGAGTGTATTTCACTTCTTTCTTGTGCATATCATATACACTGAGTGGCCACTTTATTATGACCACCCCCACCCCCAGTACTTCGTTGGGCCCCCTTTTGCCTTTAATACTGCGTCGATTCTTCGTGGCATGGACTTCATGAGATGTTGACAGCAGGTTTGCGGAATCTGAGACCATGCTTGATGAATATCACTTTCAATAAGTGTGAGATTGCAGGGTTGTGGATCCAGCTGTCTGATGGTTCGTTTTACCTCATCCCACAAATTCTCAATGGGGTTGAGATCTGGAGAATGTAGGGTTCACCTATGCAAAATAAACTCACCGGCATGTTCCTGAAACCAATCCTGTACAATACGAGCACTATAACAGGACGCATTAACTTGTTGAAAGTAGCCATCGCCATTGGGATAAACCATCCACATTACAGGATGCACTTGGTCCGCAACGATGTTTAGATATGATGAGCCAGTCAGACGTTAATCAACACGAATTGAAGGGCCCAAAGCATGGCAGGAAAACATTCCCCAAACCATAACGTTGCTTGAAGGGTTGTACCAATGCATTTGGGGCTCATGCTTTCGTGCTGTTTCCGCCAAATTCTCACTCTGCCATCAGCAAGGTGCAACTGAAAACGTGATTCATTGGACCATATAATTTGTTTCCAATTAATGACGGTCCAATCCTTGTGCTCCTGTGCAAACTGAAGACGTTTTATCTTGTTCACTGCAGACAGAAAGGTGTTCGAACAGGCCTTCGGCTGCCATATACCATCCGATGTAGTGTACGGCGAACAGTGCGTGCATAGATCATTTAAGAGGATCCTTGCTTAAGATGGTCTGTAATTTGCTGCACTGTTGCCCTTCTTTTGTCTGTTACCAGTATGGACACCCTCCGTTCCGCCCTAGCAGTCACTAGTCGATGAAGACCCCACGTCGCATGCAGAGACCCAGTTTTTTGGCTGACAGTCCAGTCTTTAAACACTTTAACAACTGCTGCTCTGGAACTTTTCACGAATGCAGCGGTGTCGGTGATACTCGCTCCATGGCTTCCAGCTCTTACAATAATCCCACTCTGAAAGTGCGTCAAATTGCATTTTTTACACATCTCGTCACCCAAAAATCACTTCTACCTCTGTCGCAAGCTCTAAGCTTTCCCCTTTTATACTAGCCTCGCCCTCTGGCGCCAACAGCGTGCAGCCATAGCTAATTTGCTTAAAACTGAAAGGTGGCCATTCAGTGTATTTTCCACAAATAACGTTTCCTTATCCAATTTGCATTTGCAATAACACCAATATCTTTCAATGAATTTTCTAAGAAATGTTTTAATGTAGGGAAGTTTGGAAACTGGGCTGTAGCTGCAAAAAAGGGCTCCACGTAATCTCAAAATATCAGTTGAGAGATGCTGCGCTGGTTTCGTTCTTTTCTCAATCAATTCATTAAAACATTTCTGGATTTTTTCGGTTGACTGGACAGAAAACGTTTTTTATTCAGCTTGCTTCCTAAATGCTTTTCACAACTGTCCTTTCTTGAAAAATCTACAGGTATGTTGCGACAAGGACTGAACTGTAGATTTTTCTTCACATGAATCATTTCCTTCCGGGGATGTTTGCATCTTTTAGGTGCACTTATTTTACTCATGTGGCTCACTCTTAAAACTTATAAACAATATCTAGAAATTTTATAAACTAAATATTTGCAGGAAAGCATAAAAAGTTATGGCGTCTGCGAAATTCCAACCCACTTTTCTTTGAGGTGGTTTTCGGAAAATAAATCTACTAATGCACTTCATAACATCCGGCTTATCTTTTTTTTTTATGCCAAATCCATTCAGTAGTGAGGATAAAAATCATGGCGGACCACGTGTGCATTCTTCAGCAGAGTGCATGTGACATGGCATTACCTGTTAAACTTGTACGCTAAGATGATCTTTGTAACGGATTATCTTGAGGTGTAAGTCAATTTATAAATTGTAATTCATGACATCCGTTTTATGGTTTATTAGTGTGAAAATAGGCAAATTCATTCAGTAGTGAGGATGAAAATCATGGCGGACCACATGTGCGTTCTTCAGCAGAGTGCATGTGACATGGAATTACCCGTTAAACTTGTACGCTAAGATGCTCTTTGTAACGGACTATCTTGAGGAATAAATCAATGTATAAATTGCAATTCATTACATCCGTTTTATGGTTTATTAGTGTGAAAATAGGCAAATTCATTCAGTAGTGAGGATAAAAATCATGGCGGACCACATGTGCATACTTCAGCAGAGTGCATGTGACATGGAATTACCCGTTGAACTTGTACGCTAAGACTCGCTTTGTAACGGACTATCTTGAGGAATAAGTCAAGGTTCAAAATTTGTTTGAACACTGGAGTATGATTACTTTGAGGTATATTTTCCGCGGAAGTTCTAGCGAAGACAATACTAAAATTATTTAGATTTGAATAATCATCAAAAATTTATAACATAAATTTGAAAAAAATAGCTAAATATATGAAATTTGCGGAATTTCAGAAAAACCCTTGACATTCGCGAAACTTAAAAAAAAATTAGTAATTCGCGAAATTTCAAAAAAGTTAGAAATTTGCGAAATTAAAAAAAAAATTAGAAATTTGCGAAACAAATCGCGGAAATTCACGCCACAAAACAATTACTAACATAGTTAAAATATATATATTGATCAGTGATACCCGCAATGCCTTTAACCATTTTCAGAATCGGATCTTAAACTGTTTCGTACCGCTTCAGACCCCTCGAAAATTTGCTTTTGGTGCTTGTATACATGGTACACAAAATTCTGATTTCTAATTAGACAAACTCATCGCTTTTTCCACTTTTTTCTTTAATTAACACACAACAACCAAAAATTGTATTTCGACACCGCTGGAATCGGATCCCAGATCTCTCGATAATAAGCTGTGTGCGTTCGCCTTACGCTACTTGGTCGGCACCTGTCAGCATTGACTTCACAAATTCGTAGGAAGGGAAGCAATTGAGACGTCTCCATCGGATGTGGCTTAACGGCACAGGCTATTTAATTACAGCTAATTAATCCTACTTTTTATGAAAGCAGATGTTTCACATCAATAATAGGCTAAATTTGAGATCTAGGATCTTTCAAATAACCGAACACA
Organism: Macrothele yani; assembly: GCA_039090855.1. NCBI lineage: Eukaryota > Metazoa > Arthropoda > Arachnida > Araneae > Macrothelidae > Macrothele > Macrothele yani. The sequence goes on from CM077016.1 coordinate 2,440,002, forward strand.
ACAAGAAATATTTGTATCAGAATGATATTTGTGCAGAAATCGTATAGTATTTTTCGAATTTATCTATTTTCTTGAACAAAAGAGTGACCACAAAAACCGTTCCCAGTTTCTCCCTGAAATTTTCCTTGGGGGCTCTGAAGTTTGCACATGTTGCCAGCTCCTGAAAAGAAAGGAATGTGGTTGATGGAAGCTCGTTTCTTTCATTTATCCGTCAGGTGGAAAATTACAGTCATACGAAACGGCCACAGCTCTTCCGTTTTAAGGAAAGATAGAAATAATTCTAAGGGGTGAAAATGTTGAAAAGCAGTGTACCGTACCAAATTCTTTTAAGATACCAAACAACACTATACGATGAATTTTTAAAAATGATTCGATAATGTACGTATGCTTCTATTGCGTCACATAGAAATATTGGAGTTATGAACCAGTTTTGCATTTACCAAATTTTTCCTTTTAAGTTTAAGGAGAATGATGGGCCGTAAACACAACAAGAATTTTATTGAATTAGATAGTTTCTAAATTTCTCAAGTTGATCCGTATAAAAACATTGTTGAATATGCCGATTGGTCGAAAGGTCACCTAGGTGTTTCAATTGAGAACTGTACAAAAACGAAACGATCTACAGCAATGCGGTTTGCGGCATTTAAAAGAGTAAATATTAGAGTTTAATTATCTTACCTTAATACACCCCACATGTGCGCCTTTGGTGGTACGTAACACATCCAGTCGGTATTCAGCTTCTTGCCATGTGTGTTCCAACATGTCAGGATCGATTCTATCAAACACTACTGCAATGCACTGTTTGAGCTCCTGAAGGCTGCTTAACTTTCTCGGTAAACCATGTCTTTGACATAGCTCCCGAGGAATAAGTCTAAAGGAGTGATGTCCGGGGACCGGGGTGACCATGAAATGGTACCATCTCTGCCAATCCATCTGTCGGGAAACTCACGCTTCAGGTATTCACAAACGTTAAGTCACCAATGTGGGGGTGCGCCATCTTGTTGCAGTATGACGTTTGGTTGCAAATCCTGCAGTTGAGGAACCGCAAAGTTCTGAAGTATGTCCAGGTAATTATTCATTTGCACTGTGGGCTCGGAGAAGAAGAATAACCCAATTACACGATTATGCATGAGCCCACACCAAACGTTCACCTTTGGATTATACTCGACGTGCTTCCTGACTGAAGGTGGGTTTTTACTACCCCATAAACGAACGGTCTGAGTGTTGACTTTTCCATGCACGTAAAAGGGTGCCACATCCGAGAACATTATATGGCGTGGGAAACTTTCATCAACTTCCAGCAGCTCGAACATATCCCAAGCGAATGCTAAGCGCTCAGGTCCATCGTTCGGTTTAATTTGGTGTAGGAGTTGCACTATGTATGCGGTTCGTTTCAGTCGTTTGTGAAGCACTCCCATCCATGTGGATCGTGGAAAATTCAGTTGTAAAGAAGCCCTTGCCGTCCCGGTGGCACAGTGGTCTAAGCGATGGCTTCTGATCGTTTGTCAGAGATGGGTCCTGGTTCAAATCCCGGTGAGGCATGGATGTTGCGTTTGTGTTACGGCGTTAGCTCTTTCACTTCCCTGGAACCAATGGCCCTAAATTAGGGACGGGCGACAGCTTGTAGACCACTGAGTTGCTCATGGTGGTCGTTAAACCTCCAATAACAAAAAATATATATAAAGGCCCTTCTCGTGGATTTTCTAGGACTGTGAGCGAAAACAATTTCTATGCTGTGCTGAGTGTTTTCACTTACAGGGGGTCAGCAACTTCTTTGCTAGTCCAGGACGCTACCAGTTTCAAACAATTTCTTCTGCCGCGCTCTGATACTTAAATCATTTGGTGGATCTTTCCCATAAGCCCGATGGTAATTTCTATGTACGGTAATTACAGACTTTATCTCAAACATCCGACGCATGCACATTCCTTACTCCTGCGGCGACGACATTTTCAGTTGTTTCACTGTCGGCGTCGATATTTGCCAGCACGTATCGCCACCTGTTGGAAAGAGATGGCGTTAAAAATTTTAATATTTATTCTTTCAAATATCGCAAACCGCATTACTGTAGAACTGTTCGCTTTCGTACAGTTCAAAATCGAAACCATTATGGGACTTTTCGACCAGCCTGCACTTTGTCATTTCATTATTAAATTGAATCTAACTATGAGTAGAGCAAAAATCTAAGTTCATTGTGTAGCATCATAAAAGTGAAATTAATAAGCAAGAACTGATGCACATCAGATGTAAAAGTGAGTCTTACCCATATCGTCTCTCTTTATCATCCGTTAAGCATAACAAACTGTATCTATCTACCTATACACATATAATGTTACCAGTGAACCTCTTCTTTCATATACACTTAATTTGTAATATTAAACTGGAAACTTTACAGCACCTTTGTCTCCAGTTGTCCAAATTCCTTCTATTCTTATAATAAAGATAAGACTCACAAAAATGTCTGCCGAAATCCATTATGATTTTTTCCCATAAACGTAATATTTGTAAAAGTTGTCTCTGAGATTTGAGACAAATCATGCGTCCATGAATTATTTGAAGATTTTTCACAATACACTAGCTCTTGCATTGTGAAGCATCTTCAAATAATTCATGAACACGTGATATGTCTGAAAAGTCAGAGATAACTTTTAAATGCAATAATGTGCATGCTAGTATATATGTATGAAAATATTTTTCAGTGGAAATACTAGAGACTATTAAGAATTAAAAATTAATTCTGAAAGAAAACTTATCAGTGCTGTAAAAAATGTATTTGACCTCATATGTCTGATTTATGTAGTGTGTGCAGAAACGCTCGCCCCAATCATAACACAGTGACACAACTTACATAAACTCAACCGAATGAGCATTATGGAGAAGCCGTGGCATATATGATTGAATCTGATTCCAAGAAAATTTTGAGTAACGAAACGACGCTAGTGTTTGGAAGCTGAAAATTATCTCGGTGTCAGTTTAATTCTGTGTTTCCAAATATAGATTGCACTCTGGCGAAGGTCCCTAGCGGTACATGCCGATTTGGGGCAAAATATTTGTGTTTATATTTTATGGCATTTTATGTTCATAAAAATAATATCCAATCTCTCAAAAAATATTGATGAAGCATAACAGCGGTAGTGCATTCAATAAAGAAAACCTCTGTTGTGATATGATTCTTCCGGGCTACCTATGTTATTCTGTGTGCACGAATGCTAGAAAAATAAATTGTTCGTTAGCATGCATGTTTGCTTAATACGAAATATATTTCTGAAGAAAGCAGAAACCACGGTAGCGTGAGTATTTCAACCTGCTTTCATAAGGAAATGAGTCACGTTTCCAGTTTAGGGAAATCTGCCTTCGCCATTCACATTCAAGGTGACAATTAGAAACATTACAAATTCGTTGGTTTCGGGAAACGGTCTTAGAGGGAGAAAAGCCATTCAATTGGATATTATCCACATCTTTCAGGGACCACGTAAAACACCTATAGACCATAGGGATTATACACAATCTGCTACCAGGCAAGCTGATAAAATGTAACTGATCTGCCTTTAGCATCTATACGTCGCCCACAAGTGTGTTACCAGCAAATCTCTCAAATCATCTCGCTGGTAAATGCACGCACACAGGGAAATGAAAAATGCATTGATACTCAGACAGCTCTAGTAATTGGAATGAATTCATCAATATATGTATGGTTTCTGGAAATTAATTCCTAGAACGGAAATTACATTAATTTCTGAAGCCTTAATATGAAAACTCATTTACTTTGTCCGGTATATTAATGAGAATTCCACAATGAGTGTAATGTGGGTCCATTTTCAAATCTAGAAGAACATTGCACGCATATATCAAAGTCCTAATCGTGCTAACTGACCATTCAAGGCTGCACTACTTACTCTGTGGAAGTGTTTCAGGATTCAGCGTTCAGCAATGTGTATTAAACAGTTTAAATAAAATCTGAAACCACTTCCCCCGTGTCAGTCAGGAGAATACGGTATTTGGCGATTACTGTCTCCATAGAAATATCATTACACAAACACAAGTAACTTGAATTTTCCTCCTTCATGACTTCTGCGCTTTAATTCATTACCGAAACTTCGTGCCGCCCCCTGTGGCGCAGTGGTCTAAGCGATGGCCTCTGATCATTCGTCCGAAAGGGGTCCGGGTTCGAATCCCGGTGAGGCATGGATGTTGTATTTGTCTTACGGCACTGGCTCTCTCCCTTCCCTGGAAACAGTGACCCTAAATTAGGGACGGGCGACTGCTTATAGCCCATTGAGTTACTCACGGTGGTCGTTAAACCTCCAATCAAAAAAAAAAACTTCGTAACTAAGTTCTCATATTAATATACCGAATTCACCGACGCAAAAATGCGTTGTATACGTTTCGCATGGTAATCTACAGAAGCTGGTAGCAGTTTATTCGCAAAATCTCCGAAGAAAACGCAATTCCTACAGTAAACCAGACTTTTTGTGAGCCGTGAAGTTCGATATTTTTATGTATATGATTTCATTACTTAAGTTCTTCATTTAAAACAACATTTTAAACTTTATACACTATGTGGACTGAAATAATGGAATACATATCTAGTAACGGGTACGCACACATTTTTTTGTATGCGTGCAATATAATGGCAAGTCACTGAGTCTAATTAAGTATCTAAAGCGTTTAAGAAGTAACCCTTCCCATGCTTGTTGCGCCAGTATCTTTAATTCCATCGCATTTCTGGGTGCGGTATCATAAGCTCCAAAAAAAAAAACATTTTCACAGAATCTTAAAGATTTTCCACAGCCTTCATTTCTGGTAAATCAGTAAACAATTTTAAAGTAGGAACTCATTCAGAAGGTATTTTAATTATTGTTGGAGTCACCACGACTGTCTGGGGAGGCTTATTCTTCTACTGGAGGAGTTTATTGACCTTTGGATGCATTAAGAATGAACGGACGAAGATAACGTTCAGATATGAACATGACGTTTTGGGCATTTCATGTATGAATCTAGACTTATCAAAGGTCCCAAAACGTAGCAGGTGAAAATAACCCAGATCGTAAGCCAGCCACAATCAGGCTTTAAAACCCGACTTCCTGCTACCAAAACTTTAACTAATTCCCTACCATCCAGGGAACGTCGAAGGGGATCTTGTAAGAAATCGCTTTCTTACTCATTAAATGAAGAGTTTGACCTGGGAACAATTCGTAAACTCAAGAAAATTATTGTTATCGCAAGAAGATGTTATTCTCCTCTTTGGCCCAATGATTCTGTGAATGTCGGGTCCCAGAGAAAGGTAGGACGCCTTAATATTTTTTTTTAATTTCCTTTTAACTAAAATTTACCCCCGCTCAAAACTGGTTAGCTGGACATTATGGGCTTCTAATTCTTTCGCAGAGAGCATTATGACAACTCTATCTTAGCAAGCTAACTAAAACTTTAATTATTTATTAGGATGGGAGGGCGCGCATATTTAGCTTTATTTACTATTTTTAATTACTCAAATTTTTAAAGTCCAATTCGTTTCAGTATGAGAAAGAAGTGCTTAAAAATCTGTAGGAATGTAAGAACCTTGATCCAGAAATTTGAAGTTTCACAACTCAAATTGCATTTAGTCTATGAGATAAAACACCTGTAATAACATCTAGTACATGAGATGTACAACAGCCCCTATTACGTCTAGTCAATGAGATATAAAACCAAGCCATTCTAAAAAAAAAAAAACAAAAAAAAAACAAGAGAGCAACCTGGTACTAATTTTTAAAATTTTAGGTCATGCGTCGTTTGCCAGATAATATCTGAACACATGCTTTCCCCATTCATTGTGTAGAAGTATTAGTTGGTGATACAATCTATAAGTAATACCAATTACACTGCTCACATTTTATTATCATACGTGTTTTTAAGAAGAAATAACTCATAATAACTAGATATACACCTAGCAGTGTTTTTTCCAAAAAAGAAGGGTTTTTTATGCATAGTGAATGAATCATCTCCGTAACCACTTTCTCTTGGGAATGCACAGAGTTCCATTACCCTAATGAATGTACAAATATATTTCCTAAGTAAATGGAACTTCTTCGAGGCTCTCAGGAAATGAAAAGCACAAATGATGCAAATGCCTGTGTGCTATACTTGCATTACCGGAAGTGTGGATAAATGTACTCATCACTTACAGCTTCCCAAAGCAGTGCTCTATTACAGGAATGAAGGGTAAGACACGTGATTTTAATAGTCTGACAGAGAGCAGATTGTCGGTAATCGCAGGATGGGACACATCATCTGGGAAGACGTAAACACAGTAGTGTGCTGCCATGCTACAGTTTCCGGAGTGTTTGTAAAATACTAAAATTCTGGCACAACTACAAGCTCCAGAATGAAATGCAGACTCCTACGTCTTGACAGCTAGGTGTGCGTCTCATTTTCTCCTCATGTTCGAATTCATAGACTTGAGACAATAACACAAATCAGAGCCGACTTCAGGATGCAATAAAGTCGCCGTTTTACTGCAAGACAGTAAACCGTGCTCCTAAACATCTAATATTCGGCCCCACTAGTTCTCAAGATTCTCTCTTGCACACTTAACTTTTTGTGCAAAAGATAATTTTTTTACGATTATTTTTTTATGCGGATTTCTCAAGGTTTACCTGCATGGGTTAGTTACACTTGAGTTTTGATTTCATAACTTACATAAAAAGTTTATTTTAAGCAGTTATAACGAAGTAAATTTCTCCGTCATTTTTATCCGCGCCAGGATTCGAACCCGGGTCCCCTCATTCCGGAATAAGTCACTCTACCAATTGAGCTACGCGGACGTTTATTCTGATACCTATCTGCCTTTATGTCATGTGCGTCCTGCTGGCAGGTACATCACATCTCCCCTTCCCCCAAAGAGGGCCGGGGGCATGGCCCACGGGTCAGCCGTGACCATGTATCGTTGCAGGCAGCCATCCACTGTAGAACGTGCACTTGAGAACTCCCAGTCAATCTGGTGTGTGGAATGCAACGTCACACACATTTATTTTTCGAAGCACTGGAGAGGGGATTCTCTAATTTTTCCTATCTCGCGGTGTGGAAAGAACATCACACCTATGCGAGATTTTGAACGGTCGGGTCATCCGGATAGTTCGGGCGCCATTATAACGAAGTAAATTTCTCCGTCATTTTTATCCGCGCCAGGATTCGAACCCGGGTCCCCTCATTCCGGAATAAGTCACTCTACCAATTGAGCTACGCGGACGTTTATTCTGATACCTATCTGCCTTTATGTCGTGTGCGTCCTGCTGGCAGGTACATCACATCTCCCCCCAAGAGGGCCGGGGGCATGGCCCACTGGTCAGCCGTTACCATGTATTGTTGCAAGAGCCATCCACTGTAGAACGTGCACTTGAGAACTCCCAGTCAATCTGGTGTGTGGAATGCAACGTCACACACATTTATTTTTCGAAGCACTGGAGAGGGGATTCTCTGATTTTTCCTATCTCGCGGTGTGGAAAGAACATCACACCAATGCGAGATTTTGAACGGTCGGGTCATCCGGATAGTTCGGGCGCCATTATAACGAAGTAAATTTCTCCGTCATTTTTATCCGCGCCAGGATTCGAACCCGGTTCGCCTCATTCCGGAATAAGTCACTCTACTAATTGAGCTATGCGGACGTTTATTCTGATACCTATCTGCCTTTATGTCGTGTGCGTCCTGCTGGCAGGTACGTGTACATAACACCTCTTCTTATTTTATCACCTGTACCCTCCCAAATAAATTTAAAAGCAAGTTGTTCTGCTTTTATGAGTATATTTCTGGGAATTTCGAAAGTTCTCGCATAATAATAAAACTTTCAGAAATGAAGAGAATTTGCAATTTTAGCCTTTGTGAATAGTGAAAAACTTTTTGTCTCCAATTCTTGATTATAATGTTCCATGCATGAAATACACTCTCTCCATTTTGATGACAGGTTGGGGCCAGATTTAGAAAATGGAATTCCTAGAATATTAATATCAGAAGTTGTTATTTTAAATTTGTTTTGATTAAAGTTATTCCAATTTCCGTAAGTAAAGCCTACACTTTTTTCAACGTTCAATTCCGCACCAAATAAAACACTAAAATTTTGATAAGTTTGTTCTATGTGAGTAATTGGATTTTCATCATTTGCAAACAAAACTATATCATCGGCATAAGAAAGGGATTTAATTGATTGAATTTGGCCCGGGACTGAAAATCCTGTGATTTGAGCATTATTTTTTAAGGATGTCAAAAAATGATTTATAATTAACGTGTATAAAATGGGAAACAAAGGACATCCTTGTCTAACTCCACACGTGACCTTTATTTTTCGTGATAATTCATTTTTAAAAATGACCTTTGTATATGTGCTATGATAAATATTTTGTATAACATCTACAAATTTTCGAGGAAATCCGTATGCTACCAACAATTTATAAAGTTGTTTTCTGTTTACCAGATAAAAGGCTTTTTTTTTTTTGGTCTAATGAGATCATCGCCATTTTGACTTTTCTGTCGTTTATATATTGAAATGTCTTCTTTAATGCTAGTATATTGAATTGTATATCTCTGTGAGGGACAGAGCATATTTGACCTTCATCTATTAGTTGACTCACATGATCCAGCTGATTACTCGAATATGATCGAGGATATTCGCTGCTTCCTCCAAATTTTCGTTGACCTCACGAGATCTTACCCTGAGATGTTCCGTTATTACAGTTTTCTTAATTGCTAACTTGGTGATGCTCAAAATCGCCTCCTTGATCTGGTTATGACCGATTAGCTTCTGTCTGCTCTTGCATGATGTTTCTCTTCCTGCCGTCTTTGCTTTGCTGCTGCTCCGTCTTACACCTTTGCATGTTTCTGTTATCTGATATCCTATATTTCCAGTCGTTTTATAAATTTAAATAAATATATATAACTTATTTTATCAATAAAAAACTGAAAGCTACAAACAGATTTTTTTTCGGAAAGCTTGAGAATATCACAAATGGTACCACTCCCTGATTTCAAACAATAGATCATCAAAATAAAACTATTAATATCCATTAAATATTAGGTCCTGCGTTTCTTAATTGGTATATTGCAATATTGCTCATGAAGCCCTAAAACATGAAGTGCATCAGAGCTGAATCGGTATGCTTCATTGTTTGTTACCTTTTCGTAATTTTGCCTTTATTTACGCACACAGAGATGTGAGGAACAGATTTAATTCAACTTTATGTTGTTCCATAAGCTATTAATTTTTCTTCAGGGCAAGTAGGAAAAGTCGGTAATTGTACAAATCGCGGTTAATTTCTAAAATCGATCTGCTTGATTTTATTATTTTAAATTATCTGCAGACGACACCTAATTTCATGTAGTTAAACAATTCTTTCATACAGCCTTTCATGAGCAAGAAACTGTCGAACCGTCCAGAATCAACGAAGCAAACCTTTTTGCAAAGAAACACCTAGATGATATAACTACTCATATATGTATTATAACATATTAATTTCTGTACCGGGTGATTTAGTAAAATCGGTAATTGTACAAATCACCCTAATTACTGAAACGATATACATAATTTTGTAATTTTAAATTATTTGCAAACGACAGAACACTTTATGTTATGAAACAGCCCTCTCATACAGTTTTTGGAGAAGGAAACTGTCGAGCCGTCGAGAATGGACCGAGAAAACCTTTTAGAAAAAGCACTCCTAAATGATATAACTACTCATATGCAAGGTCAGGTGTAAGGTCAGGTGATGCGTAACATCACAGCCTCTCCTTGACAAATGTCAACCCCGCCTTCTCTTGGTACATCCTGTTCCCACTAAAGGGGCTCTGACGACCGCCAATAGCGGTATAACTATACCAACGGGATTAGATGAAATGCTATCCCACACTCACCAACCCGCTTGGCCGGCGTGGTGAGTTATGGCCAAACCCCTCCAAAATGACTCCACAACTTAAATCTTGGCCCTCAGTCTCCGGCAGCTGGAATGTACCTGGCCAAGGCAGCGGCCAGTGCGACATGAAGGCAGAGGGTGCTAAGAATCCCCGGAGGACCGGACTAGGCTGCCATCTGATGCTGACCTTGGCTACGTATAACGGACGCTCCCTATCTTCTGATTCAAGACTTCTTGAATTAGAAGAGGAACTACAAAGGATCAAGTGGGACATCGTCGGGCTAAGTGAGGTAAGGAGAAAAGGAGAAGATCTCATTGAACTGAAAAGTGGACATCTCTTCTACTATCGTGGGACAGATACTGGCAGAACTAGTGGTGTTGGATTTATAATAAACAAGAAACTGAAGGATAAAGTTGTAGAAGTTGAAAGTTCCTCTGACAGAGCTGCACGACTCGTTATCCAACTCTCGAGAAGATACCAGGCTCAGATTATTCAAATTTATGCACCCACCACAAGTCATCCTGAAGAAGAAATTGAAGAATTTTATGAGGAAAGTCGTGATCTAAATAATAAAGGTAAGCAGCACTTGAAGACAATTATGGGAGATTTCAATGCAAAAATAGGGCAACGGCAACAGAATGAAACTTCAGTAGGTAAATTCGGTCACTGCAGTGTGCTAAACAAGTTCAACACAGGCAGTGACCATAGATTGGTGAGATGTAAGATGCACCTCAACACTAAACTCGAACGTAGCAAGCTCATAAGACAAACAAAATGTATTGACATAACCAACCTTAAAAAACACCATAATACCTTCAAATTGGAACTGAAGAACAGATTCTCTGCTTTAGAAGGCCTAACATCGGAAGAAGTGGATATTTCGGAAGTTAACAGAAAAGTAACCAAAGCTCTTATGGAAACAGCAACAAAATTAGCTGTGTCTAAGAACAAATTGCATGTGAACAAATTATCAGGAAAAACCAAAATGTTGATGCAAAAAAGAAGAGAGATGAGGACAACTAAAGAAGATGTGACTTCCAAAGTGGAATATATAGAGCTATGCAAGACAGTACGAAAGAGTATCACTGAAGACGTAAGGAAATTCAACTGTGAACTAGTGAGGAAAGCAATTGAAAACAACCGAAGCCTAAAGATAGCAAAGGGACATCTCAGTAAGGGAAAAAAACAGATTATGGCACTGAGAAAAGAAGATGGTATTGTAACAAGACATAGAGGCGAAAGTTTGACAAGAGTGAAAGATTTCTACTCCAAATTATATGAAAGGGATGATACATGTACTCCAGGCATCATGAAAGGTACCAGAGTTCTTCCAGTCCTTCCAGCAGAAGTTGCACATGCAATCAAGAACATGAAGCGGGGAAAAGCTTCAGGAGAAGATGGAATTACTGTAGACATCATACAAGAAGCAAGTGGAGAAATCGAAACAGTACTCGCCCAAATTTTCACTCGATGCCTTAATGAAAGGAAAATTCCTGAGGATTAGAACAACGCTACAATGATCTTGCTACATAAAAAAGGTGGCATTGAGGATCTCAGGAACTACAGACCTATCAGATTCCTATCAGTGGTTTATAAAATCTTCACTAAAGTTCTTTCACACCGCTTGAAGGTAGCACTGGAAATGGCTCAACCGAGAGAACAAGCTGGATTCAGGAGTGGCTACAGCACAATAGATCATATCCACGTTATGAGAGAACTAATTGAAAGAGTGAGGGAATATGAACTTCCATTGTGCATGGCTTTTATCGATTATGAAAAAGCCTTTGATTCGGTGAAACCATCAGCAGTTGCAATGGCTCTGAAATCCTGCGGTATTGAAGATGCATACATTAATATTATTAATAACTTCTATGAAAATGCAAGTGCAAAGATTCTGCTATTTGAAAATACAACACACATAAAAATTGGAAAAGGAGTGAGACAAGGTGACACCATATCTCCGAAGCTCTTTAATGCCACATTGGAAAAGGTCTTTCAATCACTGAACTGGAAAAACAAAGGCATAAAGATTAATGGAGATTATCTAACCCACCTTCGTTTTGCTGATGACATAGTCATTTTTGCAACTACCCCATCAGAGCTACAGAGTATGATGCAGGAACTTGCTGACAAGAGTAAAGAAGTGGGATTAAAAATGAACTTTCAGAAGACAAAAGTGATGTTCAATGCTTTTACAAGAAATGAAGATTTATCGATTGATGGAGAAAAGCTGGAGATAAGAGACACGTACGTTTATCTTGGACAGCAGATATCAAGTGAGGGTCACATTGGTGAAGAAATTAATCGGCGTACGAAACTTGCCTGGAGAGCTTTTGGAAGAAGCAGCATAATTTTCAAGAGCAATATGCCATTATGTCTTAAAAGAAAAGTGTTTGATCAATGCATCCTTCCAGTGCTTACGTATGGTGCAGAGACGTGGACCTTAGCTAAAAGAGACATACAATGGCTGCAGACAACTCAAAGAGCATGGAGAGGTGCATGCTTGGTGCAACCAGGAGAGATAAGAAGAGGAACACGTGGATCCCAAAAATGACAAGAGTGGAAGACATCATGATCAGAGTTAAATCCCTGAAATGGCAATGGGCTGGACATACTGCCAGAAGAACAGACCATCGATGGACAGCCGAAATTTTAGATTGGATTCCAAGGGACAGGAAAAGACCCAGAAGAAGACCACATGGAAGATGGGTGGATGAAATTCGAAAGTATGCGGGAGTGACATGGAGGAGACTGACACAAGACAGACCGTTGTGGAGGAAACTTGGGGAGACCTTCGTCCAGCAGTGGATTGATAATGGTTGACAATGATGATGATGATGATGATGATCATTCAAAAAACTGCTTTATGCAGCTTTGTTTTCACACCTCTAAATAATTTATTTTCAAAACAAAGGCAAGTGGGGTACAATAATATGTAGTCATTTAACTGGTATGTAAATTTTTAAATTCATCGCCATCGAGTGAGCTCGACATACTAAAAATATGTTGCAGGCAACAATGTGTTATATATAAAAAAAAACGTCACAGGAAAGCTCTGGAAAAACGAAACTTTGGCACATGACTTGTTAGGAGCGTTGTTTCGGTTTCGTTCTTCCTGCCCTGCGCAGACCGTGTTGAGTTTAGGAGAAATCTCACCTTTCTGTTTGTCCTCTAGGCGATGAGAACAGACAAGTATGATTTTCTCGAAACATATGCTCAACTTTACCGATAGCCTATCCCAGTGTTTCTCAAACTTTCGTAACTCGCGTCAAATTATTTCGCCATGTGGGAGATTACGGCACATTTGTACAGTAGGTGGTAGCACTACGCTGGAAGCTTTCCCATATCAAAGTGGATTAGGCAGATCGTAGTTAAAAATATGACTCGAACGTTCCCAACTCATCCGAATTCAATTACGCTGAACTCCAAACAATGAGCTTTTCACTAGTGGTAGTGTGTTTATCTACTATGCAGTTCGTTGTTTCTTCAGTCGGAACATTTTCACTCTTAATTTTAATCAATCCAGTTAGTATAATTACAATATACTTGTTCCTCTTGTGTTAATCAATAACGTTGTTAAAAATACTTAATACCTATTTTATATTTCCTCTTGTTTTCCCGTTTTAACAAGCATACTCTTTGTTCTTTTTATCGCGGCCCAGCCACGCAATTTTGCGTCACGCCATTTGGCAATTGCTGATCTACTCTATGCAGCATCGGATGCTCATTGTTGGCGTTACACTCTGCAACGATAACGAAAGAATGTAATGATATTTTAAAGCAACTAGACTGTATTCCTATGAGAGAATACTTTTACGTAAGAATGTTTTCATATAATGACTTACATTCGTAAAACAGAACATCTGTGTTAGCCAGTTTTAAGTCTTTATGTACGGGTTCACATTCATGCAACAGTACTTATATGTGAGGCAACTTTTTTTTTATGGACCTTACATAACCAGATCTTCATTGCTCTAGTTATATCCTGTTACTAACCTGAAAAAATGTAACAATATTTCATAGCATTTATGCGGTATTCTTGTGAAACAGTACATCTATGTGAATCAGTGTTTATTTTCGAACTTATACTGAAATACATCACAAATATGTAATAGCGAAAAAGAAAATGCAAAATATGTTAACAACCTGATTGGAATAAAGTTGTACTGGACCTAGCAAGAAATGAAGCTTTGGGTGGGCAAATTTTCTTTCTATGTATAGTTCTGAAAAACCATAATGTAAACAGTTCAATGGGATATATTCTATGCACATGGAAGTTCACGGTAAAAACAGAGATAATATAGACTATTTTTATTTATTTATTTATTTTAAAATTTTCGGTTATTCGTATAGAACTGCATAGCGAGTCGCTCTTGCTTTAAATCTACATTTCGCGAGAGAGGAGGAATTTATTTTACAAATTCTATGTATAATCATATTCGCACTAACAAGCCTTCAAGTCATAGAGTTACTAAATATTAGGAAAAAGGATCTAAAGTTATTGAAGGATGACACACTTTTGTAAGGAATGAGGAAATTTATTTCAAAGCGGGGGACTCTATGACACAATGCTTATGTGACAACAGCAACAAAGTTAAACTATTTCTTCCTGCAGGGAAGAGTTAGCGAAACTCCACGCTTGACAATGACGAAACAGGTGTAAATAAAGCATTTCACTCTGAACACGCACTCTCACCTGCATTTAAGGTAGGTTCAGTTTAGTCACCAACTGTACGGAAGCCCCCAATCTCTTTTGAAAAATAATAGATCGTTCAAAGATAGATTGTACTACTCCGAAACCATAAAGTCCTTTATTCCTAGTTATTTGTGTTTCACTACATTGATTCATGAATTTCTGTACCTTCAGATTTAGTCGTTCACTCATTCTCGAACATCATTGTGTAGAATACTACTTCTCACTGTGTTGGCAGAATGTTAATATTATAAATAAATCTGCTACAGATCAACATTCACACTTCGGGCGTAAGATGCATATTAATACGTCCAGATCAGAGAATACGTAGCAAACAGATGAAATTCAGAACGGAGAGCTGAAGGCTTGAATTTGTGCGACAATCGGTTCCTCAGTCTTCCCTAAATATTTATGTCGTGGAAACATAAATAAAAAAAATATGGTGTGGAATCAAAAGAATATTGATACTCTTACATTCCTTGACTGCTTTCCCCGTGTGCATATATGCATATCAGATTGAGGAACTGATTGTAGCAGTAGTCCGAGAATCAGAGATTTTTTCCAAAAAAAGAGCTCCTTGGACACATAAATGTTTAAAACTGACAGAGCTAGACTTTACTTACTGCTGATATATATCAACATCTCTCCACATACAGCAATCTCAGTCGTGAGTCCTTTAAATATATTTTTGAGTCTTGAAAGGATAAAGGTACCTACCTGTGGAAGAAAAGCCCACACCCGACGTTTTCCAATTCATTAAAGGATTTGGAAAAAAACTCGCTCCTTAGAGTTACAGATGTTTAGCCTATCTTCCGCATAACTAGCTTATACTTCGTTCCTTTTACGCTGAAGCTTCGTACATTGATGAGCCAATACATTGAAGCCACCTCGGCTTTAAGCGCGTTTGATGTTCCAGTCAGAATAAGCGCGCGTGTAGCCAATGAGGGTCAGGTGCGAAGTTTGCGAATGATGCACATACCAGGGTCTGAGCTCTCTCAGTCAGTATTACGTTTTGCCTCTACATGACAAAGGCAAAGAATTTATCTGATTTTGGGAAAAGCCAGATCGTTGTTGCAAGACGCCTTTGAAACAGCATCTCCGAAAAACCGATGCTGGTAGGCTGTTCACACTATGCAACAGTTAGTATCTATCAAAGATGGTCTGAAAAAAGATACACTCTGAGCTGCCTACAAGGTGGGAGCAGACCATGCTTCTTTGATGCCACTGGTCAGCTGAGACTACTGCGTCTTTTCCTCAGTAACATGAGGGATAGTATGACTGATATTACATATAATTACAATTGTGGTGAAAGGCTAAAATGTGCCGAACACATATTTCATCGTACCCTCTTGGATGTGGCTCCGTAGCTACAGGTTCATTCGTGTGCCTATGTTCGGAGTCGTACACCGTCGTCAAGGCTTGCAGCGGGCATCTAATCATCGACATTAGGCTATATAAGACTGGAAGAGGGTCTCATGAGCAGACGAAACCCGTTTCTTTTACACCATGTTGACGAACGAGTTCATGTGCAACGTTTACCCAAGGAAGCCTTCTCACCTAAATGCACTGTGTGATGTACAGACGGCAGGAGGGAGTGTGATGGTTTTGAAAACAATTTCTTGGCTAACATTTGGACCCAATATACCCGTAGAACGAACTCTGGCATCTGTCACGTACCTGAACATCGGAGGCTGACCAAATACACCCCATTTTGGCGATTGCATTTCGTGGCTGAAATCGCGCCTTTCAACAATACGATACCTCCGCCGCACTTCGAACAAGGTTCGAGAATGTTTTCAAGAACGTGAAGAGCTATACCTTTTATTGCCATGACCCGTAAATTCGCTGGACATGAATCTTTTCGAGCATTTGTGGTTTGAGTTGGAGAAACAGGTACCTGCAGCATTACACCAACCACATAATTCAAGGGGAACTACGGGACATTCTGCCACAGTCATGCTGCCAAATATCAAGAGACACCTACCAACATCTATTTTAATCTATGCCTGATCGGGGGAGAACTCTTTTGGCAGCAAGGGGAGGACCTACATCACATTAAGTAAATGGTTTTAATAATTTGCGTGATCGGTGTGAATAATCAACTACATTTATAATTTTTTTATAAATGTGTATGAAAAGACAGGATTGTAGTGAGAGTCACCGTTAATTGACAGATCAGTTCAAGGGCAAGGAAAGAAGAGGGGTTTAAAGACAATGGCATTCACACCTGAGAAAATATTTTTTTACAATACCGCCGACGGTTCGTTGAAAGATCGCTCTCCTGTAGGAGAACAATTAACGCTAACCGTGGAACACCATTTGGGAAACTAAACGATAGGCATTTTCAAATTTTTCATCTCCGATTGTAAGATGGTTCCTCAACGAAAACAATCTGGGTGAGGTTTCTATACAAAACTGAGTGAAATGGAGCTAGAATTGAAAAGTTTGAGCTTACAATTTCTTATTGTTTTTCTTATTACCATGCACAATCTCTTTCACACATTTAGAACACATACGCAGCTTTTCTAAGTAATCATAGTTTTCGCAATCCATAATTCTGAAGATGAACGATTCTAAAGCGACGGCTCTTTCATATGTTACAATCTGATATTTCTCTTTTCAAACAAAACACTTTAGATGTCATCAGGTGGAATGCTATCTTTTTTGACATGAACATCTCAGTGATAATTTATCCTACCATTCTTATTCTTCGACTTTGGAAGTTATTTAATCCGATGTGTTAAAGTTAACAGCCTAATAATATGCTTGTTTGAAATCATTTGCTCATGACATTACCAATTTTATTGCACCTACATACGACTGTTTATGTTTTGAGTAGAGCCACAACATTGTTTGCGTAAGGGTTTGTAAAATAATATATTTCCTCATTTCACGAATCTACGACGGTGATAAGAAAAGTTCTGCACACATTTATCTAAAACGGAAATAATATATTTCTAAAGTTATGCCCTATTTTTTAACTAAAAACATTTACTGTAGCCTAACGTTGCTGAGGTTTTCGGTGCGCGGCCTTGTAAGTTGTGAATACTTTGATCGAAAATTCAAGTGCATAGATGATGCGACTGTACGCAAGATCAAATTTTATTGATAAATTAAGGTACTACTTTATTTATCTGGCTATTCAGATGGCGAATTATGTTTGAATTTCTATATCATCTCACTTTAACAATTCCAACGAGCAACTTCATGTATTTAAGCACAACAAAGAGAAAAATTTCAAAATGTCAATGGTTTACACAACTACTGTAAATATAAAAAAAAAAGAAAATATATACATACAAACAAAACAAATATGAAGCTGACGACAGCAGTGATGTTGTGCTAGAAACAGAATAAATTGATTTAAGAAGTCCTAATGTCGTTCTTTTTTATTGATCGACTTTCCAGAGAACAAAAATTCTGATTTATATTCCTCGATATACATATTGTTTTGGATATACCTTTGTCATAAAATGAATCTACCATCATATCATTAAACGATACCTGTTGGGACGATAATTAACTTTAGACATTTGAAATCTCATGGCTAGTTTCAGAGAAATACGAAACAATTCACTCAAACTTTTTAGGTTTAAATAACACGCCACAATTTAAAAAAAAAATTTGTTTCTTCGCCTGGTGGCCTCAAAAGTTTTGACTCCCAAGTAGGTCCAAGTTTTGGCGTCACATATGCTCGCCTCTAGAAGTAGGAGTTTAATAACAGCAGTGAAGTGTGTTATTCACTATTCTGTTGAATATAGCTCTTCCATTTCCATCAGCGGTCAGAGAAGGATATCTGTGTGAGAGAATGGATTCATAGACCAACGCACTTCTTTCTGTTTCAGAAACTGATGAGCATAATTTCATGACGTAGGTGGATTATCATCTCTAATAATATTTTTCTCATCGTCATTAGTTATCCTTCATTTGTTAGGAGTAGTCAAACCGATAGTATTGTTTGAGAGTGATATGTCTTATTTAGGTGCCGAATTAGCAGTTTTCGGATGTAGAATATCTTTAATAGCCTGAAGACGGAATATTCGAATTCATGTTCTCAACTACATTGCAAACACAAACAATTGAAAAAAACTTATATTTTTTCGAGAACTTCAAGTAGTTTCTTTGTTATAAATACATTACAAAACAACCTTGAGATCAGGGAGAGATTAGTTACATAACTGTTATCCCTTACTAATTAGTATAAGATTTATAGTAAAGACTTAGCTGTTATTTAAGGTTGTAACCTATTTAAATATTTCTTTAAGTTTTTATGGCATCATGGCAGCATTAAATTAGCCATAATTTTTTCATACATTTCTAACAAAAAATATATAGAAATTCCATTATGGATTCTAATGATTCACTAAATGTGATTTTACTTTCAGAGGAAAATTTCATTTCTATGAAAACACGAAAAGGACGTAAGAACATGTAATATATTAGCGTGCAACAATTCGCGAAAGGTTTGATATTTGCAAGCAAATATGTATCGTTTTCTCCATCATTAGTTAGTGTTCTGTCGATTCGCAAAGGTTCAACATCTTTCATTACATACGATCTCAAACTTTCTGTATCAGAACATATTCTGAGAAAATGATTTGACTTAACCAGTCTTATCTCACGCACACTCGGCTCTATTTTCAGATTGGCTATATAGTGCATCTCGAAAGGTATGTCTAACCAAAATGTAATTTTTGTTTCTTTGTTACGTACACGGAATAATTCTGTATAGCAGGATATTTATTTCCAGAGTGTTGTAGTCAAGAGTCCTGTGATTTCCACAAATAATGTCCCCCTGTTCTTCGATTTATGCTGCACACTCCCTTTTTTACTCAAGTGATACTAGAGAGGCAATCTACTAAACGATGATGTTGAGAAGTGCTTTATAACTAACAACTAAAATAGGAAGTTATGAGAGTCCCATGACATGCCCGACATACTCAATATTTGTTACATTTCTTAGTTTCTAATTCATGTCTTCATTGGCAATTAACATTTTCTGGAGTTAAAGACAAATCTTGTAGTATTCTCCTAAACGTTTTGAAGACAAATCTCGTGGCATTCTGCTATAAGTGAAAACATGCTGAAATGAAAAAAGATGTGTCAAAATACTGCACACTTATGATTAAACTAACAAATATGTGTTTAATCTGCATTCATGTAAGTTTGATCCTTTTAAAATGGAAATTTGTTTAAAACGAAAGGTAATTTAAAACAATGAAAACAATGTTTTTTTAAAAAAGGTGTTTGCAGTAAATTCACCAAAAGAAATATTCTATTTAATGTAATAAATGAAAAATTCAGATGTGTTAAGGACGACAATCATTTAAAGAAAAAGTGAGGTAAATCACTTATACAAGAAAGGCAACTTCCACCAGCAAGGGTTAAACTAAGGTTAAATGTCGATTTCAATGATTAATCAGATATCAATCTAATCTATATTACTGTTCTGAAAGAAAATCTGCCATTCTCGTTCTCCTATTCACGGTGTACCTATAGAATGCAAAACAATAACGTCTGATTTCCTAAGAAGTCTAATATCCCTTCTCGACTGATCAACTTCTCGGTAGGTTCAAAGAAGACTTTTAATCGTGGCAATGTTTAAAGGTGTCCATTATTTGGTCATTTTGACCACTGGCATTTTCATAATTTTTACACAAACCTTTTCCTGTACAGTGATTTCCTTAGTGTCCATCAATTCCTTGTAGCAGGATGCAGAGTTTATATACACTGACGGAAAAAAAATCCTAACACCAAGAAGAGGTTGTGTTAGATAAACGACAGTTGGTAGACGGTGAGAGTACATCTGTAAGATGACGTCTATGCAAATTTCGCGCTCAGTGCATACGTGTGGCGCTAGTAGCTCCCCTCGGAACATGCAAAGCAGGTTTGCTGTAAATACGCGCTGTAAGGTTCGTGAGCGTTAGTTATATTTGAGATTCGACGTAGTGTGTTGATGTTAGTCAAGAATGCCTTTAAGAAGACGAAGAAGCCATTATCAACAGCTCACGGAGTTTGAACGAGGTCGTGTAATAGGGTTACAAGAAGGTGGATTTTCGTTCCGCAATATTGCAGAACGACTTGGCAGGAATGTAGCCACTGTGCATGATGTTGGCAGCGGTGGCCAAGGGAAGGTACTGCCTCTAGAAGGCCGGGTTCCGGCCGGCCACTTGGCACTACTCAGAGGGAAGACCGCCGTGTACGGCGTATGGCCGTGGCGCATCGTACCGCGTCTGCGGCAGCAATTCGAGCTGCAGTTGCCACCACAGTGACAATACGAACTGTTACAAATCGGTTACTTGAAGGACAGCTCCAAGCCAGACGCCCTGTAGCGTGCATTCCACTTACTCCAAACCACTGCCGTTTGCGATGTCAGTGGTGTCAACATAGAGCTCATTGGAGGACGGAGTCGAGATATGTTGTGTTTTCTGATGAAAACCGGTTCTGCCTGGGTGCCAGTGATGGCCGTGTGTTGGTTAGCCAGGTGAGCGCCTGCAACCAACCTGTCTGCGGCCGAGACACACTGGACCTACACCTGGAGTTGTGGTCTTGGGAGCAATTTCCTATGACAGCAGGTACACTCTCGTGGTTATCCCACGCACCCTGACGGCACAGTTGTACGTCGGTCTGGTGATTCAACCTGTTGTGCTGCCATTCATGAACAGCATTCCAGGGGGTGTTTTCCAACAGGATAACGCTCGCCCGCATACCGCTGTTGTAACCCAACATGCTCTATAGAGTGTCGACATGTTGCCGTTGCCTGCTAGATCACCAGATCTTTCCCCAATCGAGCACGTATGGGACATCATTGGAGGACAACTCCAGCGTCACTCCCAACCAGCATTAACCGTCCCTGTATTGACCGACCAAGTGCAACAGGCATGGAACTCCATCTCAAAAACTGACATCCAGCACCTGTACGACACAATGCATGAACGTTTGCGTGCTTGAATTCAACATTCTGGCGGTTACACCAGTTATTAATGTACCAGCATTTCACATTTAAAATGGCTCTTCTCGCGCTTACATTAAGCTGTGATCTTGAAACCTTAATCGATTAAATATGTTACCTATACAAATGTATTGCCGCCACTTCATTCCTCTACAACTATTTTTTCGTGGTGTTGGGATTTTTTTCCGTCAGTGTGGTTAACGAAACATAACAATCAGATATGCAACTTTAATCAGCTGATAAAAATAAGAGAACATTTTTGGATTGCTACATCAGAATAGGTTTCATCATTCTTTTAGAAGAATCTATCTGCCTCCTGTAGCTGACACAGCGTTCCAATAATTTATCACTTTGACAGCTATTTTACTTTAATATGAGGAAGAGGAGTGAGTGTGTTCGCTGCCTGTCTATTCACACTGGACAGCAGATATTCTTGCATATGTGTTGTGAAATGTAATGGAATTCACAGTTTCACATCCAGCTCAAATGTCTTTTTCAAAAGGCTATACTTCCCTATGTTGCTAATCCTATCTGTAGATGCTGCCATGTTCTCAGTAACTAAGGAATAACAGATGTTACTCTTGAAATTAGTGTAGATTGTCTTCCTGACATAGCACCATCCTCATCTCTTGTTATACTCTAGGTAGTTCGACACACGGAACATACGAAGGGTGTGAGAAATGTGAATTAAATTAATTCTTAAATTATTTTATGTAATGTTTCAAATGATTTTGGAAATTATGAATCTGGGAGAAGATTTAGATGCATTATCATTAGTAATCTCGTACTAAAATACCTTACTAAAAATATTTAATCCTCCTCAAATTATTTCATTTAACTCCCATCACTCTGCCCCTGTACAGTCCAAACATGTGTTCTATCATTTCTCTCCTAACATTTCTACTGGCATTATCTCTTTTTAACCAACTATTTGCTTATTCTGTTCCATACATTTTCATTATTGTGCATAGTTGCCCGATTAAATCTCCAAAACTTGTGATTTCGTCCTTATATGCCATACAATTCTTTTGAAGGAGGAAGTTTTACAACGCCTCTGGCTGTTACGATGTCTCTTGCTATTTCACCTAATCTGAATCAGTCACTATATTTTCAGAAACATAATTTTCATATAAGAGGCGTAAAGCAGCAGTGAACTAGGCGATAGAGGCTGAGATTAAATCCATGTTTAATACTCTTTAGAAAGTTAATTACATTCCGCTCGTCTCTGGAGAATAAATTACAACACAGGCTATTCTCTTCTATGTCTTTTTGCAGTACTTTTCACCACTGTGCGACATTTCAATGTTTAGTTGCAGTCTCCGTTTTCTCGGATTTGCGCATGACGGGATACTGGGAGCAAACGACACCGCAGAGAATCTTTGGCTTGGGAGTGCAAACTCAAACAAGTTCACGTTCTTAGGAAAAGCCAAGGTTATTAGATGAAAAATAATTTCCCTTTGGTGAATAGACCTGTGTGGATGTTTTGCAATTACTGTGTCTTCATAATTTGCATAATTTGTAAATATACTTTATAATTACTAAGCAATCTTAGCGGGTTTAAACGCGTTCACATGCTTAGAAAAGCATTTCGCTTCGGTGAATAGGCCTGTTGATATTTTGAAATTCATTACTTTTCGTCATAAGTGGTAAATATACTTCATAACTAGCTAGTTCTCAACATCAGTTGTGCATATTATTGTCTTATATCAGTGTAGCACAATATGTCTGGATGTGCAATAGAAGGATGTTTATCGTACAAAAGGAAAACTCATGGTTCGGATATTAGTTATCATTCTTTTCCTGCAAATCCTGATTTGGAAAAACTGCGAGATACTCAAATGCAAACGAAAGTTGAATTTCAAATTTAAAAATGCAAAAATTTACTCCAAACATTTTACTGTTGACAGTTATGTTACTGACTTAAAATCAGAATTACTTGGATTACCTGGCAGAAAGAAACCGAAAGCAGATGCTGTACCTATAGCCAATCTTCCAGGTCAAATCGGCCATAAGCATATTTCAACTGCCAATCCTCATGAATCGTCATCTTCCATGCCTAGCGTTCTGAATGTTAGTCCTGTAGCAAATAGATTACATGGACATGAAGTTAGAAACCGAGCATTGGAAATCTTTTGCAATGTGTCTCAAAAAAAAAAAAGTAAATCTGTGTCAACTGATATTACGTCATCATCTTCAGCTGATGTTCAACTTCTGATGACGAACATAAGGTCAGTGGAAATCAGAAATAAAAGATTAAGTGTTGAGTACACAAAATTAAGAGTGCAAAATAAGTGAATTAATGACAAACTTGCGTCTACTCATAGGGATTTGCGTGAATGTTTGAATAACTCAGCTTCACAATTGGCAGCTGACGTGAGTAAAGTCTTACGTAAAATATTTACAGAAAATCAGATTCGTTGTTTGCTCTATGAAATAAATTGTGCACGGAGTAAATCATGATATATGTAAAACAATTACACTGAAGGGCCTTATTTGTTATATCCTACAAATTTATGCGCTTGAAGATGGGGTTTCCTTTTCCTGGGCTTTCAACCATGCGACGATGGACAATTCGTTCATTCCGTGGTCATCCTGGTATTTTGCACGATGTTCTGTAGTTAATGGAAACTCAGGCTGAAAAATTTAATGACGTAGGACGCGTATGTGTAATTTCATTTGACGAAATGAATGTCAACAGCCAGATTTCATATAACCAGGAAGAAGATCGTATCTTTGGGCCCAAAAGCAATATTCAGGTAGCTATGGTGTGAGGAAACGTTTCTAGCTTGAAGCAGCTGATATATTATGATTTTGACATTTCAATGACAGCGTCATTACTCAAAAAAATAATATCATTCGTACAGGATATTAAATATAATGTTGTTGCTATAGCGTCTGATCTTGGGCCAAATAATCGTGCAGTGTGGAAAGAACTCAATATGTCCCACACAAACACATGCTTTCTGAATCCCTGAGACCCCCAGAAACGGGTTTGGGTATTTGCAGATGTACCCCATCTATATAAGTTGCTGAGAAATAACTTTCTTGATGCGGGATTAACCTTGCCAAGTAACAAGGTCATCACAAAGGCAAATATTGAGCAGTTGTCTTCTTTGGATTGTGGTGAAATTAAAATGTGTCCAAAATTGACATCACATCATCTCACAGTGAAAGGCAGAGAGCGTCAACGAGTACGTACAGCAGTCGGGCTGTTTCCCAAACATACACTGCCGGACAATTGCTAAGGACGGATGACAGTAGCAACGATAGCAACCATAAAATGGAAGGCAGAAAATGTGGAAATTAGCATAAGTGCGGGATACAGTAAGACGTGTTGTGCGTATGCAAATTTTGGATTGCCGAACTTGTTCGTGACGTCATAGCGCTGATAAGAGATATAAAGGATTTGACGCGTATTGACCGTTGTTGTTCAAACGCAAAGTTGAAAGGGAAAGAATCAATTGACGAACTTGCAATTTTCAGTATGTCTTCCCGACATCACCTAGATGATTTTACGCGTGGCCGTATTATTGGCAAGATTGAAGAAGGGCGAAAAATAACATATATTGCCAGGGAGTTCGACGTCAGACACAGTGTTGTTTCAAGGCTTTGGAAATCATTTCAAACAAATGGAGAGTGTAGCAAACGTCACGGGGGAGGTCGTGTTCGAAGTACGACACCTGCAGAAGATCGGTACATAGTGCTATCAACAAAAAGACACCGGCGCAGCACAGCTAGTAAGGTAGCAAATCAGTTTATGGCTGCTACTGGCAAGCGGATCTCCCGAAAAACTGTCGCCAGATGTTTGCGTGAAGAAGGACTACACGCCCGCCGTCCTGTTGTGTACATCCAGACGTCACCGTATGTCCAGACGTCACCGTACCGCCCGTTTTCAATGGTACCATCAACATCGCAATTTGATTGATAACGACTGGTCTGCTGTCCTCTTCTCAGATGGGAGTAGATACAGTCTATCATCTTATTGTCGACGACAACTGATCTGGCGTGATAGTGGTACTGCATATTGTCCAGCAAACATACAGGAAAGGGACCGATATCCGACATGTAGTGTCATGGTATGGGCTGGCATCATGATCAATGGCCGTACGTCCCTCTATGTGCTTCCAACTGGGACTATGACTGGCCAACAATACATTAATGATGTTCTGCTACCTCATGTTCGCATGTTCCGTGGTGCTGTCGGTGATAGATTCATTTTCATGGACGACAACGCAACATGTCATCGAACAGTCGCTGTCCAGGAGTGTCTTGTGAGCGAGGATATTCAACGCTTCGTGTGGCCAGCACGTTCTCCAGATCTGAATCCCATTGAAAATGTGTGGGATGGTTTGGGGAGGAGGCTTGCAGGTTGCTAATGCCCTCCAATAAACAAGGACACCCTCATCCGTGCACTGACAGAGGAATGGGATAAATTACCCCAACAGCTGCTTGATAATGTTGTGCAAAGCATGATACGACGTGTGGAATCTTGCATCGCCCTCCATGGTGGCCATATCCCGTATTGACATCTTACGCCGGAACGCCTGCGGACGGTAATTGCATTTTTTCCACGTTTACGTATTCTGCACAAAATGGCCTGTTTGTCCCTTGAACACGTTCCAAAGCATTCTGGATTTCAGAGCACAATAAATTGTCTTTCTTGTTATGTCCTGGCATTCTGACATTATTTTATTTCACTTGGCATCCAACCACACTTACTTTTTAATGCGCTATATAGCCGTTTATGATCCGTCCTTAGCAATTGTCCAGCAGTGTACAACGCAAGCCATACGTTATTTAATGGCAAATGAAGAGTCCATTGCTGAATTTATTCAGGAAATCAACAATTCATTTGACGTTTTCGATTTTAGGAAGACCTCTGATGGCAGAAACAATGCATGTGGATTTGGTATGCATCATGCTGTTCAAGGAAACATTTTAAAGAAAACGTTTGCTTGTTGTCATGGTACGAGGGTTGGTACAGAGAAAGAGCTTATCCCTTTTCAGAAAGGTTTCTTAACTTCTATACAGTCACTGATGGGACTCTTTGGTGACTTTAAACCCTTGAACATCGAATATATATAGACGTCACGCTTAAGTCAGAACTGTCTTGAAAACGTTTTCTCATGAATTCGAGGAATTGGTCACATTTACGATAACCCGTTACCTTCAGAAGTGAAGTGCCGTATTCGCCTCTTATTACTGGGTAGCACCATATCAGATATTCCTTAATCTAGTGCTTCTTCTGTTGCTTAAGATGTTCACGACAATGATTCCTTTTTAACTTTTCAGCTATTGGTCAATTGTTTGCCATATATGCCAGAACCACTTTTCATGGTTGAAGGTATCACTGAGATGCGAGACATTGTGATTGATGATCCTATTAATCCTGTTCCTCCTTCAGCTGGTGTTACTCTACGTGACTGCTCTGTTGAAGGTTTTAAATACATTGCTGGCTATCTTGCGCATCGTGGACAAAAATATGATAAAACCTTAGGCACTCCCACTGGGCAATTACCTGCTGCTCCCGGCGATGTTCGATCTTCGTGTTGGATAAGAGCATTGTCACAAGGAGGTCTCCTTATGATTTCTGATGACTGGTTAAGCAAATTCAGTCAATTTCAACTGATCCCTACTTCATTTCATGGGTTACATTTTCTGTCACCTGATAAAAATATTGTGAAGAAGCTCTGTAATGTAATAAGTAAGACATTTCTGATACTCCACTAGAATTAATCAAATTGTATGTGAGAACAAGACCATTCATACGCTTGAGATACATTAACATGAAAGCTAAGGCTCGGAAAGCTGAAGAAGCACGCAAATGGGAGGCTTCATCACAATAACAGAATTTATGTTGCCAAGTACAAGATGTGGCAGAAAAACGGTCGTTTTCCATTTCTTCGGGAAAGTTTTACGAATGATGGTGGCACCACTTATCAATTGTCATTCGTTTCCCCAAACGACGCCATTTGCAGAGAACGTGAATCGGTGAAGTGGAGCTTAAAGTGCTGTAGCTTTTAAGTCATTTTACAAAAATGGTGACTGTGCTGCCGCTGCTAGATGAGAATATCGTCGTTATTTTAATCTCAGTAGGCAGGATCCTAATTCATCAGAACATGCCATCAGCTTATGGTTGAAGACTTTTGAAGCTACGGGAAGTGCATTGAAGCAAAACTCTACAGGTAGGCCTAGAAGTTTTCGAACATGAGAAAGAATAGAGGAAGTGCAAAATGCCGTGACACAAAGACAAAACGTTCTGTGAAAGGAATTTCTTCAGCAGTGGGGATCTCAAGTCGTAGCGTCCATATAATCTTACGGGACGGGTTTAGAGTTACAACCCTACAAGATACAGGTTGTGCAGCAGTTAAATGAAAATTATTACGAATAGAGAATGGCTCTGTGCATTGAGCTTTTGGCTAAAATGCAAGGCAATTAAGCTTTCTTGCGTTCATTGTGGATGAGTGACGAGGCCGACTTTCATCTTAGTAGTTTTGTGAATGAACAAAATTTTCGCTACTGGTCAGAAGATAATCTTCGTCAACTACATGAACGGCTTTACACTGTCAGCGAGTTACAGTGTGGTGTGCGGTCTCTTACAGGGGAACAATCGGCCCTTACTTTTTCGAGGATCAGTAAGAACATACACTGGCGGAAAGTGAAAAAAGAACACCAAGAAGGAGACGTCTGATACCAACGAAATTTATACAGCATAATAACGAAATACAGAGGATAACGCGATCAAAACATTATGGCAAAATACAGCTGTATTGGCTGGTAAACTGAAAAATACCATTTCCATGTAACATGGTTAGTACGAGGTTGAACCGCCATGAACTGCGTCACACTGTGCAATTCTGGCATGGAGTCTGTTGTACAGATGTGGGATGTAAGTTTGGGGTATTGAGTTCCAAGCATCCTCAACCTCGACGCGTAAATCGGGGATGGTCGTGGCTGGCCGTGGAGACCGGATAAATCGTTGTCCCATAAAATCCCACACGTGCTCAATGGGGGAAAAATCCGGTGAACGTTAAGGCCATGGAATTTGTCTCACACCATGAAGTGCATGTTGCGTTGAACGTGCCGTGTGTGGGCGAGCGTTATCTTAATGGAAAACACCACGATTGACCGACCTTACAAATGGCACGACAATGGGCTGAATGATGTTGTTGATGTAGGAGGTGCTGTTTAACGTACCCGGTACAAACACTAGTTGTGTACGAGAGTAATAACTGCCGTAGTGCAAAATGGGTAACGCGTTTCAAGCATTGTACCTCTTGGATGACGTGGAAAGCATATTAAAAATAAATTTTATATAAATTTCAGATAATCAGTGTATTCTTTAGAAAGGATTAGTGGAGTAAGTTGTAATTTAAAAAGTAGTAAGTCAATGATAAGTTACTTATGCATTAGTGCTTTAAGCTTGCAGTCTCGTACCCGTTTCGATTCATCTAATGTGTATTAACGCCCTTAACATTTTGTTTCATAATTCAATCATCACAACGTTAAATTAAAAGACAATATCTAAGGTTGTTAATGATATTCTAAATGCCTTACTAAATTGAAAAAAGAATCAACCAAAATCAGTGTAACCTAACTTCTGTCAGCACACATTGCGGCATTTTGAATCTCTCTACAATTTCCTTTTTTTTTTTTTTTTTGTTCACTACAGACATTTTCCGTAACGTCAACAATAATTTGAGCGCAAATAATATTTATTGCTATTTTTCATTCTAATTCAAATTAATTTACCTTACTTTCGTAGTTAGGTTGTAAAGTTTGATTGTATCCATAAAAACTTTATTTTTTCATTGTGTACCTTTAGCGGACCACATGTCCTGTTTTTAATGCATACACATATTTATCATACGACAATGACAAATTTATATTCACGGTTTGGAAAATTCTCCGCTACACGAAAGCGCGACTGCAAAAATGTTCTTCGACATTTTGTGTTGCAGATTATTTAAATTTGACTAGTATCTACATTAACCTTCTGCAGAATACAATTTTCTTCATCGTGCAAGCAAAAGCAAATAAATTCACGTGATTGAAATTAAGCTGTATGAGAAGGAAACTTTACGCAACAGCAAAGGCTGTCCGTTACAACAGTTTGCTCCAATCATCAGCGTTAAGCTTAGCGCTCTCGATGCGTGACGTTACAAACTGGTCAGTAGGCCTGTTCAGTACTCATTTCATTAAAAATTCACCAGATGTTGAAGTACTCCACTTTGCTAGGAATAATACTTATTAGCTGAAATTTTCTTCAGTTGTACTGCTTCAGTGGATAATTTAATTATTTATGCTGTAACAATTTCGAACCACGGATATTTGAAAGTTCGGACGGAAAATCGTTATTACTCCTATTATTTCCATGCATTGAGCCAAGTAACAAAAACTAAACGTATTAGGTAATTTCAATTTTTTTCATAAATGTATTACGAAAGTTTTGTTACATATACAAAAAATACATCCATGACCTTTCCTCCTACATAGGAAACATATATTCGGTGCTGTCTTGCTCAAACCTTATACCTCAAACCACTTATCCTATATTACTTAATATCATGTGTTTCGTCTTCAGTTTCATCTCAGTTTCATGCGTAAGATCCTTCTAATGTTGTTCAGTATATGATGTGTAAATAACTCAAGTTCGAAGTGGTTAAGTTCTATGTAAACATTGTAAATCCAGTTGGAAAATTTTGTAAGACATTGAACTGTGGTAAAACGTGCTTCTCTCGTAAAACTGTAATAGGGATAGAATAGAGGATTTCTAAAATCCCTGTTCGAATTACTTTCCAAACATGTCTCGTTACAGCGGATGTTTTCACCTTCGAGAGATTTTTGTGTATTAAAATACTCTCTAAACAAAATCTAGGTAATTTAAATTTTCATTTTTTAACAGTGGATAAACATAATTGCTGGCGCATTTTAGCAATTCTGGATATTTTAAATTAATTGTAAAATCGTTCTGAATGGTACTTAGAGTATTGCACTGAGTCTTCCTTCGTCTTAAATAACATAAAGCTACTAAACTATGTGATGTTTAAACATACTAGAAACGCAATGTATCTCACATGCTACATCAAGTTAATGAGCGCTCAGTATTTCGTATTTTTACATAAAGGAAAAGCGTTATGATGCTGTGAAGACATTAAACAAGAAACTTGTATTTTCATAATAAGTGTTTGATTCTGTAAGTGTGTTGCAATTACATACTTGTTTTAAATTAGGCAGTCCAGCAATAAATAAGACTAATGATCCTGAACAAATTCTGAATCCTTCTGTGGGCTTCATATCAATCTGGTGTAAACAATCTCCTGCACATTTGTTTTTTGGAAAAATGCCAACACGAAGAAGTTTTGGAAACAAATATTTTTGACCGAAAAAAAAAGTTGCGTGCTCTATTCATGTTCATAAAAACACATACCTTACAATTCGGTGTTAGTTGAAAAAGTGTCTTACTCAAGTACTACCTGTCTGAAACATCCAAACTTAACATAGCAAAAGAATCACGTTCCTTTTCTTGAATTGCCGTTGCATTCCCTCCTAGTTCGGTTACTGTTCTAGGTAACATTGAAAAGAACCTATGATCCATATCTGATATGTCTCTTTATTAATGTTTATGGCTCGAGAGACTGATTTATTTCCGAAATCTCATCTAAATTTTCATTAAAGGATAGGGAAACATATTTAATAATGCTTCTCGTATTTGTACTCTGACAAAAAAATAAACAAAAATAAAAATAAAAAAACATAACGTCCTCTGCACTTCGAAACTATACCTATGCAAAGACGTTCTAATGGAACGAAAGAAAAGAAGCTCCGTTGAATTGTATCGTTAAGGCCATTGAGTTCGGAACGTTTCGGTCATCTAAAGGTAACTCTTGTAAATAACAACCTAATAACAAATAAACAAATAATAAAAGACTTCAGACCCTAATAACAAATAAACAAATAATAAAAGACTTCAGACCCTAATAACAAATAATAATATACTTTAGACCCTAATAACTAATAATAAAAGACTTCAGACACAGAAATATAAAATTTCCAAAATATACTTCGAGTACCTCTTTAGGAAATGGAATGAGGTCTCATCCATTAAGAATGACTTTGAATTCTCAAGTTTTTCTGAAACAAAATTACTTGTCTATGCAACAATGGAAGACAACTGCATTTGCATATAAGTCATTATACTGGAATTATATATATTTTAATTCTATATAGAGCATTTCTACCTTTACTTTTAAGCCTTCGAAATGGATTGGAGTTGTTTAGGTACCTTTCTATAAGAAAGGAAAACGCTTTAATGTCTTGTTTTGCACCTCTGCTGTAACAATTTACGAGAGATCGTGCCATAAATCCAGAAGCAGTGTTTTATGCGTTTTAGTCAGCAAAACTGCCAGATACATGAAGGGGATATGAAAAATAGGTAAAGTATTTTTACCTCATTTAAAATCTAAAAATGGCGCATATGATTCCCATACGTTAACATTGACGCAAATACCTCCAGTAACCTATCTATACCTTTTACAGGAATTGGAATAAGAAGCATATATCACTTGCATTTGCCCAAAATATTGTAAATATTGATATTTTAAAATCTTGTAAATGAATGTCCGGTTTTTATGTAAATTAAGAAAGGACTTTCTAGATCTTTACATCATATGTTCTGAAGGCGCATTCATTTTCTTCACACAGTTACGAATCTTGTAAATGTAACAACGATTTCAGTAAACTGAAAAGAAAGCTTTTCGTATGCTTCATAGGTTTGGACGAATCATTTACGTTTCCATAAAGTGGCATATTTTAATTAAACAAATGAGCATGAATCCATTTCACTGTTACCTGCTTGAAAAGTTAATTTCTATTTCTCTAGTGTGTAAACCAGATGTTTCAAATTATCTGGTTATTCTGATTCAATATTTTGCCATTTTTTTGACAGATGATCGGAAAGTTTACAAAAGAGAATGTTATTTTTCTCCTCACCTTCTGACCACCACTCAAACCAATTAGAATTAATACAAGAGCAACGACAGGCTAGCTTACATTACCCGCGACTTTCATGTCGCAGTCTGTCAAAATTAGGAGTTTCACATGCGTACTTCTAGGCTGTTTATAATATCAATGGCGAGTTTTTTTTCGGATATTTCCTTTAGTTATCTTTTGAGTTGTACCTCACCATTGGCGGGAGGGGAGTGATTGATGGATCATAACATGCACTTATGATTAGTAGTGAAATGATTGATTTTCGTAGAATATTGCTTTGCTAAATAAGCAGAGGGCCATGCCATAATCTTTTGCTCTCTTCGGAAGCTGTGAGACAGAAACCCTATTCTTCCCATCAACCAAATGAGACGGGCTGCGTAGGAAACAATTATATCACAGGTTTGATCAGCCAATAAGAGTTTTCTTTAGTTGGGATGTAAATTCTGTATCCCATGCTAACGTGAAACTATTTGTTAAAATTCTATGAATCAATTCGTACACCTGGATATTATGTACATTTTGCACAAAGACATTCATTAATGCTTTAAAATGAACTCTTCTATATTTTATCGGTAAGATGCTTCAAAAAGGATGTTTATTTTGAGAAGCTTTTTGCTCATTCAGATGTTTCTTACATTAAATGTACTTCCATACTGTACACTTCTTTTTAACATGTTCATACAGATTAACAGATTTTCCAAACGTAACAAAAAAAAAACATCTTGAGGATTGATGTGCTACCCTTTCAAGAATTTCGAAACGATTAAAATTGTGATTTCCGTGAAATGCTCTTCACGGAAATGTTGTCTTTGGAAAGAATTAAGGTTTTCGTGAAAGCTAATTCTTTCTAAAAGTGGAAACGTGTCCTGCAAGATCATTCTTCTCGATGATAAAGTTTACAGTTGGGGTATTACAACTGTAATATCATAAAAAATGTTACATTATTAGGGCCTACTTTTAGAAATATCAAAAAGTTTTTTTCAGTAATAGATTTGGAAACATGTACTCTATAACTATTTTTAAGCAAGTAATTTGTGCAATTTAGGCCTATAAATGCAAGAGGTTTTGTTGGAAGAGCTCTTCGGGACTTTCTTTCGGTTGATCTTGCATTTTGCATCCGATATGGAATGTGTTAGGAAGCATTTTCAACTTTCATTTTTCTCAAGGTGATACAAGTAAACCTCGGTTCATCTGTTTCGTTCAGAAATCTGCTTTCATGAAAATAATTAATGATACTAAATATAATTTGTGAAAGGTGAAAGCACCTGTTGCGGACAATATTGCTTATTTATTTAAAATTTACAGTAAGTTTTGTTCCATTCTGGTCTTCTCATGTATTTTTGTAAATAAAAAATCTATCCAGGTGATCATGCATACTTTTTGTATCCTCACCTTCTGTTATATTCACTTATGTTTATTCTTTTTAATTACCTGGGTAGAATACACAAGTCAGTGGTGCTCACAGTAACTTCTTCAACCTTTACCTGCGTTTAATCCGTTTAGCACGCGTTGCGTAGATTTAGAAGTTTTCTCAGTGTTCAGTTGAGAGACCTCTCTTTAAGATGTAGATTTCTTCTATTTTTTTTTAAATTTGCTGGAAACTTCAAAGCATAGTTTTATTCAAATAAATGCATCTGACCGAATATGAAGTGACAATATTCCGAATAACAAAAGTTCAATAACTCTGAAAAAGAATGACTCAGTATCAATTAAATGTCTTCACTATCTAGAAAAAATAAACCACGTACATTGATTATACCTACGAGCGACGATGTGTCTGATGATGCGAATCAGCGTCTCAAAGTAGTGTTCTTAGAAAAGACAATTCCAAAGGAATTGTCTTTAAATGTCTTTAAAAAATATTTGTGTTTAAAAATATTGATTTGGTAGGTGTATCCTGTCCTTACGAAATGAATATTTTTTTATTTCCCTCCGTTAGCTTAAGTTTTAGTGGAAGCCTATTGATTCCATTATACAGTACTATATAAACTCACGGACAATGAAATTTTCGCACCTAGAAGAAAACATGCTACAATAGCGAAACTTTGCAAACATCTAAATCTTGTGCTGTTATTCAAATGATCCACGTTTGGAGCAAGTTCGCATGAGCGCACACTCTGTGGTGGCGCTGCAAGCACATACCTGCACTCTTATAAACCGGCGTTTAGACGATGCCCTATGAAAGCGAAAAGCACTGGCCAACGCAAGCATGCGTACAAAGTGAAAGAATGCCTGGTAGAATCCGGAGACGTCCTTTTTGCGTAATTTATGGACTTTGAGAGAGAACACATCATCGGGGTGAAAACCACAGGGTGGTCGGCGCGACGTATCCACCTCCACTTGGATAGTTCTTACCATACCGTCCGATTGTGTTGGGAAAAGTGGACACGTAACGGCACTTCCACACGGCGGAGCGGCTCAGAACGGACCAGGAATACCACCGGTAGAGATGATTGCCGTATAGTACCCTAGGCACGAACGGATCATACGGAGACCCGGTCGCATACAGGCAGCTGTAACGGATTCTGTGTGGCCACGAACCATTTCCCGAAAAGAAGGATTTTGGAATGAAAAGAAAAATCAGAAATTTGGATATTTGTTGAAAATGTCACCTATTTTTCTAAGTGGTGTTTCTCACTTCGTGCTGTAAACGACTTCCTTGTTATTCTCCACCTTCCAGTATAAAAGTCAATATTTTTTCTGAAATTCCAGATTTCAAACTTATCTGACTAAGAAAAAGGAAGAAGAGAAAAAACGAAAGTTAACAGCATTTGGAACCAAACAAAAGAAGCAAACATTACCAGAGAAGCCACCAACATATCACATTGTAACTATAAGAGCCCTTTCCCTGTTGACCCGGGGTCTTGTGAGGACGAACGCATAACATCCAAATCCTAACTTCAGAAGAAGAGAACGTCGGTCAACAAAAAATAAACATATGGAGATTTTCAAATCCAGGAAATCCTCGTATGGCATACCCGATGGTACCAATAGCACCATCACCAACTCGTTACCGAAAGGATATCCCAACGTACGAAACTGCTGAACCTGCCGCTAAGCCATTCGGATCCAGTGCGAAACGAGTTTATTTTGATGACAGACTGCCATGTCCCCTAACATCTGGACCTAGTTTCTTTGAACTCGCAGGATAGATTGGCCGCTAAGTCACTTCGATTCAGTGCGAAACGAGTTTATTTTGATGACAGATTGCCATATCCCCTAACACCTGTACCTGGTTTCTTTTAGCTCACATGAGAGATTGGTCGCTAATCCATTCGGATTTATTGCGAAATGAGTTTATTTTAATGACAGATTGTCATGTCTCCTAACACTTGGACCTGGTTTCTTTTACCTCGCTGGAGAGATTGACCGTTAAGCCATTCGGATCCAGTGCGAAGCGAGTTTATTTTGATGACAGACTGGCATGTCCCCTAACACCTGGAACTGGTTTCTTTGAACTCGCAGGATAGATTAGCCGCTAAGCCATTCGGATCCAGTGCGAAACGAGTTTATTTTGATGACAGACTGCCATGTCCCCTAACACCTGGACCTGGTTTCTTTGAACTCACAGAATAGATTGACCGATAAGCCACTCTGATTCAGTGCGAAAGGAGTTTATTTTGATGACAGATTGCCATGTTCCCTAACACTTGGAAATGGTTTTTTGAACGCGCAGGAGAGATTGTCCGTTATGCTATTCGGATTCAGTGCGAAACGAATTTATTTTGATGAGATATTGGCATGTTCCCTAACACCTGGACCTGGCTTCTTTGAACTCGCAGGAGAGATGGGCTGATTAGCCATTCAGAACCTGTGCGAAACGAGTTTATTTTGATGACAGACTGCAGTGTCCCCTAACACTTGGACTGGTTTCTTTCAACTCACTGGAGATACTGACCCCTAGTCCATAGGGATTTATTGCGAAACGAGTTTATTTTGATGACAGATTGCCATGTCCCCTAACACCTGGACCTAGTTTCCTTGAACTCGCAGGATGGATTGGCCCATAAGTCACTCGGATTCATTGCGCAACAAGTTTATTTTGATATTAGATTGCCATGTCCCCTAACACCTGGACCTGGTTTTTTTAAACTCACAGAATAGATTAACCGATAAGCCACTCTGATTCAGTGCGAAAGGAGTTTTTTTGTGACAGATCCCCTGTTTCCTAACACCTGGACCTGGTTTCTTTGAACTCGCTGGAGAGATTGGCCGATAATCCATTCGGAACCAGTACGAAAGGAGTTTATTTTGATGACAGATTGCCATGTTCCTTAACACCTGGGCCTGGTTTTTTAAACGCGCAGGTGAGATTGGCCGTTAAACTATTCGGATCCAGTGCAAAAACGAATTTATTTTGATGAGAGATTGACATGTTCCCTAACACCTGGACCTGGTTTCTTTCAACTCGCAGGAGAGATTGGCTGATAAGCCATACGGAACCAGTGCGAAACGAGTTTATTTTGATGACAGATTTCCATATAACCTAACACCTGGATTGGTTTCTTTAAACTCACTGGAGAGATTGGCTGCTAATCCATTCAGATTCATTGCGAAACGAGTTTATTTTGATGACAGATTGCCATGTTCCGCAACACCTGGACCTGGTTACTTTGAACTCACTGAGACTAATAGTTTCAACAAAAGGTGATATGCTACAGATTTCAAAAATCTGGTATTTTGCATTATTCATTTTACGTTATCCAAAATTATTTGTTCAGGTTCCCTTTCATCTTGAAATACTGATCTCACTCTGTAAACTTCAAGAATTTCATTTTTCATATGCATTCTGAAAGTATATACTACGATGCATTCCTAGTTTTCCTCCCATTTTTTTGCAGCTTTGCAAGTTTCCTGGCCAAAGAATTTCAGTTGAATGTCTCAAAGAAACTGGGCTTTACAATATGATCCAGAGCATAAGTTTATCAGTAGCTCTTAACTTAATATAATCTAAAATGCTACAGATAATTATTTCACTTTTGCTGTGCATTTAACACAATACAATGCTTATTCTTAGACATAGACAGATCGGGGCATTCATTTTTTGAATAGGACCAAATTTCCGCACATGTATCTAGAGTATATCAAGAATATGCAGTGCTTCTTGTTCCAAACAAGATTGGCTTTTGAGTAACATCCTTGTCTTCCTTTAGGGAAAAAAACAGCTGTCTCGTAGGGCTACATGTGATGAATTGATGTAAGCTGAATACCGGCCAATTATCTAACAAATTTTCGTCTCGTTTTTGGAACCTCAAGCAACAGAAATGATGACGTGAAAATATGTTACCCTAAATCGTCTTTAGGACAACAACGCTAATGTTTTAGAAAATTTCAAATTATTTCATGCGTCGCTTAACTGGTTTCATTTCATTCTTTCTGCGGAATAATAAAATTAATAAAAAAAGCTTATTAAGAACAACGTATGGAGACATTTTATACTACATTGATATTTTGTAATTATCAGGTATACCTTTCTACACCTTTCCAATAACGTGTCGGGGTAAACTTGGCTTTCAAAAAACAATCAATTTGATATGACGTGGCTTCAAAGATAGCCGATGCTTCTGTTTAGGGATATTCGGCCAATAACATGTGATGACGTCCCTCAATCGCCGAAAATGTTCGCTTTAGAAAGATATCTGTAACGAACGGCTCTCACAGTCTCGTTCCAGAGTGTTCAAATCGGTAAGATCTGTCTGTGTAGGGGCCATTTCATTTTTTTTTTTTTGCACACTAGTCCTTTTTTGAACACAGTTACAGCCGTCCTTGTGAAATCATTAAAGGATGATCCTAGGTTTGTGGCATGGCGCATAATTCTTCCGGACCATTATTCATCCTCTCCATGAGTAAATGCCAATTAGATAAGCTGGTGAGCCTCCCGCAATGATGTTAAAGTACCACGAGGCATCGAAAGGTTGTTCCACAAGTATTAAGCTGTCAAATTCTGAACAAAAAAATGAGACCCTCGAAAAATAAACCCGCCTTACCAGTAAGCAGCTCAGATTTATCGATTCGTTTTTTGCGCAATTTTGTGGCCTGGCTGTCTACAAGCGTGCATGAACCGATTACACGAATCATCTGACCGCAGTGCATTTTTCCAGTCCTTACGCGTGCAATTATGGCGCACTCGCACCGGTGCGCACTGCATACGAATCTTTTACATATAAGCAGAAACGAGAAGTATACAAAAAAGGGCATGTGCTTTTGCCACACATTCGCTGTTTGCAGCGATTCGTCATTTGGTATTGGTGTAGTGATGAAAAGTTACTTGTCGATGTGAGTTCGTGTGATACGTCGTACAACCCTCTCTAGCAACAGTGTCCCTGGAATATCGACCAGATGTTTCCTACAACAGGAAGAACACTGATTTTTTTGTTTTGTTGTTTATGATCAACTCATTACAACTTGGGTGCAAACTTTTTGCATAGCCCAGTATCTTTTCTTTTTCTGTGGTCCATGAATCTGCTCGCTTAGCGAATGCAATCATGCCTCTTTCAAATTTGTTACA
This sequence comes from Macrothele yani, assembly GCA_039090855.1. Taxonomy (NCBI): domain Eukaryota; kingdom Metazoa; phylum Arthropoda; class Arachnida; order Araneae; family Macrothelidae; genus Macrothele; species Macrothele yani. The sequence continues at coordinate 2,479,027 of CM077016.1, forward strand.
ATACCTTTTGCATAGCGCAGAAACTTTCCCGTTTCTGTGGTCCTTGAATCAGCTCGCATTGCGCATGCTATCATGCCTCTTGCAAATTTACTTACGTCAGGAGACTTTCCCATATTGCTCTATCTATATTTCGTATATTTCCTAAAAGTTTACAATGAACGGTTTACAAAGACGTTATTACGCATATTTTCGGATGTAAGTGAGAATGGCAGGTGTCAAATTTTTATTTGATGTTAATTATAATTTGGTAATTGACAGTACATTTTTTCAGTATTACAGGAAAAATAATGACACCAGGCCATTAAACAATTTAGAAAAAAAAACCTTGGTAATAAGCAAAGAGCGGGTATTGTGTGAAGTAACGGAGATTTTCAAAAAATCGTATTTTGTTTTGGTATTATTGCTACATAGGTTACATAAATAATCAAAATAAATTTAAGGAAATAAATGTAAGTGCTAATTATAAAGCACTTCCATAAGTTCACGAACAAATACAATTACTCATTTTGTATCACTGAAGAGGTATTTTTACTTAGATTATTCGGTAGGAACGAGACTTTCCCTGTTTTGAATTATTCAACTGCATTGTTTGAAAAAATCACATCAAACTTTTCGAAACGCTGTATAACTCTGCCTTTCAGATGATACTGGAAAAGCGCTTTGTCATAACATATTTTTTCACTCTTATTTTCAAAGTTCGGTACCAATTTTGAAATATAATATACTTAATTATGGTTTAAATAGCATATTGTATAATGCCATTAGGCCATGAAATAATATCCCATAGAGCATCAGATGTATAGAAAATATCAAAAAGTTTTCCTTGTTTCTGCGAAAACACACTGTAAACCATACTGATCCCGATAATGTATCTCAGTCATATCATTACATTGCAGTTCCAAGCTATGTTGCTCTCAGTGGCGCTTCTATTACAACGTTCTTACTTGCCTTTATATACACTGACGGAAAAAAATCCCAACAACAAGAAGGGGTTGTGTTAGATAAACGACAGTTGGTAGGCGGTGAGAGTACATCTGTAAGATGACGTCTATGCAAATTTCGCGCTCGGCGCATCCGTGTTGTGCTAGTGGCGCCCCTCGGAACATGCAAAGTAGGTTTGTTGTAAATACGCGCTGTAACTTTCGTGAGCGTTAGTTATCGTCGATATTCGACGTAGTGTGTTGATGTTAGTCAAGAATGTCTTTAAGAAGACGAAGAAGCCATTATCAACAGCTCTCGGAGTTTGAACGAGGTCGTGTAATAGGGCTACGAGAAGGTGGATCTTCGTTCCGCAATATTGCAGAACGACTTGGCAGGAATGTAGTCACTGTGCATGATTGTTGGCAGCGGTAATCAAGGTAAGGTACTGCCTCAAGAAGACCGGGTTCCGGCCGGCTACGTGGCACAACTGAGAGGGAAGACCGCCGTGTGCGGTGTATGGCCGTGGCGCATCGTACCGCGTCTGCGGCAGCAATTCGAGCTGCAGTTGCCACCACAGTGACACAACGAACTGTTACAAATCGGGTTCTTGTAGGACAGCTCCGAGCCAGACGCCCTGTAGCGTGCATTCCAATTACTCCAAACCACTGCCGTTTGCGACGTCAGTGGTGTCAAGCTAGAGCTCATTGGATGACGGAGTGGAGATCTGTTGTGTTTTCTGATGAAAGCCGGTTCTGTCTGGGTGCCAGTGATGGCCGTGTGTTGGTTAGAAGGAGGACAGGTGAGCGCCTGCAACCAACCTGTCTGCTGCCGAGACACACTGGACCTACACCTGGAGTTATGGTCTGGTGAGCAATTTCCTATGACAGCAGGAGCACTCTCGTGGTTATCCCACGCACCCTGACGGCACAGTTGTACGTCGGTCTGGTGATTCAACCTGTTGTGCTGCCATTCATGAACAGCATTCCAGGGTGTGTTTTCCAACAGGATAACGTTCACCCGCATACCGCTGTTGTAACCCAACATGCTCTACAGAGTGTCGACATGTTGCCGTGGCCTGTTAGATCACCAGATCTTTCACCAATCGAGCGCGTATGGGACATCATTGGACGACAAATCCAGCGACACCCCCAACCAGCATTAACCGTCCCTGTATTGACCGAGCAAGTGCAACAGCCCTGGAACTCCATCCCACAAAGTGACATCCAGCACCTGTTCGACACAATACATGAACGTTTGCGTGCTTGCATTGAACATTCTGGAGTTACACCGGTTATTAATGTACCAGCATTTCACATTTAAAATGGCTCTTCTCGCGCTTACATTAATCTGTGATCTTGAAACCTTAATCGATTAAATATGTTACCTATACAAATGTATTGCCGCCATTTCATTCCTCTACAACTATTTTTTCGTGGTGTTGGGATTTTTTTCCGTCAGTGTATTTTTTCTTACATGGGATAGCGGGAATCGCATTACAACCAATACATTCAGATTCCTCCTGGTGTATTGCATTTTCATATGACTGTAAGTTTTAAATGTGTGCAATAGAATAATTGTAATCTTGAGTAGAACTTCTTCAAAATGATAAATACGAATTTTAAAATTCAGTACATATTCAAATTTAAGCACATCAGTATTTACGTAAGATTACTTTACTCATTTTTTATGTAAGGCCTAGCTGTAAGCGCATAAGAAAAGTTATTTACTTTGTTTATGCACCTTAAGTTTCAGAAAAATTTACATTTTATAAAAATTTTTTTCTTTATAATAAACTGAAAGATAGCGATTACCACATAGAATATCCATAAGCACAATGACAGGTTCTCCCTGATACAAGAACCTATGGCTTAAATTAAAGAGTACCGAATAGTATTAAATTGTATTGTTTGACCTTATTATACATATAAATCCTATATACAAGAGTTATATGTAATGTTATATCACATATAACTATGCAAAATATCCTTTAAATTAGCTTTCACATGATGCAAGTAAAGGGATACAGCACTTGCGTAATTAGGGTTTTTGATATATTAAAAATTGGATTTATAATTTAAAGTAACAAATCCAATTCTTTTGTAGTAGTACTTATACAATTTATTCAACAAATATGTATAAGGATATATATATAATTTTATTTAGCTCTAGTGTTCACTTCGTTCCAGCGAAATTCAAAGAACACAGAAGCATATAAATTAGGCAAAACTTTGCAAGATCAAATAACTTATTTCTCTGGTGGAACAGTTTGTTCCTACATTAGGAGAGTTTAAGGAGCGTCGGCTATCGGCTACTGTGCTGACTGAACTGCCCAGAGGAGAGGAAGCTAAATCCGAAATTTAGCTGAATTATATTCCAAGGTTAAAATAATTACTTTAGTGTGCAAACCACATTCATTGTCTGAAGAAGCACATTGGAAAGCAAAAGCAGTATGGACAGAGCGTCTTTATCCCTATCTAGCCAATCGCAAGTATTCGACGGCGCATTACGGATGTCATAAAACGAAGAAAAAAATAACATCTGATGCTATGCTCTGTTAATCAGTGTTATTCTCCTTTTGCAGATCGGAAAGGCAGAGAACTTAGGCAAGTTTGAAAAATGCCGAATTGTAATCGCCAGATAACTGGGTTAAATTATTTCAGAAGGGGAATGGTTTGCATTTTGCTCAAGGTCTGTCTTGGTTAGCACATTCAAAGAACTGTCCAAGGAGGGAAGGATCACCATCCTCCGGCAAGATACGGATCGACGACTGCTCATCAATGCTATAAGTGTGCGAATGACATCCCGTATAGTATGAGAAAAAGGAAAGAGAACTGTGGCACAACTCGAAGGTTGTTCGAATGTCAGTGTCAGGAGTAATGGATCACAACACAAAGTCCTCGAACACCGCTAAAAACAGGGCTTAGTGCTGACAGGCATCTCAAAGTATCCATTTAAACCAAAGCATCCAAAGTGTGTAAAATCTGCCCATGTAACTAACAGAGTCGAAAGTGCAAAATTTAGCATCGCATAGGATTAAAATTGTCACCCGAGCATAAAATATGAACTTTGAATGAATGGAACATGGTAATATGGTCTGATGAATCTGGTTTCCTCTTGCTCCATGTGACAGCTCGTTACGTATGCGTCGTTTATATCGGGAAGTGTTAGTAGCAATGTCTACAGCAGGACGAAACCAGACCGGTAGAGGAAGTGTGGTGTTTGAGCAATGTTATGCTAGAAAACCTACGTCAATTCATGCATTGCAGGAAACCATAACGTCTACCATGTACCTAATAAACATTGAAGACCAGTAACATTCTTCTATGAAAAATATTTTCCTTCAAATAGTGCCATTTTTCAGCAGATAATCACCATCTCACATTGCACGGGTTGTTCGATAATGGTTCGTGGAACAAGAGGAGTATTTACAGGTATTTTCGTAGCATCCAAGTTGCCCAGATATCAAATATCAAAATTATCGAGCATCTTTTAATTGGTGATAAAATAGAAACTCCAATCTGTAGCAGTTTAACAAAGTATGTTACTGGAGTTAAAGAACGTGCTGGGACGTCTAGGTACCGGATGCCACAAGACACATGATAACTCTTGTTGTCTCCATGCGACGTCCGGTAAGAGCTCTTTTGGTGGTACGTTTACGACGAACATTGTATTACCCAGGTAGTCATAATATTTTGGCTTATCGGTGTATTTTGAGAAGAGCTGCGGATGAAATTTAAAATTCTGTATGATACGTACATTTTTAAAAAGACAGGAAATAAAGGAGTTTGAAAAAAGAACTTGAAATATATTAGAGAACAGAGTGCAATTTTTTCATTTATATATTTTTATATTGTGCATAAACATTGTTTAAATGTAAATTCAAGGCAGTTCAAAAAATTCGAAACCGAAGACTATCTCCAACTTAACTCCTACTTCACTTTCATAACTAGATAATTTTGCCATTATCACGTTTTCCCGTGACTTCTCCTTCAAAATTTCAAAAAATGTCAAAACTTTCAATTTCAAAGTGATTTTCAAACCCATAAGCGAAATGAACTTTCTGGGATAAAGAACTACATATGTTGAAGATGTCATTCGTGGGGAATCTACCAAATCTCATTTGAATGTGGACGTTCGTAAATATAACACCCTCGTAGGGACGTAATTTTTCGACTGAAGTATAAATCATCCATGTCTAAACATAACCATGGAAATGCTCAATGATTTCCGACTGAAGAAAGCAATTTACTAACAAACCCACCACAACATTCAAACGTGATATTTTGCAAACTTTCCATATATATCGAAATACCGCGCAACTTATCAACAATATGGCATCTACACCATTTCTGTCGGGCGACTGAAAGCAACTGACAAAAATCGGCGACCATCAACACAGTTGATTATGTCATATGAGATTTGAATATTTATGAGGCCTTCCACCTGCTGATGCTGTGCCAGAAGTACAGAAATATTCTGGTTGGTAAGAAACAAAAATTATTTCTGCATAAACAATGTTTGTTCGTATATTTATAGTCAGCTCAATGAAAGCAGTAAACAACTTATGAAAATTTTCAGTATATTGCTCGAATATTTTCTTACAATTATGGAAAATAAAAATGCATTTCTGAAAAAATGCGAAGTCATCAAAATGATACGTTTCACCTGTAACTAGGCCATTTGTTCTACTGCTGAAATATATTCATAAAGATGAAAATTTTCACATCGATAAAAATAATTTGAAATTACAGCATAACACTACAATATTTACAAAAGGTAAGTATAATTATATTAAAAATCAACAGTTTTTCTTCGTTTAAGTAGAAACATGGTATTAGATTATGCATCATTATACCACCGACATCAGTGGACACATTAATGGTTGAAGGCTTATTTCAGAATTTGAAGTGAGCAGTACTTAAAATTCTTTTAAGGGTTTCTTTTGTTAGAATATCTAAACAAGTGGCGCAATTCATTGTAAATATTTAAACTATCGCATGTGTAGGCCAAATTTCGATTCAATTCCGGAAATTTATAAAATGATTGAAGAAATAAAGCAGCAATCACCCCAGTCCGTATTCTTTCCAAGATTAACAGCAGGAATCTCTACGGAAACGCAAAATTTCTAATCCTCTTATTTAACGAAATCTTGAGCAGTGTGGTAAAACAGATCATATCAGACAACACATGTCAGACAATTGTTTCGTTTTATTGTGATATACATATCAAAAATTAAGTTTCATATGTTTCACATAACTTTTGTTAAAAATTAGAAACTAAAATAGCATAATTTCTGAAACATGTACGTTTTCATTATTTTTTCCGCGTAATCGCAACGTTTTAGTAAACAAGTGACAGAAAGAGAAAGAATTTTTCAGTGCCGAGAAGTAAAAGCTCTCTCCAAGTTCACGGAAATATTTTTTCACAGCTTCCTTGACTTAATTGTCATTTAGAAATGCTTGCCCCATACAGTCCTTTTACATTTTGGGGAATAAGTGGTAATCTCAGGATCTCAGGTGGGTCAAATCAGGATTTTATGGGGAAGCGGCCATACTTCTCCCTTGAAATTGCGATTCACATCTGGAAGCTTTGCGTGTGGTTACTTTTGTTGTCATGCAACAAAATCATTCCTTTCGACAATTTTCCTCATCTTCAATCCTTAATTGCTTTTTTAAAGTCTTCAGTGTACCGCAGTATATTACAGCATTTATCGTACTCCCTTTGCCATAAACTGTGTATACATAGGCTCCACGCATTCCATAAAGACGGTTGCCATTACTTTTCCGTCAGACGACACGACTTTTTTTTTTTGTAGTTGGTGAGCTGGTGCGCAAGCACACCCTCGAGACTGATTTGCTTTCTCGTGCGAAGTGATGCACCTACGTCTTATCGCTAAGACAAAGTGCTGCAAAATATGTGTGCTTTCTTCTGAATAACGTTACAGGAAAGGAAAACTAGACGCAAAACGCTGTGTTTTGTGCTGTTTCTGTAAAGATCGTGGAAACCGCCTAACGCACATTTTCTTAAAATGCTGGTGTTGGTGAATCAAAGCGTGTACACTGCCATATGACCCACCCAAAGCTTTCACAATTTCGTGAGCTTTAGTCCGGCGGATATCCCTAAACATCTCGACGAGGTGCCATATGTTATCAACGTTCGTTGAAACTGAATATCTGCCTCTGTCTGTTTCATTCGTGATATTCTGTTCGTACTTGTTTGAACTGCTCGCACGATTTTCCAAATGATTGGTGACACATTTCCTTTCCTCACTAAACAGCCTACACTTCACGGAAGATGAGAGTTGAATATAAAACTTTTGCACATAAAAAAACTAACTACTGCGCGAACTTCCGAATTCGAGTAACACTCTAGCTGCTGAGCCATAACTAACTACCATTAACGAACAAACTACATAGCATACAAATACATTTTGAAGATGACAATCCGCTTTTGGTGTAAATATGACAAGGATTGTAAGTCAGATAATATCCAAAAACTTGAAAATGTCATCGTCCTGGAGCGGGAATTGAAACCGCGTCTCCGAGAGAGCGCCCGGTTATGCTAAACACTAACTACCCAGAAAGATCAAGTCTCAAGTTTCCGATTAAGCATTTCGGATATTATCTGACATTCCATCTTTGTCATATATACACCAAAAAATTTATTGTCATCTTCAAAATACATATTTTATGCTGTTATCCCGTATTCCGTTCATAATTTATCTGCGTTCAATATGGAAGAGATGTGCTACTGAATCACAATATAAAATTACACACCGTCTAAGCACGATGTATTATAAGAAATGAAAACAATTTACAGATTAAACCCATTAGCACTTTCGGAGTCCCGTTCACTCCATCATCAGATGTTCCAGGCAGCTAATACAGATAGCTGTATATATACACAGGCCATGTGTGACATCACAAAGCCAGGAACTTGTTATTCATATACCACAAAACAATATAACATACACAGTAGTTGCCACAGATTAAGTGAGATTCTTGCGAATTATATTGAAGTTCAATGACTTCACAATCGGTGTCCAACTTTCATGGAGGTCCACTGGGTAATAATCATTACAACATTTTTTCTTCAACGCTTTAATAAATACACTCTCGGCTATTAGTAAGGTACTGACAGAAGAGGGTGTCACGAGGATACTAGCATTGCACCAATCCGGAAAATAAGTCCCATTATTAACATTCCTTGCAAGAGAAGTATTTTGAAGATGTGCTTTAACACTATATTTATGTTCCATTAATCTCAAATTCAAATGTCTCCTTGTGGAACCTACGTAGTTCCAAACGTGCTGTTTGGTAACAGGGTCCAAGAGAGGAACATTATATACTCCCCGACTTCGTAATATGTCGGGTTTATCTCTGTCACGCCTGAGTTGTGCAAATAAATCCTTGCACTTGACACAAAATTGAAAGTCATATTTGGAACACACTCGTGACAGAAGATTTGTTATTCCGGGTAAAAACTCTAATGACCCAATAAACCTCGGATTACTCTCATTAATCACTACTAATGCAGTGGATCGCTGTGCCAAAACTCTTGGATTACGAGTAATATAATTGGGATACCAAAATTTGTTAGTCATTACAAAAATTCTATCGATCTCACCATGCAAAGCTGAGTGTGTAGAGGAGTGAGTATATGCTCGTTTAAAATAAAGGTCAATGGCTGACGTCTTCTGCACAAAAGGTTGGTTTGAACAATATGGAATAATGGAACAAATATAAGATGGTTTACGGATCACGGAAGATACTAAAATCTAAGAACGGTAAAATATGATTATATTCCAGTTCTACCGTGAGCTTGATAGTGGGAAACATAGAAGAAAGCGTGTCGACAAATTGAATCAGTAAATCCTGTGCATGAGGACAAACGACCAGGATATCGTCTACATACATTAAATATAAGCTGGGGGTGTAAGGGAATCCCAAAAGAACCTTATTTTCAATAAATTGCATAACAATTGCCGCAAGGATACAAGACAGTGGAGAGCCTATAGGTGAGCCCTCCAACTGCTGATAAATACACCCTTGAAATTTAAAATGGCCGCCCCGGTGGCGCAGTGGTCTAAGCGATGGCCTCTGATCACTCGTCCGTAAGGGGTCCGGGTTCGAATCCCGGTGAGGCATGGATGTTGTGTTTGTCTTACGGCACTGGCTCTTTCCCTTCCCTGGAACCAGTGACCCTAAATTAGGAACGGGCGACTGCTTATAGCCCATTGAGTTGCTCACGGTGGTCAGTTATGAAAGCCGAAGAGCTTTCATAACTGCCGATATTTCATTAGGAGGGACACAAGAATCAGCGAGAAGAGCCTCAATAATTTGATGGGCGGATTCCACAGGTACGATTGGGTACAAGGAAACTACATCAAGGGACGCCAAAATAAAAGGCTTATCATGTGGCTGAAACATTTTAAGCCTTTCAATAGCCCTAGTGGATCTCCGAATGGAGTAAGACGTATCCACTACCAATTTGGACAAATATAAAGCTAAAGGTTTCTCCAATGGCCTGGTAGGGCTAACATAGCCTGATACCAGTGGGCGAAGTGGGTACCCATCTTTATGTAGTTTTATCCGTCCAAAAATATTAGGCACACGATAGCCACGGGGGGGGAGTAAAAGCATTTTGGAAACTATCAGGAGAACTGTGTGCACTCCTTAATCTACACAAGGCGGCAACAACTGCCTTAGAAGGATCCCTAACAATAACCCTATGTGTTATAGAATCAATGACGTTTTTCATTTTGTGGTTATACTGATAATTATTCATTATCACTATCTGAATTGATTTGTCAGCAGATAAAATTGCTAAATGGTGATTGCTTTTAAGCAATTGGAGCTGAACGTGTTCCTCTTTACATTAGTTATCCAACAGTGAAGACCGCTCACAGTTCGGTTTACTCATTAAAAACTCAGCAACTTTCATACGTGTAAACTCACGTTCATTATTAGTATCAGGTATATTCTGAACTACTCGCTCGACCTGTGGAATAAGAGACAAAATATTTCTTCCTGTATTAGGATAAGCGAACTTTTCTCCACGTTCGAATGCTCTTAGTTGAATTGAGTTCAATGAACAGTCACTCAAATTGACAGCTGAGGTAAGTTGTTTTCCAGAGTTCCAAAAATTGCGAGGAACTACAATATGTTCGATGTTTTACCTCATTAGCCACAAGTCGTCGACGTTTACCTATATGGGTTGTAGTTAATGTCCGAACTTCACTATCAATGATAGCATTAATGAAAATTAGTTCACGGTTCACTAATATTGGATGGGTACCATATCAGAATTTCAAAAATGAGACATAGCACTTACGATTTAGCAAGTCCACAAATCCACGTTTGGTGCGAACGGCTTGGGATAATAGTATTTTCTCCGCAGTCTTTATAATGTCATTATCTTTGTGTGAGAAGGTTGTAGTATGGATACGCAAGTGCTTAGGAATCACATCCAAACCCTTGCAGTTGATCAAGAACGACAGATGACTAGATTCTTTAGCAAGCTTAATGCGAAGAGCACGAAATAATCGCACAGAGGTTTCACACATGACCTATGTAAACTACGTCCACAACGAAATAAAATAAAACTGGGTTATAGTTGAGATCATCATGAAAGAGATGTGGTGCAACTGAATCACAATTTAAAATAACACACGGCATGAGCACGATTTATTATAAGAAACGAAAACTATTTACAGATTAAAACCATTAGGACTTTCGGAGTGCCGTTCTCTCCATCATCAGATGTTCCAGGCAGCTATCACAGATAGCTGTATATATACACAGGCCATGTGTGACATCACAAAGCCAGCTACTTGTTATTCATATACCACAAAACGATATAACATACACAGTAGTTGCCGCCACAAATTAAGTGAGATTCTTGCGAATTATATTAAAGTTCAATATCTTCTCAATCGGCGTCCAACTTTCATGGAGGTCCACTGGGTAATAATCACTACAAAATTTTTTCTCTTTGGTGTCAAGCGCAAGGATTTATTTGTACAACTCAGGCGTGACAGAGATATATCCGACATATTACGACGTCGGGGAGTATATAATGTTCTTCTCTTGGACCCTGTTACCAAACAGCACGTTTGGAACTACGTAGGTTCCACAAGGAGACATTTGAATTTGAGATGAATGGAACATAAATATAGTGTTAAAGCACATCTTCAAAATACTTCTCTTGCAAGGAATGTTAATAATGGGACTTATTTTCCGGATTGGTGCAATTCTAGTATCCTCTTGACACCCTCTTCTGTCAGTACCTTACTGATAGCCGAGATTGTATTTATTAAAGCGTTGGAGAAAAAATGTTGTAATGATTATTACCCAGTGGACCTTCATGAAAGTTGGACACCGATTGTGAAGTCATTGAACTTCAATATAATTCTCAAGAATCTCACTTAATCTGTGGCAACTACTGTGTATGTTATATCGTTTTGTAGTATATGAATAACAAGTAGCTGGCTTTGTGATGCCTCACATGGCCTGTATATATATACAGCTATCTGTGATAGCTGCCTGGAACATCTGTTGATGGAGTGAACGGCACTCCGAAAGTCCTAATTGTTTTAATCTGTAAATAGTTTTCGTTTCTTATAATAAATCGTGCTTAGACGGTGTGTTATTTTATATTGTGATTTATCTGCGCCTCCGGAAGATCATGGGATAGGATTCTTATTATCCAGATTTACTAAACATGAAAGCGGGTTGCTTCGGATTACCAATCCTGTGATGGATATATTCAAATTAATCCGAAACTTGAGCCTTTGTCTTTGTGGGTGGTGTAGTGGCTACCATACCCTAACGCTATTTGGCAGACGCGGGTTCGATTCTCACTCTAGGACGAGGACATTTTACAGTTTTCGGATGTTTTGTGACTTACCGTCCTTGTCATATTTACAACAAAAAACGGATTGCCATCTTCAAAATGTATACATAGCATGAATGTGCTACACTCTTTTGAAAAGCAGATGGCTAACCGTATGACGTCATTCCACAGCCGTGTCCTTAGCTTCCCTTCAATTTCGGTAATCGTGCCTATATGAAACCTTTGTTATGACACTTTCTCGTTCTTAATATTCTGGAAAACGTTCGGGAAATACACTGACGGAAAAAAAAATCCCAACACCACGAAAACATAGTTGTAGAGGAATGAAAAGGCGGCAATACATTTGTATAGGTAACACATTTAATCGGTTGAGCTTTCAAGATCACATCTTAATGCAAGCGCGAGAAGAGCCATTTTAAATGTGAAAAACTGGTACATTAATAACCGGTGTAACCGCCAGAATGTTGAATGCAAGCACGCAAACGTTCATGTATTGTGTCGTACAGGTGCTGGATATCAGTTTGTGGGATGGAGTTCCATGCCTGTTGCACTTGGTCGGTCAATACAGGGACGGTTAATGCTGGTTGGGGGTAACGCTGGAGTTGTCGTCCAATGATGTCCCATACGTGCTCGATTGGTGAAAGATCTGGTGATCTAGCAGGCCACTGCAACATATCGACACTCTGTAGAACATGTTGTGTTACAACAGCGGTATGCGGGCAAGCGTTATCCTGTTGGAAAACACCCCTGGAATGCTGTTCATGAATGGCAGCACAACAAGTTGAATCACCAGACCGACGTACAACTGTGCCGTCAGGGTGCGTGGGATAACCACGAGAGTGCTCCTGCTGTCATAGGAAATTGCTCCCCAGACCATAACTCCAGGTGTAGGTCCAGTGTGTCTCGGCCGCGGAAAGGTTGGTTGCAGGCGCTCACCTGGCCTCCTTCTAACCAACACACGGCAATCACTGGCACCCAGGCAGAACCGGCTTTCATCAGAAAACACAACAGATCTCCAGTCCATCCTCCAATGAGCTCTAGCGTGACACCACTGACGTCGCAAACGGCAGTGGTTTGGAGTAAGTGGAATGCACGCTACAGGGCGTGTGGCTCGGAGCTGTCTTTCAAGTAACCGGTTTGTCACAGTTCGTTGTTTCACTGTGGTGGCAACTGCAACTCGAATAGCTGCCGCAGACGCGGTACAATGCGCCACGGCCATACGCCGTACACGGTGGTCTTTCCTCTCAGTATTGCCACGTGGCCGGGCGGAACCCGGTCTTCTTGAGGCAGTACCTTCCCTTTACTACCGCTGCCAACAGTCATGCACAGTGGCTACATTCCTGCCAAGTCGTTCTGCAAGATTGCGCAATAAAAATCCACCTTCTCGTAGCCCTATTACACGACCTCGTTCAAACTCCGTGAGCTGTAGATAATGGCTTCTTCGTCTTTTTAAAGGCATTCTTGACTAACATCAACACACTACGTCGAACCTCAACGATAACTAACGCTCACGAACGTTACAGCGCGTATTTACAGCAAACCTGCTTTGCATGTTCCGAGGGGCGCTACTAGCGCCACACGTATGCGCTGAGCGCGAAATTTGCATAGACGTCATCTTACAGATGTACTCTCACCGCCTACCAACTGTCGTTTATCTAACACAACCCCTTCTTGGTGTTGGGATTTTTTTCCGTCAGTGTATATTAAGTTTATTCAAAAGTTTCCTCCGTTTTAACGAGAAAGGAGACATGAAGATTCAGGATTTAAGTACACATTTATTCAACGAAATATTAGCCGTTCGCATTACTGACCTTTTGCCATTTTTCAGTAAACAAAGAATACCCCTGTGATATGACTCGGTATTTGAACTGAAGAACGCAGTGACGAAATGTTTCTTCTCCGGCATTGCGGTGAAACCCCGTTGGGCTAGGGCAGTTTGCATAGAGCGAAGCAGATGAAAGTCTGTGGCTGCAATGTCCGGGCAGTTAGACGGAGGCGGTAAGAACCTTCCAGTGTAACGGTTCAAGGGTTGATTTCGTGGTGGCCCCGACATGTAGTCTGTCTTTATCGTTTAACAGGATGACTGGACAGCGTCCTTTACTTGTCCATGGGCGCTTTTGCTCGATTGCGGCGTTCAGTTTCAACACTTCGAAGTACAGCACTCCATGCATATCCCACCACACACACAACAGCACCTTTCCTCCCATGGATATTCCGTTTTGCATTGGGTTTTGATGGTTTTCCTTGATGAATCCCGGATCGCTTGCGTACGGCGTTGTCGCAAAAGACCAATTTTTCATCCCCGCTGAAAACCTTCCATAGAGAAATTCTTCCCTTGAAACTTCTACAGCAACGATATGTACATACCCAATGGCTAACCTATATTTCGCTTAGTTAAATATGCGTAAGCCATTTACCAATTTTCTGGATCTTCTCCAAGGCCTGTAGACACCGTACCACCGTCCATTGAGCCACTTTCACACGTTTCGCCAGTTGCGTGGTGGATTGTTTTGCATCCTCTTGCAACAGAGATTCCGGCTCCTCGTCTGTGTGTTCCTGCAGTCTACTTGCACGTGGCTTGCCTTCCAAGATTAGATCATCTTTCTTAAACCTGGCAAACCTTTCTCGATACGTCCGCTCACCCATCTCGGTTTTGCCATACGCCTGACATATTGAACCGCATCTATCACTGACAATTTTCCCTAATTGAACATAAATATCAAACAGTACCGGAAATGAACTTTACCGACCTCCATGCTAGGCTTCATATACGAACTGGCAGCAGGAACCGTCAGCCGCTTAGACTCCTACAGCGTCCGCTAGCTGGGGCGGCCGTAACGTTTTCCTAATATATTATGTAACAGTTCATAGATCACTTTTATAAGATAAAAGAACCAGCACAGTACTTACTTTTATATCGTTATGCAGCATTTTAACTTCAACATTCTGTGACATCAGAATTAATGGAAATGAATGATTTGCAAATTCAATACCTTGTGTGATTCAGTCTGACAAGTTGTAGAATGAATATTTCGATAGATAGAACGGAAGGTTTGTGATTCTATATGCTAAGTATTTCTCCTACGGGGAAGAGAATTATTTTTCGAATCTACATTTCTCAGCGGAATTGTTTTTTGTGCAGAAAAAGGGAGATGTGGAAGCTGAAGAATAGACATGGATAGTCTTGCTTATTCCTCTTAAATAATCGCAGAAAATTTGCTTCAATCTGATTGTGAGGTGGGGAAATATGTTTTCTCCGGGCAGATGGACGTATGGAGAGACAGAAATAAACTTGTAATCATGCCTGCATCAACATTGCCTGGATTTAAAAAAAAAATTGTATTATTCTACTAAAAGTGAAACAAACTCAAAATTGAAAAAAAACTTTCTAAATACTAGACAGCAATGTACAAGCTGAGGTAATATGTGTAAATTATTTCTTTGAATTATTTTGATTTGTTAAAGAAGTAATTTGATTAAATAAACAGGTACTGAAAAAATGTTTTTCTTTGTGAAAATGTGCGAGCAGTAAATTCACGAAAACAAAAATTTTATTTTTTGGGTTTAGATGAAGCAAGTGTGGATGCGTAGTTCCAATTGTCGTAGTAAAAGTGATGCAAATCGCTTAAACAAATAGAAGCAAAATCGGGAATCCTTCGATTTTATCTACTGGCACGCTGTTCTGCAGATATTATTCAATCCTGTTTACTTCACTCTGTATTAAATGCATACTTTTCTCTCACTAATACCAAGAGAAGATATAGAATGTTAGGATTCAGTTGCATGTAAACCGATTGTGCATATTTTTCTGTATACACTGCTCCCAAAAATTAGCGTGACAAACGCAGAATCACGAATGACATAAAATCTACACGACAGAGTTTACTTGGTACGGGCTTACATGTATATATCAAAAACGCACCAATACAGAGAAAAAACGTAACGCCATCACTACACGAGGAGGAAGCATGCGAAAGACAGCATGGTAGATAAAAAGTGATACAAGTGCTGCTTTGGACTTGGTGAGACTAAAAGGGAGTGCGATTACCTCGAAATGCAATAGAACTTGCACAACAACCCATTCTTTTCACAAGGCTGTGATTGAGATGTGGGGCATTTAAACTCCCTCTCGCAACAAAGCAAGTCTCATGTGAGGAAGTAACTGCTTGGTGTCTGGCCGGTTTAACTTGATCCAAGGACAGGGCATCCCATATATGCTTTACTACGTTCAGACCTGGAGATCTCGGGGAGCCTAATAAAATCCTCAATCTACAGATGTTCGTCGACTAGTCGAACCCTGCGGAAAAGAGCGTTATCATCCATGAAAAGGAAATGTGGAGCAGCAGATTCCTTGAAAAGCTGTTCATAGACTGTAGGATATCATCCCTCTAGCGTGTAGAAGGCAGGATGTAACTTGGAGACATGTGCAATGAGTGCGTTTGTCCAACATGAAGCCAGGAATGTTCAACCACCGTAGTGTTAAATTTTTCTAATGTTGGAAGAAACATTTCGGCTTCTTCACCCTCTCTCCAAATGTATACACTCCGAGAAACCGTGTTCGGGATGTACCGGGATTCAACACCGAAGAGAACACACTGATTTTCATCAGAGGTCCAGAACTGATATTGCCGAGACCAGTTCAGACGGACCCTTCTTAGCGATGCGGTGAGTGAAATACCGACCATTGACTTCCTTGCATACAGACTTCTCTCGTGTAGTATGTTGTAAGCTGTTTGCTTCGATATCGGGATATATATTTTTCAGAGACATTTTAGCATGTCTCCCTCCCTCAGAGCTGTGGAATACAATAGTCCAGAAATTTGCTGAGAAGAGTGAGGAAGTGAGTTTAAAAGCCAATTACAGAAAACAACATTGATGTTAACTTACAGAAAACAACATTGATGTTAACTTACAGAAAACAAATGTTTTTTTTTCAAAACGTGAAGATTTCAAGACTGACAGAAGGAACCTATGCCTACATTTAACCTGAGCAACAGACACAAAGCAAAGCCCACAGCTAAAAAGAAGTACATTGGCGTAGAAATGGTGTTTGTGGCGCATTTGAAACAAACGCACACTTTTCAAAAGTACTTTACCAGTATTTATTAAAAGAAATAATTTTATTAAATGCACACTTCCATTACTTAATTTCAGATCAAAGTCATGGAACATTACTGAACAAAAAAGTCATAGACTGTAACTGTGAAATGTATGGAGAGCTGAATGGGTGGAATAACTAGCAAGTTGTAAAATCATCATATGCATTGATTATGATACGCTTTCCAGCATACCAGAAATCATTACTGAAGTTCTTAGTATAATGGCTGTGCACTGACCTTTGACCCCATTTCCATGACATTAAGCAGAATCGGTTCAGTGTACCTTCGGAACAACATACTTATATTTTGTCGCAATAGAAGCATCTTTAGTTAAGTTATGAGGATAACGGCTGTGGAATAAATCTGGCTTCTGTGCCCTGACCTTTGACCGCATTTCGACGATATTCAACAAAACAGGTTCAGCGTGCCTCCGGGAATACATGATAAAGTTCTGTAGCAATCGAAGCATTTTTACGTAAGTTATGACGCGTAAGGGCGATGGAATGGATTCCGCTACTATGTCCTGACCTTTGACCCCATTTCACCGATTTTCAAAATATTTCGTCCCCAGGCGGTCCCCTTCCTCATACTAAAATTTCATTGTAATCGAACCCTTTTTACGAGAGTTATCATGCGTAATGACAGACAAACGGACAAAGCTGGAGCATATATGTTTCTTTAACATACGGTTGGAAAGCACAAAAACCATATGAAGAGAAACTCATGCAACACGAAAATAACAGGGATATGTGATTTCATGATCATGGAAATACCTCTGAAATGAAAATGAACATGACATATTTCTACTAGAACTTACCACTATTGTACAATTGAAATTCTAGACAAGTATCCAAGGAATTGGAAAATACTTAAGAGCAAATCATATGGGGTACGTGTGGATGATATTCGAAAGTATGGTAGACTGACATGGAAGAAACTGGGAAAAACAGAAAGATGTAAAAGAAATTTGGGTAGACCTAAATTTAGGGATGGACTGAAAAGGGTCTTTGATAATGAGGATACTATATTTTTATCTCACAAATTTTCTGTACTGTAGATCTACGAGAAATGTAAAACAAGAGCGTGATGATAATTCCTTAGAATTGCATACCCATGTTCAGAATGAGGAGGCAACGTTTATTACATCTATGAGGATTAACAATAGTACAGAATCTGAATAACAAATGTAGTGTCCTTCTTTTAATTTGCTGAACTTTTAGTTTCAATGATTTCCAGTGTTTAATTCAGCAACTGCATTCTATAAGATATACGTATTTCATGTAGTTACTATTGCACAATAATTAAGACATAGCCCTTTGCCAAGTTGATTCATTGTTTTACAGTAAATCATTGATAAAATTAAATATTTGTAATCGAAGTGTTTGGAAATATTGTTTTTCATGGAAAATAAAAAAAATATAAAACGCTCCTCCACTTTACGCAAGGTGTGGATATGAATCAAATTAGTGAGGCTTGGTTTCAAGCTAAAAGTTCAAGAAACACGTTGGTTATATATCTGGATAGCAAATGGGAAAACAAATGAAGGTAGTAAGAGCTTTGTATTGGTACCAAATTTTTATGAAGAGGTAAAAATTATTTCAAACTATTAGATTCTGCTGATTGGTTACTATTAGACCGCTTCTCTGTGCTGCAGTTCTTTCACACATTGTAAATGAGGACCACGTGGACAAAGTAAAAAATATTACAAAATATAGTTTTGAATACAAATAACCTTTCAACCATTTGCATGTCCTCCTCCTGATATCTGAGTTTAGCAAATAAAAGTATTCTGGCAAGGATTTTTGGTAACATAAGAAACAAGCTCGATAACACCGGATTTTCGATTGCACTGAGCACGTCTTTGGTATTTGTCTGGGGCCGAAGCAAGAATACCTAAAATATCTGTATATAAATGGTTTTTCGACGGTTTCTCTGTGAACAATGCATCCTGAATCCGAATTTGATAGATTTCACTCTGTATCTCTTAAGAGTTTTGAATTATGACGTCATCAAAATGGCCACATTCTACACTGCTGGCCACCCAAAATGCAACACCAAGAAGGGAGCATCCGATTGGCCTAAAATTCGTAGCACGGGTCGCCCGCAAAAGGACATGCAAACGATTAGCATTGCAGGGCATATGCAAATCATGTGCACCCGGCACGCCACCGAGAAGCACTACAAGAAGGGTGCACAGAAGGCGGGGTGTAATTAGTGGAAGTGTGATGTGCTGCCGGACGTGTGCGTAGGATGCTACCTGATGCCTCGGCGCAGAATACGGCAGTCATTCCAGCCCGTTTCAGGGTTCGACAGAGGACGAATGGTGAATTATCACGACAGCAGTTTATCGTACCGAGACATCGGCTCCCGACGGAGACGACATCCAGCCACAGTGAGGCGAGTATGCATTCGGTGGGTGCAGGATGGACTGACGGACCGACGAGAGCGATTGCCGCAGCCGCGGTTCACCACCGAACGAGAGGACCGGCATTTTGTGAGGCGGGCATTGACGGCTCGCACCACCACATCACGAACGTTAGCGCAGTAATTAGGGAGTGTTGAGCAACAACCTGTGTCAGCACGTACCGTTTGAAGTCGTCTGCAGGAGCGGGGACTTGTCGCAGGGCGCCTATTGTTCCGATTACCATTGACATTACACCACCGGCGAGTGCGGCGGCAGTGGGCCGTTGAACGCCGCACCTGGACTACGGAATGGCACGACATTGTCTTCTCCGACGAATCCCGCTTCTGCCTGCAACACCACGATGGTCGGATCCGCTTGTGGCGGCACCTCGACGAGAGACTGTGTGCCCCTGCATCATGCATCGCCATACCGGTCCGTCGCCTGGCGTTATGGTTTGGGGCGCAATTGGATATGACACCCGCACCCCTCTGATACGCACCGCCGCTACACTCAACTGCCACCGCACCATCTCCGATGTTTTGGAGCCTGTAGCAGGTTCTTTACCTTCAGGACCTACCAGCGGCCACGCTTCAACAGGACAATGCGCGCCCTCACGTGGCACGCATCGTGCAACAATTCTTCACGGCCCACGAGGTGTCACTGCTGCCGTGGTCCTCCTGTTCTCCCGATATGTCGCCCAACGAACACGTCTGGTCGCTGATCGGGAACCGAGTGGCCCGGCAAACACCACCCGCGGCTACGCCTGATGAACTGTGGCAACGTGTGGAAGCAGCCTGGACCGACATACCCCAAGCCCACATCCAAAGCCTCTTTCGTTCGATGCCGCGGCGTGTAGCGGCAGTTATTGCCAGCCATGTGGGCCACAGGAACTATTGATGTCTGCGTGTTCCGCAAGTCGCACGAGCCTGTAAGCTCAACCGTTTCATCTTTGTATTTGTTGTTATGTGTCCAGTAAATCTGGCTTTGCTATCTCGTGTCCTTCTTGGTGTTGCAATTTGGGTGGCCAACAGTGTAAATTCTTCATTTTACTGTTTTGTTACAAAATGCACGTTGTGCTTTAACATACGGTTAGTGTTTGGTATCAAATTAAAGATCTATTTATGTAGAAACTGTATATGTGTGTATCTTGAAAAATTTACTTTTATGACGTCATAAAAATGGTCGCTTCCTAAATTCATCATTTTGCTGTTTTATTTCAATAATTCATGTAGTGCTATCGTGCTTGGTATCAAATTAAAGATATATTTATGTTAAAATTATATATGCATGTATTTCGATAAAATTAATTTAATGACGTCATCAAAATGGCCATCTTGTAACAGCGGCAGAGTTAGCAGTACTTTGCAGTGTTAGCATTAACATTGAGCAATTACTTGAAAATAAACATGTAGAAAGGTATCCTATGTGCAGCTCTCAGCAAATTGTAGTCTTATTTGACAATCAGTAGCCAGGTCTTACCACGAAGGAGGTGGCTGCTGAGAGACTCACTTTACCCATCCCAACCGCCCTACCTTGATGGGTTATAGTCAGTTAGGTTGTCGAATCATTACTATCATCTTCGGTCTCCATAATAGTTTTAGTATATGAATTTTCATATTCTTCACTTCCTGTGCAAGTGCAAAATCGTGTACATGAGAGATTATTCATTTGGCATTTACAACGTCTACTACAATTCCTTTTATTGTCACACTTGCAAGTTATTACCTTTAAAAGTTCACTTGGTGCTACGGCAGTTCCTGTTGGTATATCAACTGGTGAAAGAGATTTTGAATAATCATACTTTGTCCAACCATAATTACTCCAGTTGACATCAGGAGGACAATATTTGGTTATTGCTTGTTTCCAGAGAAGTATCATAGCAAGATAATGTGTAGAAACTAGTTCGTTTTTGGAAGATATATTGGTGTCAAATTTGTCAGCATCAATTTAAATGAGACCTAAAGATGAATCAGCAATAGGAGCCACAGACCTTTCCCCGACAGTATGTGATGCTGCAGATCCTTTGAAACAAAGGCGCTCTTTATACGAACAACTGACTCCAAAACCATAGAGTCGTTCAATCATTTTTTGTCTTTCAATACATTGCCGATGCTTACTGGTAACTGAGTGTATCTCTTCTGTACTTGGCAGGCTAGAATGTTTCCTATCATAATACATGATAACGACGGTGTCTGCGAAATTTTTTCGCCAGTAACTTGCGTATTAAACTTCAAAATTATTGCACTAACTTCTCCAGCAGCTGCAGATCTGTCAATTCTAGTTTCCTATTTTTTATTCACTGTAAGTTTTTGTGTTTCCGTCGTGACCATGTTTGCTACTAATTCAATGAATTATTGGTCTTCATCGCTTTCTTGAAAGTGCAGTAACATTATGGCCACCTTTCGAAACATAATCAAGTTTGCATTTCCCTTACAGGATATTGTTAACAGTTCACCAATAAATTCTATACTTAGCTTAGATACTAATGCCTTCGAACGTCTAAATTCAACATGCTACTTTTAAAAGTGTGCCTACTTTTTCCAACAGCTGTTGTTGAGAATTTAGCCAATTTCAACGACATGTCTTTTTCTCTGGAACTGAAATTCACTCATGTTCTTTTGGAAATAATATGTGTCCGTCCGAAGAAGAAAGCACAACATTTGTTTTTTACTTTACATGTTAGAATTTTTTATAGTCTGCAAACTTTATTTAGAAATCTTTTCCATATGAAGCGACATGAAGTTATTATATTCTGGAACCACGTATTAGTCTTTTGCACCATATTTATTACGCTACAGAAAAAACATTGTCAAAAAGAAATTCGTTTTCACAGTCCCTTGCGTGTTACAAGAAACGTGCAGCTGACACTTTCAAAATCGCAGTGTTACATTTCGTCTTCTCTACGGTAAGCTTCTCTTTCCCGGTCCGAAGCTACAGATCACGAAATGATTTCCACACAGGAATATAACAAAACCAGCAATCTGTGGAACTTTCATTTGTACACAAGTTACCAACAATCTGTGGAACTTTCATGAATATCTTAGTTAACTACTCAAATGCGTGAGCGCACGTGTGTGTGTGTGTGTGTGTGTGTGTGTGTGTCATCATTTCCTTTGAAAATTAGAAAAAAATAAAATGAGCATCTCACTTCTGGACTAGAAGAAAACATATCGAAGACTTGAGTGAAATTTCCTTAGCTCGAAATGGAACAATCTCGGAAGTCAATGAGATCGCATAATTGCAAACAGCAAATTTTGTAAATTTTCCAAGCATTAAGGAAACCAGCTTTAGCTCCTTGAACAAATTGTGCACCATCTGAATAGAATAGCACAGCACATGAAATATTAGAGTAAGAATTCTATAAAAGTAAGAAGACAGAAACGTCCATGTGGCAGGCGGCTGCCAAGAAAAATCCAGTATTTAGTAGGGGATATGCGTTGCAGGATTTACAACGTTTGCCCATGCCCAGCACGAGGTTGTCAAGGAGCCGTTGAGGCATCGCGGCCCATTCTTCTTGTAGCGCCAATCGCAGCTGCGGAATCGTTGCTGGCGGCTGGTGACGTGCTGCCAATCGTCTCCCGAGAAGGTCCCACATGTGTTCGATTGAAGTTAATTCCGGGGACCTTGCGGGCCAATCCATGCGCTGAATATCTTCACTCTCCAACAGCTCTGCGACAGCCACTGTACAATGAGGTGCTACGCTGACGTCCATTAAGAGAAACTCAGGACCCACAGCACCTCTACACAGACGCACGTAAGGCAGGGGAACCTCGGTACAATATCCTTTGAAAATTAGAAAAAAATAAAATGAGCATCTCACTTCTGGACCAGAAGAAAACATATCGAAGACTTGAGTGAAATTTCCTTAGCTCGAAATGGAACAATTTCGGAAGTCAATTAGATCGCAAAATTGCAAACAGCAAATTTTGTAAATTTTCCAAGCATTAAAGAAACCAGCTTTTAGCTCCTTGAACAAATTGTGCACCATCTGAATAGAATAGCACAGCACATGAAATATTAGAGTAAGAATTCTATAAAAGATGAACATCAGAGAATCAAGAAGATCCTTGACACTTTCATGCTGAATCAAGAAGTTCCTCAAGATTCCAGTGTTGTACGACATTATCAAAAAAATTCAATTGTCATTTCAGAGATGTAATTCAGTCACTCACCTTGCAAACGGTAAATACATGCCGTGGCTCGAAACCTGAATATTAAACAAGGCATTTGTAGATATTAAAAACAATAAAAACTAATGAGAGGGCAGTTGTATAGAATAAATATGGGACATGATACGTATTCATGTTCCCATAAAACCATTCAAGTACTAAGTGGAGATTTTTTCTAAATTCGCTAACATTTAATGCTTTACTAATTATACTAAATCAAGTTTAATAAAAATATTTCAGTTTGGGGGTGAAAATCCTGTTTTACTAGGATAACAGTAGGACAAAACTTTTAGACATCAGTTATTTTTATTAAATTTGAATGATCTGCTTTTGAAATGTTATTCTACAACACACAGCCTTTAGGGCGAAGGATTTTTCAAAAATGTATACACAGTAGACTACCGCTAATCTTGCCACTCCTTGCACATAGGAGTGCCGGAATACTGATAGTGCATAAAAATTAAATTTAATTCTTCTTTAAACTTAATGTTACAATCACAAGTTTATTATGTGTAGTACATATGTATTTAAAAATCAAATAAGAGACAAGCATATGATAATAGTAAAATAACGCGATCATTACGTACTATACTGTCTCATTTACAAGTAAAGTAAATTATATTCATATCTCAGAGTTTCATTTACAAGTATAGTAAATTATAATCATATTATCAGCACCGTAAAGCACAATATGTATGTGTACGTACTGTACACAGTAAAAGAAACGTACATACAATTGCAATACAGCACAGATGAAATCTTACATTTTCTACCCGGTGAGGTCACTTCGAAGCATGTCACAGATTTTTGTCTTCTTTAATGAAGATGCTTTTTGTAATAGTCTTTATTATTTTGAAGATCCTTCCTACTTTAATTTAAAATTGAATTACATGAACGTTAGTCACAATTCAAAACAAAACATAACGTTAAAGATGAAAACTTTACTCGAATATATATTATAATTCATTCCGTTCTGATATTAACACGATATCTTCAACCAAAAACCACGCAAGGAGAAGGAGGCTGGATTATCGAGGGCTGGATTAGCAAGAGTCTGCTGTAGATTGGTGTTCTTTGAATTCCGCCCGGACCAATTAAACACCCAAAATGAATATACATACATTATATTGCAAAAGCATTCGGACACCGCAGTATTTTGGGACAAATGGATTTTTTATAGAAATTAGTAGTTAGTTGGTCCACCTTTTGCTGGTATTATATCAGCAACAAGTCGAGGCATACTATCAACAAGTTGCATTATGTGTCGACAGAAATGGCTGGATATTTGTCATGGGAACTTGCTGACAAAGTGAAAACCGAAGACTTTTGTACTGGTCGACATCGAATCCGTTGCTCCAGTTCATCTCAGACGTGTTTTATGGGATTAAGATCACGATACTGAGCGGGCTAGTTTAAAAATTGCTCCCCATTTTCAAGAAACTATTCATGCACAAGCCATGAAATGTGTCAAAGAGATCGATTGTTTCGGAAGAGACAACGTTCGTTTCCATAATTACCCAGAACGTTGAAATACACTTCAAAAGTCATAGTTTGGCGATAAATAACCAACAGGACGCGTACAATTAACGAAAAACAAATCTATACCATGAAGAAACCTCCACCGTAATTTAGCTGTTGGAAGGACATATTCTGACGAAATGGTTCGCCGAGTTGTCGCCAAATCCAGACACCCGCATCAGATTCGAAGTATGAAAAGCCTGACTCATTTCTCCAAAGAACAGCTTTCCAGTCGGCGACAATCCATGAACTACGGGAGACACATCCGCTTCAAACGGCGTTTCTTAATCACTGTAAAGATGCGCGGTTTGTGTGCCCCTGCTCTACAATAATAAGGCGCACCGTACAACTTTCAGAGGATAGTTATACACCGGCGTGAAAAACTTAAGGACGAAACGGTATTTCGAATGTAACGTCGTGCAGAAAGGCTCCACATCGACTAAAATCATACCATAAGGTCCCCAAGATGTAAGAATATGGGACAAGTGAGAAAAATCGTCAAAACAAGGAATCCAGAGGATACAAAGGTACTTTATTGAAAAGGTAGCTTCGAGCACAACTGGTAAGAAGACAGAAACGTCCATGTGACAGGCGGCTGCCAAGAAAAATCCAGTATTTAGTAGGGGATATGCGTTGCAGGATTTACAACGTCTGCCCATGCTCAGCACGAGGTTGTCAAGGTGCCGTTGAGGCATCGCGGCCCATTCTTCTTGTAGCGCCAATCGCAGCTGCGGAATCGTTGCTGGCTGCTGGTGACGTGCTGCCAAGCGTCTCCCGAGAAATTCCCACATATGTTCGATTGGATTTAGGTCCGGGGACCTCACGGGCCAATCCATGCGCTGATAATCTTCACACTCCAATAGCTCTGCGACAGCCACTGTGCAATGAGGTGCCACGCTGACGTCCATGAAGAGGAACTCAGGACCCACAGCACCTCTACACAGACGCACGTGAGGCAGGAGAACCTCGGTACAATAGCGGACATCAGTTACTGAACCTCCTTGGAAGATATGCAGGTCGGTACGGCTGGCAAGCATGGTACCGCCCCAAACGAGAACTCCGCCACCTTTAAACCGGTCCCTTTCGATGATGTTGGTAATGTGATTGCGTGTTCCCTGCTCTCTCCAGATGTGTATATGTCCAGAATCGCTCGCCAGAGTAAATCGGCTCTCATCCGTAAAGAGAACTCGACCTCATTGCTGACGTGTCCAGTTCTTGTGTTACTGGCACCAGAGAAACCACCGTCTCCGATGAGCAGGCGTTAATGACACACATCGTACTAGTCGTCGTGCAAATAGATCATCTTTGTGCAGCCTCCTGGCCACGGTAAAACGTGATAACGGACGTCCAGTTGTCTGTTGCATTTGCCTTGCGATTTCTCCCTCTGTCTGCCGTTTGTCTCTTCTCGCCTGTAGGACAATATACCGGTCGTCCGCTGCCGTGGGTGCTCGTGGACGACCACTGCTAAACTCTCGGACAGCTGTTCCTGTCGTTCGAAATGCTTTCCAAGCTCGTGAAACGATGCTGTGAGCTATCCCGAACTCCTAGGCCACACTAGTCACACTTCGACCTTCTTTCAACTTCCCAATGACGCGATCTTGGGTAAAGTCATCCATATGTCGTCTACTGGATTGCCCGTTGGCCATATCACACGCTGGCCGCAACTCGACGTCGTTCAAATCCATGTACACCGTGCAATAACTTTCACAGAATTGTTGAGCGTTCTCCGCCCGTGTGCTTTATACCCTTCCGACACTCACCTCCCCCCCCCCCTACGTCATGCTGCATATATGCGCATGCCCTACCGTACCGGACACTAGTCTATCTCCTGAGTGGTCTTTCGGTCCGTTCTGCCTGCTCGTTCCGCTGTTATGCTAATTTCTCCTCTTCGTCCTTAAGTTTTGCACACCAGTGTACTACTAATCGAGCAATTACAAGCATTTCCTATTTTAGCAGCGATGCTAATAACTCAGAAAGTAAGGAATTTCTTCACGTGTGTTTCCATGGCTCTTTTGTCACGTTCCATCAGTTTGCGTGGCTTTCCTGAACATTCTTTTTTCTGTAGATGCACGGTCGTGCTTCTACCCCTTTACGACGTTACTTATATTCGATTTTGGCATATTTAGTTAGCTGCAATGCTCAGTACGGAAACACTACTCAAATGACATCTTATGACCAGCATACCTAAGAACTCGGAAAGTCCACGTCCACGATGCGTATCCGTTGCAAAGTTAGCGAAAACACGACGGAACATGTAGTTGATATAAGTAGGTGCCTCCGCACTCACAACGCATCTCCTTGGAAGCCGTTTTCCGACACTTATGCTAGTGTCCGAGTACTTTTGATAATACAATGTTTACCGTAGTATATCTGCTGAATGATTTGAATAATCAATCAAAAATTGGATTTAATGCTTTCAGTAATATCCAAGCAAAATTTATTACTTTCCTAATACTTCCGTTGTCAAATTAGGTAAACAAACTACAAAATATATGTATGTAAAACACGTTTTACCGTTTCAGGTGTAAGGTTGAGTTAAATAAAAAGTTTTAACTAAGTATGCAATTTTACAAATGAGCATTTAAGTTTATGCTGTGATCATATATTTCTGAAATGTTAATTACATCACCAAATATATTGTTTATTCGATTTATTATGTAGAATTTTTTGGAAATATTTCTTTAATCTTTACATCTTTTAATATATTTATATTAGACTACTTTTGTATATCTGACTAAAATAAGACACCGGTCATATGATGCTTTTCTGCTCACAAGTATTGCACACAGTACCAGAATTCTCTTGATAACAAGATCTGAAGTTCTGCATTTCCCTTAATCCTGGTGCTTTGTTTTTGTCGGAATACTGAAACAAAGACCCAGTGAAGTAGCAAATAATTAGGAACACCGAATATCCATCACACACGAGCCATCGTTACAAACGTGCGCAACTGAGATATTGAATTTTCTGTACAAACAGCTCCCTGCAAAGGAATCAAATGTGCAAGAATCCTAGATGTTGCAATATGGAAAAGAGATTCGAGATTCACGTTACTTGGGAACTGGCCTGTCAGAAAATGCCTTCCCGTCATGCGCAAGCCCCTCATAAATGGCAAACCTCATCGGCTCTGCAAGAACAACTGCAGCAAGGCTGCGCAATACGTAGTGAACTAAAATAAAAAAAATCAATCAGTTGTCTTCATGTGGGCGTAAACGACTGGTCGATTATTGAGGGCAACGGCGGTTTTTATTTATTTATTTATTGTGCGCAATCAATACAGAGGGTAAATCTAGTTACAGGACTTGCTATATTTATATTTACAGTGATAACTACCAAGCGATATTTACAATCTTGCGAAACATGCTTCATGAAAAACATTTTTACTTACATTAAAAATATATGGACATTCTTGAAGTGAGTTGTGAAGCCTATACATTTTACATAACGGATAATTTTTTCCAGCATGAGTTGTGAAGCCTATACATTTTACATAACGGATAATTTTTTCCAGCATGAGTTCTGCAAAATGGCACTGCAAATAGTTCACATTTGGTCCTCGGTAAATATGGGACACGGAAACTTAATTGATTTACAATTTGAGTATCATCTATCTCTCCATTAGTGATGCCGTAGAGGAACTTAAGTTGGAGTTCCTTCCTTCTCGATTGCCGAGAGGTCACGTTGAAGAATCTCAGAAGGTTAGCAGTCGGGATGTCTGCTATATAAACACCGGTCGATTTATAAAAAAGTTGTCGAAGAAAATTCTTCTGAACTTCCTCAATTTCATTTACTAGAGTTACTTGGCAATTACTCCAAATGATCGCCGCATATTCCAGTGAAGATCTGACCGTAGTCTCAAAAATGCGAATAAGTGTCTGAGTATTCGAGTAATACTTGGAATGTCGCATGATAAATCCAAGTTTTCTGTACGATGTACGTAAAATTCTTTTGATATGAGTTTTAAAGTCCAAGTGCGAATCAAACGTGGCTCCCAAGTCCTGGACTTCGTTTGCCCGGGTAAGAGTATAGTCGCCAGATTTGTAGTAAAAAATAATTGGTTTTCTTTACTGCGAAAAGGAAACGACATGACACTTGGAGATGTTGAGATGGAGATGGTTTAAAGCACACCAGTGAAGCAGGTTATTGACGTCAGTTTGAAGAGCAAGACAGTCATCAACAGACTGTACATTGGGATAAAGCTTGAGATCATCAGCAAACAAGAGACTTGGGCCATGAATGCAAAAAGGAAGCTCATTAATGTCTATAGAAAACAGGAGTGGTCCTAAATTAAAGCCTTGGGGTATTCCAGATGTGGCAACATAGGGATCAGAAACATGGTTGTTATAAATAACAGACTAGGATCGCTTAAAAAGATAGGACTTAAACAAGAACATCAAGTTATCACCGAGGCCAAGACAGTTCAATTACTTGAGTAAAATGCCATGATGGACTTTGTCAAAAGCTTTAGCAGAGTCAGTGTAAATAACATCAACTCGTGAGCCACTATCAATAGATGATATAATATCATCTGTGATGTGAAACATTTTGGTAAGCGTTGAGCGTTTCTTCACAAAACCATGCTTCGCAGAGCTGAGGACATGTTTGAAGTGATCATATAGTTTAGAAAAAATAAGAGACTCAACTATTTTCTCCAGGACAGAAATAATTGTGATAGGTCGATAATTCTCAATAGAGTTTCGACTGCCTTTTTCGAAAACAAGAATAATTTCGCTTTTTCAGATCTGTAGGGAAAATTCCAGTAATGACTTTAGATTATAAATATGAAGCAGCTGCTTACAAAGCGTCTGACCAGATCCTTTGTCCCTGTACGAAAGAATCATATCAGGATCAACAGCTCTACTTCCTTTCAGTTTCTTGATAGCGTGTAGGATCTCATTCTCAGTGAAGTGGTCAATATTAAGAATGTTAAGCAGTTCGTACTGACCTACTGCAGTTACAGGTAATATATCAGGTAGGTGGGGAAAGAATTTTTTGTAACGAAGACAGAACGGAAAAATTCTGCTAAGCCATTAGCGATGTTTTGGCCACCCTCAATCCTGGTGTTATTGCGATTAAGTATATTGAGTGGGACTTATCGCTTCCTCTTAAGAATTGTAAATTCCCAGAATTTGGATAGATCGCGAGTGAAAAGTTCTTCAGTTTCTTTCGTAAACGAGATATGCGCTGCTTTTCCCGCTTTTTTTAACTTCGGCCTGGAAATCTTTATACTGTCTGTAGCCATCATAATTGTTATGTTTCATGAATTTTCTTTCGTAGTTGTTTTACAGAGCAAGAGGTTTAACAATATACCCATTGAACCACGGGAGGTACTTATTCCTGGAAGCCTTGCACTTGGCAATACATTCATTTTAGATACTGTAGAACTTGTCATAAAAGCAGTTCAATGCATCTACGCTATCAGTTTGCTTATAAAAATCGGACCAATCGCAAGTCTCTAATAAAGTACAGAGCTTGGTGTAATCCCCGTTGCGGAAGTCAAAGTGAACAAGCGGAGCATTACGTTGGGGTTTATAATAGCGAACCCGAGAACAGGATAAAACTGAACCTGGGTGATGTCAACTCTCTCAAGAGCGGTGAAGTAACAGAAGATACTACACACTGAACGCTGAAGTTGTTATAAATAATTAAATATCAGGATATATTGTTGATATTCAAAGTGTTGTTTAACTGAGACAAGTTAAAAGTACTAGCGATTTCAGTTAGAGCTTTTCCTTTTTCCCCGTACGTACGAAAATCGAAGTTAGTACCAGTGCATAAGATGGTATGTTGAAATCGCCAACAAATGAAAATTTAAATTTTCTAATCTTCATTGGTTATGATTACTCATGCTTGCTATCAGCATCATGCAGGTGTTCAAAATTACACTCGGCTACTCTTCCAAGATGAGTAAAAAATTATAACTGACAAGTGTCGCCTAAAGAGAAGCGTTTTTTAAAACGTTCCTGCTTTATTTCCGCAGTGTTCGTCAGAACAAGGACGCCATTATTCATTATATATTACTAATTACGTTCTTGTTCTGCATTTTTGTGAATACACTAGTGTTTTGCTTTAACCCTTTGAACGATCAAATACCTTAAACATACTTTGCCCAAGATTTTCTGCACTTAGCAAACAGAAATGTTCACACAATGCCCAGGTTTACGAAAACTACGGCAAAACAATTACTTTCCCCCTTGCTTCACAGCGGTACGGACCATAAACCTGACATATATTCTCTTTTCCTATGTTCTAGTCCTTTATTCTCTTCTCCATGGCTGAAGGCATGATGGGGAAGGGACAGTCCCTCTGACAGAGACATCATGCCACTGGGCAAAAACAAGTGATTGAAGCATCTCTCACATTTCGAAACTTCGTCGCCATTGTAACAGCGTTTTTAGTAGAAAATCAATCAGAAAGCATTAGCGTCAAACATCGACGCAAATGACTATTTTCTTCAAACAACGATGGTAAGGGGAAAGAATCGTTTTCTGACGTGCAGGTTCACTTGTTTCAGTCTCTTTATAGAAACCAAATATATTCGTAACAGTTGATTGTAGCCTATTTTCCTAATATGGGGTTAATTCAGTACAGACGGTTAAAGGTTTATAGCAAATAATAAAAGTGGAAGCTCTTTTCTGCTAACACTAACTAACACCTGTGCAAGGAGCGCCAGCCAGAAGTCAGTCATTCAGAGTTGTACCGGCGGGTGTGATGAAGGGCGTGAAATGGTGGTCTGCAATCCTAGAATACAAAACAAAAAGTACAGACGTGAAACCTTAAATTTGCGAAGGGAAAGGTCAAGGAAGATTCTGGAATGCAAGGAGTTTACGCTGAGGGCAATCTTGTAATTGATAAGGGAAATGCCGAAATCTCTCACTGGTGACATTTTCTGCTGACTGGTGGACAAGTAGCATATTTTTTGACCGCTGTTGATTTGTATTTTCGGCATGTGTCATAATTTACTGGTGCTCCATTTTTTGACATGTGTTCAATAATATTTGACGAAAGTAATAAACTGGTAAAAATGCTTAAGATTATTATTATACCTACTCACAATGTTTTATGCGAAACGATGCAGTGAATGACCAAAAAAAGAGAAAATGTTTTGCAAATATAAGGGATATCAAATTTTCGTTCTATACGATTCTACAATGTAATGTTTGCTCGTCATTGAGAATTGTAAGTTACAACGGTCAGTAAAGTAGGAAACAATAGTTAAATTTAAAACAAAACAACAGAAAAAGGATCATCAATGTACGTGCCAAAATTAATGACGAGACGCTTTTCGAATGTAACGTCCTGCAGAAGTGCTTCATATCGATGCAAATCATACCATAAGATCCCCAAGAAATACGAATATGGGACAAGTGAGCAAAACTGTCCAAACAAGGAATCCAAAGGATACAAAGGCACTTTATTGAAAAGGTTATTTTCGAGCACAACTGGACAGAATACAGAAACATCCATGTGGCAGGCAGCTGCCAAGAAAAATCCAGTCTTTAGTAGGGGATATAATCACCCCTGACTGCGTTGCAGGATTTACAACGTCTGTTCATCCTGAGGACGAGGTTGTCAAGGAGCTGTTGAGGCATCGCGGCCCATTCCTCTTGTAGCGCCAATCGCAGCTGCGTAATCGTTGCTGGCGGCTAGTGACGTGCTTCCAAGCGTCTCCCGAGAAGGTCCCACACGTGTTCGATTGGATTTAGGTCCGGGGACGTTGCTGGCCAATCCATGCGTTGAATATCTTCACTCTCCAACAGCTCTGCGACAGCCACTGTGCGATGAGGTGTAGCGTTGTCGTCTATGAAGAGGAACTCAGGACCCACAGCACCTCTACACAGACGCACGTGAGGCAGGAGAACCTCGGTACAATAAATAACACCAGTGACTGAACCTTCTTGGAAGATGCGCTGGCCAGTACGGTTACCAAGAATGATACCATTCCAAACGAGAACTCCTCCACCTCCAAACCGGTCCCTTTCGATGATGTTGGAGGTGTGTTTGCGTGTTACTTTTTCTCTCCAGATGTGGATACCTCCAGAATCACTCGTCAGACTAAATCGGCTCTCATCCGTAAAGATAACTCGACCCCATTGCTGATGTGTCCAGTTCTTGTGATCCTGGCACCAAAGAAACCGCCGTCTACGATGAGCAAGCGTTAACGGGACTCACCGTATTGGTCGTCGTGCAAATAGACCACTTTAATGCAGCCTCCTGGTCACGGGAAAACGTGCTAACGGACGTCCAGTTGTCTGTTGCATGTACCTTGAGATTTCTACCGCTGTCTGCCGTCTGTCTCTTCTTGCATGTAGGAAAATATACCGGTCGTCCGCCGCCGTGGGTGCTCGTGGACCACCACTGCTAAACTCTCGGACAGCTGTTCCCGTCGTTTGAAATGCTCTCCAAGCTCATGAAACGATGTTGTGAGCGATCCCGAACTCCTCGGTTAAACTACTCACACTTCGATCTTATCCCAACTTCCCAATGACTCGACCTCGGGTGAAGTCATCCATATGTCGTCTACTGGATGGCCTGTTGGCCATATCACACGGTGGCAGCAACTCGACGTCGTTCAAACCGATGTACACCGTGCAATAGCTTTCACCGAATTGCGGAGCGTACACCTCCCGTGTGCTTTAAACGCTTCCGACACCCCACCCTCCTACGTCATGCTGCATATATGCGCATGCCCTAACATACCG
The DNA here is from genome assembly GCA_039090855.1 of Macrothele yani. Classification (NCBI taxonomy): domain Eukaryota; kingdom Metazoa; phylum Arthropoda; class Arachnida; order Araneae; family Macrothelidae; genus Macrothele; species Macrothele yani. Next base: position 2,512,694 of record CM077016.1, read on the forward strand.
GACCCTAGTCTATCTCCTGAATTGTCTTTCGGTCCGTTCTACCTGCTCATTCCGCTGTTATTCTATTTTCTCCTCTTCGTCCTTAATTTTTGCACACCAGTGTATATTATGAGTCTTAACCTAACATTAACATTAAAAAAACATTTTCGAAGGCGCAATAATTTCTAAAGGTATGTCATGTGTTTTAATGTGATATGAGAATTCAGAAAATTATTTTCGAAGACATCATAATTTCTAATGCCACAGAGACGGAAACGCAAAGATGACATATTCCGGAGAGTGAACTTGTCTTGCAAAAAAAAAAAAGGGGGTTCTGCTCTGAAACTCCTTGGGCTCCGATATATAAATGTGATCATTTGAATCAAAATACAATTGGAGTCTCGTAAAAAGTAACGTTCAGGCGCTTTACTTGGTCTCACGCCACTTATCAGAATCTTTGTCATTAGGGAGTTTTTTTTTTCAGAAATACACGTTTTCAACCTTTTGTGGAAGACACAGCTGAATATTTAACTAACTGAAGGTTATAAAATTTTCGTGGGCCACGATTATTGTAATAACAGTCTGCTTGTTGCGTGTAAAATACCGGATGCCTTTAACTAAACTTTTCTGATCAGTAAGCAAGTAAGTAAGTAAGTAACAGGACAAATTTTCAAATTTAAAAAGAAGTGGAATTTTTTTTTACGCTTATCTCGCCACTGTTGTGTCGCCAGGTATCTGTATCAGGTGTCTTGCAATCGACAAGAGATTGCATTTGAGATTTCCGCGGCCCACAATAATTTTATGATCTTCTGTCATTTGCATCTTCAGGTGGGTCCTTCTTCTTACGGGACTGAAGTAATTATTGATAATTACTGGCACCTAAGATTAGTAGTCTGAGAGTTTTCCTGACAGGTTAATTTCTCTGAAAGACCGGACATAAGGAAAGTGCGATAATATAATGCAGGAGACACATCGCTGTTGCAAACATCATAAAAGACGCCACTCATGCGCTGCAGTAGGATTCTTGAGTTCTCGCATTTATCAGAAACTACAATAGTATTATAGCTTGGAAATATGTTAAAACAGAAAACTGCTAAATTTTTATGTTCTAAGATGGGTTATACTTTCATTATATATATAAACAATTATGTTCTATTTTTCCTAGGAACAACTACCTCAGTTGATATTCAAATACCAGAAGTTATATGCGGTAATGAGTTCACCCTGATCTAGAGAATACGATTTTTAAAACACCTTCAGTAACGTTGTCATTTAAAACATATTTTAAAGTATGTATTTTTTTTGCTTAGAACACTAAGTGTGCTAAATACAGAGAACATTTGTGTTAGGAAGCGTTGCTGACAATTAAAAATGCTTTGTCTGCTGAGTATCTCACAAAGAGTGTGTCAAAATATTTATTTATGCTTTTTGTTTCACTGCCGTACGAAAGTCATATTTCGAAATGTAATCTTGTAGAGACAAGGATAAGGTTTAGAAGGAGTTCTGTTAAAAATATAGTAACCGTTTTCGTTATTTTTAAACAGCTTAGAGCACTTTGTGAAAACACGAATTTGTCAGTGACGAGGTTCGAATCCGCTCCACTGCCTTCTGTTCCAAAACCGATCAATGATTGCCCAATTAAGTTATTGCAAAGGAATTATTTATCTCCAAATTTGCCGCCTTGACATGTACTTCACCTCTCTAGCGCTATATTTACCTATACATTATATATAATAAATACAACTCATTTTATAGCAAAGTTTCAAGAAAATACTCGATCCGAGAAACCTGTGACTTCTCTGGATGATCTAAAGACCAGCATTTGTGCTGCGATGGCAACAGTAACGCTGCAAATGCTTGGGAACACTTTGTAGAAACTTGATTATACGTAGTGCGATCAAAAACAGGAGACTTGATACGTGGTGCGCCAACAGTTGACAGTACGCGGAAGCGCGAGCAGCACTCGACGGGAGTGACCTTCCTGAGTCATTGTACCAAGTGGCGTGGTACTGCAAACAACGGGAGCTGTGCTACACGAGATTTGGTGACCACGTGTAGAACACAGCTGCGATTTCGGTATGGACTGCAAACTAGAGCAGCAAGAGAACATTAAATGATGCATCAAACTTGTCAAGTCGAGAATGGAGACTCATTAAATGATGCCACAGGCTTATGGCAATGAAGCAATAAGAAGTGCGATGTGTTTTGAGTGGCTCTTGCGTTTCAAGTGCGGCAGAACGGCACTGGAACGGGAAGAGAGGTCACTGCGACCTTCCACGAGCATAAAACCCGAAAATCTGGACAAAATCAGGAAACTGGTTCATAGGGATCGTCGGAAAACCAAAGAAGACATTGCTACCATCGTCAATGTATGATACGGAACATTTCAAGAAATTATGACGTCGGTTTCGAACATGCACTACGTTGCTGCAAAGTTTGTGCCAGAAATTCTGATCCCCGAACATAAGGTGCTCCGTGTCGAACTCTTCGAAGATCTTCGTCAGCAGGTGGTAAATGAAACAACGTTCCTGAAGCGGGTCATCACTGTGGATGACGGTTAGGGTCCACGGTTACGACCCGGAGACTAACAACAGTCATCAGAGTGGAAGAGCCAGGCATCTCCACGACCGAAGAAGGCCCGACAGGTCCGGAGCTGAATGAAAAGCACGCTCATCGTGTTCTTTGGCATTCGTTGATTCGTGCAATGTAAATTCGTCCCTCAGGTACAGACCGTCACCGTCCTTTTTAACTGCGACGTTCTAAGGTGTCTTGGGAGAGAAATTTCCAGAAAACAAGCTGAAATGTGGCGCAGGGGGGGGGGGTTTCCTACTGCATCACGATAGTGCAGCACCTCACAGAGCGTTATCAACACGCCTGTTTTGCAGCCGCAAAGCAAGACTACCCCTCCTCTCCCGCCTCACTCGCCGGATTTGGCCCCCTGCGACTTCTTTCTGTTCTCGAAGATGAAGGTTAAGGTCAAGTGTCACCGATTTGAAACTGTGGACGATATGCAGCGCAAATCGCAGACGGTGCTTGACAAGATTCGCGGCCAGGACTTCAGGAAGCGTTCCAACAGAAGCAAAAACGCTGGCAGCGGTGTATTGCTGCCCAGGCACACTTTTTGAGTTAGATCATAGCGAGACTTTGTTGTACACTGAAGAGCAATTGCATTAGAGACAGCTGGCGTTATGCAAATGTGGCCCTGTGGGCGGCCCTGTAAACGGAAACGACATGACGTATGCAGCGAACTGACAATATAAGGAGTGATGCGACGGGAATCAGTAAGAGTCGGACGCAGTATGGGTAGGACGAAGGACCTAAGCGCATTTGATCGTGGGCAAATTGTTGGGGCCCGATAATAGGATCATTCCATCTCGGAAGTCGTGCAGGCACTGGAATTTTCACGAGCCACTGTGTCACGGGTGCACCGTGAGTACATCGAATCCGGTAAAACCATCCCTGCAAGGGTCAACTGCCGTGGACAAGAGTGTGTGTATAAGCGGGGTCATCGTCGGCTAGCTCGCATTGTAACAGCGGATAGACGGGCCACAGTGCAAGAAAACAATCGGCAATTTAACGCTGGTGCACAAAAACGTGTAAGCAGCCACACCATCCAGAATCATCTCCTAGCTTTGGGGTACAGAAGCCATCGTCCCACGAGGGTACCGCTGCTGACTGCACATCACAGGGTGCAAAGATTAGCATGGGCGCGGAAACATCTCCACTGTACCTTAGACATGGGGAGAAATGTTACCTGGAGTGATGAGTCGAGAATCACGTTGGTACATGCGGATGGCAGGATACGAGTACGTCGCAAACCACATGAAGCGATGGATCTTTCTTGCCAGCAGGGTACTCTTCAAGCTGGTGGGGGTGGCATTCTCGTCTGGGGACTGTTTACGTGGACTGAAATGGGACCCCTATTACGTGTGACATCGTCCCTCACAAGTCAACGTTACCGGGGTATCCTGGACGATCAATTGCTCCCGTTTGTGCGTCTTCAACATTCCACTGGGGACCTTATCTGGCAACAAGACAATGCACCGTGCCATCGCTCCCGAATTGTATATGAATGGTTGGATGAACACTCCACCGTCGTGACCTAGCTTCCTTGGCCAGCTACGTCACCTGACATCAATCCCACCGAGCACATCTGGGATGCCATCGATATCTCTATACTACCTATTGAACTACGCGGACAAAAGCTTGCCTCTGCAACTAACTGATTCATGTGCGTCCCCTCTGAGGTATTAAAATCACTGTCCATAGTAACCGAGGTTAATGTTACTTAACAAGATCATGCCGATTTATCAATATGTTTCATCAGATTTTCTGTAATCAGCGATTAGCATTAGCGGGTTTCAAAATACAATAAATTAGAAAAAAACAAAAACAGAATGCCTTAAACTTGTCTTTTGGCAATCTGCGCGCTGGGTACATGTATGTACACTTCGTCAGAATTGAAGCACGCCGAAAAGTACCGTAAAAGGTTTTGCCCAATCGTCGCGTACAGTTCGTTCGAGGTTTACCTCTATATGAGTGCTACGTTTTCCACATGCGACAAAGCAGAATAATCCTTCAAACTGAAACGATTTAAAATCGCCCTCCGTTTTACAGGAGTCTCAAGAAATTTAATGACTTTTCAATATGAAATGAAAATAAAAATGTTTTACATTCTTTTTTACATTCTATAAATATGAGTAGTAAATTAAATTTATTATTTGAATACAACGTATTTTTTTCTCAAATACTCTGGCGCAATAATAAAACAAAGTTAACAAATTTTAAAAGCGATTCCTTTAATAAAACAAAATGTTTCTTACAGTATTTCTTTAGAATTAAAATAATATATGTGGCAATTTTTTTTGTCTTTCAATAGATCAGCACATCGGTTAACAACATCGATGATTTACGTCGGGGGTTCCTCATTCCCGCAACGTCGATAGTAATGGTGAGAGTTTTCGATTTATCGGGAGAAACCTTTATGTTTTTGTTAATAATCCGAAATATTCGTTGTTTTCAATGTGCAAAATCTCTATTCAATATAACAGTGATTACTCACTAATAATATCTGGTAACTAATAAAATTTATTAAAATGCTCGATGTATTATTAGAAGCCTCTATTTTTGTTCGATGCATCGGTGTAAACCTAGATGTTTTGCTAATAACCTGAAGAATTCGCACTTTTCCACCTGCAATAGTAAATGGGTAAACCATTTGTAAAATCTCTCTTTAATATAACAGCGATACTCACCAGTTTAACAGCCATTAACATATTTGTTAAAGCGCTCCATGCATCGTAAAAATTTCGATATTTCTTCGATGCATCGGTGGGAACGTCGATGTTTTACTAATAAACTGAAGAATTTGCACTTTCCCATCTACAGCAATGAATGGGAATACGATTTGTAAAATATCTGTTCAATGTAACAGAGATGCTCAACAATGCAACCTATAGTAACGTAATATATGTTAAAACGCTCGATGTATCGGTGGAAACCTCGATGTTTTTTTGAGGTATCAATGTGAACAACGATGTCTTGCTGACAAGCCGAAGATTTCACACTTCTTGATCTGCAGCAGCGAATGAGCATATCCGTGGGTACAATCTCTGTTCAATATAATGGTGATTGCTCACCAATTCAATCTTAAGTAACTAATAATATTTCTTAAAACGCTCGATGTTTTTCGATGTATCTGTGGAAACCTTGATGTTTTTTCGAAGCAGCGGAACACATGTATTCGAGGAAAAGACATCAGTTTTGGCCAACGAATCAACTAAAACTGATAATAAGCAGTTGAAATATCCTTCCTCTTTATAACTATGAATGTAACAAAAAGAAATGTATTTACTTTTCGTAGAAAATATTCTCTACCAGTTACAAACATCGCAAAACCTCGATGTTTTTTCGATGTATCAGCTTCTGCAACATCGAGGTTAAAACACCGATCTTCGGTGGCAAATTATCGATGTTCAAAAACATCGAGTTTTTTTGCACATCCCTATTCGGTAGTTCAAAAAAATTTGGAATCATTGCTAAATTTTTCTGGTAAACGATTTTTTGGGAAAAAATTATTTCAAATTGAATTCTGTTTCCTGTTAAGACCTTGTCATTATGACCTTTTTCGTGATAGAACAAGTCCTCGCAGTCATCCTTTTTTTTTTTTTACAAGAGATGTAGTGGAGGTTTCTATGGCATTCGATACCCCTTACTTGACCGCAATAGTTAGAAAACACGCATACAGCAATAGGAATAATAACTTACTTTATGCATTCTAGTATCAGACCCGTCGCGTCAAACAGTGATGTGTGTTGTTTCAGTGGATTCTGTGCGTTTATTCAGGCGACGGAATTCATGTGAGGGATTTGCTCCGGAAGTGCGTGTGGAAAAGGAATTTTCGACTTGATTGGTGAACCTTTCCTTTTCAAATAATTAAAAGTGACAAATGAATATCAGGGAAAAATTGAACTGTCTTTCCGTAACAGAAAACGTCGATGATGAAAACGTTAAATTGTTTGTTATGTGAAATCTAGACTTGTGTTATTAGCATATGTTAACTGCACTTTTCCCATTAATATATTTGTATAATTGATTACAATTTAGAAATAAATTCATTAAGGCGTTTATAACTTACACAAAAACTCCTTTCAGTCCGCTTGTGCTCACTTATACCTAACATTATACACTGAGTGGCCAATTTTTTATGACCACCCCCTCAGTACTTCGTCGGGCCACCTTTTGCCTTTAATACTGCGTCGATTCTTCGTGGCATGGACTCCAGAAGATGTTGATTAGTGGTTTGTGAAATCTGAGACCATGCTTGATGAATAGCACTTTCCAGGAGTGTGAGATTGCAGGGTTGTGGATCCAGCTGTCTGATGGCTCGTTCAACTTCAACCCACAAATTCTCAATGGGGTTTAGATCTGGAGATTGTGGGGACTTCCTAAGCAAATTAAACTCACGGGCATGTTCCTGAAACCAATCATGTACAATACGAGCACTATGGCAGGACGCATTATCTTGTTGAAAGTAGCCATCGGCATAGAATAAACCATCCACATGACAGGGCGCACTTGGTCTGCAACGATGTTTATATATGATGTGCCAGTCGGACGTTGATCAACAGGAATTAAAGAGCCCAAAGCATGGCAGGAAAACATTCCCCAAACCATAACGTTGCCTCCACCAGCTTCAAGGGTTGTAGCAATGCATTTGGGGTCCATGCTTTCGTGCTGTTTCGGCCAAATTCTCACTCAGCCATCGGCATGGTGCAACTGAAAACGTGATTTATCGGACTACATAATTGTTTTCCAATGATCGACTGTCCAATCCTTGTGCTCTTGTGCGAACTGGAGACGTTTGCTCTTGTTAACTGCAGACAGCAAAGCTGTTCGAACAGGCCTTCGGCTGCCATATCCCATCCGATGCAGTGTGCGTCGATCAGTGCGTGCAGAGATCATTTGAGTGGATCCTTGATTAAGATGGTCTGTAATTTGCTGCAATGTTGCCCTTCTGTTGTCTGTTACCAGTCTGGACACTCTCCGTTCCGCCCGAGCAGTAACTAGTCGATGACGACCACACGTTGCAAGTAGAGACCCAGTTTTTTGGCTGACAGTCCAGTCTTTAAACATTTTAACAACAGCTGCTCTGGAACATTTCACGAATGTGCCGGTTTCGGTTATACTCGCTCCGTTGCTGCGATCTCCTACAATCATCTCTCGTTGAAAGTCCGTCAAATCGCATTTTTACCCATCTCGTCACCCAAGAATCACATGTACTACTGTCGCAAGCACTAAGCTTTCCCTTTTTATACTAGTCTGGCCCACTGGCGGCAACATCATGCAGCCATATCTCATTTCGTTAAACCTTTCAGGTGGTCATCATGAATTGGCTACTTAGTGTATCTAGTTCAAAAACTTTCATGTGAGCCTTGAGAACATCAAGTTTTTCGTGATTCATGCCTGTCAGGTCCTTTTTTCTTTTTTTTTATTTGGGGGAGGGGGGGGGTTGTAGATTGGTAGTTTAATGACCACCGGGAGCAACACAACGGGCTATAAGCAGTCACCTGTCCCTAATTTAGGGCCACTGGTTCCAGGGAAGCGGGAGGGCCAGCACCGTAAACAAACACAGCATCCATGCCTCACCGAGATTCCAACCCGGACTCATCTCGGACAAATGATCAGAAGCCATCTCTTAGACCACTGCGCCACCTGGGCGGCTGTTATTAGAATTGTTACTCTGTAATATACTGCGCATCTTTGTTTTTCCTTGTACTTTCGGATCACATTGCTTTTAGATATCTGCAGGTTTAAAGGACGAATCCGTTTCCCGCATGTTGTCATACGGTAGTAAGGAACCAAATGGGCTGTTTTTGGTAGTTATTTGTTTCAGATGTGAATTCATATTCCTACTGTGCTCTTCTGCGTCTTTTGCCCGTTATAATATTATTAAGGAGAATAAATAGGCACACATTTTGAATTACAATAATAATGTAAAACAAACTCTTTATCGCAATCAGTGTTCCTCTAAAAAGGACATGAATTTTAATAGTTTTTATACTTTGTTGGACCCACTGAGCAAAGTTTAGTACTGTGGTCATGGTACTTTTCTTTTGGACTTGTGGTGAGTTTGTTGCTGAATAGCATGGGGACTATCATTCCTTTTTATTAAATTCCTTAAAACACGCCCTGTATGCTATATCACATAGACAAACTCATAAGATAGTACTCAAGTTAATGTGGTGGTGATAAATGAATTCCTGTTATTTGGCGTAAAAAGTAATTTTAAAGTTTCAAAATTCTGCTGCGATGGTACGGAAAGTGAATTTTAGAGACACACGAAGACATACTAAGCAAACTGGAAGTGGTTTATTGTTCTAATGGAAATCCAACAAAGTAGACGATTATCAATACAGGACATTATTTTCTTTTTCTGATTGTTGCGATTTAAGTTAAACGAAAAAGCAAAGGAGTACTTTAAAATACTGAATTTCAGCCTGAAATATAAAACATTGAAACACCAAGTTTTGTAATTTAAATCAAATATGATTTTTGTTCCGTAGTCAGTTAAATTAGCAGCGACTGAGCCACATACTACTCATTAGTAGCAAAGAATGTGCGACAATAAGGAATTTGCTATTGCTTTGTCAGTTATTTAACTATACACTGTCGTATCAGAATAATACGACTTCTCCCGAAAACACATTGTACCCCCTCAGGCGCGTCACAGAGTGCACGTGACAAGGTCGACCACACGGAAAGTAAGCGGCCGGCTAGGACAGATGAGCCGTAGTGCGACATGTGATCACGTTTGTCAGAGGTAGTGATTTGAAGGATGTACAAAAATGAATATTAATCAGCTAGCACGGCAAGGTTAGAGGCATGTCAGAAACAGCAGACTTCGTGGATTGTTCGCAACGTGCTGTAGAAAAGCTGTACCAGGGATGGACCGCTGGCAAATTGTGTCCCTCCCGACACTCATAACTGTAGAATCCCAAAAGTCATCGACGCCAGAGGAGAACGTCGTCTCCCTTGACTGCTAAAGGAATCGACGCCCAACGGTGCAGCAATTGACCACAGAAATTAACGTTGGGGCACCCAGGTGCATGTCCCCCGATAATAGTAGAGCGAACCCTGTTCCGCATAGGTCTCCGAAACCCACGCTAATTCAAGGAGCGTAGATGCATCAGCAACAATGCCTGATATTTGCATGGGACTCTCGTCATTGGTCATTGGATGAGTGGGAAAATGTTGCCTTCTCCGACGGCTCGAGGTTTCTACTTCACAGAAGTGATAGGCGGTGGCGAATATGTCGTCAGGCACACGAGAACCAACACCCAGACACGCTTGTCGGTGATGTTCAGGCCGGTGGTGGTAGTGTCTATGTCTGGTGGAGGTTTTCTTGGTATTTATTGGGAACGCTGGTACCACTGGATAGGTTCCTCAACGCCAATGGCTACATATCCATCCCCTCTGACCACCTGTATTTCTTTCATGTTGGACGTTTGCCATGGTGGCGATGGTTTCCACCAACAGTACAATGCGCCCTACTCCTTTGCCTAGGCGTTGCGTGACCGGTTCCAGGAACACGACAGCAATGTGTTAGTTCACCCTTGGCTTGTGAAATTACACGATCTGAATTCCACAGAGCACTTGTGGAGCTATTTTATCGATAGGTTTGATATACGGACTCACAACACGTCATCTATGGGACCTCCGTGCGCTGCTGTAGTCCGAATGGCCACGTGTGCCTCGGGCAAACTTTCAAGGCCACATTGAGACCATGCCACACCGTTTCGCACCTATCATCCGGGCTATAGGTGCTTAACCTTATTTTTAAGTAGATGGTCAGATTATACTGACACGACAGTGTATATCACTCAGTTTCGTAAAACTTCCATGTAATTTCAGTAGATTCCTCAAAATCACACTCTGTATGTATCTCATAATGCCAGATTATTGAAATGTATTTGCAGAATCGGCCTTAGCGCCGATCCGTTGTCATTTGTTAAACCAGTGACACCAGTCATCTTCGAAATGACGCAGGAAGTGGGCTCAAAGACGAAATTCTAAGTGGTCTTAGCCAATCAGTTTCCTCGGTCATATCCGAGCCATGAATTAGAATTATATAAAAACTCACTGTTTGAATTTTTTTAAATTATTTGATTTTCAATCTATTGGGGCTTTAGCCGTTCCTGTGCATAAAGCACTTTTCCAGTAAAGCAGTGAATAAGTTTCCAGAGTATGGATAATGAAGAAATATATGAAGACCGCCCGTGTAATCTCCTGTGGCAAATGTTAAACCAGAGCATGATTTTATTTCTTAATAATGTAGCAGCATTACTCGCATTCTCTTCGCTAAGACAACAAATTTTAGTGACCTTATATTTGCTTACAAACCTATAAGTTTGTCAGATGTATCGCCAAAGTCAGAATACATTATGTAAAGAGACAAAACAAAGCCCTATTAAATTAGACTAGTGTCTTTTGATCCAGAACATTATCCAAATTGAATGGACATCCTCAAAATGTATTCGGTAAGGTATATTAAATATGGGAAATACGATTTCAAAATTAAATTTAAATAAATATCATAATTATAATGTTTCTATGTGCTGCAAATGCTACACAAAACCTGTGTCCAATTACTTGCTGAAAATAAAAAAAGTTGAACAGATATTTCCCTGATTTTACGAAAACCTGCAAAGTGCTAAGTAAGTAGTGTATTCCATGTGTTTGTGATCAGTTATTTATCTTGAAAATTAATAGCATTTGTAGAGTGTTTAATAGTCTTTTTTTCCTTATCTACTCATAATGAGAATACCACAAAAGCTTCCTGCTCAATTTTGTGAGAAGCGAATATCATGAATTAAATTCTGTTTTCGCCTTCACGTACGTCATACCTTATATTAAATATAATCGAGTCTTGACTGTTTTCCGTTATACATTGCCGGACAATTGCTAAGGACGGATAACAATAGCAACGATAGCAACCATAAAATGGAAGGCAGGAAAATGTGGAAATTAGCATAAGTGCGGGATACAGTAAGACGTGTTGTGCGTATGCAAATTTTGGATTGCCGAACTTGTTCGTGACGTCATAGCGTTGATAAGAGATATAAAGGATTTGACGCGTATTGACCACTGTTGTTCAAACACAAAGTTGAAAGAGAAAGAATCGATTGACGAACTTGCAATTTTCAGTATGTCTTCTCGACATCAGCTAGATGATTTTACGCGTGGCCGTATTATTGGCAAGATTGAAGAAGGGCAAAAAATAACAGATGTTGCCAGGGAGTTCGACGTCAGCCACAGGGTTGTTTCAAGGCTTTGGAAATCATTTCAAACAAATGGAGGATGTAGCAAACGTCACGGGGGAGGTCGTGTTCGCAGTACGACACCTGCAAAAGATCGGTACATGGTGCTATCAACAAAAAGCCACCGGCGCAGCACAGCTAGTGAGGTAGCAAATCAGTTTATGGCTGCTACTGGCAAGCGGATCTCCCGAAAAACTGTCGCCAGACGTTTGCATGAAGGAGGACTATACGCCCGCCGTCCTGTTGTGTGCATCCCATTGTCCAGACGTCACCGTACCGCCCGTTTGCAATGGTGCCATCAACATCGCAATTGGACTGATAACGACTGGTCTGCTGTCCTCTTCTCAGATGAGAGTAGATACAGTCTATCGCCTGATTGTCGACGACAACTGATCTGGCCTGATAGTGGTACTGCATATTGTCCAGCAAACATAGAGAAAAGGGACCGATATCCGACATGTAGTGTCATGGTATGGGCTGGCATCATGATCACTGGCCGTACGTCCCTCTATGTGCTTCCAACTGAGACTATGACTGGATAATGATACATTAATGATGTTCTGCTACCTCATGTTCGCATGTTCCGTGGTGCTTTCGGTGATAGATTCATTTTCATGGACGACAACGCAACATGTCATTGAACAGTCGCTGTGCAGGAGTGTCTTGAGAGCGAGGATCTTCAACGCCTCTTATGGCCAGGACGTCCTCCAAATCTGAATCCCATTGAAAATGTGTGTTATGCTTTGGGGAGGAGTCTTGCCGGTTGCCAATGCCCTCCAATAAACAAGGACAACCTCATCCGTGCACTGACAGAGGAATGGGATAAATTACCCCAACAGCTGCTTGATAATGTTGTGCAAAGCATGACACGACGTGTGGAATCTTGCATCGCCCTCCATGGTGGCCATATCCCGTATTGACATCTTACGCCGGAACGCCTGCGGACGGTAATTGCATTTTTTCCACGTTTACGTATTCTGCACAAAATGGCCTGTTTTTCCCTTGAACACGTTCCAAAGCATTCTGGATTTCAGAGCACCATAAATTGTCTTTCTTGTAATGTCCTGGCATTCTGACATTATTTCATTTCACTTGGCATCCAACCACACTTACTTTTTTATGCGCTATATAGCCGTTTATGATCCGTCCTTAGCAATTGTCCAGCAGTGTAGTATCTTTTCCGTCAATATTAAAACTGAAGTTATGTTTTCAAAGTAAGTAACTCGCTTATTTTATAAAAAATCTTCCGGACTCAGAATTTGTTTACATTCTACTAATTCACTTCGCACTTTCACGAAGGATTTATTTATTTCATAAGTGGGAATGACTTTCCTTCCCAATAAGCCAACATAATTTGAAGGTTTTTTTCTGTAAGTTTCATTTATTCAGTCGCTCAGACACATTGCAACGAAGGAGGAGATGAACGAAAATATTGCATCGCAAAGTGTTCAGCAGCCTGTGGCTTTCTTCTACCGCACTCAGTGGCGAACAGAGTACAGGAACCTTGAATTTCACTATAATACTTTTGCAATATGTTACGACAAACTTAACCGAAACACCATAACATACACGTTACTGGGAAAGGAATACATCATGCCCACACCAAGGAGAATTTGTGAACCCGTCTGTTGTTTTAACATCTGCGACAGACCATCCATGTCATTTACACGAGTCAAACTATCTGCTTTTAAGGTGTTGGAACCAGGTATCTCAAGAAAATTCTAGAAATCTTGTACTGTCAAAACCTCGCCGGGTAAGAGCAGTTTTGGGTGCACATTGAGAACCAACACAATATTAGGTAGGCACTTGCAATGGTTTGGCTAATCGATGCATAACTCTGCTGCAATCTGATGTATTCGGAAAGAGGAAGCCGCAGCGTGCAACACATGCAAACGATATACACTGAGTGGTCAAATTAACTTTAGTACCAGACCCTTTCATGCAAAGCAGCTCTGTCGCACATGCTGCTTGCACTAGGTTGCCGAACTGATATGAAGAGGGAACGCTGAAAGCATGCGAGTTTAATAAAGTGCAGTGCTCAAAAAATAATTGGTAGACGACGCAATTTGACGGACTTTGAACGTGGAATGAACATGGATGCTACAAGCATTGGTGGGAGCATTAGCCAAATGGCTGCACTTGTTAAATGTTCGTGGGCAGCAGTTGTTACAGTGTACAGAGAGTGGGAAACCAATCCGAAAATTTGGTCTGAGCGCAAGTCGTGTGGTTGTCAACTGCTATTGGATGCTCGAGCTGAGCGGATAGTAGGCAGACTTGTTCAGTCTAATAGACGGGCAACACTTCTTCAGATTACAGGTAATATAAAACAGTGGCAAAAATCTGAAGAACTCTCAACTTACAGTTCGCTACAAATTACATCCTTTATGTAACAGAAGAAGGCGGCGTATCCGTAAGCCATTTCTATTTGCAGCGACAAGAAGAAATGCCTCAATTTTGCTATGGAGCTCAAGATCTGGACAGCAAATGACTGGAAAACGAAAATGTAGTGCGACGAATCACATTTCCGGAAGAGTGATGAGAACATGGAAATAGCAGCACGAAAGCTTGGACCTATCTCGCATCGTCAGTACTCTTTAAACTGGTGGAGGCTACATTATAATGGTCAGGGACATGTTTCCATCGAAAGTTTTCTTGAGGAGAAACGTCTGAGCGTTCAGTGTTATTTACATATTGTTGCCGACTAATTCCACCCAGTAACATTGATTGTTAATCCCAAAGGTGATGGATACTCCCAGCAAGACAATGCCCTAAGTCATAATGCTCATGTTGTATTCCAACGGTTTGAGGAACATCATGGAAAACGTTTCCCGCTACAGTGTCATCCTAAATCACCAGATATCAAACAAATGAAGGGATGATGTAAAGTCAAAAGGGACATATGACAGCTGGATCCACTACCACCAAATATCTAAGAGCTATAAGTTGAAATGCATCGCATATGAGCTAATATACCCAAAGCCATTTGCATACGCTAACTAGAACCCATACCAGTGAGAATTTAAGCAGCATTAGGTGCAAAACGTGGTATAAAGAGGTGGTCATAACATTTTTGCGACTCAGTGTATAAATAACATACATTGCTGGCCACCCAAAATGCAACACATAAGAGGGACACAAGATAGCAAAGCCAGATTTACCGGACACATAACAACAGATACAAAGATAAAACGAATGAACTTACAGACCCGTGAGACTTGCGAAACACGCAGGCATCAACAGTTTGTGTGGCCCCCAGGGCTGGCAATAACGGCTTCTACACGCCGCGGCCGTTATTGCCAGAAAGTTGTTGGAACTCAAAGGGTTTTTTTTTAAAGTTGTTGGAACTCATTTAGACTTTCTTCCAGACAAAAAGTGACAATAGATGTATCAAAGTTCTGGTTGTATTAAAAAGGAACGTACAAAATATTCATGGTGTAGCAGTAATTATATTGAAAAATACATATGTTGACTCACAGAAGATTCACATAGATTGTACTAACTCTTTGAATCGATAAGATTTTGCAGGCGTTTTGCTTATGTCAAATGAATACATCCTAGAATTTTATTTTTATACACTGACGTTGGAGGATATTAAACTTTTTTCCTCCCGTGAGTTCAGAAACGACTTCTTAACAAGAAAATTCATTTTGAGAATTATTAAGTATCTACGGCTATGTGAGTGAGAAATAAGGTGTTAGCTGGGAAATATAAAGAAACTTTAGAGTGGGAAGGGGGAAAGCGAATGGCACGCATTTGAATGCTATCAGAGATTGCTCGCGACGAGCAGAAATTCATTCTTGAAAGAACGCTGAATAGGTATCCTTAGCTGCTTCTCTTTGGGACAATTAGCCTGAAAAAAGCTCTGAATGCGATTCTTGTGGCAAATGATTCCCAGAGAACAGTGAATGGGTAGAATCTGCGATTCTCGGCAATTTGTCAAATTCTGCTTGTCCTCTTCCTCAGAATTGCTTTAGACCAAAGAATGGTTTAGTCAGTGAGAATAGTGAGAAAACTGGCAAGGAATGGATGCAAACTAAATTTTTATTCATTTTAATGTGTAGGTGACCATTTTGCGTGAACGATGAGTACACTGCAAATGCTTGGAACACATTAAGAACACATTAGGACCTTATTTTAGAATGCAATGTGTGCCAGATTAAGAACACTTTAATGTGTTCTTATTTAGAACATATTTGGAACACATTTTAAGAACATATTTTGAGAACACATTAATGTGTCCCCAATATGGTCTTATTTAGAACACATTGGGAGTAAGTTTTAGAACACATTTTGTTCCAGTTTAGGAACACATTAATGTGTTCTCAATGTGCTCTTGCTGAGAACACATTAATGAAATGCGTTCCAATGTGTTCCTATTAGAACACATTTTTAAATGCCTTCTGAAATGTGTTCCCAATGTGTTTCAATTCAGAACACAATAGCAGTAAAATGTAGAACACATTCTGTGCTAGATTAAGAACGCATTTGATGTGTTCTTAATGTGTTCGAATTTAGAACACATCGGGTGTGAATTTTAGAACACATTGAGAACATATCAGGAGCACATTCGTAATTGACTGGGAATACATGCAAAATATGTTAGGAGCCCATTACCAACATATTTGGAACATTCAAAACGTATTTTGAACACATTCTGCGCAACTCATTGACAAAATGGATTGCTGTGAAATACAAGTGTACCATGTCAGCAAACTCTGAATTCCAAGTGTGTATTGTGGATTAGAAATTTATTTCAGATATTTGCCTCTGGAAACTGATGATAATTTTGAAACTTCTCTTAAGGATGGGTAACGTTCATCTAAGACAGTTAATTGCTCAAGCTACATTTATTCTTTTGAAATTAATAGTGCTGAGTGATGAAATATGTTTTGGATGTTTGTGGGTAATTTTGAACTATGTTTACCAATAGAATTTTCACCATAAAGTAAAAACATATTGCTTTAATAGGAATGAAAAATAAATGTTCATATAAATGTAACAGAAACAGTCCACTATACAGCAAAATAATTTATTGACAATATTTTTATTTTTAATAAGGACTTTATTTAGTTTTCCAAACAACATATGGGGTTTCTTTTTGTTCTGTCAGTTTTATGATAATGAGCTGATAGCCTTTTTGATTTTTGACCTAGTGTATATAAGGGCAGTATGGCCATTGTCTGGAGATATATATACATATATATTTTTTAGGTAGTTCAGTTCAAATGTGTAGTAAAATGTTAGGAGCACAGTTAACAGCTACAGCGTCTGGGCAACAGCGACAAAATTCCCCTGGAACAGAACAGCAGCATCTGTTGTTTGTTTCCACTCTATTTGTACTATCGCATAGGGTGAAACATACTCTTCCACACTCTGCACTTTTTTCTATAAATTCCGCAGCATCCTGAAATTTAAAAAGACAAACAATTAAGCTGTATATGCCACTCTGAACAATGACTTCAGATATTTGAAATTATGGATAGCAAAATTAAATTTGACATTTTTTAAAAATAAAATTTAGGACAAACATGCTTAGAAAAAAAATAATCACAATTTGCATTTGCAGGTTTAAGAGCAAATCACTTGTTTAAAAGAGAACTGATCTTCTCCCATAGTCTGGTTTCCTCTTAAGTATATTTACAGAAACACATATAATTTATCTGAAATCCAACACTGCTATTCATTTTGTGTTATTTCTCCTCCCCTAAAATATGTGTCTTTTTACAAACACAAAAGTTATAGATTGTATGAGGTGTTTCTGAGAAGTAGTATGTGCTAATGTAATTACATTTCACCACTTTTTCCATTGCCACAATTGTATACAATGATTTTTATGGATATACACTAACAGGCTTTGCACTTGTAACTTATTCGGATATCATATAAAACATTATGTTAAAATGTACTGTATGCCAGGTTGTTTCTCTAGTATCTATAGAAATATTCTTAGTTATAATCACAGTAAAAAAAGGCGATTCCGGGAACGTGATATACGCATTTTGCTAGATCACCAAAAACCTTTCTGCATTCCATAAATCAGCTATTTTATCAGCCTTCCATTTCTTTTTCTCACTTTTCTTTATCCTTTAGCTGTTCTAAGTACGAAGCATTTATATATATAGCATGGGACTGCTTCACATAATTCAAGAGCTGTTTAGGAATTGGAATGGAATTAATGGAGTTTTTATGCAGTCAGATTGCATCGTTACAGACATAAGGAGTGGATGCATGAATCCAAAAGAAATTCTTTCCTTTGTAACAATGCAATTGTTTTATGGAAAACTCCTTTCCAGCTGTATGCTAGCATGCAATAGTGTTAGACCTGCTTGGAGAAATTTGATACAGCAACAGTAATCAGTTAAAAATTATCTGCTTTTTTCTTTGTGGAGCTAACCTCTGAATCCCAGAGAACAGCTTAGTGATATGTATATGATGATGTAGTAAGGACCCACCAGCTGAATCTTTAATATCTGGAATCTCGAACCAATATTTAAAGATATTTGCATCTTCTGAGTTTTATAGATTCTGTAACTAGATTATATAAGGCTAACCTTCAATTTTTACTCAAATCCAATGAAATCTTATCGAATTACACATAAACAAATTTTAGGTTGCTATTTAGAAAAACACTGCCATTATAGCTTGGAGCATCATGTTTTGAGGAAACTAATATCCAGACTTTGGCCCATTATTAGAAATGCTGACACTTTTATTGGTGGGAACTATTGTTCCCTGTTATTGCTTCTGGAGGAGAGGAAGTGGGAAGTGTTGCAAGTGGTAGTTATAACATTCTAATCTAGGGCAAGTTCTTTTTTTCACTATTGCTATTTGTAGCTGCCTAAAAAAAAAGACAGGTCAAATTTTAAGAGTGAATTAATATATCTTCAAAATTTCAGAACAAAATGGTAAAATCTAAGGATTTTTCAGGACACGAAAAAGAAAAATCAAGAATTTCAGGACAACTCTAATCCCTGCTTCACTTATAATACAAATATTGTTCTTTAGTTACATTGTAATATTACCATGGTTATAGGAATTAAATGCTTTTAACATGTTTTAAATTATTCACTGATCAGTGCAAAGTTTCAAGCCTTTATCATGTTAACAATCAACACTTTACAATGCATACTGTGATTTCAAGTGAAACTGCTAAGATATTCCTTTCATGATACTGGCTGAGCAGATTTTACATTTTCCCTAAGATTACCTAGTTTTCTCCTAAACATATTTGTCACATGTTGACCCCATCATGTAATTTTTTGTTTTGATTCCCTATAAATTGTAATATTTTTCAGTAGCTAACTCACAGTTTATGGCAAATTATTATTCTAGGGTATTTACACAAATAAAAAAATCCAAATTCCAGTTTTTGAGATACTAAACATCAAATTTAATATTGCATGACACTGAATTAAAAAAAAGTACGCACTAAAGTATCATTTTGAAGCCTGTAAAAAGGCACTTAAGAGACATCAATTTTCTTACTCTGCGGTAAAGTTAACTTGATTTATATTTCTCCAATGTAAGAATTTGGCAAATTTTCTAATTTTTTTTACTTCATCACTTTGTTAATTAAAACATTATGGCGCTGAAAACTTAACACACAATCACGCCTTGTTTCTGCTAACAAAACTGCAAAGTTTCATGAATATCCAAGGTAGTCAAGTTGAAAATGCTTTGTTGGTTTAACATAAATAACCCTAGTGAGAATAATTGGCAGTGAAACGCGTAACACATGAAACATTAGAATATTTCCAGAAACACTCTCTGTTTGAACTTATATCCTCTATAACTTCCAAATTCCTTCATATAAAATTCTCGTATCAAGAACAGATCGACATTATTAGTTTTCTGGATGTTAACATCAACCCAGACTTCTCACTTGGTCCCTCTGTTTACAGGAAACCTTCTGCCACCCATAATATCATCTCTTACCATTCGTGCACCTTTGGAAAATATAAATTGATTGTATTAAAGGTATATATCCACAGAGCTAACCTTATTTGTAACAGCCCTTCAGCTCTTCAAAACAATAATCAGATCATCAACATTGGCAAATTACATGGCTTTCCACCTCTCTTAGCACATAGGCTAATTAAAAAATTTGAATCACAGAATAGATCTACTAGTTTACTGCCTGAACTTTCCACCACTCAGTTCGTTGGCACTTTGCCCTTTAGTCTGGCCTTCACTCACAAAGTTTGCTCCATTTTCAAGTCTTTTGGCTACAGGATTGCTGTTAAACCACCTCCACAACTTCTTAACCTTATCCTTAATGACAGAGATCCCAATAAACCCCTAGAGTTACAAGGTATCTACTCTATCCCTGTCAACATTACCACAGGTGTTACCCACTATATTGGTAGCTTACTTAACGAAGCATCAACCTGTGATTGGTGAAACATATCGCTGATGTTAAGAAAGGCAACCCTTCTACCCCCTCCCCCGCCCTTTCAATTTTAACTATCAGCGATACGTCCGCGATTCCCGATTGGCAAAATGTTAAATGTGTCGCTCCGTTCAGCAATCGAAAAGCCCTCAGGTACCGCAAAAGCATTGAAATCTTCCGTACTCCTAACACCTGCAATACAGATGCACCTTTTAACATACCTATCATTTGTAAAGCTATTTTGAAATCTGGCAGCCACTAATGCTTATACCACATGTTTCATTCCATGGCTGATGAAGGTAGAAGTCACTACCGAAAGGTCCCACCACTTGTAATTTTTACATAACTTATGCGTGATATGTGAACATCAAGAATTATTCTAACATAAATAACCCATTTCTTGCACAGAAAAAAAGTGTCCTAAATAATTTGCAAAAAATATTTGAGAGGTATTTTTTAACCAGCCAATATCTATAGAAGCTTTAAAAATGAATGGCACAGTATTTTAAAACCCAACATGACCAGTACAAAAACGTCGGCATGCAATTATTCCACATCACCTTTTCCCTGTCATTCATCCAAAGGTATTCAGATTGGAGGGGCACAAAACAAACAGCACCAATAAAAAAAATAAAAATCAGATTAATCCCAACTCTCTTATTTCTTTTCATTGCAATATTTATTGGAAATATGCTACCTTTACCACTAGCAGACAAACAAGTTTTGCACCATCAATTGATATCTTTCTAGGTATTTGGACTATGACCAGTTAATTTAGAATGTAACAGCTGTCAAATCAAACCTTCCTCTTTTGTGGTGGTTTTAGCCACCACAAGCAACTCATAGGGCTATAAACAATAGTTATAGTATCTGAAAAGAGTAATTTCATTTAAATAAATTTTACGTTAAGTATATAGTATCAACAGTAAATATAAAAAGAGATTTGAGTTGACTGTACAGCAAGGCTATAGCTAGCAGGGAGCCAGAGGAAGCTCAGCCCCCTCCCTCACAAGGCAAGCAAAGTTCCCCTGGAAAGTTGTTGCTATCGTAAATTATCTGCAATTTTATTTTCAGTGGTTTATGGAAATTCCTTTTGCATTTCGTTATAAGCACAAATATTTTGCTGTGTATATTCATGTAATTTAAAAAAAGCAAAATTGCACTGATACACCATGAACAATGGATATCTGAAAAAAATTCCTTCTGGAAATGAATCTGTAGGAACAGCTGTGCCAATGATTCTCTGCCATATGGGCACCAGACTTGCTGCTGCTAAGGGTCAGAAAAAGTATTATTAAAATTTAGCTTTAACTGTCTTTACACGATATTTCGGAAATGATTAAAACAATATTTAAATTCCAAAATTTAATTATATTTAAAATCATCAGATCTTTCAAAACGCCTTGCGATTAATGAGATTAGATCTTGATTGTGGCTGTGGGTATGCATTTCTTGAACCCCATGGCTGATGTCGATAAAATAGTGTTCCCTGTTGTTCTTGTATGTCATTTTACCTGATGGTGAAAGGCAAAGTGTTTTAAAAGAACTCGTAATTTTAACTATCATTAAATTTTAGAATTTAAATGTTTTAATCAATTCTGAAATATCATGTAAAGATGGCGAAAGCTACACTTTTAATGTTCTTACAGCATTATTTTAGTCTAGCCTACATTGTTTAGAGTATTATTATTATTATTATTATTATAATTTGAGAAACATGAAATGTAAAAGAACGTAAAAAAAAGGGGGGGGGGGGGCAAAAGCACAGTTCGCCATATGAATAAAACCTTTCATCATCATTAGGTAGTTGACTATGACATATGTTAGACTGCTGTTAAAAAAGTTCCAGTTGGTTAATTTCATACTCCTACAAAGAAGTGTTGTCATGGGAATGTTTTAGCTAAACATTCTTCTAGGTGATGTAGAACAGTACTAAAGAGGATTTTTTTGTACGAGAGAGAGAGAAAGCTTTTAACTTCTTACTGTTGATTGTTTTTCAGTACGAGTTTTTCGATGCATGAGTAGGAGAAGTGTTTATCGGCAGGAATCTACGGGTTTTTGAGTAGGGGTAGGGATGTTTGACTGTTCATCCTGTTAAGAAGAGGCTACCTCTGAGCACCAGCAAAGGAGAATGCATGATTAATGATGGAGAAGAAAGGGCCAAAATTTGGCATCAACTCCTTGATGCCATTGCATGTATTCATGAAAAAAAAACAACAGAATAGTAAACTAAAAAATCGTTTTCTTATGCTATTGGAAGTTATGTTTCCTCCAGTGATGATGACCCTGACACTTAGCCACCATTGAACGAATTCTGAAATTGCAATTTATTTTTTCCCTTTGAAAGTTTCCTTCATCCTTCTCTTTTTCATATTCTATTTTTTATTATTTTTTTCCCTACTTTTCGGCTGGAGAAATCATTGGGTAGTGAAATATTCATAAAAAGAATAAAAACTCAAGGCAAAACTTGTATTTGTATTCATGAATGAATGTACTTTGCCATTTGAACAATGACCCCCCCCCCCTTCCCATCCCATCCCAATGTATCATCAGCCTTCCCTGGTGGAGATCTAGCTACGGCCCTGCTGTACATACAATACGCCACAAAAAAATTTATACTTTTGTTCCGAGCTTGTTTTAAGGTTCTTAATGACCACTTAAGGAACTCTGAGGGCTTTAAACACTTTTCCATCCCTAATTGAGAACCACTGGTAAGTGGTTTTAGGAAAGACACTCAATGCTGTGAGATAGTAAAACACATCACCTGTGCCGTATCCAGGAGCTGAACTTGGGCCCAGCTTGGACAATGCATCACAAAGCAGTGTACCCAGCCAGGCGTGCCACAGAGTGCATGCGACAAGGACGACCACATGGAGATATAAGCGGCCGGTCAAGACAGATGAGCCATAGTGTGTTAAGTAAACACAATGGACAGAGGCAGTGATTTGACAGATGTTCAAAGGTAATGATAACGACCACATTAAGATATAAGCGGCCGGTCAGGACAGATGAGCCATAGTGTGTTAATAAAACACAATGGACAGAGGCAGTGATTTGACAGATGTTCAAAGGGAATGATAATTGGTTACCACACCAAACGTGAAAGCATCTCAGAAACAGCAGAATTTGCGGGCTGTTTGCAAGGTGCTGTAGTAAGGGTGTACTAAGGATGGACCGCTGGCACACCGAATATCTCCCGACGTCATAACTGTGGAGCCCAAAGCCATCGACCCTTATGGAGAACGTCGCCTCCGTTAACTGGTAAAGGGCAATTGATGCGCACCAGTGCAGCAATTGACCACGCAAATGAACACTGGGGCACCCAGTTACGTGTCCCCAATAACAGTACAGCCAATCCTCTCACACATGGGTCTCTGGAGTCAATGCTCCGTCAAGGCACCCATGATAACCTAGGTCCATCGACAACAAGGTCTGCAGTTCACATGGGATTACTGTCATTGGACAGTGGAAGAGTGGGAGAAGGTTGCCTTCTCAGATAAATCGACGTTTCTACTCCACAGAAGTGACGGGCAGTGGCGATAGAATATCGGACACATGAGAACTAACACCAGGACACGCTTGTCGGCCAAGTACAGGCTGGCAATGGCAGTTTGCATGTCTGGGATATATTTTCCTGGTATGACCTGGGAACGCTGGTACTACTGGATGGGTCCCTGAAAACCAATGGCTACCTGTCCATCCTCGCTGACCACATGCATCCTGTCATGTTAGATGTTTTCCCTGGTGGTGATGGTGTCCACCAACAGGACAATGTTCCCTGTCATGTCGCTAAGGGGGTTCATGACGGGTTCCAGGAACATGACAGTGGTGTCTCTGTTCTCCCTTGGCCGCAGAAATCGCCCGACCTCAATCCCATAGAGCATTTGTGGAACTATTTGGATTGACAGGTTTGAAGTGCTGACCCACAAACCATGCCATTTCCAGGACCCTCGTGCTCTTCTGCAGTCCCGATGGGCCCGTGTGCCTCTGGCAATGTTCCAGGGCCTCATTGTGTATATACTACTCCGACTCGCCGAGCTGTCATCCAGGCCAAGGGTGGTTATTCCCATTATCAGGTAGGTGGTCTTATTAATCTGATACAACCGTGTATGTTTTCCATGATAGAAATAATTTCACTGATGCCTTTTTTTAAAATTGCATTAATGAAAAATAGACAATACAAATCAAGCTTTCTATTATGGAAGCAAACTGATATGCTTTTCAAACTGCAGTTTAACAAGTATAGAGATAAAAATAATATTTGCACTTCATACATGTTCTTTCTGGGGGCTAAGTTTACCAAAGCTTTCACAGCATCTTGATGTACAATATTTCACCACTAATCTATTTCCTGCCTTCATTTGTACAATACAAAGAAATGACTTATGTATTTACAGGCAATCAGGCATCAGAGATTGTTACAATTTGATGCACACACATGGTGTTAAATATAATAGAAATGGTTAGGAATTAAAGCTTCCCTTGTACCCACAGTGAAGTAATTAATTGAAGCCATGTTCTGTTAATCAATTTAAATATATTTTTGTTTAGGATCTCTGAGACCTCAATTATTATTTTTTGTATAGACACTACTACAAAAACAGCTGAAAAAGAAAATGTTTGTTGTGATAGTCAGCAAAAAAAATTTTCAAAGTATTATGAATCTAACTTTAGATAACTTTGCTGAGGAAAAATTCCTGGGTAAAAGCTCAAAGGGTTCGATATTTTGATTGATAAATATTTCTTTTCATCTGGGCTGCTGGACAGAAAAGAATAGAAAAAGGGCATTAACGAATTTTTCTGATTATCAACTTTTTTTATCGTTATTTAGTTCTGACAGAACACCCCTTTCCACAGGAAAAGTAAATGTAAGACATTTCAGAATCTGAAAAAATGCTGGATGTGTGTGTGTGGTTTTATTGAATCTATTCAAAATCTAATTTTAGAATGATGGAGTACATAAAAACAATAAATGAACACAAAAAACATCCACGTCTAGTAACCATTTATATTAGTACACTTTGACCTAGAAACCTAATTTCTTTTCACAGAAAGATCGTTTATTTTTACTTTACCAAAATATACTGTAGCTGTGAACCTTCTTACATTAGCAACAATGTATAAATGGAAATGGAATAAAGTTTCACTTACTTCATCACATTCTTCTTGAAGCTTTCATTAATTTAAATCTATTTAAATTTTTTATAGAATTTATTTACATTAATATACTCTGCATTAGGCTTTTCATTTTCATTATGAAAAACTAAGATCACAATTTGGTATGAACATTTTTAACAGAAGAGATTTATATTTCACATATATATAATTTGTGACTACAGAACTTGTGGTGGTGAGATAGAATGAAAATACCAATGTTTACCACAATCAAAGGGTTATTATGCATTGACTATAGTTTCGCAGAGCGTTAGGCTCGGCATCATCAGGACGAATGGAGCATAGCATTCAAATCATTGTGACATCATCAAAGTTCTGGTCTGTCAAGGTTTTTCGTGAGTTGATTCCACTCGCTTGAAAGAAATGGAGTTGATGTCATGTTGGTGACAAGCCGTGAAGAGTTCCGGTATATGTGGAAAGCTTCTAATACATTAAGCTTGACAGTCGAATCAGATTTATCAAAAAGCGTAGCGTTTCCAAACAAAAATTTATGGTTATTTTTCTGACAATGTTGGTCTACAGATGACTTCTTCAGTTCACAGTTCTTTTAGCAAGCCTTGTGTTCCTTCACACAGAAACTTAAGCCCTGCGGGTCTGTCCTATACATGAAAGTCCACATTCACAAGGTATCTGATAAATTCCCCAGGAATTTATGTCTTCGACGTAGTCTTTTGATCTGTAAAAATTTATCTTGTTTATGGGTTTAAAAACGACTTTGAAATTAAAACTTTTGAGAATTTTTGAAATTCCAAAACAAATCTGAGGAGCAAAAGGGATAACTGCCCAATTCTCTCGTATTGGGAGGTCTATTGGCATGAGCGAGCAGACTGGTTTCAGTTTCCTAAATTTTTGGACAGCTTTATCTATAACGAAAAGGCTATATCCTCTGTGTACTGCAATTTGTTTAAGAAAATCAAGCTCTTTCTGCAAGGAATTCTTTAGTGGAGCATATGTTGTTAATTTTTTATTTTTTATTTTTTTTATTGGAGGTTTAATGACTACCGTGAGCAAGTGGGGCATATGTGTATTGCCCGATATCCGTATATGCAGAAGGCGGAGATTTTTTTGTTTTTATGGATGATTTGGTTTTCCATGTGGGGGTAAGGGAACAGCAAATG
This sequence comes from Macrothele yani, assembly GCA_039090855.1. Taxonomy (NCBI): domain Eukaryota; kingdom Metazoa; phylum Arthropoda; class Arachnida; order Araneae; family Macrothelidae; genus Macrothele; species Macrothele yani. The sequence goes on from CM077016.1 coordinate 2,539,174, forward strand.
GTTTTTGATAAGCTGCTGTACTAAGGTATCCTTCAGAGCGTGGCACAAGGACGTCAAAAAATGGTAAGCAGCCATTATTTTCAGTCTCACATATATACTGTATGAGGATTAATTTAATTGATAAGTTCAACTAATTTAGGTATTTCCGAGTTCATGCTATTCCAGAGAATAAAAGTATAATCTACATATCGAATCTACAGATCAAATATGACAAGCTGAAAGAGTTTGTCCTGAAAGTGACACACATAGACTTTGCATGAAATAGGCGACCGTGGGCTGCCCATTGCAAGGCCTTCCGTCTGTTGGGAAAATCTTCCACAATAATTTGAATGTTTACAAAATGTTACAATGATTTGAATGTTTATGCTCCATTCATCCTGATGATGTCGAGACAAACGCTCTACGAAACCATAGTCAATGCATAATAAACCTTTCATTGTGGTAAATGTTGGTATTTTCATTCTATTTATATTTCACATATCAAAATATTCTGACCATATCCACTTGCAAAAGTGTGTATGTGTGTGTCTGTGCAGGATGATCTAAAAGTTACACTATCTGTTAATACACTGTACTTAACAAAGCTGTGTGTTATGGTTAGAGTAGCAGAATGTAGACGTACGCAGATAGTTTTCAAATTATTAGCAGATTTTGCAGATACGTTCTAAATTATTAGCTGATTTTGCAGATACTTCAAATACATTGTTTCAGCAAAAATCAGTGTTAATATCATAAAATACCACAGAAAACCTGTTTTCATTCAAAATTGTTCATACTGTACACTTTTGTGCTAAAGACAGCACAGAAAAATATTCACATTTCCTATCATTGACTGCATGAAAGTAATGCAATTTCATTGACCACAGAAAATATTTTTAGTTGTACGTTTTGTGTCCAAAAGGCGTATTACCAATAAATTTGCAAAAAGCTCTCTCACCGAGGTAATATTAAAACAGGAGGCCTTTCCAAAGCATGCAGCATCATTGAAGTCCGTTCACACCATAACTTAAAATTTACTGAAATTAATTTTATGTTTGCTTTTTTTACTGAGCACACACAATTTTTTTAAGGAATTGAAATCTAAGAATATAAAATTTTCGAATTATGTGAATTTTCACTTCTTCTGCATGAACTCAAGTGTGTATATTGGTTAAACTAGTCACGCTGAAAGTAAAGGAATATGTATGAAAAGGGGTTTTGATTCTGTTTTCAATACAAATAGCGTTGCAACTGATGATATTAACTGAACAGGTGTTGAAAACTACATTTTGAATCCAGCTCTAAGTTTTCAGTCGCTGTGTGGTCTCGTGTTGATCACGTTATCCTTTCAATCCGTTGCTTATTTCAGGATCTGGTCAGTGGTAGGCGTCGCAAAACACATGCTTTCAGTTGTCTGTATTAGTTAGAATTTCAGTTATTCAGTTGTTACCGTTTTCAGTAGTTTTAAGCAATTACTTCTTTCGTTCTCTCCGTGAAAAATGCAGATAATTTGTGTTGTGTATTTGAAGAATTTGCATGTCCACCAAGGAATGGTGCTTTACGTGCAATTATATAAAAAAGGATATTTCTTGTATTTCGGTTCGAAGATCAGCGAATTTGAAAAACATGGAGCCTACGTGCATACTGCATTACCTGTGCTTCAAAACTGAGGACGTGGCTTAACGGTGGGAAAATTTAATGACGTTTGCCGTGCCAACAATATGCAGGGAGACTAGAAAAACCACACCACAAACTGTTGTTTCTGCATGGTGCTGTCTGTCAAAAAGGTAATATCAATGAGGATCAGATAGACAGCTTCACATCCAAATATACATTCAGCAATTTGTCACGTGGCTTACGGAGAAGTGTTACCTGTTCCTGAACAGCCCGAATTTTTTCACACAGACTATAATAAAGAAGACGGCATTGATGAACATAGTTTGCACAGCGAATCACAGCAGCCATCAACTTCAAGATATCCAGAATTATGTCCAAACTGGGGTTACTTAGAGTCACATATGATCCCGCAGTTTGAATTTAACAAACTCATTAGACTTCTGGAACTGCGAAAGAATAAAGCTAAACCTTTGGCATCAACGTTACAACAATGGAATCTTTTGGACCATTCTGTGGATGCAATAACATTTCTGTACCAGAAATACGGATTTGATAAAACATCTATAAAAAAAAGGTGAAATCACTTTCTGAATCTGAAATGACGTTGATGTACTACTGGTAGCAATTAACATGAGATACGTTCTTGAAGAGTTGCGAACACTTATAGATGATGCTGCGGTCATTCTTATGCCGTATTATTAGACAATGGGAAAAGTTTCCTTTAACCCTATGCTTGTACATATACACTGTTTTAGTATATTCTCACAAAAGAAACGTGTGCATATATGAAAAGCACCCTGTTAGGTGTGTACATCAACAGTATGAGTGGCAATGTTTCAAAGATGTTAGCCATACTGTTAGAATTGCAAGAGGATTACACCAAGTATTATTGCTTTATCTGTGAGTTGGATAGCCGTGGAAAAAATACTAATTAAAAAAAGAGAAATTGCCCTAAGTGAAAATGACTAACTCCCGGAACTACGAACTTTGCATTTGAACCTTTGCTTGACACAAAAAAATTAGGTGGCCCCCACTACCCATAAACTGGGGCTAATTTAAAACTTCCTTAAAGCTTTGGATATGAATAGTCTTGCATTCACATACTTGTAAGAGGAAGTGCTAGAATTGACGCAGAGAAAATTAAACATGTGTTTTCAATAAGGCAACATTTCAGACATGCTCATTTTTAATGTGTGCGCAGTGTAAGATAGAAAACAGCATGAAAATCCTTTCGATGCGTTTCAGTTCGACTACTTAAAATTGCATTTCTTGCACTCACACATCGATTTCTTTCTACTAAACCGTGGAGCATTTAGTGATTAGCTTGATGAACACTTCCATCGGGACAACTTAGTCGTCAAATTGTGTAGAAGAACCTCGAAGTCGAAAAGTCAATTTTTCAAAGTCTTAGCGATGCAATTGCACTTTTTCTTGTTAGATTGGCAAATAAATATTTTAGGTGATCATGTATTGGTTTAAATACTGTACTACGTTTTATATCCAAGAAAACTTGGGTTTTTTAAATGAATGTACGTATTGAAAGGATGAAACTAAATGGTCGGATTGCACCATTGGACGCATTAGGAACACAAGGGTTCCTAATGCGATAATGAATGTGAAATCCTTTGTGAATATTAGAGCAAGCGAAAGTCACTCGATGGGATGACAGAGTCTTATGCAAGAATTTCAAAAACTAAAAAGAGGCGAGTGGGGAGATGGGGGTTTGGATTGAAGGAAATTTTTGGGAGGATGAACAGTTTTATAAAAATTATTTAGGCTGGGAACAGTGGAAAACGTGAAAGCTTCAACGCCTGTAGAACTGTTATTTTTTTATAGTTGAGAATGTTTAAAACCAGGAATCTATTTTCAAAAGCTACACACCTTTGTTTTATCTTTGGTCTCTCCTGTTTACTTTCTCGTGTATAAATGCCCCATAAACGAGGCAAACGCAACGGATTATTAACAATATATAGCTCCGTGGATAACCCTATCCTGCGTTGGGCACACGATAAGTCTTCTGCTATGATTGTCACTAATGGCAAAAAGGAATTTTCACAGAGTTTCATATAAAAGAAGTTTTTTCGTATGAGGTATGTAATCCTATGACAAGTGTCAACCAAACTATACACTAAAAGTCCAGCGTCCCCTTCTTCAAGAATCACTCCTAAAATGCAGAGGAGAGTATGTCGAACATCGAGTGGAGCAGTATTTCGTGATGAATGCTTCTCCATTAAGTGAGGTGAGTTTCATTACAACATCAAGAAGATTTCATGTAAAAAAATCTAGCACCGCAAATACTTCTCCATGAGGCATCCCATTTTAATCTTAGAATTTCGAATATTGAAAATGCGTTGCCCGTATGGCAACCTATGCTGAGATACAACACCACCTGAAATGTTTTCAGGGGTTTACATGAAAATATCACTCTCCAAAAAAAAATTGTCCGGTTTGTAATGTGGAAGTTAATTAGCGCACTCCTCCAGCATGAGAATGTCATACCCGGACGACAAAGATTTTTTAATACAAAAACTGCATTTCGGAAAATTACTAAGGCTTAAACTTCCTTAATATAAAGCATAATTTCCTGAACAAACATATTGCCCTCACACTTTATTTTGTAAAATGATATACATATACTTGAAAATTAGAAAAATTCCAGTTGTAAATTTTAAAATTATGGTAAACTGTTGCAGTAGTTTTGTAGCAATGACATGGGTAAGAGTGATACAAAAAGAAAGTGGGGAAAAAATTCTATAACGTCAATTAATTACAGATGAAAATATGTATAGGTACAAATCAGATATTCTACTAGGTATCCGTAAGTCGGCATTCATCTGCGTTTGTCTGTCAGATAATATATGACCAGAGACTATAAAAGCAAAATCAAAGAGATATTTAACCATGAAAAACGACTGGACATCCTCGTCTGTTGGTGCGATTCACTGGGTCATATTTATCCATTGGCGAGTTCTTCTGTTGCTGTTTTTGGAGTTAACCTGTTGTCATTAGCATCTATGGGAGATTTACCTCTGGGTTTGCTTCTTTGAGAAGACAATAATGTACTCCAAAAGATTCTGTCAAACGGAAATATTTCTTTATTAGGCATTCGACTTTACATTCGGCACTCGGATGACATGATATACATTAACCTAAGAGGAAACACCAAAGCCAGACCAAACGATCTCAGAAGTGAAGCTTCTTATGGTTTTCGTTAAGAAAGGGAACTCAAAAATTTGGGATGTGAATATAAAGCAGCACGCGACCCACGTATGAAACATGAGGGCAATGCCCTGTCTTCTGTTAAAATATCTTTAATGCTCTTCCAATTTTTTTTATACGAAACGCCATTTCTGTCTAAATCTGACTATAACAACCCGTTGTCAATCCTACTACAAGCATGCAAATGACATGGGATGCCGGGGAGACCCATGAAAGCCTCCTTCCCAGGCTCTTAGACTGTCTAAGTTGTGCCCTGCCCATTGCGCAGATATACTACATGAGAAGAATAAAAGGAAAATATTTTAACCGGGTAAAAAATAAGAACGTGAGGCGAAACTGTGTGAATACAACGCAACACGAGCAAAACAGAATTAATCACCTTAATTTATTTATGTAAATATTATTTTGGAGCACATCACTCTATCCAGAACATAAAATTACTGACATATACGAACAACACAGGAAAGAGGAAACATCGCGACTGTGAGGGAGCTACGATTACGGGCGAAATTTTCGCTCAGTCTAACTTTTTGGGTAATGTTTTCTACGTCTTGAACCAGAAATACAAATACAGTCAACCCTGTGATAGTGAACATTCGGCTATAGTGAACCTAAACCATTGGTCCCGAACTGCAACATCGGAAATGTCCATTCAAATTTTGGTTTATAGTGAATCCTCAACTTCGGTTAGGGTGAACCTAGAAAATAGATCTTCAAAAAAAAGAATGTACTTGTAACATGAAATTGTAACTTATTTCAATACAAACTTTCTTGTAAAAACTTGAAAAAATGTGTTGAGAACAATATTGTTGGCCTACTACTCCTTATGTGCACTGAAAGACAAAGGTTGGATTAAAAACCTCAGCAACATCAAGCTGGTGTTCTTGCCTGCTAACGCCACGTCAGTCTTCCGAATCATGAATCAAGGTGTGATTCGCAGCTTTAAAAGCTATTACAGAAGTTAAATAACGCTTCATTTAATCCAAGACTTGGAATCAATGCAGAACTCGTCAATAAATGTTCTGAATGCTGTGCGGTTTGGAAACAAAGCGTGGAGGAGTGTGTCAACTGTCACTGTACAGAATTGTTTACGGAGGTCTGGTTTGAATACTGGACGTGTGGCATTAGGAGAAGAGGATGATGTGCCTCTCAAGGACCTGCTTCAACTTAACGGTGCGAATTACACTTAAGCTGATGATTTTATAGATGCTGACTGTGAAGTTATAATGAAGGAAATCCCGTTTTAACAAATGAAATTCCGGATGAACTATTGTCGAGGATGTGAAATGCGATTCCAACACGGACGAAAACGGATCTGAAGATGACGAGGACGATAAGGAAGAGCATTTTCCAACAGTGGAAGACTTGTTAGAAGGTGTCAGGACTGTGGTAAAGTTCCTAGAATGTATGGGAAATGTAGAATCGAGTGCACCGAAAGCACAGACTGTAGAAAAGGATATAGAGAAAATATTAATTAAAACTGTTTGCAGCAAGCAGCGGAACATAACGGACTGTTTTAATGTGAATTAAGGTAATGTAAAATTAATTTTGTTTACTTAATTTAATGAATATACTCTACGTACAAAAATATTATTTTTTAGATACATATGTACATATTTTATTTTCTTGCTCAGCATTCCACTCAGTTCAGATTAAGGGAAGACACTTCTGTTTTAGTGAACCTCGGACATAGTGAACAAAATATGCGAGTCTGCAGAGGTTCACTATAAGCTGAGTTCACTCTATTGAGGTTAAGGGAAGACACTTCTGTTTTAATGAACCTCGGACATAGTGAACGAAATATGCGAGTCCGCAGAGGTTCACTGTAAGCGGAGTTCAATCTATTTATGCAATAAAATTATATTTAACAATAATACTGAGCAGAAGGCTAATGCAAGAAAAATATTACTCTTATCGGAGAAATAATCACTCCGGCTAATTTCTTATTTCCAAAGTTGGAATTCCGTCTTCCGACCAAAAACCGCACACCCGCCCTCCGGGATCTCACACAACATAACCACCAATCCCCACAAAACAAAATTATGTTGATTTGTGTATATAGGTCCAGAATCTGACAAATGGAAGAATCACATGCCTGAAGATTACGTAGAAATTTTCAGACAGTTTAACCCACGTTTTATGGGGAAATCATATGTTTTCAGCTGAAATTCAAATATTTATGGAATACGATTATATATAACAACGATTCTGGGCAGAAGAAACATCGTGAGAGAACAAAATTATAATTATGAAAAAAATCTTCACTCGTTTTAACTTCTGTTTTCGAAATTTTGGAAAGACGAATTATCGTCCGCTGAGGTAAAAAAAAAATTTCTCCTAACTAATCACCCACAAATTTTTCTTCTGTTTTTCATCGACCTCGTGGAAGACAAAAAAGATGACGACAAAATGGATATCCACGAATCCACGGAAGAATCTTATGCGAGCAACAACAGCATCGTAGTGCAAATATCCCGTTTTAATTTTCATTTTTTTTTCTGTGATGGTTTTAAACTACGAGATATTTACACTTACATAGTAGTTTTTGGTAGGATTCGCTCCCACAAGGAAGGTTTTGTCGCAAGTCTCTACGTCTAACAGGACTTTTGGGCTGCTTATCATTAACAAAATATTTGATTGGACCTGGAGACTGATACACAGAAGGTACACTATTCAGAGAAGGAGTAACAGGTCGAAAGTACGAGCAGATACATAACTGAATGCCAAGCTGTGACTCCACATGGATCATTTCTAGGGAGAAATCACAAAAACCGGGAGAAAGAATATATGTCTTTACGGCTAACAAGTTTCGAAACATCGCTACTTAGTTACTTAATTTGAAATATCGGTTGTAACATTACAGTGTTTTTTCAATGTATCGGTTTCAGCAAGATTGATGATTAAACATCGATAATCGGTGGAAGAAACCCCAGGTTTTTTGCCCATTCAACAAGTCGAATACACATCCCAGGCTTCGCAATTTACATTCACCTCAGATCGGATAATCCGGAAGAACATTCGTTATTTAAGAACATAAAAAAATTGATATCAAAGGGCTTCGTCGTCGACATGCTTTATATTTACAAATGATTCCGTCGATCAAAAATGTAGTCTGTCGTAATTAATGTGACTTCCTTTACGTTTGCACATCTGCGGTGCATTCTGTTTAACCTGTCAAAATTAATTTTCTTTAAAATATGATCATATTAATATTTTTCACAAATTTAGAGTCCTAGTTGGCCTCTATTACCTTAATTTGTAATTCGAACCGAGTCATAATATCTTTCAATCAGACATGTTTAAAAGCCTTTAGTTTCGTAGCTTAACTTACGTTACAGAAAGAACCATTGTTCTAAACCAGAAAACAGAAGTCACCAGTTCTTAGTTTCGAAATATATAAATATTTACTAAATGTCATCAGGAGGAATATTTTTCCCTCCATTTGAAGCTGAACTTCTTGTTCACGCTGCTCTCGTTTTCTTAGTAGCGAGCAAAAAAGGTGTTACGACTGAGGCTTTTGAGAAGGGAAGCGCACATCGCTCTTTCTCACGGAAACCTGTAGGTGGGTTTCTACCTGATATGTAAGCTGCGGTGCCGTTTCATCAAGCAGGGGTGTCCGGTACTTCTGTATTCCCTTTTCCAGAAGTGTTTACATCGGGGGAAGGGGTAAAACAAAAACATAAGCTGAACATATTTGCCTCAGTATTACAATACATATAAATTTAAAACGTAATAAAATAGTATGAATTTACGTAATAAATATTTGTTTCGTAACCGTTAAGCAGAATATGTTATGTTTGAAACATCAATTTGTGCTTTACCGAGCGAGACATTATGGAATAAATAAATATCCTAAATCTATGACAAAAAAATTAATTTATCCTCAGAAATATTTTTTCGGTGGAAAGCCATTGGTAGATTATAAACACAGCAATCTCAAGCTGAGGTAGCAATATGGCTGAATGTGCGGAGGTAAGTGGTATCGAAGCTGTGGAGACAGTTCCTGGAAACCGAAACGATAACTAGAAGGCCTTTGCAAAGATTCACACGAGACACAATAAGTCAAGACGACCGGTATTTTTTCTTAATAGCTCTCCTCCATGGGCAGACGGCATCGAGACAATTCTCCTGTGCTACAGGAACTGCCATATCGAGGCACAATTTACAAAAGACTCAACGAGGCGGTTCTGTATATATGAAGGACAATGTTATAAAGCCCACTCGCCGCATTACATACAAGGTTTGCGGCTAAATTGGGACCGATTTCACCACCACTGAACTCCTGATCAATGTGCCTGTGTTTTCTTCAGCGGCGTTTCGCTGTACATACGGAACTCGGGTTCCCGACGTGTACACATTTGGAGAGATGCGGGAAGCCATAATTTTCGCTCAAGCGATTCAAATATTACCCATTACGGTGGTCAACTTTTGAAGCGCGTGAGGGAAGATTACGGCTTTCCTCCTCTCAAAGCAAAGCATTTCCCACTAGTAGATATTAATAGCAAGCATTATGCAAAGCATTTCCCACTAGTAGATATAAGTAACAAGCATTATGCAAAGCATTTTCCACTAGTAGATATTAATATAATCGATGCGAAATATTTTCAGAAATTTTGATTAATTTGACACATAGATATCGGAAAAATCGCAATATACTTTACGCCCCTAAAGTTTAAAAAATGCATTGCTATAAAAAGGGACTCTTCCCACATTTGTCTTCGTTTTAATGCTATCTCAATGAAATGATTTTAATCGGGCATTAGAAGTAGGGATATGGGATAAAAAAATTATAATTCGATTAGATATGTGTTTACTCCCTCTTGCTGAGCAATGATCATCTTCCTTACATTTCTTTCTTCCAAACGTAAAACGTATGTTTCAAATCGGACTAGCAGTAACACAAATATAATGCCTACGTGCGGACGGACAAAGCGATATTATGACCACAGACTTTTTTAGGATTGCTAAAAACATACAAAATGCGAAGCGCTGAGGTCAGTTTGTTTCTGCGATACAATTTCACAGTTTATATTGCTCAGAAATATCTTTTCTGTGGGGAGCCATTGGTAGATTCGAAACGCAGCAATCTCAAGTTGAGGTAGCAATATGGCTGAATGTGCGGAGGTAAGTGGTATCCAAGCTCTGGAGACGGTTCCTAGAAACCGAAATCATGACAAGAGGGCCCTTACAAGGATGCACACGTGACACAATAAGTCAACACGACTGGTATTTGTCTTTAACAGCTCTCCTACGTAGGAAGACAACATCCAGACAATTATCATGTGCTACAGAAACTGCGATACCGAAGCACAGTTTACAAAACGCTCCACGAGAGACTTTTGTATACATGAAAGACAATGGTATGTACCCCACTCGTCGCATTATATAGAGGGGGTCGGGCTGAAATGGAACATATACCATTACCCCTGAACTCCTAATCTATGTGTCTGTGTCTTCTTCAGCGACGATTCATGGTACATGCGGAACACGGGTTCCTGACCTGTACGCATTTAGAGAGAGGCGGAAAGCTGTAATCTTCCATCAACCTTTTGAAACATTGACCATTACGGTGGTGGATTGCTGGTTTACTTTGGGATCAGGTTGCAATGGACGTTCACCGCTATATGTATTTCCAGGATGCACCAAGAATGCTGCACCCTACAGGAATAACATCCTATGTCCCAATTTATGGTTTTCAAGAAGTTGTTGACCACCAATTGTTCCATATTGCCCATAAAGCAGGTTCGCAAAGGTACCGGATAGTCGATAAATAACTAAAGACTGAGTATATTCACAAAATGGAGTAGTCTGCGAGATCACTGAACTTAAACCCGATGGAGCATGTCAAGTCTGGAATGTCTTCGGAAGAGTAATTGCACTACTCATTTGCGCTGTAGACAATTTCTGAACTGCAAATTTAGCGAACATTTTCTTAAATACCTTTCCCTGTAATCTTTCTTCCTAATAATGTACCCCCATTTATTCGTGCATTCTGTAAGCTCCGTTTAGTGAGGTCTGTAAAAGAAACTGGTATGCTGATATGACTTCCACGACCTCTCAGATCTCCACTTGGTAGTTACAAAATCAGACACCCAGATTAGGGGTCGACTGCACGAAGTACATTTCTAATTGTAAAGAGACAGGACATCTTCAAGATCCTTTTGACGGCATCTGCTACGCCGTTTCCTTTATCATATCTGCTAGGAAAATAAAGGAACGCATATTAATCACATAAATTAGATCAGATTACATGTAGAGGAATTTAGGAAGGGTGTGTCTGGCTCCAGTTCTCAAACAACCCTTATAAATAGGAAGCTAGGAGATTTGGGCTAGAGTGCCCTATAGGAAAGTGACACGGAAGCGAGGTAGAAAGGTGGAAGGATGCGCCCTTATTTATTACCGGGGGTTCAGTACCTGGGGACTGACAGCTTAACGTGCCTATCCAACTCACGGCGGATATTTATTGGTTCGGACACTTGTACCTGTCCGGGATCGAACACGAGGTTTCTCCGTGTCAGTCTCGAACGCTGACCACTAGGCCACCCGCTGCCAATATTAATCATATATCATTTGTACAATTTTAATCAAAAAATTTGTATCACATACCATTAACATCTAATCGGATCATGCAGCCAAAATTAAAAAGAAGAATCGTGGTAAACGTCAGAAGAAGAATATATGTAATACTTGATATATTCAGCTGCATTTTTTTTGCTAAAAAACAAATTTCGCAACGATTGAAGTGGAACAAATTATGTAACACCCTAGTATTCTTTACACGTAACGGTTGGTGACTATGTTAAAATTGAATTCTCATGGTAAAACAAAAATGAGATGGGAATCACAAAAAGTGCGTTAAAGTTGTTATCTAGCAATATTTGGACACCCTTTGAATATCTTAGTTAGGAAAATACCTTTCCGTTACGTTTTGGACATAAAAACATTCAATAGAAAAATATAAACATCACATAACATTAAAAATGTTTGATCTAAACCGCAGCTTTACGTTTTGAACGATTATTCCCGTCGATATTACAAACACCTAACGACATGTTATGGAATATTTGTAAGTGCTTATTGACGTAGACCGCTTTACCATTGGTATTCATAAACATCACTGTTGAAAATGAATGAAGTAAGTCGTAATCAAGTGCCACCTCGCAAACCGACATGTTTATTAACCCCCAGGGCCATGATGAAACAATAGCACGACTGAGAGTGCAAGATATCTCGATCGACAAAATAAATGGATTCAAAATGTGGATTAACAATCCAGTGCCAAATAAGCAATAAACCGTGCGTAAAATTTACACGACCTTGGGGGACCTAGGTCAGCAACTTTTTGTGATATGGGAATAATAGTGGTCTGGGAACAAATCTGCCTAGAAACAAACCGGTAAACCTGCGAAATATATAGGACATGTCAGTAGACCTCTCCAGTATTTCCAGGAAAAGCAAAAAGACGATGCCATTGCTCTGTACATGAGAGATGTCATCGCCTATTTGCATTAACTCACGTCTTTCTTATTTGCTTTCCATGAAGAGCAGTGCGAAAATGTAAAAGCTATTCAGCTGAAAAAACGGCAATGTTCGGGAAAGATTAATTTATGGAGTGCACACATTTTGTAGGTGGAGGTTGTATTTTCAAAATCGTACCTCACTGTGTATTTAAACCAGTGTGATACGAATTTCTGAATTAGTTTACATTTTGGTCTGTTCAGAAAAGATATGAATAGTAAATACCATGCTAGGGAGCTTTTACAAGCTGACTACGGTATTTGGGGACAACTACGCTTACTGAAAGGCGAAGTGTACATAATCAACGAAACCTGATTTTCCGGATTACAATAACACATTAAAAATATAAATAGATTTATCTTTTTGAATGTTATACTAAAACGTGTTTGTGTTTTTATTTTTTGCACCAGCCTGTGCTACTCTTAGGTATCCGATTTCATAAACCTAAAGAGCGTATCCAGTACAAAGCAGTACATTAATAGAATACCACAGAAGTATTATTTTAAAACCTTGCAAAGCATAACAACCAAATATGTGTAAAATTATGAAGAATCATCCAATGCATAATATATTACGTGAAATTGACACACCTGAAATAAAATCTATTAACAGGTCGCCTTTGTTTGATTTCCAAGAGTAGGTCCAAATGTACCTTCAAATTTCGTTTCATTTGCTTTTTATTTGTATCTTCAAATTTCGTTTCCTTTTGTTCATAGATTTGATATTTTTATGATATTAAGTGAAGACAGCAGTGTACAAAGCATAATATCTACAAATATGTTATTCTGGAATTTGTATTTAAAATACGTGTTTGGAATTTATTATCGCGTTTGATATACCTATGTATGCATTTTCCTTGTTACTTTATTAGAGGCTTCCGAGTGAAATGCTGTTGAACGTTCCGTGAATATCTGATTGGATAAGAAACATTGCTTCAAATTTACATTCCGTAAAAATGTAGTATGAAGGAAATCACTGTTATTACAAGAAAAAAAGCAATAACAAGAAAATCGGTTTAGAAAAAACAAGAACATTTTTGATACCAAAAGACCAATTTAAAATTCCCTACGTTTTCCTTAAGAAGTAGTATGAGAGACAGACCAAAATACAGAAGGAACATAAACATATATTTTACTCACTAACTACACATAAACTCCTTTGCTGAAGACTTGCATCGAGTCACGTAAAGCGAAACAATCCACATGACTGTCCCAGCATTCCATTGGTTTTATAAAGAGATATAGTCCCTGTGTTACATATTTTCTTCTTCGGAAATTACAATTCCTGTTACTTAGTGGAGTAATATATACGTTCATTACCGTGCGCAGTCGTCCAAACAAAAATAGTTTAGTAAAAAGACAAGGACTTAAGAAATGATTTGCAAATCTTATACTGTTTCGACAGAATTCTCCACAAACTTGGAGCAATGTATGAAACCACCTAACATAAAATTTACCCACACCACATAACATGAGTGTTTAACAAAAATGTTACAATTTAGATGGAGCATGAAAAGGTAAGGATCTACGAAGCTGTAGAACTTTAATTTATGGCAGCAATATTGTACTTGTACGGAAATGTCTCTCAGAAATGCTGTGCAGAAGAGTAAATAAGGTTATTCATGTATTTGAAGTAATCGACAAGGTTTTTCTCTGTGATGTAGAAGTCATTGTGCGGTTCAAGATTTCATCACCTGTGTTGCAAGAGTGTTAAATTATGTAGAAGCATATTTCTATATTTTTTACGTAAAGATACGTTTCTTCATCATAATCACCATCCTCTGTTTAAAAACACGTTTCAGGGATGATTAGGAAATCAAAAACGTGACCTATCTGTAACATGCAAAATATTATGCTACACATATTATGCATTTGCAATGATTCCATATGACAAAATTACCAGAAACTCCATATATATCATTTCCTTAAGATGAAATACGTTCTGTGCCATGGCTGCTAAATCCTAAATGCAGAGAGAATATCGTTAATCTCGTTTCGTTATGGAAATTATGATATAATCCGAATCAAAAGAGTGAACGCCGTAAATTTATTTGCTTGAATACCGCCTAGGTCTACAGTATATTAACGATTACCAAAAGAAACGTTTCTGGGAAAGTTTGAATTTACAGTTTCAAATAAAGAAGTAGCATTACTGGATACAGAACTCTTTTTCAACAATCAAACAGGGTTCGGGAAATTGCGTGTACTAGAACCAAAAGCTAATAAAGTTATTGGGCTGTTTATATGGCACTTGAGTTTGCGAAATTAACGGAATTAATTATTAATATAAAAAAAAACAGCTTTTGTTTTTGTCACATCTAACGGTTAGATGATATTCTGGAAATATTAGCCAGTAAATTTTATCACAACCCCTGCAAGTGTTTCGTGTTTATTTAAATAAAATGCAATACATTTGCTGTATTTGCACTGCAACTGGGAAAAACCCCTTTTTGATTTAAATATTTATAGCACTGCAAAAGAGTGATGTGTTTTACGACATATTTCTCATTCTGTGTATTTTAAATGTTATTTAGTTAAATGCATTTGAGAAATTATTTAGTTCATGAAATACTAGTAATGGGTGTTGTATTGTTCATGAAACTGGCGTTTTCTCGAAGGAAAGCTAGGATATTTTGATTTGACGTTACACATTTTTTGAAAGTCTTTCCTTAGAACTAACGGAAACTTACGACGATTTTTGTTAGAGAATGATTTAACAACAATTTCGCACTTTAGATATATAAAGGCAATGCGTAAACAAACATAATATCATTTTTGTGCACACTGGTTTAAAAATCAATGACAGAGATTGGAGGAGATTCAAATATTCTGAAGGTACTTTCAGCATATTGGGCACTGGTCATCTACCGGCGCTTCTGCACATTTGAAATGCGGAGAAAATCGGTCAGAAAGGAAATGTTCCGCCTCACACTAACTATTGATATCATTCAATGTGATGATACGGTATCTCTGAACATCACGTGGTGTAGCACGAAATATGTACATTGTATTGCATGATAAATTGAATAAAATATTTGTGATATCCTAATTAGTACTACAATTCAGCTGAAAAGAAATTTAAGCAGATAATTTTGGAATATAATTTTCAAAAAACTTGCTTCTACAAAAAGGGTGGAAATATGTTCTGAAGTACAAGCGGAAACATTTGCAGTAGAATACTGACATTCTTGAAAATTGAAGTCCTAAACAAAGGTACTCATGACAATAACAGCAACTCTGTAGGTATGATAAATCCGGCTCAATTGCAAAAGTTATTATTCTTACTGATGTTATATTGCGAAGACATAAACATTTCATAAGCTAACACGAATTTAATAGAAATAAATCCTAAATATTTTGATCTCAACGATTGGCCAGAAGAGCAAGGCAAATAATATCTTAATATTAAAAATAAGTGTTTTAGCAGTGAAGTCCATTTCGTGTACACTCAGAAAAACGATTTTTTCGTAAATTCCTTCACAAATAAAATAAAGAACTAAAATGAATTTGATGTTGGCTTAAAGGTGAAATTTGTAAAATTTTATATCGGCTGTACATGAATATCTCTGAACCTGAATCGATGTTGGCAGTGTAAGACTTGCGCCATTAATGTCAAATCATATTTTTAATTCAAAGGATGTGAAGTGTTGAATTGATTTCGTATATAGTGTAGTGTAAGCTCAAAAATATTTAGTTAGATGTTTCCCTTCAACTTATCCAATATTGAAAAAATCATCCGTATTCGTCGACCATAACTTCATATGGCCGTCACAAATGACATCACAGCCAACAGATTGTGTTCTTTCTTTCAATTCGAAATAAGAAGACACTGATGGACTGAACTTCACTGTAAAGTAAGTTTAAATTAGCACAATTTTCTGTGCTTTACATTAAAAATATTCGTTTTTCGTCATCAAAAATGCACGTTTTTATCAATATAATGGATGTACTTCTTGTTTGTGGTGAACTATTCATAGATAGATGTCGGCCCAGTTCGGCTTCCCGAATATAAACAAAACGACTAGGAAAAGACTTATGGAAGTCATGCTCACACGATAATGAATTTTGAACCATCCTTCCGTAAAATATGGCCCAACACTATGCCAGTAATTTTGGGTTTTGTTCCAGATATACCCACAAATATTGAATAATATTCAGATATAGAAAATGTGCGGGCCAGAGTAACTACTGTACTTCTGCCGCGTGTTCTGAAACGACATCTTGACTCATTTCACACAATGCGCAGTTGCATTTTCATTACTAGCAACAGTTTCCTGTCATTGCTAATATTAGTTTACTACTATTTTCCCTCATTTAACCGATTATCAAATGTTCTGCTGATGCTTTTAAGCAACTCACATATGCAATTTATTGATAAATCAAAAGCAACCTGTTTTTGATTCTTTCATTTGTGACATTGCGCTCCATGTCCACCTGGATTTTCTTTTGTTACTCAAAGAATCTCACGATGAAAACCTGAAGGTTATTCGAAGCAACGAATTTGGATTTAGACGCGGGTTTTTTTCAGTATTTTGACAAGGAACCGGGTCCTGCTTAATTTTTTTTTGTTTATATAGGTGCTACTCTTGTGAAATGACCCACTCACACTGACTTTTATCTCTGTTACGATGTTATTTCCCAAAACATAATTACGTTTGTTTTATATCTGACCCATTTTTTTTTTGTTTCACTACAGCTGCCACATAATCAGTTCAATATGTTTAATATTTTGTGATTCTATTTGTTTTAATTCTAATGTAAACACATAAACACGATAAAAAAATTCAGTAGCTTAGTCTCAGCTAAAATAGAAACGTGCAAGCTGTTCGGTTCACTTGTGTCCCACTTGTTAATTGCACATTTTTAAACGGAGCTTGGACTATTGTCTCTACTGAAGTAATTTAATCAATTTGTCAATCAAATAAAGTTTATATTTGTTCTTCATATCAGGTTATTCTTTTCAGCAAAAAAAAACAAAAAAACAAGAACAAAAACCTTACCGTCGATTCCGACGGGCGAAGATTATTCGCAAAGCGAATCTCATTCCAACAACATTTACAATCACTGTTGTAACTGAAAGTGAGGGAGAGTGTGCTATACAGATGAATGTTTGCACACCATCGAGTGAGTGGCCTTCCGCCTCACATTTTACAACTGAAAAAGGGTGCAGTCGTGATGTTCATCATGAGCCTGGCCGTCCCGGTGGCACAGTGGTCTAATCGCTGGCTTGTGATGATTCGTTCGTGAAGGGTCCGGGTTAAAATCCCGGCGAGGCAAGGCTGTTGTGTTTGTCTTACGGTACTGGCTCTCTCCTTTTCCTGAAACCACTTAACCTAAGCTAGGGACGGGCAACAGCTGATAGCCCATTGAGTTGTTCACTGTGGTCGTTAAACCTTCAGTCAAAAAAAATCCTGAACTTGAACTATTGTATTTTCTGTAGCGGTTGAATGAATTTGTCAATGAAATAAAATGTTAAAGTTTACATTTGTTGTTTCATATCAGTATACCCTTTTCAAAAAAAAAAAAAAAGAAATAAACTAACCGTCGATTCCGACGAATTTCGGCTAGTTCACAGGAATTAAGAAAATAATCATTCTGCATTTGAAACCAACGAATTCGTCGAAAGCGATCATCTCCACATTATCAAATGCTTCATTACGATTTGACCCACCCCAAGTAGGGAGATCTTTTCACTTTCTTTGATGAATCGAATTTTCAGTGAGGCCTGAACATGATGTTTTAATTATTAAATGACTTTCCTTGATCCGGCTATTGCGTGACAATATCTCATGCACTCTAATCCCCTTCTCTCACCGCCAACTGATTTTATTTTCGCCTAAAAGGCTACAGATGCCGTGCTATGTATAATATAATCCTTATCTAACTCTTTTCCAGGTACTGCATTAGAAATATGAGATTATGTATTATCACAGTCATCGAGCAAACTGTGATGACAAGAAATTTTCTTTCGCTGCGCCCGTTTCATCTACGAAATTTTCACATATCAAGTCCTATGGAGAGCATGCTTTTTGTAATCAGATATCATACGATCTATAATATGGGTGCCAGATTATTTTAATGTTTGTATTTATGCAGCTAATATGTATTTTGCCATAGAAGCACGGCAGTCCTTTGTGCATCCAGGGCAAAACTTTAAATACTTAGATTTCGTTACCAAAGAATTCCACATGATATACTAAATTAAGCACAATGATATCGCCACAAAAACTAAAAATTCCATACTAAGTAGCCCGGTGTGCAAAACTTAACGACGAAGCAGGAAACATGGATTTTGGGTGGAAATGCTATTTAAGACAACGCCTTAAATCGCAATTCCACCCAAACACCGTGCTTGCGTACAGGTGCAAGAGCACGTACTTGCACCTGTAATGGAACAAGCATTGTTGTTTGTGTGATATGAGGACAAAATGCACTGACTCAGTCCCATGGTATCGGTTAAGCGTTAGTCACCTCACTAGGTGCATACGTTTAACAGCCGTTCGATTGTGTTTGCTGTGTGCGAGATACAATGAAATGACTTGTCCAGAACATCTTGATGATTTTATTCGAGGTGGAATAATTGGAAGGCTCGAGGAGCAGCGAATTGTGATGAGCGTTGACTGACAGTACGGTATGCCCCATAGCTTCGTGTCGCATTTGTGGTCGATCTTTAGGTTGACATGTACATCTGTGGGAAAGACCGGCGGATCGTCCATAAGAAATTACCCTACTGAGGACTTCTATGTGCTCCAACATGACAAGAGGGATCGACAACGTACGGAAAGTCACTTTGAAAAACAACTGGACTTTATCACAGGACGCAAAACGTCGCGGTTTATAGCTGCCAGATGGTACACAAGAGTGCACTGTTTGCCTGATAAACAGTACTCTGTGATCCATTAAAACTGCTTACCGGAGACATTTACATTTTTCAACATAATATAAGGACTGGAGAGCAGAGCAGTGGGAAACAGTACTCTTTACTCATCAGAGTAGATGTAGTCTCTCGAGCGATTCTGGTCTAATCAGGCATGGCGGAGACACTATGTATCCCCCGAGAACATCAATTGAAGGCATACATATGGAGGCCGCGGTGTTCTCGTATGGAAAGTGTTCTAATGGAAGGATGTGCGGAACTTAAAATACTGGAATGGTGTACTATAACAGGTGCCAGCCATTCTAATATGATATTTGCTCCACATTTTTGTCTCTATCGTTCATTAACAATAACTGTGTGTATTGTTTACTAACTGTGTGCGATGCTTCTCATTATCGTCCATTAACACTAAATGTGTGCATTGTCACACAGTTAGTGTTAATGGAGGATAATGCCACATCCTATTGTATGGTGGCTGTCGGTTTAATTTTGGAGAATGAAGACATTCAGCTGATGGATTGGCCAGGACTTATCCCCGGCTTAAATCCATTAGAACACGTGTGGAATGTTCTGTCGTTATGTGTTGTGGCACGTCAACCCACAACGGAAACATTCCAACAGCTGAAGACGACGCTGACGGAAGAATGGACGATGTTACCTCAAAAACTCATCAACAACCTAGAGCAAATCATTCACCAACGTTAAGGAGGAACATATCCCTTTCTGATTTCCTCCTCTTCCCTTTGTACTGTCTTTGGCAGTGATGCATCTGTATCATGCCACACATTTCTATTTAGCCAATTCTGAATAAAATGCCACTGTGTCCTTCTGTATCTGCAGTTGTGTCATTGTTGTATCCGTCATCACTTCGGTAATTAACGAAGTTTCCATAGTTTGACTTTAAGGTGGACCTCAAGGATTTTTCTTCCTATACTTCCAATGGGAAAACTTCTGTACACATTTTCTTCACAATTAATGCGTTCCCAAGGATGAAAATTTGAACATCGATTAAAATAGCTTCATTTTATAACTTGGAATACTTAATATTTTCTCAAACATAACCATAATTATGCAATCCAACATTTGTTTGCCTACTGACGTCATCAAAGTACAGGTCGCGCCATCTTTTTTCTGGTTTCAACACCACCAAAGGAAAAGTTATTCATTTTTAGTATAATTATCGTTATGTTTTAGAAAATATTAAGTATTCCAAGTTATAATAGGAAGTTATTTTAATCGATGCTCAAATTTTCATCCTTGGGAACGCATTCATTGTGAAGAAAATGTGTACAAAAGTTTTTTCCATTGGAAGTATAGGAAGCAAAATTACTTGACGTCCACCTTAACATATACAAGAAGCTTCTGTGCGACACCACATGTCTAGTCGTGGCTCGTCCTTAAGTTTTGCAAACCAGTTTATATCGATATATAAAATCTTTGCTTACTCTGAAAATACCACTGGGATCCTAAAATAATCTTAAATGCTCTTATACGAGGGAGAATCTTAAAGTAACAAACAGCAGATTTTTTTCTCTTTCCAGGTTGTGAACAGCAGTTCGGAATGTGACAAGCAACGAGTTTGAATATCACGCTAAAAACCGAGTTGGCTGCATCAGGTGTCGCCCTGGTGGAACACAGTGTGAATGACGAAACAAAGATGTCGCGTTTGTTATTGTCGTCGACGAATGAAAAATAACGCGGTGTAGTCCGATTTTTGTGGGCAAAACTGAAACTTCCAATGGAAATTAACAAAGAAATGGTTGATTTGTTGTGGTGATTACCTGGACAGCAGAAATATCTCCAGATGGTGCAGTTTCTTTTCAGAGAGTTGTGGCAACCTTCCCCGATGCGTCACGTTATCGCCGAATGGTAAGCGCGTCATCCCCTGCCACTTTGAGAGGCATTGGACAATCAATTCTGAGTGACCGGAAGATCCACCTGCGCACATTGGGACAGAGGTTGAATATTTCGTACGGTATAGCGTGCAGTACTGTACATAACAAATTGCAATTTCGTAAGGTCAGTGACAGATGGGTGCCAAAGAACTAGAGAGACAACCAGAAGGGACAGAGTACGATGTCATCTTTGGATCATCCGACGAGTTACGCAGAAGGACATGCATTTCTGGCAGCTGCAGTGACGGTCGAACAGTAAAATTTCCGCAGGGGTGTAGTCCTGGCGTACCACTACACTCCCAAAACAAATAAGGCTAGTCTGGTGTGAAATTATTCCGAATACACGACACCAAGAAAATTCAGAGTAACACAATCTGCCCAAAAAGTCCTTATCACGGTGTAAAGGAAAATGCATGGCTTTTTCCAGGTGGGCGTTCATGCAATGGGGACCACAATGAATGCAAAAAACGTATGCTAACACATTCACAATGTTGCTTCGTGCTATTCGTGACCAAAGACCCAACAGAGACGCTGTTTCAGAAAATGAGAGTTCTATGATGAGGCAATATTGAAGAATCGTCATTAGGTGAAGTTAACACATCCACTGACACAGTTAGCGACTGGTATCAGTTTTACAGGCAACGAATTTGCTTCCCTTCAAATGCAAACTAATAGAGGGAAATCAAAAATGTATTTCTTAGTCCATATTCTGGAATATCTGTTCAGACGGAATTGTCATTTTTTCCCTGAACACGGCTTTGAAGTGTTGATTCGCATCATCACACTGTTCTTCCCTGGCATGTAATTAACTGAGTTTAAATTCAGTAATCAATTCACTTATTCTGCCAAATAGACACTTTCTCATTTATGAGGAAACAAAACGTTTACGTCATAATAAATGTTTTGAAATAGGGGCAGAACTATTATTCACATAAAAGTATTTTTACAGGCCACTCAACTATAATCACGCAACGGGATTACACAACTCACCTAAAGTATCTTTCCGCGAGACCGATAAATAGCAGCACTTTACCGCTGGCAAGTATACCGCAGGAGCACGTCCAGTTGGAAGCATAACACGTCCTTATTTTCTGAAGTGGAAAAGGGAGGACGACGATCTCTGCTCGGATCAAAGGTGTTGCCCTGTGATATTACCGCATAGAGCGCTGGATGCTTAAGAATATCAGTGAGACAGAGACTTACACATCATCCGAAAACATTTTCAACAAAAATAGGTAGACAAATGACGAGAAGCCAAGAAGACTTTCATCTATTCATGAGTAAAAAAAGGTAGAACGATAACAATGAACGCTCCTTACCTCTAATGTTTACAATTGCCTTGCAAATATTTCCCATACTAAAATTAATGGGCTCACTTCTGTTTTTCAACGCAACTCTAAAAGGAATCAACAAATACCAACCAGCGGACTTTCTGACCAATGAAACCCAAAACCGTCCGTGAAAGATCACAACACAAACTACACTAAACGCATTTGAAAATTTGGTTGTGTAACCCTTAGCAGCTTGGAGTAGCCACGTAAACATCGGTTAACCGTCGAGAGCCACTACATTGGGAACGAAATCATTAAAATCGGACCTTGAGTAATTTCAAGAAGGCCGTCTGATCCGATGAGTCTCGTTTCCTTTTGCACCATATGGACGGCATAGCAGGTATGTTTCCCTTTCCGGGGAAAGTGTTGCCACCCGGATGCATCGTGGGACGAAAACAAGCCCGTGATCATACTTTGGGTAATGTTCTTTGCAGACCCGGTACACCGTTTCTTCGCAACGGTATTCCTTTCCAGTAGTGCCCTTCTTTCAGCAGGAAAATGCTGTATGTCAAACGCGAGGAAGACTACAATTAAGTCAACTCACGTTTCGTTTAGCATTTCCCTGAGAATGCTAAACGAAACGTGAGGGAGACTACAATTAAGTCAACTCACGTTTCGTTTAGCATTTCCCTGAGAATGCTAAACGAAACGTGAGGGAGACTTACAGGTATTGCCATGGCCACCAAATTCCCCAGGCAAAAGTCCATGGTTTGTGATTGAACAGCAAGTCCTATCTTCGGCGGATGAACCTCGTCACTTTGAAGAGTTAAGGATCCGCTGTGAACGTTTTCGTTCCAGATACCACAAGACACATTTAGAATTGTTTTAGTGTTTATACCTCACTGAGTAACAACAGTTTTTTAGGGGGCGACTTATGTCATGCTACGAAGGTTGTCATAATGTTTCGGTCCTTAATTGTGTAACGTTTTTAGCTCTTAATACCTTTTTTCTGAAATTGCACATGAATGCCGATACTTCAGTGTGCAAAAGCATTGAACATCAATAGCTTCGGTGGCTGCGTAAATGGGAAATCATTATCCATGCATTTCTAAACATTACGTACTGAATAAATATCTCATAAGAAAGTAGGTGAGTGCTTATTCTGCCGAGTATGTTAGAAAGTAGAACCTTTTCAGTACTTTTACATTTGGTGCTGTTATACTTTGGATATCCAGTGATATTGAATTTGGGCTGAAAAGATATTGTTCTAAACATATTTAATAAAAATGCAATGCGAAATGGAAAATACCTTCAAAATAATATGGTGAAATATAAATGTAAATGGACGATGTCATCACTCCTTCCACGTTATTTTTTAAACAACGCATAGCGACTGAAAAATTGTATTTCGGCACTGCTGGGATCGAACCCCAGAACTCTCGATAACTAGTCGAGTGCGTTCGAATTTACGCTACAGCGCCAACAATTCTCAGCGCCATGCGCGGTTTATCAGTCAGCGCATGGCGCTGAGAATTGTTGGCGCTGTAGCGTAAATTCGAACGCACTCGACTAGTTATCGAGAGTTCTGGGGTTCGATCCCAGCAGTGCCGAAATACAATTTTTCAGTCGCTATGCGTTGTTTAAAAAATAACGTGGAAAGAGTGATGACATCGTCCATTTACATTATCTCCACGTATTTGATATATATCAACCATGGTGAAATATATTATTACTTTACTTGATTTAAATTTACATCTAATTATACAACTTCTGATTAGTGTGCCTTCCGCCTTTAAATAAGTATTCAGGTTGATGAAGTTACAAAGCTTTGTTTCAAATCAGAGACAGTTAATTTGCATACTCAATTTCGGGAACGCACATAAGCAATATCAAAATTTAATGAGCAACTCTTTAGACAATAAGCAGGAGTTCGTTCACAATTTAAAACCACTGGTTCTGGGGGTGGGAGAGAGCCTGCGTAGTGTGTCCAAAGCTCCACCATGCTTTATATGTAACTTAAACACTGACCCAACTGGGATGAATGAATGTTGTTTTATACCAGCGTTTCAAACCGTCCTTCCACGGATTTGCGAACAACTAATGTCTTTCGAATAAAAAGTGCATTTCACTCAGTTTTTAACACTGAAATTGAAAGACCAAAAAAGCATAAGGAAACCTTCTTGCACTCATATCTCTTGTAGGTCTTCCATGAACAGGTAATAATGCCACGTACTAGTAAATGTGCGTAAATTCTTTTGACGAAATTGAAATGTGGAAATCAAATAATTATTTGTCATTCATTTCGAAAAATGTGAGAAATTTCAAAAATTTCAACATCGGTAAAGCAGCAAATTTGAAAGTAAAAACGAAATTATGGGTGCATTTATATATCCTGCGATAAAATAATTTGTTTCCTGTCGCAGTAACGAGACGTCCAGAGATAAATAAGTGTAGATCGCTATAGTGCACGAATACTTTGGGAGATTCATCTTACTTTATGGAATATTTGACTTATCAACAGTGTCCGCACGATTTAGATAAATACTGCCTAGGATGTATAGTTTTACTACATGGAAGAGCTGTTGCACTATATTCTGATCGATTTACACAACTGTTTCTTAACAGATATACAACAAACAAATCACGATTCAGTAGAAGGATAGATACCACGCTTCGAAAATGCTAGTCCTAGTGTGTGAGCTAAGCCTCATGAAATCTGTCATTAGAGCATACATTAAAGAAATTTTTACTGTTTATAACTTATAAGAACAGAAGTTGTCTCTCTAAAAACTGCATACTAATCAATTACAGATGATTTTGATTATTTCTCTGAAAATGCAGAATATATTATACAAAAGCGAATATACAGTAAAATATAAAAAACCTGAAACTACCTCAGCAATTTTTTATATTGTCCTTATTATATGTACTTAGACTGTGATTTAAGATAAAATGAATTATTTTCATACAACCTTGTTTAGGTAAAAAAAAAAGTTTTATACATTTCTGAAACAAAACAAGGTAAACATAGATCCGTTTTTTAAGTCTATGCTTTATTAATTTTTTTCACATTTCCTTGGAATTTCAAGGTTCTTAAACTTTGAAATTTATATTTCCATATGTAAAAACTGAATAAATAACCTTAGGGTGGATATATTTATTACTTACGGTATGAGGTTAAATAAAAAAAATACCACCTAACCATTAAGTGTTAAACGCTACGCATTTTCTTGATGGATTAAAATGTTAAACCCATTTTTCCAGACTTAAACCCGATTGAGCATCTGTGGGACCGCCTCGATCGTGTTGTTCGCTCTATGGATACTCTACAATGCACCCTTCAGCAGCTGTCAGATGAACTGCACTAAGCATGGCTCCACATACCTGTGATAACCTTGCATCCCCTTACTGAGTCACTCCCAGTCGGTCTAGCTGCTTTTTGTGCTGCACACGGCGGCTACTCTGGATATTAGCTGGTGGTCACAATAATGTGACTCGACCGTGTATAATGCGTTTCTAAACATAGTGAGAAAGACTGGTGTTTCAACGAATGGGATACTTCATTTGCTTGGGAGAAAACATCGCCATTACATTCGGCCTGAAAAATGTCTGCACAGCGAGTTAAGTGGCATGACCAACAGTACGAAAAGTCACACTACGAATTTTAACTAAAAATTAATTACACATACCAATGCAAAACTGCTGATTGTATTTCCTGAATTGGTATATTAAATTCTTATTAAAATAAACAATAAATTTGGCGCATTTGGATTTTAAACAGCTACAGTATCGTCAAATTTTTGGACCACGTACTGGGTTTACAGTTTCAAAGTTTCTGTCATATTATACAAGTCTATGCATAGAAACGGATAAAAAAATACCCGAATATTAGTTATGTCTGTTTAAAGCAGTGATACTTTTATAAGGCAACATGATTATGTCGAGTGGGAAGGAATAGGGATCTCTTATTTTCTGAATAATTTGCTATATGGACATCATTTTGAACAAATATATTTTCCGTGATGATATGAAATTGTAAAAATATTTTGTAAACGGTTTTGTTCGGTTTATTATTTGGAAAACAGATTATGTAAAATTTATTAAATATTGTTTAATTTGCATGTCTTTTGTAAAAATAGATCGTGCTTCTGTTATCGGTTTGTCCGTCCGTCTGTCTGTACCCAAGGTATCTTTGCAACTATTAGTCCAATTTGAAAAATTCTTTTTGCATTCGGAAGCTTGAAACATACGCATGATGATCCTTTATTTCGTTTTTTTTTTACGATGTACAATTTTACCGCTAGAGGGCGTAAATGCAGGGATGTCGAATTCAATATTACGTTTTAATCCACATATTTGCTTCTAAACATCCGATTGAAAAAATTATTTTACCTTTCGATTGCACTTATGTCAAAGAGTGTTTTAGATATAGTTTCCTGTTCAAATTACACATAGATGTTCCGCTAGGGGGCGTAAAAGTAAATTACATTTTTCTCGATAACTCTTCTCCTAAAACCGCGATTTGAAATTTTTTTTTCAGCGGAACATCTCCTGATGGAAAATCTTTTGCATATAATTTTGAATTTTTGGTAAAAAATACTTTGGCCACCAGGGGCGTAAGGGTTAATTTTTGCTTCTGATGTATTTGCCAAAAACTCTGAGCTCCTAAAACATCGATTGAAAAAATTTTTCGTGGACTGATGCCACTCACATCAATAAACCTTTTCGGAACATTTTCTTCCTAAAATATCCCATAGTTTCTCCGCCAGGGGGTAGACGTATATCTTATATTTGGTCAATATCTCTACTTCTAGGAGTCCGATTTGAAAAATTCCAACTTTGTTGCATAGTGTTTTCCGTGTGCCATGTTTTTCATATAATTTCAAAATTTTCAAGTAGTGAATAGACTTTCCGCTAGGGGGCGTAAAGGTAAATTACGTTTCTCCCTATATCTCTGCTTCTAAATCTCCGATTTGAAAAATTATTACTGCACCTGATACAACTCCTGATGGGCTCCTGATGGAAAATCGTTTGCACATAATTTCTAATTTTTGTAAAAAGAATGGCTTGGCCACCAGGGGGCGTAAATCTTAATTCCCGCTTCTGATGTATTTGCAGCAAAATATGAGCTTCTAAATTCTCGATTGTAAAGAACGCCGTTTGTAGACCGATACTACTCGTGTAGAAAAACCTTTTAGAAACATTTTCTTCTTAAAATAGTGCATGGTTTCTGCGCCAGGGGCGTAGACTTATATATTATTTTTGTCAATATCTCGACTTCTAGGAGTCCGATTTAAAAAATTTCTTCTTTGTTGGATAGTGTTTCTAGTGTGACATGTTATCCCTATAAATTCAAATTGTTCAAGTAATTCATAGACTTTCCGCTAGGGGCGTAAAGGTAAATTGCGTTTTCCACTATTTCTCTGCTTCTAAACCTCTGATATGAAAAATTCTTTCTGCACCGGATACAGCTCCTGATATGAAATCGTTTGCACATAATTTCTAATTTTTGTAAAAAAATGGTATGGCCACCAGGTGGCGTAAGTCTTAAATTCCGCTTCTGATGCATTTGCAGCAAAATATGAGCTTCTAAAATCTCGATTGAAAAAAAAGTCTTCGGTTGACCGATGCTACTCATGTCGACAAACGTTTTAGGAACACTTTCTTCTTGAAATAATGCATGGTTTCTACGCCAGGGGCGTAGATGTTTATCTTATTTTTGTCAATATCTCTACATCTGAAAGTCCAATTTGAAAATTCCTTCGTTGTTGGATAGTGTTTCCGATGCGAAATGTGTTTCCTATAAATTCAAAATGTTCACGTAAATCATTTAAGACTTTCCGCTAGAGCGCACAATGGTAAATTGCGTTTTCTGCTCTTAAAACTCCGATTTGAAAAGGTCTTCCTGTATCGCATACGAGATCTGATGGAAAATATTTTTCACATAATTTCTAATGTTTTGTAATGAATGGATTGGCCACCAGGGGTTATAAGTGTCAATTTCTGCTTCTGATGTATTTGTAGCAAAATCTGGGCTACTGAAAACTTGACTAAATTTTTTTCTTGGACCGATACTGCTCATATGGATAAACCTTTTGCGAATACTTTCTTCCTAAAATAAGGCATGGTTTTCCCACCAGAGGATGTAAAGTCACATCTTATTTTTGTCGATAACTCTGTTTCTAGGAGTTCGTAAGCTCAAGATTCCGTTTACACCAATATCTAAGGGATTAAAAACCCGATTGAAAAACTTCTTTCCTCCGTCAGATACTATTGTTTTCCATACCGGTTCCATTTCCCTTGAATAGCTTTGATAAATTTAATTTGCGTCAGAACGGATTCAAAAGACGTGCTTACTACACCCGAAAATTCGGTGTCATCTTTCTTATAATGTCTTTCTTGTCGTAATTATGTGGGAAAAAGCCTTTGAATAAGCATTATTTGTGGTAAAAAAAAAACTGTTCGACTATTTAAAAGTACGCAACGTGTTTTAATTGGACTTGTTTTTGACACCCAGAATATAACAAACGGCTGTATGAATACCTATGTGTCTGTAAACATATGGAGCAAGAGAACAATGTGTTTTGAAGAGAACATGCAAGTTCTATTTTCAGTCTAATCTTCAACGATTTATTTTGAAGATTAGACTGAAAATACATAAATATACATTTCTTTTTTTTTTCACGGATACTCCAGATAGTTTTCCCATTTCTGTAGCATTTAGTCGAAATCAAGAGCTAGATTAGCAGGAGTTACTTGTAACAATTATCTATGGATTTGGTAAACCGCATCGAAGTGAACTAAATGCACTGGACGATAAAACACAGTTGCCCCCTTCATAAATGAAATAATGGGGATAGCTTATCATTCTTAAACAGAAAATCAATAATATTGACTGCACTTCTTATTCATATCACACACAAGAAAGTAATAATGGTTGATAAACATTCAAACTCGCCTGTTTAGTGGCGGAGTCGTAGGAAGCGTTGAATTCTAATCATCTGCCAAGACGAGTCCGGCCGCATATAAGCAAACTTTCCTTGCATACGGGACTGGGGAAATTTCAGCCAATCAGAAGCGGTAATAAATTCCACTGAGGACACGTTTGGATGCGGCTTATCTTCATGAGTCACGTGTAATTTTTCATTAATGGAACCGGTGGGTATTACAAACCGATTGATGTAACTGTTTGTCGGAAGGAAAATGCGTTTTAAATGTGATGAAGCTTTTTAAATGATCCCCATTTTTTACACAATTACAGAGTTACATATGAGATACAGTAGTGGCCAAAATTGTGGAACCCTTTTGGAAAAAGTGTATTTTTAAGGTTTGATGGCTCACAACACCGCTTTGATTTGGAGTAATACCATACAATTATATAACAATGGCAAGATAATTTCATCACGAATGTAATGTTGCAAAATGTGTTCAATTATCTGTATTCTATGAAAAGTTATAGCCAAATAACCAGAAAAAGGAAGCACAACGTGCTTAGGTTGATATGAAGTAGCTTTCCTTTATTTGAATGCAGCCAATGAGCTTTAGTGTCAGCCAATCAGGTGTCATCTTGTTTTGGCAATGAGCCAATCAGGTCACAGTAGGATTCAGCTATTGATGTCATGTATTGGAGTAGAGAGGATGACATTTGTCAGTGTGTTATGTGATTGCTGTCAAGTTGGGGTTTTTTTTTGTGTGTGTGTCCTTTCCTTTAGTGAGCTTCTAAAACGCAATAAAATTAAAGAAATGGCTCAAAGAGTTGACTGGTAACCCAGAAAGCGATGTAAAATAGTACTATTAAGTGAACAAGGCTTCAGTTATGGAGAAATTAGAAGAAAAATTGGTGGAACCTTAACCAAAGGTGGCATTTCTAAATTTTTGAAGAGGTATAAGGAGACTCAGTCGCTAAAAAACCAGACTGGTAAAAGCAGGAAAAGGTGACAGAAGGAAATCATCTGGGTGTATACAAGATGAAATGGCGCAATGCAATGTGAAGTTGAGTGCAAGGACTGTTCGGCACACACTGCAGGAATTTGGTCTAAAAACTAGAATTCCTCAAAAAAAGCCATTTTTATCTCTCAAACAGAGGTTAAAAGATTAAACTGGGCTAAAACACATGTTAACTGGACAGTGGAACAATGGAACAGTGTTATTTGGAGTGATAAGACCAAAATCTCCATGTTTGGTAGTTATGGCATAAAATACATAAAGAGAGGAATCGGAGTAGATTAGTATGCTGATTTCATTATATGTACCGTGAAACACTCAGTTGGTGTTATAATATGGGCTTGTATGACATCAAAAGGTGTCGGCATAATTTGCGTGATTAATGAGAATATAAATGGCCAAAAATACATTAATGAAATACTTGAGCCCAAATTGAAGCCTTCCGCACGTGATATTTTCGAAGATAATAAAGCATTTATATTTCAACAGGTTTCAGCTAAATGCAATGTAGCTGCTGTGTGCAAAAAGTGGTTTCAAGATCATCATATTCCACTGCTGGAATGGCCTGGGAATAGTTCAGACCTTAAATCCATCGAACATTTATGGAGTCGACTACTGAAACTTATTAGTCAGAAGCAACCCAGCAATAAACCCGAATTAATAGAAGCAATAATTCAATATTGGTTTCACATTATAACAGCTGCAGAACTAGAAAACTTGGTTCATTTGCTGGGAAGGCATCGTAACGCCGTAATTAACACTAAAGGTTACTCGACTAAGTATAAACTGACATGTTGAATTTGTAAATATGTCATTTTTTTATGTGTTTCACTTTTCTTTTTTATAACTGCTTTTCTAATACCAATTCCTTCATAAAAGTTATTGCATTACATTCTTGAAGAAATTATCTTTCCATTGATATATAATTTTACATTAATCCAAAAAAAAGTGGTGTTAGGAGCCAGCAAACCTCAAAAATACGCTATTTCCAAAATATTTCCGCAATTTTTTACCACAACTGTATGTAAAACGGCCCTGCGCTAACACATTGGTCTGCTGTACTAACTGAAATCCAACTGCTGTTTGTACAAAATGAGGGGAGGGGTGAACAGATGCCAGGAGCATCAACTTTTACAATATTTTACACTGTATTGCCAATCAGTCGTTAGCTTTTACTAATTCATTAGTTATTACCATTAGTTCTACCACGTGCATAGTGCAAAGACTGCTCCTGAATGTACAGACCTTACCAAAATTAAAACTTGGTTTCTAAATTTGGAAATAGAAAAGTTGGACAAATTATAAACACACAAAACATTTGTCACCAGATTTTGTAGTACAATTCCAGGATGTGTAAATGATATAACCAAATTCTTTATACCAGCTCCTAATATCTTGCATGCAATTTACATAGCTTTTAATCGTCGAACCCTGGTTCGTAGAATCACGAACAATTTCTTTTGTAAACGACTCAGAAAGAACAATTTCCGATAAATCCGTACTAACACTAAAATCAGCAGCAGACATGAAACATTTGCGCATCCACAAATTTGCACAACCTCTGGTTACTGCTGGGGAATTCAGATGTAAACACACGTGACACATGAAGTAAGCTCCATGCATAGGTGTCGCCACTGAAACTGAATACAACCCTGTAATTGGCTGACATTTCCCAAATCCCCTGTTAACGTAAGACTTGCTTACATGCGATCCTGCAGCGTACAATTCATGGGAGGTGCATGGTTGGTGTATTTGCCTTACGACATTTGCTGTCTTCTTTCTCTGGACCCAGTGACCACAAATTACAGAGAAACCCAGGGATTTATGTAGAGGAGTTTAGGAATGAAGTGCCTGACCCGTTGGAAGCGAGAAGATTTGGGCTAGAATGCCTTAGAGGGAAGTCATGCAGAAGCGAATTAGAAAAGTAAAGGTCAATCTCCTCAGTACAACAGATTAACGTGCCCATCAAGCGTACAGAGGATATTTAGTGGGACGAGCGTTTCTGTCTGCCTGTGATAAATCCTGATACTTTTACGTGGCAGAACCACAAATTAGGAACGAGTGACTGCTTTATTGTGCATTGCGTTGCCCATGGGGGTCGTTATATACCCAAACAAAGAAAACAGGAACTTTCAAAGTGAAAATCGCTTTATGTTAGTAGCGATGCAGTTTGAAATAATCTGTGTGATACAAATGCAGTGATCCACCATTTCAAAGGAAGTGAGGATAGATTAACCTGACCAATCGCCCATGGCTAGGTTTCGTAGGGAATTACTTGAGCTTGACATAGTATGAATTAGAACATACAGTAAATCATTGAAATACTTTTACATGATAATCTCTTTAAATCATTTTCTTTACAAATGGTGGTTTAATAATAGTTTGCAGCATATTTTGAAAACATTTGGTGCTTTTAGCCTGAGGGTGGCAGCTGAATGGCTAGAAGACGTTCCCTCCAGGATATATTCATAGTTCAGGTATTCCCAGAAATCTCTTCCAGAATAATACCGACGAAAAGTGTGAATAGCGGTTTAAAATGTTCAGATGTAATCCACAGTGGAAATATTTCGTTTTCCTAACAAATGAAGTGATTTGACATTATAAGCTCTAAAATTACTCCCCACATATGTATTTCTTCAACCTCAGTAAAACAGGTCATTAAAAGGAGAAATAAAAGAGGTACAACATGCGCATTTTAGGAGCAATCCATGGAAACTAAATATCTGTCTGATAATTTGTTACATTTGTGTTTAATGGGAAGACCTGTAGCACAGAAGCTTTATTATTGCTTGCTTTCCTTGCTTTTAAATAAACATATATCACATTATTCATCAACTCCCTTTTCTGTTACATAGCGGATTATTTATGATATATGACAAGATTTTATTGTTTCAAATGGCACTATTCGTAAACTAATCAGTCTGTATACAGTCTTTACCCAAGACACCAAATTGCTTCTACGTACCCTGTGATACATTATGGACAAGATCGTTCAGCTGGCATAGACTTATGTCGAAATTATATAATTCTAGACACATACGAGCCTGCTAATTTATTTCTTGAATTTTTACTTCGTGTTCAGACAGCTATAATTTATCAGAAGTTTTAAAATACCTAAAATAGTGCACAGCTCCCGGGTACAGAAAAAATGAGCCCAGAGAAAAGACATATCGTGTTGTTCTCTTGGAACGAATGAACAAATTGTAATGCAAAATGATTTTAAAAAAAGCAGAAGGAGAATATCTAATGTATCTATTCATCATATGAAGTTATCTTTTATATTGCTGATTTGCCTGATAATATCTAATTACGTAATGTGAATTACTACGCTTTCGGTTTATTATTTTAGAAATATATTATAATTACATTTTAAAACTATTTAATTGGTTATCATTGTAACAATGCTAGAGTACAATGAAGCCTTTGAGTAGGTCTCAAATACGCACATAACAAAATAGGTAATCCGTGTATAACAAGTGAGACTGGTAATAGAGATACGAAAAGCAGTAATGTTAACTGGTTCGATCTTTTCTTTAGATTTTATTTATAGGAATTTAAGGAGCACATACGTGCTTTACTTAATACAAGGATATGAATGGCTCTGAGCCCATGCAAATTACAATAGGAAGCACACAAAACTATTACCGCTAAATCACAGCACAATTGATAAAAAGAGCAGTTATGACTTTAAATACAGAAATGTGTTCATATTACCCTTCGCTACATAAGCTCCATTCCCTACCCTTCGAAGTAGGTTCTCTACTAGTCGAGCTCTATGACGTCGAGCGTTTTCGTCCACGAAAAAAAAACGAAACATTGACGGCGACAGCATTCAGCAGGAGAATAGGTCCCAGAATCTCGTCACTGTGTCTCTGTGCCGCCTGACTGCTGTGTCGGATGACGCATACTTTCCCACGTCATCTCATACTTATGATTTTCCAGAGTATAAATACTTGATATCTGCAAAGTAATGTTTCCTGCGTGAACGCTGAAATACGTGATGTGCGGGGTGCCTTCCAGATATGAGCTCGTAGATTCTTAGACTCCTTATTGAACCTCGACCCGTGAGAGAAGAGAACTTGATTCTAGTCGTCGTGTATCCACCCAATGATTTCTTTGAACCCACTTTCTGAGGGTCGTACGGTGTGGTGCGGTCTATAGGACACATACCGTTGGTCTACGTGCATAAAGAACATTTTGGAGAAGGAGATCGCGGATAGTATGAGTTGATAACCTACGTCCTATTAACAAGAGTAGCTTTCGCTCGCGCAGAAGAGCAGTGTTTCTCTTGGGCAAACAGATTTTATTTTGGATACTTATCCACTTTCAAGAGATGGCATTTAGTGACATTGCATTTGATTCTACTACCACCCTCTGTGTCTGACTTACTTTTGCCAGCCAATAGCTCTATACGCCTTTAATTCTGGCAAGTCATGCTGTTGAAACAGATTTCGAGCCAAAAACTTCAAGAAACGAGATCCCACGATAAACGCCACAGAATAAAGTGCCACCGGAGACATTTACTTTCTCATTCCAATCCATGGTTTATGCATTGTGAAGGCACAGACACCAATGTGCATGAGTACATTCATGATTCTACTGTCTACGTTATAATCGACTTGCATTTTTCACGTTTCAGCAATATATGTAACACAACTGGCAAGCACAAATGTCCCACTCCCTAATTATCTTCAGCATTGTTGTTTAAAAATATGAAATCGCACCGAATTCGTTAACCTAGAGTTTATTATAGAATTGTAATAGAAAAGGAAGATACACAAAATAAAATAATGAACATAGTCGGAAGGCAGCAAAGAAAGTGTTCAGGTGCGTGTGTAGGAGAGGGTAAGAAATGTACTGAGCCACATAAAATATATGGAAAACACAATTACGACGGTTCCTCTCAAGAAGTGTGAAATTACTTTTAAATAGTCCTAAGAAAAGATATTTTTATATTGTCATGATTATCCTCTACCTTTAGGACAGTCCGACAGCCGAAAGACTTGGGGCAGAGTGTGTGTGAAGAAATTCTCATGCTGTAACGAATGAGCACATTTTTTTGCAGAAACGGGTGCAGAGTTTTTCGTAATGTAGAAATCTCTGCTCTTTGAAAAACACAGAAGTGATAAACAGCCAATTTATTGCAGAAGCGGAATTATATTTCTATGTAACTTGAGTCCATAAAAGCATGTTTTCATATTGCACGACACAAGTTTAGTCATGGTAAAAACTGTTTGATTAAAGACAATGAAAGATAATTTATCCTAACGGTAACTCTTACTAAATGTAAGAAAATTAACCAGCACGTATCAATTTTCAAAACAAATGTGGTTTTTATTTTCCCAATAATATGTTTTTATAATTCTTCCACATAATAACTAAACACTTTACATAAACTATCGCCCACTTTTCATTAACCGATAAAAACCAAAAGCAGCTGCTCAGAAAGAGAAAGGATTTGTGAAATGTGATGAGTGTGATAAAAGTAAATAAACTGTTTATACCCCAGCATAGCTTCAGAACTCCTGATGATGTTCTAAAGCAAGCAACTTTAAAATCTACAAATAGATGAAGAGAAATCTCGCGGAGATTTAATCACGGTTAAGGCCGACATCGTTATTCGCTGACGACGGTTGAATCTTGGACCTTTAAGGCGATTGTGTGCAAATTGCGTTTGTAAAAGTAGCCTAAGAAACATTGCGAGAATTGATATGGAGCGGCATGTAAATTAGAATATGATTTACTATATGGATGGTATTCCTCCATATTGATGTACATTTCTTTTGACATAAGAGGTTGCTCACTTTTCAGTATAAGTTGCTTTCACTAACAATTTGGAAACTCACCTCCACTGCTTTTTCCAAATTTTTCTCCAAGGTGTTGCTTTGGTCTGGCACACTGCTACTGTGCCCTGCACAATATTCAAGAGCTAACATCTTACCTATACTTGTATTTTTTGTCACCCTTTCTGCTGAAGTTCTATGGGATATGCTCCTGTAATTCTGAGCTTTACTGTTAAGATCCATTTATTTATGCAATTCAGGAAAAGGAATCTCATTCAAATAAATTAGTCCTGGTTCTTCAAACTAGTCCTGCTCGCCTGCTACGTGTTTTGAGCTTCCTACTGTATAAGTGTTGTTGTTACGTTCCAAATATTTAGGTTGAAAAGTAGCTTTGTTTTCAATAGTTGCCTCAAAGTTTTACGTTTTTTGAGGCCAACAACATTTTATAAATTATATTTTTAGGCTAGGGCCCTTTCCCACAATGCATTTGTGTTCTAAACCTTGATACCAGTGTATTAGATTTCGATATTTTCGTTAGTGCGGAGATTTATTAATTACTTTGACCCCTTGGTTTTCTCAGTTGGGTTCTCGCTCGTTTTATTGCTGCACAACAACTTGGTATAAATTTGTGAATCAAACATGTCATACCGCTATAATAGAATGCAGATGCTGTCATTATAGTTATACCTATTTGACGTTGTATACTGCCCCTTGATAATTCTGGTAATGTTTCATTGTTTACTCTTACGAATGCAATGTACAGACGGGCTGTTAAAGGGTCCCAGAGTCGACGGGTGTTAGCCAAGATAGATGTCGGCTGTGGTCGAGATCTACGTCGCTAGTCTTCGCTGCATCTCCTGCTAGAATTCAATATTGCTTCTACTAGGGTATTAGCAAAGCCGCTCTTCTGTCAATGTTGTAAGTCAAATTTGATTTCGTATGCCACCCCTTCGCAATCCCGGCTCTGCTCCTACGCTAGTGTAACAAAAAAATTTGCAGACGATCCCTAAGGAATCCCAGAGTCGACGGTCGTCAGCGGCGAAAGGTGTGACTCTGCACATGATTTACGCCACCAGACTGCACTGAATCTCCCGGTGCATTCCAAAGTTGCTTATACTGTATTAAGGCATTACTGAACATCTTATGAAGCATTTTTGTAGTACATCACTAAATATTATATCTGTCCTAATATTAATCGATGGCAAGAAACATTATTCTAAATATGAGGGCAAGGAAATTCTGCCCTTGACAAAAAATGGCGAGATTAATTATTTCATAGCACACTTTTTCCATATTTGAAAACTTTCGGCATCAAAAAGATCCAAATTTTTATCCTATCACTTTCCATTAAACGCTCACACATGGGAACTCGTATTTGACTTGTTGGCCAGCACTGCTTCTCCGCAAAAGAAGTGGAGCAAAAAAACATTTCCATAGCGCATATATTGTGGGGGAGGGTTATGGCTTTATGGTGAATTTATGGATTTTTTGCATTAGCATACAAGAACACGAATGCATAATATCAAGTTGAAAAATCAAACTTCTCCTGAATGATTGAAGACTTTCAAATTCAGATATTTGTTTCTGAAGATTGTCCTTATTTTATGAAATGAAAATACCGATCAAAGTTAACTTCAAGACACGCTGGATAAATTGTTGAAAAGTTGTACGGGAGTTTGAATACAACGCGTAAAGAAAGAAATATAATGATGTTTCAATCCTACCTTCAAGCAATTGCTAATATAAACACATATGCTATTTTTTCTTACCGTACACATGCAAAATGACAAAAACCGTATATTACTCAGCAAAATGGCTGTATGCACGCTTATTTTTCTTGCACTCTGATGTTTCTTTTTCCATTAACTTTTCTGGCCAAGTGAAAGGTTTAAACACAGCAATCAAAGACTATATATTACATTTTTGTGTAGCGTTTAAAATATAAAATAAAATTTACACATAATAAACTGAATAACTAATTACATTGCATTAACAGGTTTTTAAAGTAAATTATTAATTAAATAAAATAAGGAATGGTTTTATCGCTTTAGAGTTCAAAATTTCCTTTTTTAAATTCCTCACTTTTAAATTTCATTGTGAGATTACGAACTATATTTTAAAACACAACTGCTTAATCGCCATTATTAATGGTATCGTCATTGTAGTTTTTGCGGATTTCTGACAACCCTCAATTCACCAGGGGAAATTTTCTTCATATGCACTGATGTTGCCTTTCGAATCACTTTTGCTAACAGACTATTGTGCCGTGTTTCGAAACCGTGAAGCTTCCATTGGAACTTGCAAAATTAATCATAGCAAGTTCAACCCCGATATTCTTGGAGCAAAGTCTCATTGCCCATTTATGGGCAACACAGTTTTTCGCTAAACAGTGAACAATTTCAAATGTGACTTTTATGAATCAAATTCCTCGCATTTCTTTAATCGCTTTTTAATCAGAGACATCGTGTTCGAAAGCCTGCATCAATTTATTTATTTTCGAACAGTGTGGAAACACTCGAAGTTCATATCCTACATTTTTTACATATTGAAATATGTTTTTCACCGCATTCTAGCTCTGTGAGGATGATTATTCTGTCGTTTCCAGATAACACTTCTCTTTTAGACATCTTGTTACTTATAGGAAATGAGGATTTCCAGTAGGACCGCTACGTGAGACTGGCCGCGGTTAAACTGAACACCTTAAGCAAAAGAGGGGCCGTTCTTTCCACTGAGGTGCTCAACTGGGTGGTGAATGTGACAAGGAACACGATATCTAGCATTGCTATCTCGCATTTCCTCTCAGGCGACACCCCACTTTAGTATTCCCTTATCTCTCTATGATGTCCAGAAATCGACTTCCTCTTCTTGTCTGAACTTTCTTGTCAGAAATCACATTATGTTTTCGACTAGGAGCAGTTCGCTTGTTTTCAATCCTGCTTCCGTGTTTCTGCCAAGGCCGCAGAGTTCTTCTGCTGCAATACTCTTAAGACTGCGGAAAGCCTGATGACGTGACACTTACGAGGCGCCAGAGCACAGCTCCAATGTTTGGCGGTTAATATACTCCTTCTTTAACAGATTGCCTTCCTATCAACATTCATCCTCCGGTACAAAGAGAGACCTCTTTTCATTTGTAATTTTGACCTATATGCCAAGATTTCTAGTCCTGTATTGCAGGACAGTGCGCGGCAGGTATTCTGTGTGTCATTCAATACGGGATTCACTAAATTTCTTATTTTGCTTTTTTAAACTGATCATCTTAGCGTTTTCTCCCCCACGTTAAATCCGTGGTTTTTATGAAATTCTATTCGTTAAAAACAATCAAATTGGGTTTGAAATAACATTATACTAAGCAATTATTTCAGCCTTGCTGGATAAATCCATGATTTCACAACACCTCATTATAAGCAGGATGCAGGATCTGTTGTATTTCTTTTAAAATATGCATGCGTAACATACCAGGTTAACCTATAAAATTGAAATACATAGTTTACTGTCGCTATTTGAAGAAGAAGTTGAAACAAAGAAGGCATATAGCATTATTTTCATATCTAAGCTGGTTTCCCTACACACACGTAAGTGTGCTTACATTATCTTGAAGTGATTAATTAAGGAATTGAACGCCCCAATGTTCTCCCAAAACTGAGAAACGTTATTTCATCGATTTCAGTAAAAAACGAGATGCATGTCTGTCGTAAAGAGTGCGAGTTGATGTGTCTTTCTTTCTGATTTCTTTTAGGAAATGACATTCGTGATATATTATAACGAATAAAATATATCACATCTATCTGCGTAATAGAGTTGTCTCGGATTTGGGCGTAAAATATGTTATGAAGTAGAAGAATATTGAAGGCAGATGTCTTCCACAGTTTATCAAAACCTTTTAAAATTGACAAACATCAAAATAAATGGAAGAGTCGAATCATGACTTTGGAGAATAACTTTACCTGTCGATATGTAAATTTGTGTATATCGTTGAATAAACGTGAATATGGGCAATGATTGGAAAACCCTAAGATTTGAAACACCCTCACAGGAATTCATATCTTGAAATTACGCAGTTCTTATTATCGAAATTTCTGTTTCACCAAGTTTTGAATTATAAGGAAAATTCTACTAAAAGTTGTTGTTACCTTACATTTTTTTGTTCCAAAATAATTCAAGTGTGCTATTTAGTTCAGTAGTAAAATCTATAATACAATTACTGTAGTGCCGTATAGTAATTCATGTCCTCTAATAATATAGCACATTTTCTTTCGATACTTGGTAGCTGTGTAAAATCTTGCTGTGATGCATCTTTAAACTGAGAAGTGTTGACCTCACCTGGAATAATGAACACACATGGATAATTTATTAAAAACTTTACGCTATTTGATTTTGAACAATGACAAATTTCAAATTTGACATTAAATTTTCATGTCAAATTTGAACTGTTTTTTCATTGTTGAAACTTTGACTTTGAAGATTGACAGTATTGGTGAAAATATCATTGTACTTTTTCGTACAATGAACTTTTTACCTATAAAAAGAATTACAGTGAGTACTTTTACATAGTACTCATTGTACGTTTCAAGA
The DNA here is from genome assembly GCA_039090855.1 of Macrothele yani. NCBI lineage: Eukaryota > Metazoa > Arthropoda > Arachnida > Araneae > Macrothelidae > Macrothele > Macrothele yani. Next base: position 2,579,848 of record CM077016.1, read on the forward strand.
GTATCACTTGTCAGATTTGTGTTATCTCTTTCGGCATCCTTTTAACTTCATTATGGCTTTTTAGAGGAATCCTAATACATAGTGCATGATTTGTGCAATTAGGAAATGTAGAAAGAGAAACTCATGGATCATGAAAACGAAAAGAACTGATCACATCATGATCAAGATAAAACACCTCAAGTGGAAATAGGATGGCACATCGCAAGGAGAACTGACCAACATTGGACAACTGAAATACCAGATTTGATGCCACGAGACAGGAAATGGTCTTGGCTAAGACTCGTGGTGGTGTGCCTTACCGTTTATTAAAAGAAAATCCGTTACCCCAGTACCTCCAGAAACACCAGCACAAGGATCCAGATTCTCGCAATGATATGGGGCTCACCACGACGTCCCGCTGTGATTATTGCGTGCATAGACAAGCGATGGTTGATGAAGGTTCGGGTCCAAACCGTTTTTCCAGTAACACCGGAATCTTAACGTTCTCGAACGTTCATTGGCCTGTTGTGTCGCGCGTCGTACAACAGGAATGTTTTCCGAGTGTCTGATTCTAAACTGGCATGTAAATACTTGATTTTAAATTCATGTAATCCTTTGATTTAACTTGCCTGATCGACACTTTCTCATACATGAGGAAACAAAACACTTCTGTCAAAGTTTGGAGTAGGAACATATTTACCATTCATAAAGTTCCTTTTTCAGGTCAGCTAACACACTCATGAAAGAGGATAATTACAAAATTGCCGCGTTGGGTGTTTCACAGTTGCCAAAAAAAGACATCACACCTGAATCGCAGAGAACACGCTGGCTTGGTAGCAAATCCTTACCTGCCTCACTTCGGCTCCATCGTGTCTTGAGGGCGGGACACAGCTCAGAAAATAACAAAAAATCATTGCTCTAAAAGGTAAGTAAAACTTATATTTCAAAAAGTGAAGAAATATATTTCAATCTAACATAAACCTAAATATTATTCAACAATCGTTACAAATATCGAAATAACAATTAGCTTCGTATTTATTTCATTCAGTTAACTAAAATTTTGATAACAGTCTATTTTTTGGTATAAATATGACAAGCATGGTAAGTCAGATAATATACGGAATCTTGAAATTTGCTTCGTCCTGGAGCAGGAAACGAACTCGCGTCTACCAGACAGCGCCCGGGTATGCTAACCATTAGAACACCCAGAACGACCAAGTCTCAAATTCCCGATTAATTTGAATATAACTATCACAGGATTCGCAAGATTCGCAATATGTGATTGTTATATTCAAATTAGCCGGAAACTTAAGACTTGGCCGTTCTTAAGACTTGGCCGAAACTTAAGACAGCAAATGGCATTCATGTAATGGTTGTATTAAAATTTATCGGACACTTGAGACTTGGTCATGCTGGGTGGTGTAGTTGTTAGCATATTTGGGAGCTATCAGGGAGACGCGGTTTTGATTCCCGCCCCAGTACGAGGAAAAAATCCAGTTTCGGAGGTTATCTGACTTACCATTCTTATCATAATTACACCAAAAAATTGACTGTCATCTTTAAAATTTCTATTATGTGGTGTAATACCGTATTTCATTCTTGAGTCAGTTAACTGCATATTAAAGTTCATTCAAGACAAAATATTCTTCTTCTACTTCACTAAAGTCTGTAATAATTCAACCTTAACCTCTCGCGTTTCTTTTTTTTTTTTTTTACACTCCGTTGTGGAAATGTACATATACCGCGTACTGGCACACATAGTGTTACCACGGTAAATGTAAACCACACGCGGCACGCTTAATATCTGAAGTATATCTACAATGTGAAATATTTTTCTAATTTTCCGTTAAACCAAATTGGGGGGGGGGGTTGTAAGTTCCACCTTTTTTATGAGTTTGTCTTCCTTCACATGTGAGTTTGTCTTCCTTCACTCTTTGCTTTACTTTTATTCCTTAACACAGGTACATAAACGTAGTGTTACAATGGACACCATATTTGTGTTCATCACCGCTCTTAAATTTTCAAAAGTAAAAGAATACAATGAAAGTAGCATTAATAAGTCCGAAAAGGAACTCAAAGTTGGGATCTTATGTTAGCTACTATCGCCAAAAACGAGGAGCGTAGTTTGAAATGAATGTCACCACATAATACTCTGTAAAACATTCCAAACAAATCCAAAAGACTGGGGTACATTTCTTTAGGTTAAGAACATGATGACTTTAGAAAGATATCTGGTGGTCTGCGCCATCAATTAGGATTACGCAATAACCGAAAATGAATCGCGAACATAAAATTTTTAAGGGACGATTTTTCCATTGCAAAGGCTTCTACTAAGTTCTCATGTACAGATGCGCCATATATGGATATGGCCGGCTCACACCTAATATCAAGGACCAAAGGAAGTAACTCATCATAAAATGCATGCAAAAAAATTCAAACCGAAGTAGTAATTTTAAATCTGCAACAATACAAATTTCTTCTATTCAGAAAACTTCAGAAAATTTTCTAGGAAATAAATACGGAAACATTAATGAAATGCACGTTGCATTAAATTTTACACACGAGTGTATCCTTTCTGATCGTATGCTTGTTTCCATTTTACTGATTTATCTCCATCTCTATGTAGGTGCACATTCGTGCTTAAACGAATTGCGCGCTGTACGAATTTTGCAAAAAAAGCAGAACAACTACGCAAATCACCAACTATGCGCTCTGAAGTAAACGTCAAATAACATCTACTCAAACAGATCCAAATTCTGTTCTTTGACACGCAAAAAATCAATATACTGTTACTCAATAATTTCTCTTTTTTAAATAGCTTCCCAAGTTGCTCCTTTTAAAAAATTCTAGTGTTTAGAGTGTGCCACGGAGAGTGAAAAATGTATCTGCGGTCAAATACTGAACAACTCTTTATAGATTTTGCCAGAAATGCAATATTCTATAAACAGCACTGATTTACGGAAATCTTTTTCGAAATGTTGTATTTTGATATATTTTGTTGACTGTAACCAAATCTTATTTCGTATCAGCTCCTGTTATCTAACAGTCATGCCCGAGTTTACGACGTTGAAGCCTTTCCGTCGCACAAAGTATGGCATGTCACCGTCGTGAACATACATTTTTCATTGTTATTATTTTTTTTGAAACAGTAAAATCTATAAAGGAACGAACGACAAACTGGGCTTTGTAAAATTGAAAAAGAAAAAAATAAGTAAAGAAGCCTAAAAAATTAAAATGAAACGCACCCTTCTAATCTCGTTAAATGAACGAAATTTAGGTTAGCGGGCTAAGACTGCGTAATCAATTGTAGGTAAGCGGACCATAGAGCTCTTTTCACAAGAAACAGAAAACTAGAGGTGACCCCACGATATCTCAAATAAAGTGGGAATGGCTTAAAATCGGGGAGATGTCCGCCCAACCAATTTTTAACTGGCGGAAATTAAGGACAAGTAAAGGGAGCAAGGAATTGGAATACACTAGCGTAACTCCCCACGCTACCAAATGGACAGGGATCCGCGTACAGGGAAAAACTATCTTCGATTAAGCGAACTCGGTAGGATTGCCTTAAATAATCATGTTGCGGACTGCGTGGTTGAGTAGTCTAGTTCAAAGGTTCATCTGAAAAAGAAACGCCGGTAGGAAAAATTTATTCACACACTCATCCCGACAAACACACAAAGATATCTGGTGGATTCCCCCAAGAATTATAAAGATTGTTCTAGTGTCAGTCAAAGTAAATTAATATGTAAGGCGAGTTTTTAACAAGAGTTTAAGATGTAAATTAGGGGGAAGCATTTGCTTGGAAATTCCCTAAATTGGAAGAAATTCACATTCGTTTTCTGCTTAAAGATATTTTTGATGGGGTTTAAAAGAATATATTATTTATTTTGGATAGCTTTCAAAATATTTGTATGGAGGGAAAGTTTTCTTCGTACTTACTCTAACAGAAAGTCAAAATTTTAGTTTTTTATTTCAAGTGAGGATTGGAAAAAAATACGCTGTGATTCACGGGAAGAATGATTGTTTTGGGAGAAAAGTGCAATCTTATGTGTAGATTTCAGTTGCCAATGTAACAAACTAAGAGTTACTGTTATTATGTCGTACATTCATACTGAACTCTCATCCAGGAATGCATTTTGCATCTTTTTTTTTTACATGACGTCAGCTACTTACAAAACAATGCACCTGAAACGAAATCATTCGTTTATTATTTAAGCAGCACTCATCGACAAGACAAGTACTTTCTTCATCAGATTACGCTTTAAAAGTACTTTAATACACTTCATACACTGGTGTGCAAATATTAAGGACAAAGAGGTGAAATTAGCATAACAGCGGAACTAGCAGGCAGAACGGACTGAAAGACCACTTATAAGATAGACAAGGGTCCGGTACGGTAGGGCATACGCACATGTTCAGCATGACGTAGAGAGGGAGGGGTGCCGGAAGGGTATAAACACACGGGCTGTGTTCTCTCAGCAATTCGGTGAAAGCTATTGCACGGTGTACATCGGTTTAAACGACGTCGAGTTGCTACCTCCGTGTGATATGGCCAACAGGTGATCCAGTAGACGACATCTAGATGACTTTTCCCGAGGTCGCGTCATTGGGAAGTTGGAAGAAGGTCGAAGTGTGACTAGTGTGGCCGAGAAAGTTGGGATCACTCACAGCATCGTGTCGCGAGCTTGGGGAGCATTTCAAACGACAGGAACAGCTGTCCGAGAGTTTGGCAGTGGTCGTCCAGGAGCAACCACGGTGGCGGACGATCGGTATATTGTCCTACAGGCGAGAATAGACGACAGCAGATAGCGGGAAAATCTCAAGGCACATAAATCAGACAACTGGACGTCCGTTATCGCGTTTTACCTTGGCCAGGAGGCTGCACAAAGGTGGTCTATTTGTACGACGACCAGTACAGTGTGTGCCATTAACGCCTGCTCATCGTAGACGGCGGTTTCTGTGGTGCCAGAACACAAGAACTGGACACATCAACAATGGTGTCGAGTTTTCTTTACGGATGAGAGCCGATTCAGTCTGACGAGCAATTCTGGACGTATACACATCTGGAGAGAGCAGGGAACACGCAATCACAACTCCAACATCATCGAAAGAGACCGGTTTGGAGGTGGCGGAGTTCTCGTTTGGGGCGGTATCATGCTGGGTAGCCGTACTGACCTCCACATCTTCGAAGGAGGTTCAGTCACTGGTGTCCGCTATTTTACCGAGGTGCTCCTGCCTCACATGCGTCTGTTTAGAAGTGCTGTGGGTCTTGAGTTCCTCTTCGTGGACAACAATGCTACACCTCCTCGCACAGTGGCTGTCGCAGTGCTGTTGGTGAGTAACGATATTCAACTAATGGAGGCCTGCAAGGTCCCCTGACCTAAATCCAATCGAACACGTTTTGGACCTTCTCGGGAGACGCTTGGCAGCACACACCAGCTGCCAACAACGATTCCGCAGCTGCGATTGGCGCTACAAAAGGAATTGGCCACGATGACTCAACAGCTACTTAACAACCTCGTCCTCGGCATGGACACATGTTATAAATCCTGCAACGCAGTCAGGGTTTATCATATCCCCTACTAAAGACTGAATTTTTCCTGGCAGCCGCCTGTAACATGGTCGTTTCTGTCTCCTGTACACTTGTGCTCGAAGCTACCTTTTCAATAAAGTGCCTTTGTATCCTTTGGATTTCTTGTTTAAACAGTTTTGTTTACTTGTCCCATATTCTTACATCTTGGGGATTTTATAGTATGAATTGAGTCGATGTGGAGCACTTCTGCACGTCGTTACATTCGAAACACCGTCTCGTCCTTAACTTCTGCAGGCCAGTTTTGGATCATCTCAAAGAATAAAATAAAAAACTTGTTAATTATACTTGATTTTTCAAATTTTCTGCTGCAAGCTTCTATTCAATTTTAAGTTCCTTGTAGTATTTATTCTAATGTTAGGTAACACATTTTAAAACTGTAAACTAGTATTTTATAGTCCGATACTTAATCGTCTGTAGACGGTAAGGTTATGTGGAAAGCTACTCTGCTATTTTTTTTTTTGCTTTTTTTTCGTAATTAATGGGGGTTTTCTTTGGACCCTAACCTGGTAAGGTTTTATACAGAAAGGCAGGGTGTTTCAGTTGGGAATTAAAACATAACGATTTATCTGGAGAACTAAATAGTATTTACCTATATAAGAGAACAAAGAATAACAGATAGAGGAAATAACCGTAGTTTTTAATATAATTGGCACGGCACTGCATAACATGAAGTATACAATTTTCAGATGGCTTATTTACGAATCATTGAAGCAGAAAAAATACGACATTCTTCAGCTCTCTTGAATATTTTCAGAAGTTTACTACCCTAGAGGGTTGTGCCACATTGTAAATTACTACGGCGGTGCGAGTGGTAATACAACACAGGACGGCAAGTCCGTTGCCTGAATTAAACTACTACTGAACTCTGTGTCCCTCACACCACATTTTAGATCAATATTTTGCGCGAAGAGCTGGAAGACATGTGAGGAACTTAGGCATTTAAGGTCATGATAATTAAAATAAGAGATGAAAGAACGTCTAGCGCTCACCAGAAGAATCCAAATCATCGCGATAGGGTACTGACACAAGTTAGCACAAAACGGAGCCTTCGTGTTAGCAGTTTTGCACGGGAACAACACACAGGATTATAGTTTTATAGCTCTGGCTATCATTTGTCTTAAGAACTTAATATGGTACATACAAATATGTTGGGGGTGGGCGTGATCAAATTGCAGCACCTAGCGGCACATGGCTTTGATTAAGCCGCGAAAATAGAAATATGTCTACATGAACCACATGGTTATGGTCTGTATTAATGTGCTAAATAACATTTTTTGAGTTTTATGATAACATCTATAGGCCGAAATCAGGTACCCCAATGTGGTCTCCTCTTTCTTCCATATTTTCTGAAGTATTTTTGCAGGAGATAGAAAGAACTGTTATTCCGCATTTCAGTTCACCTGTGGTTTTCTATGCAAGATATGTTGATGCTTTCTTATTTTCAATGAACATATCACTGAATTTATTGAAACTGTACAAAAAACTTACAGCAACTTCTTTCCAGCTATAAAGTTAACAAAATAAATTGAACAGAATTATTAGTTGTCTTTTATAGACGTATTGATCACTAGGAAAGCTGAACACCTGGATTTCCAAGTTTTTCGGAAAGGTACTTATCCACCAATTTTTACTCCGGCGGATTATTTCCATCCATGGACATATAAGAACCCTGCGTTTAGATATTTAATCCGACGTGCATTAACCTTATGTAGCTCTAATCGCCTTAGAAATTAAGAATTAGATTGGATTTACAACACAGCAAAAACATATGGATATAAAAGTAAAGTGATTGGCGTTTGATTTTTAAGTTCAAACATCCACCACCGGCACAAAATAAAGAAAATGTTGCATAGAGTGGTAATTTCCCATATTTGCCAACCATAGCAACTCTAATAAAAAGAGAGTGCCGTAGAGTCCAGAAAGACATTGGACTTAATGTAACTACCTATGGAAACATTCTTTTTAAGAATAAAGCACCAAGAAATTTATTAGAAAAGACAGGAGTGTACCAAATATCAATATTACATCAAAATGGAAGGAAGTCTGAAAAAGTTGCCCCGGTGGCGCAGTGGTCTAAGCGATGGCCTCTGATCATTCGTCCGAAAGGGGTCCGGGTTCGAATCCCGGTGAGGCATGGATGTTGTGTTTGTCTTACGGCACTAGCTCTCTCCCTTCCCTGGAACCAGTGACCCTAAATTAAGGACAGGCGACTGCTTATAGCCCATTGAGTTGCTCACGGTGGTCGTTAAACCTCCAATCAAAAAAAAAAAATCGGAAAAATACTTTTTTTTTTGGAGGTTTAACGACCACCGTGAGCAACTCAATGGGCAATAAGCAGTCGCCCGTCCCTAATTTAGGGTCACTGGTTCCCGGGAACGGAGAGAGCCAGTGCCGTAAGACAAACACAACATCCATGCCTCACCGGGATTCGAACCTGACCCCTTACGGGCGAATGATCAGAGGCCAGTGTCTTAGACCACTGCACCACCGAGGCGGCGAAAAATATTTTGTAGGTGGTAGAAAGAATCGACTATCTTATCGACTTAAGCAACATGAAGATAATCGGAGAAAACGTGAAAAATGGACTGCATTGGTAAAGTATTGCATGGATAGCAACTGCACTCCAGATATCAATGGTGTTGAAATTATTACTGACCAAGACTCGGAACAAAAACTAAACTTTAAAAAGTAAGTCTTTGGTTATCGAAAAGATAAGACATAAAAACTGCAACAAACTTAACCCTATAGATATTCCCTATCCTTAGAGACTGATTGTAAACAAAGAACAAGAATCCAAGCAAAAAAGAAATCACAGATACTCTAAAAATAAGACATATGATAATCAAATACTGGAATTCACAACCCAGGATCCAAACGCCCAAATCATCCTACAGCAGTTGGGCAACAATCTTCTACATAAAGACGGCAATACTCTGGGAACGAGAGATGACGTTGACAGTGATGTGTACAGTGACAATACGACCACTGATTGGTAGTGCCCATGCATATATACCTAAGTCTTCGGAGATTCCACATGAGAGCTTGATAATGATGTCGAAGTGATATTGAATTGCATTGCGTGTTACTGAGATCGTGCAGAGCTGAGAGTTTCGTGTGTAGTGTTGACTTTTCGATGTACACTGCTGGCCACCCAAACTGCTACACCAAGAAAGAAGCATCCGATTGGCCTGAAATTCGCAGCATGCGTCGCCCGCGAGAGGACATGCAAACGATTAGCATTGCAGGGCATATGCAAATTATGTGCGTCCGGCACGATACCGAGAAGCACTGCAAAAAGGGTGAACAGAAGGAGGGATATAAGTAGTGGAAGTGTGTCGTGCTGCCGGACCTGTGCGTGGGAAGCTTCCTGATGCCTCGTCGCAGAATACGGCAGTCATTCCATCATTCCAGCACATTTCAGAGTTCAACAGACGACGAATAGTGGTTTGTCGTGACAGCGGTTTATCGTACCCAAAAATTGGCGCCCGTGTGGGTCGACATTCAGCCACAGTTAGACGAGCATGGATCCGACGTGAGCGATTGCCGCAGCCACGGCACACCACCTAACAGGAGGACCGGAATGTTGTGCGGCGGGCATTGACGGCTCGCACCGCCACATAACGAATGTTAGCGCACGAATTAGGGTGTAATGCGCAACAACCTGTGTCAGCACGTACCGTTCGACGTCGTCTGAAGGAGCGGCTTCTTGTCGCACGGCGCACATTGCTCCGATTACCATTGACGTTAAACCACCGGCGAGTGTGGCGGCAGTGGGCCGTTGAACGCCACACCTGGACTACGGAATGGCACGACATTGTCTTCTCCGACGAATCCCGCTCATACCTGCAACACCACGATGGTCGGATACGCGTGTGGCGGCACCGCGGCGAGAGACTGTATGACGCCTGCATTATGCATCGCCATACCGGTCCGTCGCCTGCGTTATGGTTTGGGGCGCAATTGTATATGACACCCGCATCCCTCTGGTACGCGTCGCTGGTACACTCAACGGCCACTGCTACATCTCTGACGTTTTGGAGCCTGTAGTCCTCCCTTACCTGCATGACCTGCCAGCGGCCACGTTTCAACAGGACAATGAGCGCCCGCACGTGTTACGCATCGTGCAACAATTCTTTACGGCCTATCAGATTCCGCTGCTACCATGGCCCGCCTGTTCTCCCAATGTGTTGCCCATCGAACACGTCTGGTCGCTGATCGGCAACCTAGTGGCCCGAGAAGCACCACCCGCGGCTACGCCTGATGAACTGTGGCAACGAGTGAAAGCAGCCTGGACCGACATACCCCAAGTTCACATGCAAAGCCTCTTTCGTTCGATGCCGCGTCGTGTAGCGGCAGTTTGTGCCAGCCATGGTGGCCGCTCGAACTATTGATGTCTGCGAGTTCCGCAAGTCGCACGGGCCTGTAACCTCAATCGTTTTATCTTTGTATCTGTTGTTATGTGTCCAGTAAATCTGGCTTTCCTATCTCGTGTCCTTCTTGGTGTTACCTTTTGGGTGGCAAGCAGTGTATATAGCATAGTGTTTTGTCCTCAATGTTTAGTGTTTCCTTCAACTGTTTAATATGTAAAGTTAGTATTATTCAGCAAGCATTTCAAAAATAGTGTACTTAATGGTAATAAATGTGTATTAGTGAAGTGTTCTCAATAGTAAGACTAATAGTCTATTGAACTACATAGTCTCTGGAACTTCTCGTTTTTAGTTTATACTGCAGTATTAAGATTGCTATAGACTTTTAGCATATGCATCGAGGGAAGGCTAAACTACTCACATGAAGGATTGTGCATAGAGTTTAAGTTAATGAGAACTGTATTTCAGAAATACACCTTATCGGATAAAATAGGTTTGTTCTGGATTTGCGCCAACACGATTTCATTTGAAATTGAAATCCACAAAGATGTGTCACGGCTGTGCGAAGCGAGAATTCATAGAAGAGGAAAATATTTATTTGCAAATTACTTTTGCATGAACAAATTAAAATCCATGTGTCGACATTCAACACCAATCGTTGAGATACTCACAGCACCCAGACAATCAACCGCACCTTCTCGCATGCAGCTGATTCTTCATGACACCCAGGTTGACTCGTGACAAAAAGGTGCACATAATGTACTAAGCCTATCTCCTCTAATCTTCGAAGAAAACGCCTCCTGAATGTGTAGTATGTAAATTCCAGTAGAAACAGTGAACACACAATATGTTACAAGATCCGATTAGGTGTTAGGACAGTTAAATGTGTGCCTTTAGTCTATATATATTTCCTTTTTTTCGCGTCGTTGTTCATCTGAAGGCTATGTATAACTTCTTTAAAAGCGTAGCCTGAAGAAGATACAAGAAAGTGATACATTCGATTTTAATAAAGAAACTGAGGAAACTCTCGAAAGCTGTACCAATCCTGGAAATTCTACCCAGTTTACGAATACGAGAAACAGTAAAACCACAAAATTTTACGCGGAATATTTCTCTTCCGGTTTCACGTCTTTGTAAAACCGCAGTGTTTCAAACGTTCAGAGCAGAATTTATTTCACTACTTTTAATGATATACAGTTCAATAGCAGCAGCTTAGCTCTTAAGACATTAGCAAACAAATTATGAATAATATAATGACATGCACGTGCAATAAATTCAAAATTAGTTCAAAAATGAAATAGAAAAAATAAGGGTAACTACACGACTAGATTATTATTATTATTGTAATTATTATTATTACTAACCGTCTTCTTTTTACTTGTGGGTTTTTTAAGCGTGTGTTTGTTTACCTATTGATCATTTTCTAGTCAAGTAATATAATTATCCGGCTAAGAGATGGGTCATCGTCATCATTTTCAACCATTATCTCAGAGCTTTCGATCAGGTCACTCCTGGATTAAGGTCTCCCCAAGTTTCTTCCACAATTGTCTGTCTTGAAACAGTCTCCTCCATGTTACTCCGGCATGCTCTTTATTTAATCCGTCTCTCATGTTGTCTTGTTCTGGGTCTTTTTCTGTTCATTGGTATCCAGTCTAAAGCCAGTCTAAAACTTTGGTTGTACATGGGTTGGCCATTTCCTGGCAATATGTCCAACATATTGCCATTTCAGAGACTTTACTCCGATCAGGATGCCTTTCACTGGTGTCATTGTTTATCCACAAGTTACTCTTCTTATCTTACTGATAACATCAAGACGGCATCTCTCGATGCTTTTTCGTTTTGAAACTTTGGATGTCTTATTTAGTTAAGGTTTATGTCTCTGCTCCACATGTAAAAACTGGAACGATGCATCGATTAAACACTTCTTTTAAGACATAATGCAATAATTATCTTGAATACTGTACTCTCTCTTCCAAAAGCTCTGCAGCCAAGTTTTATACACCGATACATTTCGTCGTCAATGTGACCCTCGCTTGTTATCTGTTGTCGAACGTAAATGTAGATGTTGGTTATCTCCAGCTCTTACCCATCAGTTGCAAAAATTTATTCTTTGTAAAAGCATTGTTCATTTGTTTAGTCTTCTGGAACTAATTTTATATTCCACGGTCTTACTCTTACGGGAAAGCTGCTGGATCGTAGTTTATAGTTCTGAAGGGGTAGTTGCAAAAGACATTGCATCATCCGCAAAACGAAGGTGAGCGAAATAATCTCCATTAATGTTTCTTCCTTGTTTTTCCAGTTCAATGATTGAAAGAAAGTGTAACATTTTACTGTTTATAGTTTCTTAATGGTGATATTACAGAGATATATCACATTCAGTTAGTATAAATTTCGTTACTGGGAGCTGGATTGTAAGACAAGTACGGAACATTTGAAGTCCAACTACGTTGCATAATGTTTGAAATCTTAGGGGCTGACTTGAAGAAACAAAAGCAATGGGCGTTCATATTTCTAAATGGTTCTTAAAATTATCAATAGTGTGAGGGCTGTAACTTAGGACCGCATAACAATTCTAAGACTGTTCTATTTCCTTATATTAAATCAATTTATCAGCTAATTACAGAAACTGCATGTAATATAGAATACCATAATGTTCGAAGCCAGTGAAGAGCGAAAAGCAAATGTATCATCATTGTATCAAGTCATGAGGTATTTATTAGTATCATATGTATAATTCATTTCATGAAGGAAATACTGAAAGAAAATTTTATTGTATTTAAAACACATACCAAAGATTTAAAGCATTATTACCAGCTCATCTCAATACAAATCAAAGCGAATACAAGTAAACGACGGCTTATGTTAATGTCATGAAACGGCGTAAATAACACCTGATACAGAGCTGTGTTAATTAATGTTATTGTTGTTCTTAAAATAGGAAATCCGGGAAATCAGTTCAGTTTGCAAACGCCAGATCGTAATGTACAGACAAATGGCTTAAAATATTTTCATAACGGTAAAGCTTTGTAGGCCGATTATGGTTAGCATTTTAACCGTGAGCTTCCTAGAGTTGGAAAAAAGGGCAGCTTTACAAGGCATTTTTAAACATTTTGTTGTTAGTAGGTTCAAAAATTTGTTAGCAGCTTCAAAATTTTCTCTATGCAGGTGAAATCCGCGATTTGCCGGCAAGTTGTGTCCGACATCGATAATGTATCATGGACAATAAAAGTAATCGAAGGCTATCCTTATTGAACAAGGCAACAAAAATCATAATGTGGATCAACTCGCCGGTAATTTAAAATTTCGCGACCGGTGTAATGTGTGACAACCGACAATACATCGAATTCTGTTGAAAGTGCGGGATCGCAGGCCGCTTCATGTGTCTATGATAACCTTGATTCTCTTTTGAGAGTGCCTACAATGGCACGAGAGAATCAAAGCTGGATTTTGAACCGTTGGGAGAACGTCGACTGGTCTGATGAATCTCGTTTTCTGTTGCACCATGTGAACTGACGGGTACATCAGCGTCGGTTACCTAGGGAAGTGTTGCAACCAGATACGCCGTGCGACGAAAGCGAGCCTGTGTAGAAAGTGGAATGGTTTTAGCAAATTTCTGTTTAGGAACTCTGGGTCCAGTTGTTGATGTGAAGAATACAATGGCACGTATCACATACTAAAATATAAGTTGCCAGTTATGGCCTTCCATGGCGACGGTATTCATCTCTAGTAGTGTTTCCTTACTGTCCTGTCCTCCACATTCTCCTGGCATCAGGGCTGGCGAGCATGTTTAGTTTGCGTTGGAATAGGAAATTCCATATGTGGTGGCACAACTACGTAACTTACTGAAATTAAAATACCTGCTGGCAACGTGCTGATATCAGATACAACAAGACGGTTTTGGAAATCTGATAGCTTCTATACATTGCAATGTAAAAGCTATTTCGGCAGCATGTGGAGGTCCAACATCATACTAGGCAGGTGGCGATAATGTTTTATTATTCTATGCAAGACTCATCGATAGACAGCAGCACCTTTTCCCAACGCAGACTGATACCATTATGCCACATCAGCAAATGGGAAAATGCGCAGTTTGGCGTCCTAAATTATTTTGCTAAAAATTTGTAACATAAAATGAATATACATATTGTAAAGTATGCAATTTGAAGTGAAATGGTGAAAACAGTACAGCTTTGCAAGATATTGTAAAGAGTTTTGCCGTTAAATTTACCAGCAAGTACTGAGATGTAAACACACGCCACGGCGAGGTTACACTCAGTACCGCTGCTTCGTCGAAACGATCTTCGGCTCGTGCTGCGGCGGCCAATTTATAGACGGAAAACAACAATACAGGTTAAGCCTTTGTATCTTACAACAATGTGATTTGTTCTGGAAGAGTTCTAAATTTACTATTATTGACAGTAGAGAAAGAGAGAGTTGTTACTCAGTTTTTAAGCAAATTGCAAAAAAAAAAAATAAATGAATGAATAATAAATATGGATCTTCGTTTCGGCAGATCAAAAAATCAACAAATTGGCTGCAGCAAAAAGGTTCGCATCATTTCAGAGGAGCCTCGGACGACATTTTCGGCGGTATTTGGGAGTAGGCTCGCGGCAGCATGTGTTTACATTTCCGAACTGGCAGGTAAATTTTACGATAAAAGGTTTTCAAAACGCGTTGTAAATTTGAATTTTTTTCATTATTTTTCATCAAATTACATACTTTAAAATATGTCTAGAATATATATTTATTTCTCGAATTTTTCGAAATTTTAAGCCAAATAATCTAAGATTCTAAACAACAAATTTTCCAGCAAGTGCTCAGTGTGTTGAATTTCTGAGACACAAAAGATACCTCGGTCAACATTTTACAATTTGATGCCCAGAACGCAGTAGTCTGGGATATGTATGTGTGAGAAACGGCCAAGAGAACATTCGAAGCTGCTAGGATGTTATAGGAAACATCTAGAAAGTACTGCTCATTCAGAACGCAAATCAGTATTATCTTATATCACGGAAAACCTGTATGAGGCTACTACGTCGGATAATCGTTTTACCGCCGTGAGCACGATGCTGAACAATATGAATTATCCTATTCGATAAGACACATACAAGCTACTAATTAACAAGCCAATTTCCTTGAGCTCGTTAGAAGTGAAAGAACAACGAACTTGTACTATGTCAAGGAAAACCAGTGTTTTTGCTTCGCATACTACGGAGGACAACCTACGATTCTGACGATGTTCTATAGATGATGCAGATTCCAGAACAAAAGTACCCTTTAGAGTACTGTATCCCTGCCCTAAAGAATTTTGGTGGAGGCAATGTGATGGTATGCATCGGTCTTTCGCGGTTCAGCATTGGTCTATTAGTCGTTTTGTACCAAACCGTGAATGCTAAGTTCTAATTATCTCCCTGGACAAGTATGCTCTATCAGCAATGTAGCATTACTTTGGAAAGTTCCGTACCTCTGTCAGAAGAGCAATGCACCATCTTTCACAGTTTTGTTTTTGTGTAGATTAGTTTGAGACATGGTGTTGACATATTGGATTGGACAGACCAGAATTATTAGCAGAATCCCCAGAAAAGTTTACATAAGAACTAAATCTGCGTCCGTGAAAAGATATTTCCGCCATTGAACATATTTGAGCAGGGTGCTGCTTTAAAATTAAAATGCAGTTATATATCGGGAGATATTTACACAAACGTATAAAAAGTATTCATGATAAACCAGATGAAGGGAAAAACGACAAATGATTCATCACAAAAAATTATATTTTTTGCAAATAAATGTTGTTGATATAGTTATTGATATTATGATATTAATATTTTGGCAATATTCAGGGTGAGTTAAAATAAGCTCGTTTATTCCGTATTATTGTTTAGAAATTGTTCATTAAAATTGTTTTTGGCATGATCATTTATGTTGAGAAAAAATATTTATGAGCTGGATTTAGAGATGACTTTACGTCTTCTGGTTATATGCGAAACCCTTAAGGTTTCAGAAATATGTGAACTGAATGTTGCCGTGTTCGGTGGGCAATTAGTTAGGCTTAGCAGAAAACAAGTTTCAGGAACGAAAACTTTTATACACACATGACTTAAGTTTTGATTTTCCATATAGTGAATGATATTCAGAACGTCATGAAACTTGGAAGAATTAAGCGGTATAGAAAATGTTGGTAAATATCTGGAAATTCTGCAAGTTTTATGAACCTGGAAGTTATAGGAGATGCCGCCATACGCTCGACAAATGCAAAGGGATGTTCTCGTTGCACGGATGGTGATGTGTGTAAATTTCTACATTTTGGCCTGCCACTGTACTTCTGTAACTGATGTACTAAATCCAGGCCTTTTACCTAATTTTATGTCAGCATCGCATCTTTGTTATTTTCTAAACAGAGCTGTACCTGATATATTATTTGGAACGTCTATCTTGTGCTCTTTAATCTTTGTTACGATCAATCTTATTTACATACGTATCAAACGCCCCTCTTTTGCTCCTTAGTCCAGGCTTAGATTAATCTATTATTCATACTTATTAAACATATTTCATGTACTCCTTAATTCAGATTACGATTAATCTTATTTAGATACTTATCAAACGCCTCCCTCCTGTGCTCCTTACTCCAGATTTCAATGAATCTATTTCTCATACCTAATAAAGGCATACCTTGTGCTCCTTAATGCAGGTTACATATAATATTATTTACAGATTTGTCAAATGACTCTCTTGTGCTGCTGAATCCAGGCTTCGATGATTCTATTTTTTTTTTCATATTTATTAAAAGTGTATCTTGTGCTCCTTTGTCTTGGTTTCAATTTCCCCCTATATTTGTATACTTACTACACGTCTCTATCATATAGGACTTCTGAACAGGAGTATTTCACGCATGAAATACGAAAATTACTTCGTTTTTGCTTTTTAAATGAAAGTTTAACGACCACCACGAGCAACTCCATGGGCTATAAGCAGGCGCCAGTTCCTAATTTAGGGCCGCTGGTTGCAGGGAGAGGGAGAGATAGCTCCAAAAGACAGGCACAATATCCATGCCTCACCAGCATCCGAACACGGGCTCTTCTCGGACGAATGGTCATAAGCCATAACTTAGACCACTGCGCCACCGCTGCGGCAATTACTTCTTTAACAAAATAGGGAGGTATTTTTTTCCTCCAAAAATTTTCCATCCTGATTTAAAAACCGATCTCTAGGATTTTTTTAATATTAATATTACTATTATTTTCTCCGCGGATGTCCAACACAGAAATTGCGCCATCAATAACGTAATTCCTATCCTGTTCCCCACAATAGCTCTGCGTCTCTTCTTGGGTTTCGCAAATCCAAGACAGAAGGAAAACGCGACCCTGAAGGCTAAAGGCATATATGGAAAAAATTAATTACCTACATCACAATTTGGGAGGAGAAAATGAAGCGATCTTGAGTTTTGTTCTGCCGGGCACGACAATACAGATTTGCAAATGTGTTGTTCGGTACGTGTGCGTGAAACCCAAACGAAATAGAGGGGAAGGCAACATTCCTTTCTAGAATAGCAAAAGTTTATGGACAGCGTTGTCGAAAAAGGAATACCATTCCGCATCTGAAAAAATGCCAAGAGCAGATTCCCGTTGTTTACAACTAAACTGTTTTTTATTGTATGTACTACGATATTTTGGGTCAACCTCGAAATATGAGTAAGTGTTGTATTAAGAATGCGAACAAAAATTGCAGACTGTGAAATACACTGCTGGCCACCCAAAATACACTTAGAAGGAAGCATCCGATAGGCCTGAAATTCGCAGCATGCGTCGCCCGCGAGAGGACATGCAAACGATTAGCATTGCAGGGCATATTCAAATCATCTGCGCCCGGCACGCCACCGAGAAGCACTATAAGAAGGGTGCACAGAAGGCAGGGTGTAAGTAGTGGAAGTGTGTTGTGCAGCCAGACTCGTGCGTGGGAAGCTTCCTGATGCCTCGTCGCAGAATGCAGCAGTCATTCCAGCACGTTCCGGAGTTCGACAGAAGACGAATAGTGACTTATCGCGACATCGGCGCCCGTGTGGAACGACATCCAGCCACAGTGAGGCGAATATGGATTCTGTGGGTGCTGGAGGAACGGACGGAGCGACGTGAGCGATTGTAGCAGCCGCGGTACACCACCGAACGGGAAGACCGGCATGTTGTGCGGCGGGCATTGACGACTGGCACCGCCACATCACGAACGTTAGCGCAGGAATTAGAGTATGATGCGACACAACCTGTGTCAGCACGTACTGTTTGACGTCGTCTGAAATAGCGGGGACTTGTCGCACACCTCCCATTACTCCGATTAGCATTGATGTTACACCACCGGCGAGTGCTGCGCTAGTGGGCCGATGAACGTCGCACCTGGACTACGGAATGTCATGACATTGTCTTCTCCGACGAATCCCGCTTCTGCTTGCAACACCGCGATTGTAGGATCCGCGTGTGGCGTCACCGCGGAGAGAGACTGTATGACGCCTGCATTATGCATCGTCATACCGATCCGTTACCTGGCGTTATGAATTGGGGCCTTATTGGATTTGACACCCGCACCCCTCTGGTACGCATCGCCGGTACACTCAACAGCCACCGCTACATCTCCGACGTTTTGGAGCCTGTAGTCCTTCCTTACCTGCAGGACCTGCCAGCGGCCACGTTTCAACAGGCCCATGCGCGCCCGCACTTGGCACGCATCGTTCAACATTTCTTCACGGCCCACTAGGTGTCACTACTGCCGTGGCCCGCCTGTTCTCCCGATACGTCAACCATCGAACACGGGTCTCTGATCAGCAACCGAGTGGCCCGGCAAACACCACCCACGGCTACGCCTGATGAACTGTGGCAACGTGTGGAAGGAAGTAGCCTGGACCGTCATACCGCAAGCCCACATCCAAAGTCTCTTTTGTTCGATGTCGCAGCGTGTAGCGGCAGTTATTGCCAGCCATGGAGGCCACACCAACTATTTATATCTGCGTGTTCTGCAAGTCGCACGGGTCTGTATTCTCAATCGTTTTATCTTTGTATCTGTTGCTATGTGTCAAGTAAATCGGGCTTTGTTATCTCGTGTCCTTCTTGGTGTGGCACTTTGGGTGGGCAGAAATGTACATATGCATATACTGTATATTTTACTCTCATACTGAATCGTATGGATATATCACAAACGGACACAAACGGACCATCAGATAGATTCGCTTTAACCTACTGTACCTGTGTGATTAATCACGTATTTTATTGCTGTATTTGATCTCACCACGCCCTTTCTTTTTTTTCACCACTTTCGTCCTCCATATCAAAATACATCTTTCTTACCTCTGTTTTGTTTACAAGTTCATGAGATACAACCTGACAATCATAAACCAATGAGATCATATTTTAGATACAACACGTTGAATGGGATGATAACAAAAGGGAGACAGTATCCTTGTTGTTTAGACGTGGTCTTTAAGAAAGCTTAAAGGCAATTGAAAGAAATCTTTACCGCATATGTAACAGCACATGTTTGAATGTTTTCAAACTTAGGAATTATATCTCTATTTTAAGTTTTACTTGTTCTAATAATTAAAATATATTAAGAATATAAAATTACAAAAAAACACACTTTTTTTATTTTAATGCACATAGAGTTTTAACAGAACAAATATTTTTTTTTTTAAATAACTATATTTATGGCAGTCTTTTGCAAACAGGGAAGGAGGTGCTACATCTCGATTTCAAAAAATATACTTCCTGAAAAATGTATGAGATGTCTTTCTGCTAACTATTGGAAAACTGCCGCGACAACTGGTCTCTTGTGCTCCGGAATCAAGGTTTCTGTTAAACTGTTTTTAATAAACTGACGGAAAAAAAATCCCAACACCACGAAAAAATAGTTGTAGAGGAATGATATGTTGGCAATACATTTGTATAGGTAACATATTTAATCGATTAAGGTTTCAAGATCACAGCTTACTGCAAGCGCGAGAAGAGCCATTTTAAATGTGAAATGCTGGTACATTAATAACCGGTGTAACCGCCAGAATCTTGAATGCAAGGACGCAAACGTTCATGCATTGTGTCGTACAGGTGATGGATGTTAGTTTGTGGGATGGAGTTCCATGCCTGTTGCACTTGGTCGGTCAATACAGGGACGGTTAATGCTGGTTGGGGGTGACGCTGGAGTTGTCGTCTAATGATGTCCCATACGTGCTTATTTGGTGAAAGATCTGGTGATCCAGTAGGCCACGGCAACATGTCGACACTCTGTAGAGCATGTTGGGTTACAATAGCGGTAGGCGGACGAGCGTTATCCTGTTGGAAAACACCCCCTGGAATGCTGTTCATGAATGGCAGCACAACAGGTTGAATCTCCAGACCGACGTACAGCTGTGTCGTCAGGGTGCGTGGGATAACCACGAGAGTGCTCCTACTGACATAGGAAATTGCTTTCCAGACCATAACTCAAGGTGTAGGTCCAGTGTGTCTCGGCCGCAGACAGGTTGGTTGCAGGCGCTCACCTGGCCTCCTTCTAACCAACACACGGCCATCACTGGCACTCAGGCAGAACCCGCTTTCATCAGAAAACACAGCAGATCTCCACTCCGTCCTCCGATGAGCTCTAGCTTGACACCACTGACGTCGCAAACGGCAGTGGTTTGGAGTAATTGGAATGCACGCTACATGGCTTCTGGCTCGGAGCTGTCCTTCAAGTAACCGATTTGTAACAGTTCTTTGTGTCACTGTGGAGGCAACTGCAGCGCGAATAGCTGCCGCAGACCCGGTATGATGCGCCACGGCCATACGCCGTACAAGGAGGTCTTCCCTCTCAGTAGTGCCACGTGGCCGGTCGGAACCCGGTCTTCTTGAGGAAGTACCTTCCCTTGACCACCGCTGCCAACAATCATGCTCAGTGGCTACATTCCTGCCAAGTCGTTCTGCAATATTGCGGAAAGAAAATCGACCTTCTCGTAGCCCTATTACACGACCTCGTTCATACTCCGTGAGCTGTTGATAATGGCTTCTTCTTCTTCTTACGTCATCTTACAGATGTACTCTCACCGCCTACCAACTGTACCTTCCCTTGACCACCGCTGCCAACAATCATGCTCAGTGGCTACATTCCTGCCAAGTCGTTCTGCAATATTGCGGAAAGAAAATCCACCTTCTCGTAGCCCTATTACACGACCTCGTTCATACTCCGTGAGCTGTTGATAATGGCTTCTTCTTCTTCTTAAAGGCACTCTTGACTAACATCAACAAACTACGTCGAATGTCAACGATAACTAACGCTCACGAACGTTACAGCGCGTATTTACAGCAAACCTGCTTTGCATGTTCCGAGCGGCGCTACTAGCGCCACACGTATGCGCCGAGCGCGAAATTTGAATAGACGTCATCTTACAGATGTCCTCTCACCGCCTACCAACTGTCGTTTATCTAACACAAGCCCTTCTTTGTGTTGGGATTTTTTCCCGTCAGTGTATTTATTAAACACTTATCTTTTGCTCTTTTGTCTAAGTTCAAATGAATCCATCTTTTATACTTACTCACGATTCTTTCGAAGCCCGTTGTGTTGCTTCGCGTTATTCCATGCACTCATATATACGTTCCTGCAAGTATTATTCCTAAATTCTTTTAAATTTAGCAAAATTTCAAAAACTTTGTGATGTTTACAATACCTGCAAAACAGTTCGCAAATTGCATTGATTATGTATGTCAATACTGCAAACCTATGATTCGACGTAATGGGCGACCGCTGCTTTATCACAGAGTGATAAGAAGTTCTTACATATTGTACTTGCGATGTAAACAATATTCTTACCAATGTTCTCGAAGCGTGGTATTTTTAATTATACCAGGAAACATACTGTGCAGTTTGATTAGTAGGCACACGATAAATGCTACTAATTACTTATTAACTGATAACTCTTCTTCTATCGTATTAAACATATATAATTTTATTTATATCTTGTAAATACGTATCCTTAAAAGAGAAAAGAAGACACCTGGTTCTCTTTAACCAGGTTTATACTTCATAGTTTTGAATAGATCTGCAGTAAAATAAGAAACGTATTTAAGTGAGCTCACCAGCGTTAGCTTTAAATACGCCACTGAAAAAAACAAAAGAAAAACAATTTATTCAAACGTGTTATAGTGTTGAAGTTTTTTGGTTGTCTCTTTGCATTCAATTTTAATAATATGTGTAAAAGAGAAATATATCCGGTATTACTAAAATAAATTTAAATCAGCAGTTTCCTATGTTCTCTCGAGCCTGAAAAAGCCTTTCTTTTTATTTCAAACAAGTTTAATAACCAGGCCATCAATGCAAAATATCTGTATCTGGAAACCAAAAACAAACTAAAAAAATATCTTTGTAAGTCCTTTTTTACCTAAAGGTAAAATTCTTAGGAATCATAAGGTGTCAACCATTAGTTAACACGTTTTTAGTCTTAAATAATATTATAATAAAACCAGACCAATTGTTGTATTGTCTAATGTGCAAAACTAAATTCGTTTCGAATCGAGACGCCTTTAGTTACTCTACCGAAAGTTAATATAGTATCGCTAATTCTTTTAAAATTTGTTCATGTGTTACATAATGAAGACGCTAAAGAAATGAGAAATACGTATTGTGGGTTTACGCATTTGTAACAGAATTGCGCTTGGCTAAGAGGTTTGACACGTTTACTCCATTTCATCGTTAAAATAAAAAATTTGGTTTTCTTTGTATTTAGTTGGGCTTACATTCCAGTTTCGAAGGTGGTTCGTTCACCAGGATATCAAATGATGATAATTCTAGTGATATAAGTGTAAGTGATATGTACTTTTGGAATTGGAATATTATTAAGAGCAGAACAGACAGCTTCCTGAAGAATTAAAATGTACAGATTTTTAAAGCAAAAAAAATGCTCTAAGGTTTTTCTTATGAGGAAGCAATCTCAAGAGAAGAATGCTACATACTGTTTATGTCTCTCCGATCTTCATTTTTGCCGTTATCTGGACTGGTGAGAATTCTTCTCTTTAACTGCTAAATGTTCAAAAAAAATAAGGGTTTCATATTTCTGTGCTGAAGCTACAATATTGTAAATTTTCTAATAGGAATGTTCCATTTTGTTAAAGAGCTTTCCGAGATGCAAATCACACAGCCCTCAGCAGCAGATGGGCAGTGATCAGGGATACTATATGCATACCACCCTCACTGGAAAGCCAATCGCGTCCGGGAGTTTTAGTCTGTATTGACCCCTTGCCTGCCCTTGGGATTTACGTGTGGTCATTCGGAAGGAACGAAGGAACTTACTTTGTGTGCTGAGGTCGTGAATGTTGTCCACAGAGGGTTTCTGTAACCCATCTTCGTAATTAATTTCCTTGATTTATCGACACCTGTTAAAGACCAACAATCGTCTATACGGGTCCTTCAATACAGGAGTTTAACATGTTCAAAAAAATTGCTCATTAGGTCATCAGATGATATTGGCATTAAGTGGAAAGAGAGAGAGAGATGGAAATGTTATAAACGAGAAAGCCGAAAAGAAATACCTTTACGTCATAATACGTGGTTCACAGCTTCTAAATTAGTCTTCAAAACGGCTATATTTTTCGTGGATTCTTGGGGTTACCGGTATACAACAATTTCGGTTTGTGAACATGAACTTTGTATAAATAACAATACTTGTGTGAATTGGAATAATTACATTGGAAAGGTTTGTGCAGCAAGTTTGCTAAGGAATAATTCGTTGATAGCAGGACCAGGACTGACATCAGAAATAGATGGAAGATTATTTTTAAAAAGGAAAAGCAATGTTGGCCGTGTATTTCCAGTGCAATAGGATTTCGGAGGAATTTGCAGGGAACTTGTGAGTGCTTCCTTATCTCTGTACCAGAGCGAAGTAGCCTTAATTTAATATCCATGTTTAAATTATTAAGCAGCATACACTTTCTGAGCCTATATTAATATCTGACAAATGGCGAGCGTACAACCCTCTATCTGATGAAGGTTTTACATTTGCAGGTAAATCATTCACTGAACTTAGTAAATCCCAACACAAGTGCCCACACTCAGACAGTGGAATCCATGTGAGGATAGGAGTAATTTAACAACAAAATCCGCTGTGGCACTCATAGGAGCATGTTGGATTCGTATCTATGTGAATTTATGCGGCGAAAAAGATTTAATAGGGATAAAGGTCCATTTTTAAAAAAACTTCTGGAAGAAATCTTAGCGTATTGGCCTCTAGAATAACATTGCTGTCTAATTTGTCTGTATTTATTTTTTTATACTCTATAATCTTTTTCTTTCACATTTTTTTAAACAGTTTCAATTGTATTAAAAAATGAATAAGCATGTATTTGCTATGTAGATTGTCATTTTATGTACCAATCAGCAACAGCAAACAGTGGCGGGCAGATAACTGGATAAGCCCACCGATTCCCTGCAAAATAGTCATATCATTGCTTCGTTCTTCTACATATGTACAGCGAAAAAGGCAAAACAAAACAAAAATGATTAATACACAAATTCTATGAATATCGAGAAACAGGGAGAGGATGGAAATGGCGTTGTACCGTACACAAATCCTTATAAAATCGTTACGTGGACACTGCGGCTTCGGTTATTTTAAAATCTGATTTGAGCTACAACGCTGATGCACCAAAACTGCTGTCCGGTCAAATCGTATGAATCGTATCGTGTTGAGCGAAAACAACAAACTATACTTCGGAACGGCCATTAAAGCTGATTAGAAAATAGGTAACAAAATTAAAATGAGAGAATAAAAAAACGAATATATAGAATTAATATCTTATGTATATATACCTATATGTACGGTGGTACAAGCACAAGTTTTCAACTGCGAAAAGACCTTGAAGAAGCTTTCGAGTGTAGTAATCTTTCACCAGGGAGTATCTGTGGGTTTGGGTGCCTGATGAGTGCATTTAGCCCATGAGTAGTGAGAAATGATCGGTTTCACCTCCCTTCACTTAACATATGCAGCTCACGGCGGCCGCAGCAGGGAGGGAGGGGCGAAGCACCTCTCGGGTGAACCTACCGGAAATGTCTCATCTCTAGAAATAAGACCTTTAACAAACATTTTTTGGGAAATCTTTTCATATTTTAATATCTTTTTTTAACAAAGTTAGGAAATTTTTTCGTGCTTTGAATTCTGATTTATAAGGATTTTTATAAAACTTATATTTTTTTAGAACTTGAGTGAGGTGTTAGGAAATTTTTTTAACTAGCGTTGCATTATTGCTCAAGTATTATTTATTGTTTACTTTACTAATCAGTTCCTCCGTCTGATTTCTTATCTTTTCACCCCGATTTGTTAGAGCATGTTATCTGATTTCAGTACCACAGGAAGTTGATAACAGAACTTTTGGAAGGAAATGCTTTGTTTCGTAAACAAACAAACCCTTTCTCCAGAACAAAGTTTTCTGAACCGCTTAATTTTTATATACAGATAAGATGACTTATTTTTCACGCGATGCGTTTGACAACAAAAGAATATTGAGATATCATGTCCTTCAGAGTGGATGTGATAATCTATTCCACTGAACCCTAAATACACATTGAGTTTTCCTCGTTCACAGGAAACAGATAAGATTACTTGATTTTCCCACCATGCGTTTGACTTAGGGAACAAAGGATTTTAAGATGTATGCAGACGTCATATCCTTCAGGGTGTATGAGTGATATCGATTCGATTTACGGTTGTCCTTAAGTTGACCTCAAAAACCATTCAATTCCGTGTATGCATCACGTGATCTCCCCTTATCTCTCCTTCTGCGAGTATAAAAGTGTCATGATAGATCAGATAAACCCATAGCTTCTTCGTCTACCACGAGTTGGTCATTTTTTGATATCGCTTGTGCTTAATTCGGACTCTTTATTTCAACATGTATTCTGGAGATAGTTCCCCTACGCCTACCATGGAATATGATTCGGTAAGGATATTTTCAATTTTTTTCTTTTATTTTATCTAGGGTGTAGGGTTTCATTTTTATTTTTTATAGGTGTCCCTTTTAATTGAATCGTAATTCTAAGTTCCTTTTTAGTGTTTAGAATCCTTTTTTTTTATTTTTTTTTTTTTTTTTTTTACGTGTTAGGCTAATTTCGCGTTCCTTTCTTTGGTTTCAGGTGTTCGGTGCCTGGTGGAACCAGGATATCGATTTCATGATGAATGACCCTGCTTACGCAGCGGCTGATCCTCAGAACATTGATTCCAGTTTTTATTGGATGAGGACTTTGATCTTTTTTCCAACGTGATTGATCCTTGTCCCCCTTCCAACGATGACTTAGAGCATTTGTTGGAAGAGAATTTAGATCTCTTTTCAAATATTGAAGATCCCTCAGTAGCAGGTCCATCTAACTCGCTTGGTTGTGATATTTGTGTGAAAAAGTTTTCCAGGAAATTCACATTGCTTAGACACAAGAAAACCCATGAGGAAGGTGCGCCGTCCTTTAATTGTTCATTATGCTCCTTTAAAACGAATAGAAAGTCCAATCTCATCAGGCACGTGAGGTTAATTAACGGTCCTTCACGTCATCAACAGGGTGCTGGCCCTAGTAATGCTGTCCCTTCTGCCCCCGTTAGTATGGGGGGATTTGTAGAAATTGAATCTGTAGCACAAAATAGGCTAAAACTTACAAAAACACTCCTCCAGGCAAAATCGCAAACTGTCTTGCTACGTTTCTGAACAACATCCGGAACTCTGTCATCTCACTTTTAGAAATAAATTTAAGAGATCACCCTTCTTTGAAATGCAATATTTTTATGGAGGCAAAATTTAGAAAGGCCAAAGTAGGAGATCCCGATGAATATGATTATTGCATATTTAATTTAAAGACCACCAACAAACCAATTTATAGAACAACCGAACTTGGGGATTTTGTAGACACGATGTCCAGGAAGCTCCTTACTGAAAAGGAAGAAAGTGAAATGAACGGCTCTGGGTTTAGTTTTTTCCATGTATTGTGGTTGGAACTGCGCGTTAACAGGTTCCGACCGCTGAGGGATGGCTCTTATATTGAATTGCCTCAGAGCATTTAAAACAAGAAAGCGGTGGTCAATGTGCAAAACCGGGATGATCATTATTGTTTTAAATATGCAGTGTGGACCCCTCGCCTGGCTGATCAAAAGAAAAGAGAACGAGTTGCCTCCTACAAATATGATGCACAATTTGAAAATTTATACAACTGGGACGTTGTTGACTACCCAGTTAATCCCAGTGAAATCCCCAAGTTTGAAAAAGCTAATAACATAAGTATTGTCTTTGGCCTTGATGAAGATGACAGAGTATTCCCCCTCAAAGTAGTCAACGAAGAACTCGCAGATCACCGTGACCTTCTGTTCATCGAAAATGGCAGCAGCAGTCTATGCGCATACATCACTGATTTCGCCAGGCATATTTCTTCCCAGATTTCTTCCTGTCAAAAAAGAAATTTGTTTTGTAAAAAATGCTTCATCACCTATGATTCCAGGTGTAGAGGTGAAGAAAAGCTAGAAGAACACAAGCTGCTATGCAATAAGAACAAAGCTGTTCTCGTACAGATGCCTCAGAAAAAAGAGTTAAATTTTAAAAATCATTTGCATATGCAGCGTGTCCTCTTTGCCATATATGCTGATTTTGAGAGTCTTTTGACACCAATCAGCGGGCCGGATCCGAACCCCTGTGATTCGTTTTTAAAGAAAACACAAGTTCACGAAGTGATGGCCTATGGGTACTATATCAAACACAATATGAATACCTATACCACATATAGATCTTATAGAGCTGAGAAGGGAGTGATTCAACATTTTTTTGAAAACTTGAAACAAGATGTACTCACGGTGCACCCGTGACACAGTGGCTCGTGAAAATCCCAGTGCCTGCACGACTTCCGAGATGGAGTGACCCATTCGTCGGGCCCCGACAATTTGCCCACGATCAAATGCGCTTAGGTCCTTCGTCTTACTCATACTGCGTCCGACTCTTACTGATTCCCGTCGCATCACTCCTTATATTGTCGGATCGCTGCATACGTCATGTCCTTTCCGTTTACAGGGCCGCCCACAGCGCCACATTTGCATAACCACTGCGGTCTCTAATTCAATTTCTCTTCAGTGTAATCTTCTATGGAATATTCGATATCATCTGATATCTTTCTATCATGTGCATTTCATCGTTTGGAAATTAGTGTTAAATTTTGCTCCTCGTTTTTATTCCGATTCCTTTGTTTCGTACGACTTTTAAGTTTTCGAAACTCATGTATATGTTTCCCCATATTGTTTCGCTTTTGGTTCTCGACTTTCATTTGGCAGGTCCTGTAAAACAGAAACTCGTTAATTTCAGCACCAGGTTTCGGCGCGATTTTCTGTTTTCATAAAAGTATAAGAATTACTATAATTCGTGGATATAATATGTGCTTCTGAAATGTTGGTCCCTTAGATCAGTATCTGAATTCATCTTAAGCAAATGCGAAATTTTATAGTTGTGCGCCTTTACTTGATGTGTAATTATAAATCATAATTTCAGCATGTTCGTTCCTCCAAAAGAATAAGCTACATATAGGATAGTGACACATATAACAACAAGTACATAGAAGAAATTATTAAATTCGTTTCTGCTCATTTTGGTCACATAAATGTTCGTAGAGAAGAATATTAGGAAATAAATAAAATAAAGATTTCAGTATTTTAATGAAAATACTTTTTAACAATTATGTAATTTTTAAAATGTTTGTACCTGTAATTTAATTTTTTTATCGTTATTTTCCAATATACCTGAACAGAATTACTGTTTCCGGAGGTTCTGAAACAGTTCATTTACTATGGACTTGGGAATTATATGGAGTTTACACTGCTGTTTTTCTCTGAGAATGTAGATTTGTCCTTATAAAAAAATATGAGTTTAGAAAAGAAATCAAGTAAGAAAAGAACGATCTGAGGTTTCGATTTTACGTCTAACAGATTTTAAAGCTGAGGCAATCAGTGTGAAGATACGGAACAATCGCTTGTGTAAAATGAAGAACAACCAGAATATTATATACGTTTAATAAACTTGGTGTGTCATCCTGCTATTAACTTTTGAAAAATACAATGCATTAGAATTCAGATATTAAGTAAATTTTAGCGTTTCATGTAACATACTTAAAATGCGAAAACACTGATCGTCTTTCTACAAATTCCTCTGAATATGGTTTCATATTTTCTACTTCGCTCTGAATTAGGTTAGAATAAGCTCAAATTCAGATTTCATGTGGGAGCAATACACAAATTCAAAATACGAAGTAATTAATTTCGTATAACATGCAAATTGCATCAAATCTTTGTACGAAAAGGTGAATTTTGTTAATCATTTCACCTGTGAGAAAACATTTAATCCTGCAACGACCATAGTGTTCTAATGCTGATACAGGCAGACGATAACGGCAGTCTCAATTGTCACTTTATGTTAAGCAGAATTCCCTATCTCTACATGCTCTTGTGAATTACATGGCGTGTGCAGTATTAACCGAAATCACCTACAGTCACCATTACTATAATTAAACAAAGAAGTGAACTCCAGATTTGGGTTTACACGTAGCTATATTACTTTCTCTCATGACAGGGCATTTCTTCCCCACAGAACACAGTGATTTAACTAGGGGTGCGTTAGGTTAGTGATTATGAAGCTTACTAATCGCAAATTCCGTGTGGTTACTTAGCACTAATCCTTTATTTCACCAATCGGTTAAAGGGAGAACATCCTTGAAAGACCATGTGTGGGATTTCATAAACAAATTTAGGATTACTGTTTTAAATCGTCGTTGTATCGATAATCTTATAGAAATGAATTCTCCAAATAGAGCTCAAATTAACGATCAGTCTGCATTAAATTCAGAGGGTGGCAAAGGACAAAAGAGGAAAACGTATATCCCTAGCAAATTGTAAAATATTGGCATATGCATCGCATGGAACCATAAGAAAAACAAATTCCAGAAAAAAAAAAAGTTGATCAAAAAAATGAATTACCAATGTTTGGGGCTGACATAGATAAATTGTGATTTTCGTACACTTGTTATTAATGCCTCGTAGTAAGAAGGAAAAATTGTAATGAAAATGTGATTCTTCGTAGAAGCAATGTGTATCGCGTTACGTTTTCTGTGTTCCTTAAAACATGTTAAATAAATCTTTGTCTTAACATACAATACTTTGGCTGTACTCAATAAATTTCAAAAGTTACTTAGTTAAGCAGTATACATCAAATAAAAGAAGACTGAGCCTGAATATGGGAGAAAATGACACGTACGACATTGTTATGCTCATTTTATAACTTCTGTGCTCATAATGGCCAAATAAAGTATTACAGTTAAATCTGAATTCCCTCCCCAGTTTTAAACTAAAGAAAATATCTTAAAACTGGATATGATGCTTATTATCACTCAGTCCTTTCGGTACATTCAGAAGAATGCAGAATGGAGAGCGAAACATTTTTATTGTTTCTTAAATATCATGCAGCGATAAGGCCAAAAGATTTGTGTTAGAAATACAGTATGTGCACAGAATTTGTTTTCATGAAATTCTGCAAACTGGAGACAGCCGAAAAGCAATTCACACGTAGGGGTACATATTGTGTTTTACGTAAAAAGAGCCCCTTAATATTCTGCTTTATACAAATACTTTTGAGGCCTAGTAGTCCCTGGAAATAAAAGTGAACTCACTCGCTTTAAATAAAGCATAAACTGCTGCATTCACAGCTGTAGCTTTAAAAACGACAAATATGAAAAAAGACAAAACGCTCTTTCAAAGTGCCGAGCGAATTACAATAATTGCAATACCTTGTCTTCCTTCATAGTGATGGAATGTAATACGTAGGAGCGCACATGTATTTATTTTGATGATGACCATTTATTCCAACCTAATATTTCAAGTACAGCTCTCCTAAACAAATTCTTTCATTGATATCCTACTTTTAATTTTAATTCTTTTAAGTAGTAACATTAGATCCGCCGAAAAATGTTACATAAGAGATGTTTTTTCGCATACGAAATAATTTTCGTCTGCCATGATATTGTTAACCTTTACGCGGCGTAAGCACCTGAACCATTCAAGCGCCCCAAATTTTCTGCACTTTCCAGACCGAAATGTTCATAAAACGACCAGGTATTACGAAACCTACGACAACCTAATCCTTTCCTTAACACATCTCAGCGGTATGGACTATAAACCTGTCATTTGTGGGAAAACACATCCCTTTAGTCCAGTACAACATTCTCTGCATGATGAGGAAGCGATAGTCCTTTTCACACGAACATCATGCCAATGGGTAGAAATAAGAAACTGAAACGTTTTTTCTATGCTTTCCTAGGTTTATTGCAATTTTATAGCCCCTTTTTGTAGATAATCATTCACAAATGATTACTGTCAATCATCCACGTAAATGACTAATTTCTTTAAACAAGGAATCCAATAGGGAAAGCAGAGTTTTCTGATGCAGTTTCTCTTGTTGCTGTCTATTTTCAGACAGCAAATAAATTCGTTGGAGCTGATTTTAGCCGAATTCGCTAACCCGAGTTAATTCCTTCCAGCCGGTTAATGGGTTAGTTATCAATAGGAAGAGTTTATCAAAACGAATTTGAGATGATGGCAGTACGTTGTGATTCATATAAATATATCTAACATTTATTCGATTATAATGGCTAACGTAGGAAATAATTGAATCAATTAATACAAAATAAATATTAGGAAATTAATAAATATATGTTGTGTCTTATAATTTTTTTTTTCAGTGTAAATGGTTTAACCAAGAAAATTAGAAAACGGGGCTCAGGTATCTTCAAAATATGCAGAATGGAAGGCATCATGATACAAATAACGACCTTCAATTGGTAATATTCAAGAAAAGTTTCTTTAACAACTGATCATTGTTGATGAATTTATATACTGAATGGGATACAAAGGAAGAGGAAGGATTAAATGAGAAAACCACAGGGTCTGATGTGTGATTGGTATCCGAAAGCATGTAGAGTGACGTGAATGAGGACTGCAGAAGGTAGACAGCTATTGAACACCCATGTTAAGATCATGCGGCAAGCGATTCGGAATACTTTATGATGATAACAGTTGTTTTGATGATTATGAAGTTGATGATGGGTATGACAAGTATTCGACGTTATGTTCAAAACAGCAGAAACTGGATATATTTTGTTCCTCCAAAAGTGCTATCATTTCAAATGATATTCCAAGCTAATTACAAAAACTGAATTTCTGTTTTACGCTGCTGAATTTCAATTTTGAAGATTTTTTCGGTATATGTTTCACAGAAAACATTTATTATTTGACTCTTCTGCTATACACTATTGTAGTTGTTAATACGAGTACTTTAGAAAATTTACCTACTTTATCCAAATGGCAAAAAGCTTTTAGTTTTATATTTTTAAATTAAACTATGTATATTGTGTTCCAAAAATTCTTAGCTACAGTGTTGTGAAGTTCAAGTTTTGTTTTGCCTTTCATGGGGCAATTTATGTAAATTTCGCATGTTTCAACTGGCAAGCATCTCAAAGAAGTCCTTGTGTGAAGATTTTTTTGTCCGATTCACACTCACAAAATGCACGTGTAATTGTTTGATGACAATGTGTGTAAGAATGTACGATTTCTTATTTATTTGTTGACTAAGACAGCACAAAGAAGTCCTTGTGCACGTAAGAGGAATATAGAAATGCTTAATAGAGTTACAAAGTCTCTATAACCCAAAATGGATATAGCAAAAGGCATTAAAATGCGACAAAGTTAGGTAACCGGCATTTTTGTAGCCTGGTGTAGACACATTAACCAAGTGGATCGTAACGGGTCATTAGGAGAATTCAAATTCGTGCAGAAATAGTCCAATATAATCTAGATAGTTGTCTTCAATGCACGATCTTAATAACAAGAGTCACTTACTCACAATACAAATTTAAATTTGTTGGCTGAATTTAAAGATTTTATTGTATAAGAGCTTTCGGGTTTCCCTAGAACCCATCATCAGATACAGAAGAAGGAATAAGTTTAAATGGTGAAGTCAGTGGACCCATGAAACTCAATACAATTCAATACATTCGAAGAAAACTTAAACGATTGGCGTAACTTGTTGCAGTGGCTATAAGTAAATCTGCTAATTTTCACTTTTAAAATAGTTATATTTATATTACTTTAAAAAAATAAAAATTGTTCAAACTAAGTGGAGACTCATCTTAATAAATATAAATTACGACGTCAATTCAACATTTAAAAGTTAAAAACTGAGTTATCTTTTCTAAGTGTTTCATGTTAAGACTTCTTAGTTTACCGTTCATGTACCAAAAAATCTTAAGAAAAAGAAGCCAATGCTATTCTTATGCAGGGGTAAAATTTGAAAACATAAGGTTACTTGTCAGGCAAACTAGCGAAAGGTCTAAAGGTCAGTGGTCCGCATGAGATTCTAGAATCCGTCTTGTTACGATAATCTTTTTGCAACCCTATGTACATATTTATTTTAATAACTGCAAGATTACTCTTAAAACGATAAAATGATCAACTACAAAGAAAATGTGGATGTGGTACTTCTGTATTGTGTCAAGTTCTGTATTCATTATCTGAATCAAAATTATCATTTCTTTGTCAGTTTTGTTTCGTACCTCGTTTTATGCACTGAACAGACTGTAACCAAAGTGAAATGGCATCTGTAAGGTCAAAGTCATCGTTATTGAGTGTGCCTAATCCTTCACGCATCAAATAAGTTGGTATTTGTACAACCTATGGGTCCTCACAATGTCAGTTTTTAAACGTTTCTTCTTACTAAATCTCCGCGCACACTCTCTGGAAGGGCATGGAATGTAAAAAAGAATGTCAAACAATAGCAAAAGGTTCTCATGCCCCACTTGCTGCTCATAATTCATTTTTTTTATTGGAGGTTTAACGACCACCGTGAGCAACTCAATGGGCTATAAGCAGTCACCCGTCCCTAATTTAGGGTCACTGGCTCCAGGGAAGAGAGAGAGCCAGTGCCGTAAGACAAACACAACATCCATGCCTCACCGGGATTCGAACCCGAACCCCTTTCGGACGAATGATCAGAGGCCATCGCTTAGACCACTGCGCCACCGGGGCGGCATTCATTATTTCTCATGTCAGATAATTTATGCCTGCTTTCAAATCATAAAGAAAATTTTGAAGAGTGATTCAATCAATTTGTACGGAGCTAATGTCAGTCCCAAGTGAACCCAATAACAAACAAGTTAGTAAAGTCATGTAAAGCATTAATTATAATACGCTTTCCAACAAACAAAGAATCATTACTCAACTTATTACTCAAGTTATGAGGATAATGGCTGCGGAATAAATTTCGCTCTTGTGCCTTGAACTTTGACGATATTAAACAGAATTGGTTCAGTATACTTCCGGAACAACATACGAATGTTTTGTCGCAATAGAAGCATTTTAGTGAAATACTTATATTGTCAGCAGAAGCTTTCAACTTTCTTTTAATTTTTAAAAGTTCTTACAGTGCTAGACGATGGGCCATGTAGTTTAGTGTGATTACATGTGGCTGTTTCTGAGCCGATTTCTAAACAACTCCGTTTTAACTGTCATGCATAATCCCAGCGTCAACAGCTGTAAATCATATATGTTTTAAAGGGATTTATAAGTTTAAGTTATTAGTGCAAACCTTTTGGGTGGCTGAGTAAATGAATTGTTCATCTGGTGTGTTCAGAAGTGTTACACACAAAAACTTAGCAGACAATTTTTCCTTGGCACCTAATCCAACATAAAGTATCACCTCTTCAAAAATACAGAGTTTTTTTCATTGCATACAATGGAAAAATATTTAGCCTCCTAAACTTGGCTTACGAGCTGATGAAGAAGTGCCTCTGATACGTATTTCGCAAACCCCTAACAAGCCGAATCATTTGATAGGTTTGCCCTACTATTTCCCTTCTTTACGTCCAACTTACACTGCTGGAAGTACGTGAACAGATGCCAATTTTTTATTAGAGCATCAGCCGTTCGAAAAAGTTTCTACAAACGCTGGGATCGTGCACTTAGTAAAAACAAATGGCTTAGCTTGCCAACTGGAACCAGCTGCTTCATGAATTATTTATTCTTCTCAATTACGTCCACGTGGCATGTGCTCACATCATGCACTTTGATGGGATTCATTTTATAGTTCTTACTGCAACTTTCAAGTGCTGACTGTCTGTCTCCAAGCGGTCATAACCTGCGTTCACTGAAAAACATTTTCTGTTCTTCAATATCATACTGAAGTCAACTGAATCTCTGGTCTCGCTGCGGACGGAAAACTCGCGTTCGCCGTTCTGCACCATATGTCGTGTTCCGAACAGCTTTTTATCCTCTGTTTTTGTTTTTTGTGTTCGGGTTCTTTACCAGTACCATAGCGCCATATTCTATTAATAAATACCTAAAATGAAGAAGAAACAATGCAAAAACAATCTGAACAAAAATATGACAAAATCGCGCAGAAAAAAAAACTCGATGCAACCAACACGTGTGCCGTATGTATTGTCTGTCTGTATTGTCTCCCCTCTTGAAAAGAGCAAGGACTAATAGCTCTGAGGCCCTCTTTCTTGAAAAATTTGCTGGCCAGACGAACTAACAACAACTGGTAAAATGGACTACCTGATTTGGGCATATCGGTAGTCCAAATGTTTTTCATTGTTCCCGAACAAGCGAATCAGCGGGAAATTCGGGTCCTGGTTATGGTATGTTAAAAAATTCGGTTGGCAATCTGTCGGCTTGCACGTCCGGTCAGTTCCATGTATTCTGGCTGCCTTACATCAAACCTACACCTTTTCACGAGAGTAAGCCTTTCTTAAAGTAATTTCTGTTAATGAAGCTGCACATTGCAATACTCAAATAGTTTCTGCTCTTTTAAACCTTAAATAACGACTGCCTGTTTCCCTTACAAGTGAAACTTGTTGTTAGTTTCTTACCAGAGACACTTAAGTATTTCGCTCCAGATCGTTTCAACTAGAAAATATATTTGCATATAAAATTTTTTTCGAAGATTGCAATGTAACATTGCAATATTATTCAGCAAAGTTCGAGACTGTGAAGCAGGAATTGTCACAGAAGCTGAGAAGTAAATGGACGAAAAGAATGAAAACATATTATTCTATTATTTCTCCTATTCTGCAACACTAGACCAGCGCTTTCACCTCCGAACTTCCGCACCATTGAGCGCGACAGAATGAAAGGGATCTTGAACAGTTTACATTGAGCTGCAAGAGTTTAAGGTTTTAAATTGGCTGCAGAGTAGACATTTATGTTAAAACCGCACGTAAACCGTGACACCTTAGCAGCAATTTGGAACTATTACCTTTAATCTTTCGTCATAACTGAAGTTTATATTTCAGTAATCCTAAAAGGTAAAGGTGATATGGCTTCGTGTCCTGATGGTAACTTTAAATATTCCAAAAATGGCGCAAATTACACTTTCGAAAGTAATTACATTTGAAAAACAAAATGCTCTTGAAAAATGTAGTTACTGATGTCGTATATTTCAAGCATGTCTGTATTAGAAATTTTTACTAAAAGCAAAGTGTTTTATTCACAATCATTTCCTCATTGCCCAAGAGCCATAGTATGGCTCCAAGATACGAGTCACCCTCTATATACTCTATGAATCATGAATGAATGTGAATGCCTGGATTTTTTACAGAATAATTGGCAAAGAAAAGGCAGAAATCTCACCTGTCCAGACACGGGCAAGAATGAACAGAGAGAGAGTGAAATTCTTTAGCTATCGTTTCCTCTCCAGCGAAGCTACAGTGCATTGGTTTATTTGCTCTATAAGTCCGCATGTTACATTTCTTCAGAGAATTGTCCGTTCGGGACGCATATCTCAATCTGTTTTACTTGATATTCGTATTTCTAATTGTCCAATTTAAAAGAAACTCTTTTAACACCGGATAACATTTAGGTTGCGAAACACTTTGGGTTTATTCTGGAGAATAGTCTTGTATTTCAAAAATCTGTCGCTAGGTGGTGTTTGTGTTCTTCTGTTTGAAGCTGTGCCTCCGCTTCTAACAACACTACTGAAAAATTCCCATTTTCTGCTGTACGCCGTTTTATACTATAAGGATGGGGAACGCAATCCTCTTTAAAGAATGAACAGCGTCCTCACTAGGGGAATAAATATCAAAAGTCCTTTTATCTTTAACTTCCGGGAGAGGTATAATTAAATGTTCT
The DNA here is from genome assembly GCA_039090855.1 of Macrothele yani. Classification (NCBI taxonomy): domain Eukaryota; kingdom Metazoa; phylum Arthropoda; class Arachnida; order Araneae; family Macrothelidae; genus Macrothele; species Macrothele yani. Next base: position 2,616,968 of record CM077016.1, read on the forward strand.
TTTTGCTTAACACAGGTTTTGCCATGAAAAATACTTTTATCATACTTTCAACTTTTCTATTATGCGAAATTCTCTCGCAAGGAAGCGTGGAATCACATCACGTTTCGCTCTTCTTTGAACTGATAGATTTAAAAATCTCGTTGCATCTGGTAACTTCCTTGTACTATTTCAAGGAGCATCCTGAAAGTAATGCCTCCTCCTTAATAACTTTTAAAATTTTGAAGTGATTTTAATGATGCTGCGCTAACATGTATTATGATATGTTACCAATGTGGGAATAAATTGTTTTTAGAATCGGAAATAAAGATCATGAATGACATAGAAAAGCAGCGAACCGTAATTGAATTCTTAAACACACTGAGATGTGAGGCTCCAGAAATTAAGTAAAGACACCTGGCTGGTTATGGAGCTGACACAATAAATACATTAGTGATGTCCGAAGATGGATGATGAGGTTTCGAGAGGGAGAAAGTTCATTAACAGACGAACAACGGAGTGGAACTGCTGGGATAGATGCCAACAAGCAAAGACTCAAAGACCACATGACAGATGATCGTCGGGTCACAATCAAGGAGTTGCAACAATAAACTACGTCCCGGCATTGAAGAAACTAAATAAGCTGTTAGAAGGAAAGAACGTGACATACCATTTCACATTGTTGTTTTACAACTCCCAGACCGCAGTTTTCGCACACATGATTCTTGAATGTGATTCTCTTTCAGGCATGAGAAAAAACTTGGTTCCAGAATTGGCGAAGATGAGAGACCTCTCGATCCTTCTACCCAAGAGCGAGACAGGGACTAATCGAGTTTGACAAGCATCAGGTGGAATAGCAGACGGTTTACCTTATTGAAAGATAAAAGCAGAAGACAGAAGACTGCGTAGAAGAGGATCCGAATGACTCAGGCCTAGAGTCATCATCACCGCAGAACAGGCCTTAGCCCTGCGGCAGTGTAAATACCATGTAAATAGTTCCTTTTTCATTTCTGTGTTACAGGGCTCCTTGAATAAATGATTTATTTCACGCTAAATGAGACCCTCAGTGTATAAATGTGCATATATCATTTTCTTTTGTTTAATAAAGGGCTTTTGCCCCAAACATTTTTTTTTTTTGGTTGGAGGTTTAACGACCACCGTGAGCAACTCAATGGGCTATAAGCAGTCGCCCGTCCCTAATTTAGGATCACTGGTTCCAGGGAAGGGAGAGAGCCAGTGCCGTAAGACAAACACAACATCCATCCCTTACCGGGATTCGAACCCGGACCCCTTTCGGACGAATGATCAGAGGCCATCGCTTAGAGCACTGCGCCACAGGGGCGGCCCCAAACAATTCGGACTAGCGATCATATCTCCCAGATAGAGGATTACTCTAACCCCTGCCCGATGGCACGCACACACGTGCTATGACAGACAGGTGGGAGGTGTCGGCCCTACGGGGGCAGCAGCTAGCTGTGGGTCTCTATACCGACCCTGTCCAGTTGAATAACTGCTCGATCCTGGCTGGATTGCTCGAGCAAAGCCGTCAATTTGGATTTTGAGAGAGTTCATTTTATCGCTGCGGAGTCCGCATTTGGAAAGTGCAGGCTAAGGTCTTCAGTGAGTTCTTACCCCATGATAACGCACATCCCCACACCCCAATGAAGACTTCACAGGCAATTGCGAGATAGTCGTGGACGGTGATGCCACAACCTTCCTACAGTCCTGATTCGGCTGCCTCAGACTTTTGCCAGTTTTCCTCTTTGAAAACATCCTTTGTGAGGAACGTTTTGACGATGTGACAAAAGTTGAACTGCCTGTGAAATCATGGGGTAAAACGACAGCTTCCGGAATTTTTCCAAAATGGATTTAACCAATGGTTTGATAGATGGCGGAAATGTATAGAAAGTGATGGACAATATTTTGAATAGGCTACCATTAATAATAATACAGTATGTCCAAGTATTTTGCCAGCAAAAGTCCAGTTTTGCTGTAACAAATAAATATCTTATGAGGAATGAGGCATTACTTTCAGGATGCCTTTGTAGAAGCATTTTGTGCAGCATTTGTTTATTTTCGTAGCATTCGTTTTAGCGCCGTTGGAAATAAAGATATCTTCTCTTTTTGGATGTTTAATCGACCTTAGAGATCAGGTTGTAACTTTTTTTTTAATACCTTGAACGCCAGGTATGTTATATGTGTTTGATGAAGTTGTACTCCACTAGGTATGTTCCTATGCAGTCATTGCTTTGTTTTTCTATCGGATATGATTTTGCAAGATTTAAATTCTGTCACTTGCCAATGAAATCATCATATGTGTATATTATCATCTGCTCAAAGCAGTTTTTATGATCGATTGCTGGAAAACGAATTCTTCCATTACATTCTCGGGAAAGGCACTGTATTTCTGGAAATCGCGTTTAGCATATTTTACTGCTGTAGGAATGAATTGTTTGTGTTGTGCAATTCGGTATTCACTCCACTGGAAAGTTTGCAAGAGCCAAAACTTTCGATTTTTCAGCCTGCGAACTAGATCTTTTGCTTACATGTGATCCTTATTTTTACATTTTCCATGGTCCACCCACATTGCCTTTTTGCATTTTGAAAATATTATCTCACATGTACGTAATTCAAAACCTAAAGAAGACGAATGCTCGAGACCTGCGCATTTGAATTTCATACGAAAAGTTGCTGAAGATATATAATTTTTCTGTTTCTCTTGGTTTCATTAATGGAAATTTCCTCTTTTTTTCGAAACAATTTTTTTGTGAACAAAAAATGACGAATATTCAGAAAGTCATATACTTTGCGCTCTGTCAGTAAAAAACCCTTAGAACTTTCGGGCATTAAAAAATAAAGAATATCAAGAAAAGGAACATAACATTCAGCGAAAAATATTGAAAGTTCAGGGTAACCAAATATCGGGAATATGTATTGGTGAAAGGAAAATAACGTAATAAGTACATGATTCCACGGAATAAATTTCACTTATGTTGGAGGTGAGGTGCTACGAAAACGTTTTACGAAAGCTACTGTGAATCATATCTTTTACTTCTCTCAAAGAAAATCCCATAATAAATCTTTTACTGGTGTGATAAGAGCGCTCCCCTCCAGTCCTTCATTCTCCGATTCCGGACACACCACAATATGGGAAAGGAAATTTTCCCTGACATGGGCATAATGCCTTTCATCACAAGAAAATTATTAAAGCACTGTATGTGCTCTCGCCTTTCTTACGTTCGTAGTTAATTATTCCAAAATATAAGTAAATTATTCGTAATATATTTTGTAGTTAATTATTCCGAAAATATAAGTGTCAGTAGTCTTTCTAAATGACCTCTTTGAATATCAAAGCAATGGATAAAAGCAATGATTCTGATCCTGAAGTTCATTCCTTTTAGAAAAACCTCCTGCTTCTTGCACAGCGAGAATATTCATTCCACCTGGTTTCAGTCCCTTTTTTTAACACTTGCTTTAATCGCTTTTGTCGGCTGAAGGGATCATTTGTGAAATATTGCATGCGTTTTCAAATGAAGAGGAGCGCATGAAATTTGGAGTACAGGTGTATTTCAATTTTATAAAACCGTTCACATGGGCCATGTGCCGAAGTCTCTTTTTGCGGGCAAGACCACCAAGGACATTAGAACCTGCCCGCCTGCATTGGGTCTTTTTAAATACAACTTAAAGAATGCCTTCACGCAACATATTTAACAGGATTGACACCGAAAGAACTTTGTTACTGAATTCCGGAGCGACTGGAATGCAGGACTAAAACTTCTGACGACAGAAATTCTCTGTTTCTGAGTTTCGGCACTGCATATGTAGTTACAGGTTTTCCAAATTTCTTAACCAATTTCAAACAATCAACACTATGCCCTTAACGTAACCAAATGTGCGTAGCTCAATTTGGCATGGAAATCGTGTTTCATTCTTGGGTGATTAAAAGACCGTAACAATATTGTTACGGAAATAAATGGAATAAAATATCAATGAGTGCCCGCCTGCTTATATGTGATCCTTGTTTTTACTATCGGATATCTCAACAGGCTTGTTCATTTATTTTGCATTTTCTTCAAAACTGTGTAAAGGTTTTTCTATCGAAGTGAAAATTCTTCAATTTGGAAAGTTCAGTTTTTAAGCCGACTTGCTTACATCTAAAGAAATATTAATTTTTGTATGCGTAAACCAAAAGCTATGAGCAAGCTGCATTAATTTTCTTGAGATCAAGCGCTTCAGTATAAATACGTTGGGGATATTTTTTTTTTTTTACCACTTCGGGAAAATAACTTTTTTTCTGCTTCGAAGCGTTACTAAAAAATATTCCCTACATAATCATACTGAATACGTTGAAAAACTGTAAGCTGCAAAGAAAACAAAAATTTGTATGTAGATTGAATTAAATAAAAAACATGTTATCAGATTTTCGAGAGTATATGTAATACTGAATGCAAAAAATATTCCAACTCTGATACATTACATGAGGTAGTAGCGTCGGTTCGATCATGACGGAGTCGCTTTTGAAATATTTGTAAAGGCTTACAGCAACTATGTCTGTGAAATATCCCGTGAAGTATTGACATTGATTTCCATATCTACGGAAAATTCTTTCAGTAAAAGGTTTAGAACTGCAAATATCCAAGCATATAGGCTTGAAGAATATCGCAAAAAAACTACAGTTTCTGCTGGAAGTTCCTAGGATATGAATCATAAAAACATATGTCACTTTTTTTAATAGCAATGTTGAGTTCTAAAGTGTTTTACGGCAAACACATTTGGATCTCAAAATAGGCGATGTTCTTAAAAATTGTAATCCACACTTTTTGATTATTAGATAGCGATCAAAAATGTAATTTATTCTAGGAAGTTTATTTATTGTTTAAGCAAAACGGTCATGTACGCATGCTCAGTGGTTCTACGTCAATTCGTCGCGTGCGTCAATTCGTCGACTGCGTCAATTCGTCGACTGCGACGATTCGTCGCGCGTCAATTCGTCGCCTACGTGAATTCGTCACGCGTCAATTCGTCGAATGCGTCAATTCGTCAACCACGACGATTCGTCGCGCGTCAATTCGTCGCGGACAAATTCGTCGACTACGTCAATTCGCCGCGTTTACAGATTTTGGTTACATACAAAACGAACGCAGGAAAACGTACGATTTCGAACGTCTCGTTTCCTGATCAAATTTATAAAGTTTCGACACGCAGACAGGATAGGAATATTACGTTTTTTTTTTGGCACTAAAAATATTAGACGGTAAACGGTTTTTGGAACGGGGCAGGGCCCGGTTGGTCAGAGACCCCTATATACAAAATTTTCGTAAAATCCACAGTTTTCAATTCAGAACCACCAAATCTGGTATACTATCTCGTGGTATTCTAACTTAGACTGTAGACGGTTTCGGGAAGCGGTTGGAGAGGGGGAGGGGGGGGGGGTTAGAGCACACCGCCCTACAGAATTGCTGTAAAATATAGTTTTCAATTTAGAACTACCACATTTGGTATATTATCTCATGGTACTCTAACTTAGACGGTAGACGGTTTTTGGAACGGGTCAGGGGCCCGGTTGGTCAGAGCCCCCCATTCACAAAATATTCGTAAGATCAACAGTTTTCAATTCAGAACCACCAAATCAGGTAACCTATCTCATAGTACTCTAACTTAGATGGTTGTCGGTTTTTGGAACGGGTCAAGGCCCGGGGAGTCAGAGCCCCCCACCCCCCCGTACATACAAAATTTTCGTAAAATCTAGTTTTCATTTCAGAACCATCAAATTTGGTATCATGAAACTCTAACTTACACGCTAGACAGTTTTTGGAAGGGGTTGGTGCCGGCGGGGTCTGAGCCCCCACTCATAAAAAATTTCGTAAAATCTACAGTTTTCATCTTAGAACCACCAAATTTGGTATACTATCTTATGGTACTCTAACTTAGACGGCAGACCGTTTTTGGAACGGGTCAAGGCCCGGGGGTCAGAGCCCCCACGTACAAAATTTTCTTAAAAACTACAGTTTTCAATTCAGAACCACCTAATCTGGTATACTATCTCATGGTACTCTAACTTAGACGCTAGACGGTTTTTGGAAGGGGTTGGAGCCCGGGGGAACAGACCCCACCAAATATTTTTTTTTTGTAAAATCTACAGTTTTCAATTTAGAACCACCAAATTTGGTATACTATCTCATGGTACTCTAACTTAGACAGTAGACCGGTTCTTGAACGGATCAAGGCCCGGGGGCCAGAGCCCCCACATACAAAATTTTTTTCTTAAAAACTACAGTTTTCAATTCAGAACCACCAAATCTGGTATACTATCGCATGGTCCTCTAACTTAGACGCTAGACGATTTTTTAAAGGGGTTGCAGCCCGGAGGTAAGGGCCCCCCTCATATAAAAATTCGCAAAATCTACAGTTTTCAATTTAGGACCACCAAATTTGGTATACTATCTCATGGTACTCTAACTTAGACGACAGACCGTTTTTGGAACGGGTAAAGGCCCGAGGGGTCAGAGCCCCTCACAAACAAAATTCTCTTAAAAACTACAGTTTTCAATTCAGAACTACCAAATCTGGTATACTATCTCATGGTACCCTAACTTAGACGCTAGACGGGTTTGGGAAGGGGTTGGAGCCCGGGGGTAAGAGCCCCCCCCCATAAAAATGCCGCGTAAAATCAACAGTTTTCAATTTAGAACCACCAAATTTGGTATACTATCTCATGGTACTCTAACTTAGACAGTAGACCGGTTCTGGAACGGATCAAGACCTGGGGGGTCAGAGCCCCCACATGCAAAATTTTCTTAAAAACTACAGTTTTCAATTCAGAACCACCAAATCTGGTATACTATCTCATGGTACTCTAACTTAGACGCTAGAATGTTTTTGGAAGGGGTTGGAGCCCGGGGGTAAGAGCCCCCCATAAAAATGCCGCGTAAAATCTACAGTTTTCAATTTAGAACCACCAAATTTGGTATACCATCTCATGGTACTCTAACTTAGACGGTAGACTGTTTTTGGAACAGGTCAATGCCCAGGGGTTAGAGCCCCCTTAATTTTTTTTGTAAAATCTACAGTTTTCAATTAAGAACCATTAAGTATGGTATCATGAAACTCAAACTTAGACGCTAGACGGTTTTTGGGAGGGGTTGGAGCCCGAGGGTGAGAGCCCCCCCCCCCTTCGTCACAAAAATTTCGTAAAATCTGCAGTTTTCAATTTAGAACCACCAAACCTGGTATACTATCTCATGGTACTCTAACTTAGACGGTAGACCGTTTTTGGATCGGGTCAAGACCAGGGGTCAGAGACCCCCCATAAATTTTTTCGTAAAATCTACAGTTTTCAATTCAGAACCATCAAATTTTGGGTCATGAAACTCTAACTTAGACGCTAGACGGTTTTTGGAAGGGGTTGGAGCCCCCGCCCCCATAAAAATTTCGTAAAATCTACAGTTTTCAATTTAGAACTACCAGATTTGGTATACTATCTCATAGTATTCAAACTTTGACGGTAGACAGCTTTTGGAACTGGTCAAGGCCCGGGGGTCAGAGCCCCCTGCATACAAAATTTTCTGACAGTTTTAAATTCAGAACCACCAGATCTGGTATACTATCTCGTGGTACTATAACTTAGACGCTAGAGGATTTTGGAAGGGGTTGCAGATTTTTTTGTGAAGGGGGTAAGGACCCTTTTCATAAAAAAATCGCAAAATCTAGTTTTCAATTTAGAACCAATAAATTTGGTATACTATCTCATGGTACTTTAACTTAGACGGTCGACGGTTTTTGGGACGAGTCAAGGCCCTAGGGGTCGGAGCCCCCCTCCCCGCACACACACACACAGAGACATACAACATTTTCTTAAAAACTACAGTTTTCAATTCAGAACCACCAAATTTGGTATCATGAAACTCTAACTTAGACGCTAGACGGTTTTTGGAAGGTGTTGGAACCCCGGGGTGAGAGCCCCTCCCCTCCTCATAAAAATTTAGTAAAATCTACAGTTTTCAATTTAGGACAACCAGATTTGGTATACTACTTATGGTTATCTAACTTAGACGGTAGACGGTTTTTGGAAGTGGTCGGGGCCCGGGTTAAGGTAGCCCCATGCAAAATTTTCGTAAAAAGTTCCGTTTTTTACTCTTAAGAATACCCTATCTACGATCTAAGGCGCTCTTTGGCCCTTTGAGGGCCTTGCACCATAAACCATCAACCAACCAACTAACCAACCTACGGTCTAAGTTAGGGACTGTAGATAACCATAAAGTGCAAAAATATGCGTTTAATGGTGTATTAAAAATACAAATCTATATAGTTTAGCTTTCACTACCAACGAGCGGCTTATCAGAAAGAAATATAATGTAATGTAAACAGAGAGTTCCAGATATTCAAAATTCAAAACGGTAAGAAAAAGATGATCAATGCCAATGTGAAGTCGTATGCATGCGACATCACATAGGTACATTGCATTTCTGTGTCGCGGGATTCACAGAAGCACACGCCAGATGTACGGCAGTTCTATAGATGTCTCCTAGAAGGTAAGTATTCCCATTCCTTTCTTTTTTGTTTCGCAAAATTAAATTAACTAAATCAAAAATTTAATATAAGTTTACTGGAAAATTGCAGGAATATCTTTTTCATTCATTAACTTTCACCCGCTGAACTTTGTGATTCCACAAATAACAATATGTACCTGGCAAATAACTGGTATCCCTGCTAGTACAAATTATATTAATGATTTATTTGCGTCCAGTTCAATCTAGTATGTCCATAAGAGCGTTTGGGGCCGTATGAAAAATACACATTTCAACGTGTGCCGCTACGGCGGCGGAGTGATCTAGGCGCTGGATTCTGACCACTTGTCGAGAAGGATCCTAATTCAAATCCCGGTGAATCATGGACGTTGTGCTCGACTTCTGGCACTGGCTATCCCCCTTCCCAGGAACCAGTGGCCCAAAATTGGGAACGTCCGACTGCTTATAGCCCACTGAATTGATCACGGTGGTCGTTTGCCCCCCCCCCCCCAAAAAAAAATGATTGCGAGGTGTACATTGCTATTTGTTGTGGACCGTACAAAAAATATGTTTTTGATATCAACGTGTCCACTTCCATGTAGGCTGGCCATAAAATGTTAGGGGACCGTACAAAATTGCACTTTTGTTTTCACCTTGTCAGCGCTTCGGTATATGGTTGAAGTATACGTATATATAGTTGGGCCATTTCAGCACGTAGTTTGGCTTATATAGAAAATCAAGATAATGTTACATTTTTACTCAGCTACAACACATTAATCCCAAAGGCTATTTGTTGAAATATTTAATCCGCCGTGCTCATATTCACAACGTTAACATAACATGTCAAGTTATTAATGTTGCAGTTTTACCCTGTAACAAAACTTTAGTTACAAGACCTTAGGCGTAAACTTTTTTAGGAATTTTTAGTCCGACGTATTCATAAGGTTTCGATAACATGCCAAGGTTATGGTACTGCGTTTTGACTGAGGCACAAAAATTAATAAACAGGCCTTAAGCCTTTTTATCAGTTTTCAATCAACCCTGCTCATATACATAAAATTTTCAGAGAAAGTCAAGTTTACTGTGTTGCGCATTTACTCGAGTACAAAACTATAAACAGCCATTAACTTTCACCCGCTGAACTTGGTAATTCCTCAATTCATCCATTAACAAGTCTTTTACGTGATTGTATGCTATGGTCATATTGATAATATTTGATGACAAGTCAGGTTCATGATGTTGCACTTATTAAAGACTTAAAAAGGTGTAGAGGCTAGTAATTATTATTTGAAGTCTAAGTAAAAGCTCATTTTTAACTTGACTCGTCATGAAATCCTTATGAATATGGCATTTATTTTATTTTGTACATTTTACAAAGCGTATGCATTTTTTTTGACATTTGTTTTATTTTGTGTTGTACTTGCTACATAGCGTTTCGCATTTTTGTAATGCTTGTGACTTGTGATTTCATTTTGAATTTTTATTTGTTTCACATTTTGGATTGCATTTTGAATTTTTATTTGGTTCACATTTTGGATTACTTTTTGACATTTTATGTTTTTGACATGCTATTTTGAAAATTTTGCCTTTTTTAATTTTGTGTTGTGTTTTACATTCTTGCATCTTCTGCGGAATTACATTCTTGAAAAATTCAAATACAAGTTAGTAAAAGGTATAATTCAATTAGTGAGAAATACCAGCACACTTTAGTAAAGGGTAGAATTATATGAAATTCCTCTTAAAAAGTCCAGCATGTTAACATTGTCTCTGTGCAACAAGGAAGTTGGAATTCCTTTTTATCTTGCCAGCGTTTCTCTTCTGGGTGGATTTGCTGGAATCTGTGCTGTCACTTTTTCGATTTTAGCCGTAGTTGTTCTCTGCTCTTTCGCAATTTCACTGATTATTTCGTACAGTCACAGTTTTTTCTCTCCCAGAATTGTATTCCAGCGTCTGTCTAATCTTTCAAGTTCGTTTTGTGTTCTGGGAAAGCTAAATAAATTGTTTTCACTTACTGACCAAATTGCTGGCAGGAACAGCGGAGGGCTTCTGCTCGGATTGTTTCTTCTGCTTCCACGAAATTTTCCAAGAACATAATTTTCCTCAAACCACTGAACTACAGAATCTGCATATTCTAGTAAAATTGATTTCACTTCTTCAAAAGCAGCTGGAATTTTATCACATGAAAAAAATGCGAGTGCTTGCAAATGTCTGACTTTGAGAGCAAACTCACTGTTTTCCCTATGTTCCAAGGCTATGCCAGAGGATGGATATCCCTCAGCACATGTTTTTCCGAGATGAAACCAACAACATTTGTATGTGCTGTTTCCAAATACCTTTTTAGCAGCATTATAACGGTAGCTATTTCAAAATCTATTATTATGCGTATATTGTGGTGCAAGCTGAATATCATAGTCTGATGCATAGTCTTGTAAATCCTACAAAAATACTGTATAATAGTATTATATTCTTTATACTTGCTGGAATGTAACCCATAAACTAGTAGGACAAGTCTGTGCATCTCTGGATTCGTTTCAACCATAGCATGAATGGAACATAATTGCCTAAAAAGGGTTGGAAAAGTTTCAAATGTCCCATCCATAATCCAGAGGGGTGCTTCTTTAAGCTTTCGTAAATTATTCTCTGTTAAAAATAAAATAATTCTTTGATGTCCAAATGCGCTATCTCTGCCAAGAAATTTTGCACCATCTTCTCCTGTAAATTTATTGGGGCATCGATCCGTTCTGAAGTCGTAGGATCCGCAGGCATGTCTTGGCATGTCTTCTCTTTTTACAACTTGCCTTAGTGCATCCATATTAAGCATGTAAGCTGCATTTACTGTAGCCCTTGACGTTGTCACGGTTTGAATAATTTGTGCAGGGGCTTCGTCCGTATTTCTCGCTCGTTCTTTTATTTGCGCTCTTGCAACAGCAACATCACTTTTCTCCGGTCTTGGAGCATGGTTATGTGGTTTCTCATTGCGCATCCTGTGTTCATCTCCAATAAGAATGGTACTAGCAAAGCCAGTACAATTTCCGTAATTTCTTTCAATACAGTGACAATACCGTAAATCACCTCGCACTCTGTTATGGCAAAATAAATACCCTTTCCATTTCAGCAAATCATTTTCTTTTTGTGAGTTAACTATTTATGTTGCATTCTTCATCTGCATAGTGCCTTCGGAAAACAATGCACTTTCTCTTTATAAAATATTTAGAATGATATATTTCCACTATTATCACTTGACAACGCACAACAAAGGTTTCAACAAGCACGTTCTCTGTTCTCCAGTCAACTACGAACTAATGAGCAACCATTCAATAAAACACTCAGAATACAGACAATCACGTGAAGCTTGTTCCTCCAGTTAGGGTTTAAGCGAAGTTCAAGATTTTCGTACCTGCGGTCACAAGAAGTGGTTAATTCTAAGGATCGGCATCTTATCTTTTGTTTTTCCAAAACGCAGAGGTACATATATTTTACAGCTGGGACGCTCAATGCGGAGGATCAACAGATGCGAAGAACCCGGGAGCCAGGTTCCGGAGGCGGCAGCAAGCGCGGACTGGGCAGCTGTACTCTGGGCCGGTAGGCGTCATGCTAATTCTCAAAAAATAAATTCAAATTTTTTGTGTTGCACCATGCGTATGAAAGAAAATTGTTATAATGAAAAGACAATTTGTTTACCCCGTAACATATTAAACGAAACCTACGTCCCTACGTGCCAAATGATCTGTAAGCCAAACCCAGTTTTTCATGCAACACCTTCCCCGACTTTCTAAGTTCAGATCTGTCTCGTTCGACTTATTTCCTGTACCGCCCCTATCTTTCGCTAATTGCAGTTAATTGCCGTGAAATTGGTGTTTTACGTTGGGGTGTATTGCCGTCTGTCCTGAAGACTATAGTGAAAGCTGTGAACCCCAGGGGAAAAGTATTCCATCAAAAGCAACAGAAATCCAATGCGAGAGCAAAACTTTGTTCGTTCGATTTACATCCAAGCAATTTAGGCGAAGTAGGAAGTGTGTTTTTCTACTACGACACCAGAAGATTGTCGCGAATGCTCAGGCAATTACGATACAGATGTGTCCTTAAGACTTCTTTTTCAAGACGTCCAAAGGCCGGCACTAGGCGATGGGGAGGGATACAGTGCGGATGCTCTTTTTTGTTGCAGTTAGAAATTCTTAAGCTCATTCTTCCTTAAAACTTTGCCTGGTTACCAGTAAGTACTGTCTCATGCCTCAACCATTGCACAGATCTGTTGTTTTTGTTTTCATTCCTTGAGTTAACAGCGGGAAAATATCTGAACTGCGTTGTTTCAGTTGGAAATATTTTTTTACTTCAGCAACAGGGCTTCACGTATAATTGCAAAATACTTCGATAGAATAAGCATACCTTTCATAAAGAGTTTGCATGAGAAAATAGATTAATAATAAGGAAAATATTCTAAAACCAAAAAAAGAAATTGCGGAGCCGAAAAAGCTAGGTAGAGAAAACAAAAGGCTCTAAGAAAAAGTTCATATTTAAGGAAACCTATAGTCGCTTAATGAGTAAGTGGTATAACTCAATACAAAATCATGTGCTGTATTTGAAAAAAAAATTATAAGCAAGTAGGCATCGTGACTGTCCACAGAAAAGAAAATAACAAAAACATAACAAAAACACCCATACAAAGTAAAATGCCCAAAACATAAAAAGAAGTAACCACACAAAATGAAATGCCCAAAACATTAAAAAAACTGCAACCACACGAAACAAAATACCCAAAACATGGTAACAAATTCTGTTGAAAGCACAATGAAGGTATACGATAGGAGAAATATATGTTTTTAAAACTTAATACCAGTGTAAAAACTGAAATAAAAAGAAAGAAAAAAGAAATATTCCAAATTTCATTGTTACTTTAGATATTTTGACCTGTTGACATTTCGTAAATTGTACTTGCACTCGGTCAAAAAGTATTACCTACAAGGACTCTTTAGTAACTTTTAATCGCTGTGGTCGTATTTATAAGGTTTGCATAACAAATCAAGTTAATAATGTTGCGCTTTCACTTAGGCACCAAATGCTAATTATTGGCCGCTAGGCCTACGCCTTTTAAATAATTTTTGATAAGCGTAACACTCTTAAATTGATTTGTCATGCAAACCTCATATAATCATAGCATTATAAAAATTACTATAAATGCATATGCCTAGGTCTCGGGAGTATGTATTAATGCTTTGTGCTCGAGTAACATTTAAACAGAATTCACTTTATTTTCTATGAAAACTACATAAATATCAGCTCGGAGGGCTGAAAACTATCAAAAATCTCTAGGCCTAGGGTCTGCTTATTAGTTCCAACCTCAGAAAAGCGCATTGCTAAAATCTTGGACTTCTATGAAGACATTGTGAAAATTAGCACGGCACACTGAAAACTGCTAAACAGGCCCAGTCCTAGGGCTTTCTAATTATTGTTTTGTACCTGACTAAAAGTGTAACATTATCTTTAGTTCTTACTAGCAGGGGTACCCGGTATTTCTCAGGTAAATATTACTATTTCTAAAATCACCAAGTTCAGCGGGTGAAAGTTAATGAATGAAAAAGCTATTTCCGTAAATTTCCAGGAAACGTATTTTAAATCTTTTGATTTAGTTAATTTAATTACACGAAGCAAAAAAGAATTTACATTATTTACATTACATTGTATTTCTGCCTGATAAGGCAACCGTTGGTGGTGAAATCTAACGTTTATTAATTTGTGTTTTTAATACACCATGAACCAGATATTTTTTCATTTTATTGTTATTTACAGCCTCTAACCTAGACCGTAGTTGGGGTAATGGAGTGCTGTATTGGGATGCAGTTCGTAAGAGTAAAAATTGTAATTTTTACGAAAACTTTGAATGGGCCCCCTTCACACCGGGCACCGACCCTTTCCGTCTGCGGTCTAAGTTACAATACAATGAGGTAGTGTACTAAATTTGGTCGTTCTAAATTCGAAACTGTAGGTTTTACAAAAATTAGCATGGGGGGGGGGGGGGCTCTGAACCCCTGGCTCCAACCGTTTCCAAAAACCGCCTGCATTCTCAGTTAGAGTACCATGACATAGTATACCAAATTTGGTGGTTTTAAATTGAAAACTGTAGATTTTACCAAAAAATATTATGCGGAGAGCTCTGACCCCGTGCCTAACCCGTTCCCCAAACCGTGTACCATCTAAGTTAGAGTACCATGCGATAGTATACCAGATTTGGTGGTTCGGAATTGAAAACTTTAGTTTTTAAGAAAATTTTGTATGTGAGGGCTCTGACCCCCCAGGCCTTGATCCGTTCCAAAAACGGTCTACTGTCTAAGTTTGAGTACCATGAGATAGTATACCAAATTTGGTGGTTCTAAATTGAAAACTGTAGATTTTACAAAAAAAAAAAAACTTATTCGGGAGGGAGTCTGACCCCCTGGCTCCAACCCCTTCACAAAACCGTCTAGCGTCTAAGTTAGAGTACCATGAGATAGTATACCAGATTAGGTGGTTCTGAATTGAAAACTGTAGTTTTTAAGAAAAATTTTATGTGGGGGCTCTAACCCCACGGGCCTTGACCCGTTCCAAAAACGGTCTGCCGACTAAGTTAGAGTACCGTAAGATAGTATACCAAATTTGGTGGTTCTAAGATGAAAACTGTACCTTTTACGAATTTTTTATGAGGGGGGGCGACCCCGCTTGCTCCAACCCCTGCCAAAAACCGTCTAGCGTCTAAGTTGGAGTACCATGAGATAGTATACCACATTTGGTGGTTCTAAATTGAAAACTGTAGAATTTACGTAAAATATTTTTTCGGGGGGAGGGTTTGACCCCCGGGCTCCAACCCTTCCAAAAACTGTCTAGCGTCTAAGTTAGAGTACCATGAGATAGTATACCAGATTAGGTGGTTCTGAATTGAAAACTGTAGTTTTTAAGAAAATTTTGTATGTGTGGTCTCTGACCCCCCCCCGGGCCTTGACCCGTTTTAAAAACGGTCTGCCGTCTAAGTTAGAGTACCATAAGATAGTATACCAAATTTGGTGGTTCTAAGATGAAAACTGTAGATTTTACGAAATTTTTTATGAGGGGGGGGCTCCGACCCCGCCGGCTCCAACCCTTACCAAAAACCGTCTAGCGTCTAAGTTAGAGTTTCATGATACCAAATTTGATGGTTCTGAAGTGAAAACTAGATTTTACGAAAATTTTGTATGTAGGGGGGCTCTGACTCCCCGGGCCTTGACCCGTTCCAAAAACCGACAACCGTCTAAGTTAGAGTACTATGAGATAGGATACCTGATTTGGTGGTTCTGAATATAAAACTGTAGATCTTACGAATATTTTGTGTATGGGGGGCTCTGACCAACCGGGCCCCTGACCCGTTCCAAAAACCGTCTACCGTCTAAGTTAGAGTACCATGAGATAATATACCAAATTTTGTAGTTCTAAATTGAAAACTATATTTTTCGGCAATTCTGTAGGGGGCCCTAACCCCCCTCCTCTCCAACCGCTTCCCAAAACCGTCTACAGTCTAAGTTAGAATACCACGAGATAGTATACCAGATTTGGTGGTTCTGAATTGAAAACTGTAGATTTTACGAAAATTTTGTATATGGGGGGCTCTGACCAACCGGGCCCAGCCCCGTTCCAAAAACCGTTTACCGTCTAATATTTTTAGTGCCAAAGAAAAACGTAATATTCCTATCCTGTCTGCGTGTCGAAACTTTATAAATTTGATCAGGGAGCAAGACGTTCGAAATTGTACGTTTTCCTGCATTCGTTTGTATGTAACCAAAATCTGTAAACGTGACGAATTGACGTAGTCGACGAATTGCGTAGTCGACGAATTTGTCCGCGACGAATTGACGCGCGACGAATTGACGCACGCGACGAATTGACGTGACACCATGCTCAGTCAAATGATTGGCTCTTTAATTTGGATCCACTAACGGCGGGTTTTCGTATTACATTCACTGAACAAACCATGTACTAATCTGAAGAGTATAGTAATACCAGGTCAAGTTGAAACTGGTAAACTGCCAAAAATAGGAAACATTAATTACCTGTTAGACAGATATTTACCACTTTTTCACGAATAAACCGCGTTTGTCTCAAACAATACTTCACACCATTTAACCGATTGGTATTCACATTTCTTTTCCTCTCATTCTTAGGTTTCTGTATGTTTCTAAGCCAACTTCTATTCCGATGCTCACGAAAGAGAAGATATTTAATAAGGCTCAAAATAACTATCCTTATTCGGAATTCTTTTCCGATCTCGTAAGAAGAAGTAAAAATTAAACATGCTGCCACTTCAGTATTTTAACATAAAATCCTTGGATGCATTCATGCGATAAGATCAGAATACGCCGAAAACCTAATCTTCTCATTGTGTTAACTATGTGATCCTTCTGAGAGTTAAAATGACTCTTTTCGATCTAACGTATGTGTAACGAAATCATTGCATTTTGTACGTTCTCTTTAAGCATACCAGAGCTTTTCTGGCATCTAGATTCATTTTTATCTGAAAATGAAGCTAAATGAAGCGCTAAACCTTTCAGAATGTTTAATATAGTTTATTGATGTGTCGATACACTTTGAATTTTCACACATAAAGCGTTGATAAAAACCACTTGCCTCAAAAACTACTGCAGCTCTCGTTTCTTAAATAACAAGTAATTTCTAAAAGGATTTTGCTGTTGTACAGCAACAAAGCGGCAATTCATAATTAATTAAGGTAACACAACGAGAACATTGATCAGAATCCAAAGTTCGAAATACTTATGAATGTAAGAATTGTAATTCATATCTTTGCATCATTACAAAACAGTGTAAGAGCTTTTGCAGTTATACATAGTCTATTTGCCACAACTTAACTTATTTTCTGTAGTTCTTTCCCCAGTAGAATTTTCGGAGTATCCTCACATTTTAAATTTGTTATAAAGGGTAGATCGTTTAATTGCATAGATACTTTATTTCGCCAATGCCATAATAAAAGTCACTAAATGCGTCATACGGAATTTCAGCTTTTCGATGCTAAAAAAAAAAGCTTGACAGTGACAAATATAAAAGCGACGACTGGGAAACCTCTTAAACAATATTGTAACTATGCAGAGACGTGCAACATAATTTTTACAAACCAGCCAAAGATAAAGGCGTTTCTCAATTTTCTTGGTAGCTACTGCAAAACTGCCTCATCTATTCATTTTATATATAAATTTTTTATAAATAAAATACTGCTGATTTTGATTAATGGGAAATAAATATTACACACGTATAAATGCACTGAAGTGACAAAAGTCATGGGATTCGTACATTGTATCATGTAGGACTTCTTCTAGCCCGGCAAACTACAGAAACTCGGCGTGGCATTGATTCCACAATTGACCCGAATACTTCTGGAGAGATGTTGCGTCATGCCAGCTGAACAGTCGTCAGCAGTTTCTGGTATTTTTAGGTGCAGAATCTTGGGTGCGAATAGACCTTTCCACCACGTCCCATACGTGCTCTGTTGGGTTTATGTCAGGCGAATATGGTGCCCCACATCATCCGATGGGACTCTCAATAATGCTCCTGAACCAGTTGTTACAACTTGGGCCCGATGTCGTGGTGCATTGTCGTCCTGAAAAATGCCATAGCTGTTGGGGTACATGTAAGCCATGAAGGTCTGCAAATGGTGCCCCTGAAGAGCCACAAAGCAATTACCGGTTAATGGCGTGCTCACGTAGACCAGACGTTAGAGACCATTCCACGTAAAGACACCCTACAGCCGTATGGAACCACCATCTGCTTGTGCGATGCCTTTTTGACAGCTTGGCTCCATGCCACAGCGGGAACCCTACAATGAGCTCGTAACACTTGTTAGCGTGACTCATCGGACCATGCCTCAAGTTGCTAGTTTTCAAGGGTTCAATTACCGTGTTCACGAGACCAGGTGAGGCGCTCTGTCGAAATCGTGTTGTAAAGAATGGCACTCTAGTGGGTCTTCTGCTCTGATTAATGGGTATAGAGCCAATAGACGCTAAAGTACGCTTCATTGAGCTGATCAATATGTCTCTGGTATCTCCTGAATTGAATGTGGGTGTTTCTTGCACAGACACTTCTGGTCAGACACCGCTGGTCACGGTCATTCAGCCCCGGTGGTCGGCCACTACGCTGTCCACGGTTGGTAATGCATTCCATGAGGTATTTTTGATACACGTGTGACACCGTGAATCGAAGAATGTTGAATGTTCGCACAACTTTGGAAACCTAATATCTCATCCGTCTGGCTCCCACTACCATGCCTCGTTAAAACTCAGATAATTAAGGTCGGCTTGCCATAATCGCACTGACGGTTGTTCACTCTGGCTAAGGTGATTACATCTCCCAACCAATAAAAATCGTGGCGTGCGTCGAAGCATTTATACGACGGCAGCGCCAGTTAAAATTTTGTATACTGCTATTCCATGATTTTTGGGACTTCAGTGTATTATCAACGTAAAAGTTTAAAAATAATTAAAAATGTTTTTACATAACCGCTGTGCAGAATGAACGAAAACAACACTTAGAATTAGGAAGCTAGGAGATTTGGGCTAGAGTGCCCGATAGGAAGGTGACACGGAAGCGAAGTAGAAAAGGGGTGGAAGACGCCCTTATTTTTATTACCGGGTGGCCAGTACCCGGGGTCTGACGGCTTAAAGTGCTCATCCGAAGTACGGCGGATATTTAGGGATCGAGCGTTCGTACCTCCTGGGATCGAACCTGAGGTCCCTTCCGCGGCAGTCACCGAACGTTTCCCAATAGGCCAACCGCTGCCCCTGAAAAAATATGTCAGTCTCGCTTACATAAATACAAAGGCCGAAAAATTTGATTTTATTCAATTTTTTTCGGTGGAGGGAAGGCAAAGTGCATGAAACAAAATCTGAAACTATTTATGCAAATACTGAAATTAGAGGACAGTAAGTTGACCTTTGGGGACTGCATCTACTGGATTCGATATTCCTTGGAGAAATGAAATACGTATTTTATTAATGCAGCCACCTGTAAAGAATTCACGTATGGAAATTATTTTTGTCAGTTTTTAAATGTGCATTGTCTGGTAACAGAAAATAAAGTAATGATTTTAAATAAAGTAATGGCCAGTACCCGGGGTCAGAAGGCTGAAAGTGCATATCCGACCACGGCGGATGGGCACTTTAAGCTGGGTGGATTAATGATTTTAGTTTAATAGAAGCTTGTAAAAAACCCTTCTCGTTTTTATTTCGAAAATAGGAAGTAGGTAAAGAGTGTATAAAAATGAACCACGAAGTACGGGATTACATTAGTATACATTACAAATTTGAAGTTGTGATTCACTCTATTTGTGTGATTCAGGCTATTCGAATAATATTCTAAAACTTGAAAACTTCATCATCCTGGAGGAAGAATCAAACACGCTAAGCCGGGTTTGCGTCCGATTATAGTAAACAGTACACCACCTAGAACGATCAAATCTCTAGTTCCCGAGTAATTTGAGTTTTAAATATGAATGCCTTTGATTCGACTGGCGATTTCTGTGATGTGAAAAATTAAAATTACTCGGAAGCTTATGATTTCGTCGTTCTGGGTAGAATAATTTTTAGCATACTCGGAAGCATACCGGGAATCGCGGGTTCGATTTCCGCTCCTAGACAATGAGATTATTAAGTTTTCGGATGTTATTTGACTTACCATTATTATAATTTTCACCAATAGAAGGAATCACAATTTCAACTGTGTAGTGCACAAAGTAGTATTTTTTACTTTTTTTTTTGGTAGGCAACAGTGCACGTCTGACTGGAATGACGACTTTGAAAACAGCAGAACTGACTGATTTCTCAAAACGTGAGGTATCGTAGATCGTGTATCAATGAAAGGTGACCCACGTTGTTTGTCTAAGAGGCGTAAGTAACTGCGACGCAACGACAATCTGTCAAGAACGAATTCGCCGTTGTCTGAAATGGCTTGACAGAACTTGCTTTGTACAGCAATTCTATAAAACATTCAATGATTGACATTTGCAACCCATATCTGAATAAACTATTTGAAGTTAACTGTAGAGGATCGGTCCTGGCAATCGCATGTCTGTACGGAAACCACTGATTTATTCGAAGAATCAGAGAGTTTAGATACACAGGTGTCAAGAACACCATGACTCTACATCGGAAGACTGCTAAATGTGATGTCGTCCTGTGAGTCGCGGAAACCCTTGTTCTGCATCAACGATTGGCCGAGAGTTTCGCTGGAGCCCCATGAAAAAATGGACCCAGCATACCTTTTAACACAATACATGTTTCTGGAGGTGGTGTTGTGGTGTCGCGAATGATCTGTTGGTCCATAAGGGAACCGTTGCTATTGCTGTAAGATCGAATGTCCTACACAGATTATTTGAAAATTGTTACCGATCAAGTCCATCGTGTATTATTGCCTTGTATCTAACAGGGTACGGCACATTCATGGACGATAATGCTAGTGACCTCCGGGGAAAATGTGTTCATGGGTGGTTCAACGAGCATGACGGCGGCTTCCACCATCTTACCTGTTCCTTACAAAGCCCATACATGAACCCACTGAAACTGTATGTGGTATTAGGGAAATATATTTGGGACCAAATTTCCCTTCCGTCAAATCTGAGCCTGTTAAATAATTGCATGGCGAACGCCTTGTGTGTTCTATACGGGGATCAACTCCGACACCCTGTGGAATCTATGCCAAATGGCATACGTTCTGTAATTCGGATTAAAAGAGATCCAACCCAGTATTAAGAATTTCTAATTTAGTGGCCCTAACGTTTAGCATGCATTACTTTTTCATTTTTTTTTCATTTCATTTATTTCATTTTACTTGTCGCATACAAATTACATAGATTAAGAAAAGGTGATTATGGAGCAGATGAGCAACAACAGGGATGAAAAGAGGGGAAAGGCTATGTGGGCGTAACTAGCCCTCTTCTCCCAAAACAATAATCCTGGAAACAAATATTAAGCCAAGCAGACACACTAGTGATTGGCAGCGCTGAGAGATAGTCATAATTATAATTTCAAATTAACTACTAAAGCGTCTCCATCTGATTTTATTTTGTCTATTGGAAATGTAAGTTAAAATTGAAATTTCTAGAATTCTGTGAAAATAAAAGTTCGAAGTTACTCGTAAAATTGATGTCATTCTTTTTTTCAGTGTTCCACAGTTTCATCTAAATATTATTCAAGTACGTGTGAAGAATGTTACTACCTCTTTGAGGAATAACTCATCCGACCGCTAATGTAAATTCTCAGTAGCGTATCTGCTAACAATTTCTTAAAAAGAGACCTTCAGAAGGAAAAAAACAAAAAAAAACCCCTTCCCGATTCTTCAGCTACAAAAGGATATATACCTGTTTGAACGAGGTATCTCAAGCAACCAATTATGAAGCTGCTTCGTTGGTGGGAGAAAAATAGCAGCTTAACTAAAACCTATGGTTTACATGAGTTGTTATTGGAAAACGTTTACATTAAACAACACCTAACTAAAACAACTCTAACGGCTTTTCAAACGTAGCCAAGTGAAAAACTGCTAGTTAACAAGAGAAAAATGAAGGTTGCAGAACTATTTCAATTTTTTTTTTACAATTTCATATGTAGAGGATTTTAGGAAGGGAGTGTAGGACCCCAGGTCTTAAACAACCCTTAGAAATAGGAATCTAGGAGACTTGGGCTAGAGTGCCCGACAGCAAAGTGACACGGAAGCTAAGTAAAAAGGGAGAGGAAGACGCCTTTATTTATGACCGGGGGTACGGGGATATTTAGTGGATCGAACCTGAGTCCTTTCTGTGGCAGTCACGAACGTTGCCCACTAGGCCACCCGCGGCCAAAAGGTTGAAGTTTTATTTACAGATATTGAACTGAAAGTTTAAAAATTTTTTTTGGATAACTACATTTTCTCAGAAATATTTTTAGTATAAAATGTATCAATA
Organism: Macrothele yani; assembly: GCA_039090855.1. Taxonomy (NCBI): domain Eukaryota; kingdom Metazoa; phylum Arthropoda; class Arachnida; order Araneae; family Macrothelidae; genus Macrothele; species Macrothele yani. The sequence continues at coordinate 2,639,393 of CM077016.1, forward strand.
CAGAATATTTCCATACAACATAAAATAAAACTATTTACATTCTCTGAAGTTTGGGAATGTATGACCGGTGTTTTCTCTTTTAATAATTACAATTCCTTTTGAAAGGAAGCTGGGGCAATTGAATTGTTTTCATCAGCCTGTCGGAGGCTTAAAGAAAAAAACAAAGTCTCTTAAAGGCAAAATTCCCGTGCATATATGGATATATTCTTTCTTTTTTCTGATGCTCTAGTGGAGGTTTCAGAAAAACATACATTTTTGCATTTCATATAGGATCGTAAATCATATTTTGGTACGTAAAATTAAAAGGAATTATTCCGGTATAGTCTCTTAGTTTATCGAGGGAACCATTACATTTTGCGAAAAAGTTTACTCATGCTGAAAACTTAATGATGCATTTGTATGTTCACACGACTAGTCTTTAATATTTTTTTCAGCTGAACGATCTAAATTTAATATAGCTTGAAAGCATTCATTTCGATTTACCTATTGTATATTGTAGATGCTCGGAAAAGATTAGTTTTGTTGTTAACCAAATGCAATGAAGTTAAAGGGGACATTTTTACGCTTCATATCGATTCAATCACACCGGTGGATAATTCAGGAAAAAATACCGAACATTTTCAGAATGCAAAAATCATGAATATTTTCAGACAATAAATATCTATGATGCTTCACCAGGATGTGTATTGGCAAACAATCACTTCATTAATATCTCTCTTTTCTACTTCGTGCATATAAAAGTTTTCAGAATGTGATTGTAGTAAATAACCAGTATGGTAATTAAATAATGAGACTGATGTTTTTTAAATCACCGTTAAAACACATGCGTGTTGGAAGCATGGTATTTCCATTAGTCATTCATCAGCTATGCGTTGGCAACAGCGTTTGCGTGAGAATTGTGCAGATGATTACGCTGTGCAAATAATTATTCGGCGGAGGAATAATCGCACAACTCGACCACGGAGCAGAGAGAAAATATCCGGTTCTGTTTGAAACTCGATAAAACTGCTTCTGAGGCAGTGGAATTGTTACGTGATGTGTAGGGGGACAATGGACTATTTCGTGCACAAATAATCTGATGGCATTCGCTTATTAAGAATGTCTGGGAAGATTTCGACACTCACGAAAGGCGTGGACGCCCGATCTCAGTGCTCACGTGTTACCTCATTGAGAAAGTTAGCGAACGGACAAAATGTATTCGTAATATTACCTTGAGGATGCCATAATGCAAGCACTGTGTTAAACAGTTAAATACAGAAAATAGTTGCAAGTTATATAATTTTCTACGGCTGCTATCCTTACGACATTTTTTTGCGAAAAATTTGTGGCTGAATACCTGGCAGTACAAATATTCTTTTCTTATTATCTTCGACATTATTTTTCTTTATAATTTCTCCTGAATGTTTTTATATGACATAAACTTTTTGATTCAAATCGTACGAATGAAATATTACTGATCTATGTTCGTTTAATTTCATAGCAGATGTGATAATGCGAACTGCTCAACAGATGTGGTCATAAGAATCCTCAATGATAACTCTCTCTTCATTAGAAATACAATTCCTAGAGTCAACGTCAAGGTACTGGTGGCCGTTTACTCCCAATTTAGGAATTACGCAGTGGACATCTTGGATGTTTTGAGAAAAACATCATCATAAAAATATACTTTCCAGATGTCTCTTCTTAATGCACATTACAGGAAGGGCAAATAAATGGAGCGAAATTGTTAGGAAGAAAGATTACGGAGAAAGTTATTAAAGAAAATATTCGCTAATTTTGCAGTATAGAAATTCTCTATATCACAAATTAATATTTAATTTATGGAATTGTAAAATTGCCGATATTAATTCACGTTAATATGAGTTTTTCCCGTATTTCGTTAGCCGTGTTTCGGTTTTTATAGTTGGTGGATAATGTATAAACTGGGATTTAGTGATGCTTCAAATTTCTGGTGAGCCCCCAATCGTTTTAATAAGATAAACGGCCTGCCATTGTGAACCAAATGGTAACAAAAATGAGCACTAACATGCGGATACAATAGCTTACAATTTTCTGCGCTCTTGAAAGAGTATGGGTCAGATATTTTGCGGATTTTATTAAAGCTGTTTCTGCGGTTAAACATTTTCTCTTCCCCTCTCATAACAACAGCATGTACCCAACCTGTCAGAGGTAGTAAGCCGTCAAATCAAGTCTTTTATGATGTGCTCTGTGACATAATCATGAATGGCGAAGGAGTATCCCGATTCACACGTATATCGCATCATTTGAACATCTTTTCTCTCCTTTCTTAGGTTCGTGGGAATTATTATACCTCTTTAGCAGCAGAAAGGACAAGTGTCAATCATCCCTATAAATGGCAGTTTCGAAAAACAAAGCAAAGTAGGAAGGCAACCTTTCTGATGTCCTTTTCTCTCAGCTCACCCGTTACAACAGCGTAGGGACCACTAAATGCAGCTAGAATGAATATGTTCCAGACGTGTTCGTCATTTCTTCCAAAACGAATACATCATTTCTAGCTGATTTCATTCCATTTTACCAAACCCGAGGTTGTTTTCTTTCCGGACTGCTGCTTAAAGATATGAAAGGTGAGGAAATTGGGCAGTGAAAGTTGGGTTTTCCATAAAAAATAATGCTGAACATATATTTTAGGACGGTGCGAAGACAAATATTTGAATTTGTTAAATTGTAATTTTTTGCTACACAACACCAAACAGCATTAAATACATCGAAAACCATAGCAACACAAACTGGAAAGTTTCTAAAACATAATGTGAATACATCAATACATCCGAGTCATTTACGACATTTATTAGTGAAGGAAATTACAAAACAATAAATAATCATAAGGTTTAGCTATAAATAAAATACAGTGAGCAATAAGAAAGTAAGCTGCAATGAAAATAGTTTCTTAGTTTGTACCACAATCATAATAAAGTGGAATAAACTATTGAAGTAAACAAATACTCACAATAATATAAATACAGGTACAATAAGCAGCACAATTTATATATAATACAAAAACGCATGATGCAGTATAGCAAAGGGCGAGGAAAAAAAGGCTAAATTATTTCTCCTGAAGAGCCACTGATCCACAACAGACAATATGTCAAGACATCCTCAAGTTCAGTTTAACTGCCGATTGTGTAAAAATAAAAATTACTGTGGTATCAACAAAAAAATATTTAAGCATACAACAAGAAACCCCTCAACACTCTTTTAAAAATAGTGTAGCTTATCATAAATCTAATATGTAACGGTAACTCGTTACACAGACGAGTGCAAGTTGCGCAGATATTATTCAACAACAAATTTGTGTGTGCTCTACGGATCACAAACTTAGTGTATCCCGAGTACCATAAAGATAAGAAAAATGATGCGAGGTTATTAGGTTAAAATATCTATTTGCATAAACTCTTTCATGCATAAATAACAAAAGTTTGAAATTATATAATTTATCCATAAATAGAACATGACAATGAACAAAAAGGACTTCAACATCAATGGACAAATTTATCAAACGAATTGATATATTTTGAAGGGCATAAATTCTGTTAACATTACCCTTCGTGGTCCGGCCCCAAGCCAGATCACAATATGACAATAATGGATAAATAAATTAATAATATAGGGCCAACTTGATCCTAACCGACAATAACACCGATGCTCAGACCAGCCGCCAAGTGTTCAACATGCGAGTCGCAAAGCAAGTTCTCATGTAAACGCACACCCAAGAATTTCACTTTTGTATCAAAGACAAAGGGAACCCCCTTCAAGACAACACCAGAAGAGGTAGATGACCGAAATCTGCAACCAGAAAGGAAAACACGATTTGTTTCAGTTACATTTATGGTAGCAGAACTATCACAAATTAAAAGAAAGTACCTCTGAAGGTCCAAATTAACACGAGGCAGCAAATCAGATACAGAATTACCTAAAAAACAGTAAATTGATATCATATGCAAATAAAACCTGGTGTGAACTAGTAGAAAAATTAAAAATGTCATACATAATCACAAAAAAAAAAAAAAAAAAAAAAAGAATCGGACCCAGAACTGATCTCTGAGGAACATCATATTTTACTGGCTCAACACTAGAACAAATACCCTCTATCTGAACAAACTTTCTCCTACCAGAAAGATAGTTTTTAAACAGTGTGAATGGTACTACCCTAATCCTTATATTGTTTAATTTGGTTAACAAAATATTATGAACGGAATCGAATGAGTTAGACAAATAAAAAAAATACCCACGACGCAACTTCAACGATCAAAGTTAAAGTGTAAGTAATTTAATACATGCAACAACGCTTCTTCAGTTCATTTACTTTTACGAAAACCATGCTGATTCCCGTGTAAAGTATTGTTGGTATGAAGAAAGCATAACATCCTATTCAAAATAAGCTTTTGCAAAATTTTTGCGAATGGTGAAATTTTAGAAAAAGGACGGTAATTCGCCACCTCAGTTGTTGAACCATTTTTATGAATTACACGAAAGCGACTTAAAATAAAAGGATGAAGAATACTCTCAATTAAAAGAATGGAACTATAAATATGACCCAATAGAACAACCAAGTTTCTTGTTTCTAATGAAACTGTAGAAGTGTACAAAGAGTAAAAGTGGAACTTAAACTTTTTTTACACAATCAAACATTATGAAACGCGAGGAGAATCACATATGAAAATGCTACAAGAATTTAGAGATAGATTGGCATGTACAAAAAAATTGTTACAGGTGTGCAGATCAAAACACTGTTTAAGGCAGAGCCAATTCGTGATCACATCAGTTTTCTCACATTATTTTGTTCGTTTTTATTGTTTTCTTGTTTCGTTTGAAATAAAAAAAATCTTGAATTCTTTTTTGTTTCCAACTGCAGAGGAAATTTGGCACCGAAGTAATCACCACCTCAAACAGCATATTTTTAAATCTAAACATCTTAAAAATGAAATACTAATACAAAGGTTAGCGTGCAATAATTGCCTAAATAAAAACTATATGAGAAAGGGAAAAAAAGTCATTTTTACATTGCCCTTTGTCTAATAAAGCAAGCAAAAACACAATTTATACACGCTAATAATACGTGATGCTGAAATATTACAACTGAAACAATGGATATCACAATAGATATATTGGATACAATTGATACCAAACGCACTTTGCATTTAATGTCCCAAACGTTTCTTCAGATTTGGAGACTTTCGCTTTTTTTCTGGGAAAAGAAATATATATATATTTAATAAGGCAACACGGCAACACTGCTACAATCAGATTTATGTTAGTCCAGAAATTCGGTTTCCATCGCAAACAGCTAGTTTGAACGTAACTGATGACAGGGAAATGTAAGAATAAAATAGAAAAGTACTAGAGAGATGCATGTTCTACTAACCTATATCATAATAACAAGAAAAGAGAGTTGTAAAAACGTTTGAGCTATCCGATTGCTCTATCACAAATTAAATATCCGTACCAAGTTTCTCACATACTTCTAAATTATTAATGTAGCGGGTTCACGGAGAGGGAATACTTCATCTGGTGCAGAAATGATCACACATGTTTATGATCCTCTCTGCGTCACAAATTACTTTTACATTTGCAGCAGCATTCGTTTCAATGATTGGTTCCATTTTGGAGAACATTTGCCTTCTAACAACAATTTCCATAATGGGGAATCTTCGAAAATATTTCCAATTTTTAATAACATATTTATATACCTAAGCAGTGCTTTTCTTTATTAGATCTGTTTAAATATTTTGTTCAAATATACACTGGCGGAAAGTGAAAAAAGAACACCAAGAAGGAATTGGCGGACGATCATGAAATTTACATATGTTAATGGGGTCGAGTTTACGTAGGTGTGATGTTAATTTCGGGACCAACCGGGGTGAGCGCTTACGCCAGAGCACGGCATAATATGCAAATTATCATCGGTGGTATTTAAGGAGTACGTCGAAGTAAATGTAATCAGTCGCCGGCGTACGGACACATGCGAAGACCCTGAAGAAGCTGCAATGCCTGGACATGGAAGACGTGTACGATTTCAGCAGTTATCGAACTTTTAGCGAGGTCGTCTAGTCGGACTCCGCGAAGCCAGGTGGTCGTATCGTCGCATTGCGGAGCAAATTGAACGGGAAGTATCGGTGGTGGTACGATGGTGGAGTAAAAGGTCCGAGGAACATTTCCACACGAGAAGACGTGGAACCGGCAGTCACAGACGGACTGATGAGCGGACCGATCGACGCATAAGAAGAGCTGCGTTGTCAATCAGAACATCCACTGCGACGCAAATGCGAGCTGCCGTTGCACCTGAGGTGACTGTGCGAACAATCCGCAACCGTCCACTGGATGCAAGACTACGTGCACGTGTGCCTCTGGCATGTGTACCTCTTACTGCAGCCCACCATCAGGAACGGCTGCAATGGTGTCGCCAACGTCTGCACTGGAGAACGCAATGGTGATCTGTCGTGTTCAGCGATGAAATCAGATTCTGCTTGGGAGCCTCCGATGGCCGTATGCGTGTTCGCAGACGTACAGGGGAGCGTGTCCACCCTTCTTGCATCCGCCAGCGACACACAGGGCCTACACCTGGTCTCCTGGTGTGGTGAGCGATGAGCTATCACTCCCGTACACAACTAGTGTTTGTACCGGATACGTTAGACAGCACCTCCTACATCAACAACATCATTCTGCCCGTTGTTGTGCCATTTGTAAGGTCGGTCCATCGTGGTGTTTTACAGTAAGATAACGCACGCCCACACACGGTACGTGCAACGCAACATGCACTACAGGGTGTGAGACGACTTTCATGGCCTGCACGTTCACCGTATTTGTCCCCCATTGAGCACGTGTGGGATTTTATGGGACAACGACTTATCCAGTATCCAGGGCCAGCCACGAACATCTCCGATTTACGCGTCCAGGTTGAGGATGCTTGGGACACCATACTTCAAACTTACATCCAGCAGCTGTACGACAGACTCCATGCCAGAATTGCACAGTGTGACGCAGTTCGTGGCGGTTCAACCTCGTACTAAGCATGTTACATGGAAATGTTAACTTTTTAATTTTCAGTTTACCATGAAATACAGCTGTATTTTACCATAATGTTTTGATCACGTTATCCTGTGTATTCCATTATTATGCTGTATAAAATTCGTTGGTATCAGGCGTCTCCTTCTTGGTGTTCTTTTTTCTCTTTCCGCCAGTGTAGTTAGCTAGCATCTTTGAAATAGAGAAATACATTTTCCAACATTATGTTTCTAATACAAAAGTTTTCCATTTGCTAATTCGAAAGTTTACATTCGACCAGATGCGAATATTTTTCTGGAACTGTAATACCTGTAACGAAATAATTTTTTCTTTGCTATCGGATAGGGTCTATCTACTGTTTATTGCTGTTTTAGACAGCGCAGGAATTCAAAACAGCAAAATCGTACTTGTAAGAAAATTTAAATATAAATTTTAATACAAATTTGAATATTGTAAAATTTTGGATATTTTCATCATGGGGGGCATATACGCTTTCACTCAAATTTGATCAAGATTTACTGCCGATTCTAAAGCTTATGTCTTCGCAAGAAAAATCAAGTGCCGCTTGAAAAGAATAGGCAAACATGATTGTGCTTGCTAAATGAAAATGGCTTAATATGACTGAATTACAAGAAGTTCTGCCATCGACCAGCTTATTGGGTCAGCATAATGATAACTGTTTTTACTCACATTCTTTCGGATCAGTTTGATGCTTGGTTGAATGCTTAATAACTTTTAACGCAATCAAGTGGTCTTTAGCTAAACAGACCCGGTATGAAAGTTTACTGAACAAGCTTATTACTTAAATTAAAAATTACGTGACACTCAGGTTACTGGTGTGACAACAAAACCACCAGTTTTCCAGACATAAGGTAAAGATAAATGTTCAGTTAACGAAATTGTCAAAAGCGCAATTGTATATCGACATTTGTTGGGTTATAGCTGTTTTCGTCTAATTATTCAGACATGACACAGGTGATACTTGTTAGAAGGTTTTAGGCAAAAATCACTGTACATTTAAACAATGCTTTTGCAAACGATGTGTCTCTACGAGCATGGATAATCTACGTTGAAACGGATCGTCAATGGCGCCTGTTCGGCCCTCTTTCCTTCTTCTAGGCGCTGGTGCGTCCACCGTCCAAAGTATACTTGCGGAACACACTCAGTGCGGTTGTCCTTGGGTACCCAAGTGTTCATACCAATTGCACCATAAAATGACCCACCTGTCTTGTGCCGACAATGCGTCCTTTATCAAAGTCTCTCGTATCAATATGTTTATCCATATTTGGGAATGCGATCCACTGTTGGGAAGCATCCAAATGTCTTTTTATAGTTTTAACTTGAATGATATTTTTTAATCAAAACGTAATAAATAGCTAGGAATCCACAGGTTGATGCCGCGTTATCTCCCAGCGTGGGTCACTCGCTGAGCCGACAGCTTTTCCGGCTGACTACCATCGATTCTGGGACGCCTAAAGTGTCAGACATCAAATTCCATTTGTAATAATAACCCAGGAACTACGTTCACGTGTATCAAGGGGCGGCGTTCAAATTCTGTTCTTAGTTATTAAATTTACTGAAAACAACTGCCGTCCGTTTTACTGCGATGAAGCATTTCATCCGTTCTTTGTACCAATAAGGTACACAAACGGAAAACGAGTGCGAGCACAATTGATAAAAACAAAGTGTCAGTGTATGAAATTCAACTGTTATTTAGCCTTAAGCTGCCCTTTTCCTTGAATGCCATCAGAGCCTAAGAAAGGCTTTCTTAATAAATTAAACCACTGTAAAGAACCCTGCAGGTATTGAAAAATACATCACTATACATATATCATTTTTTGGATTATTAACGAGAAGCTTTAATTTTACTTTGTTAGCCATCACTAGTTCAAGAAAGCTAAAAACACATTCTTTCAATTTGGCTACAAATTAATTGCGAAAGAAGAAACCAAATGTAAATCAGACATTAATACAGCTACAAGACAAAGCGTAATATGTAGTTATTTTCTCCGAAGTTTCGAAAAGCTGAAAGTTGTCAATAGGTTACTTGCACCGGTATTTTCTTACACAACTCTGTAAGATCGAGTTATTAAACTTTATTCCAAATTCAGGTCCACCATTTCCATCTTACCATGGCAGTTGCCTCAGCTAGAGAATGTAATTTCCTCCAAATTACGTAATCTACACTGGCGGAAAGTGAAAAATGAACACCAAAAAGAAATTGCCGGACGATCATAAAATTTACATATGTTAATTGGGTCGAGCTTACGTAGGTGTGATGTTAATTTTTTCGGGACTTACCAGTGAGCTCTTAGGCCACAGCAGGGCATAATATGCAAATTATCGCCGTTGGTATTTAAGGAGTACGGCGAAGTGAATATAATCAGTCGTCTGCGTACGGACACGTGCGAAGACCCTGAAGAAGCTGCAATGCCTGGACATGGAAGACGTGTACGATTTTAGCAGTTATCGGACTTTGAGCGAGGTCGTCTAGTCGCACTCCGCGAGGCCGGGTGGTCCTAACCTCGTATTGCGGAGCGAATTGGATGGGAAGTATCGGTGGTGGTACGATGGTGGCGTAGATGGTCCGAGGAACATTCCCACACGAGAAGACGTGGAACCGGGAGTCACAGACGGACTGATGAGCCGACCGATCGACGCATACGAAGAGCTGCGTTGTCAAGCAGAACATCCACTGCGACGCAAATCCGAGCTGGTGTTGCACCTGAGGTGACTGTGCGAACAATCCGCAAACGTCTACTGGATGCAGGACTACGTGCACGTGTGCCTCTGGCATGTGTACGTCTGACTCCAGCCCACCGTCAGGAACAGCTGCAGTGGTGTCGCCAACGTCTGCAATGTAGAACGCAATGGCGATCTTTCGTGTTCAGCGCTGAAAGCAGATTCTGCTTGGGAGCCTCCGATGGCCGTATGCGTGTTCGCAGACGTACAGGGGAGCGTCTCCACCCTTCTTGCGTGCGTCAGCGACACACAGGGCCTACAATTGGTCTCCTGGTGTGGGGAGCGATCAGCTATCACTCCCGTACACCACTAGTGTTTGTACCGGGTACGTTAAACAGCACCTCCGACATCAACAACATCATTAAGCCCGTTGTTGTGCCATTTGTAAGGTCGGTCCATCGTGGTGTTTTCCAGCAAGATAACGCACGCAACATACGGCACGTGCAACGCAACATGCACTTCAGCGTGTGAGACAATTTCCATGGCCTGCGCGTTCACCGGATTTGTCTCCCATTGAGCACGTGTTTGATTTTGTGGGACAACGACTTTTCCGGTCTCCACGACCAGTTACGGCCATCCGCGATTTACGCGTGCAGGTTGAGGATGCTTGGAACTCAATACCCCAAACTTACATTCAACATCTGTACGGCATACGCCATGCCAGAACTGCACAGTGTGACGCAGTTCTAGGAGGTTCAACCTCGTATTAACCATGTTAAATGGAAATGTTATTTTTCAGTTTACCAGCAAATACAGCTGTATTTTTCCATAATGTTTTGATCACGTTATCCTCTGTATCGCGTTATTATGCTGTGTAAATTTCGTTTGTATCAGACGTCTTCTTCTTGGTGTTCTTTTTTAACTTTCCGCCAGTGTATTTCAAACTCGTTCCTTGAAATATCCATTTGCACAAAACTCAAATATGTTTTATCAGTTCCTTCAATTATCTACGCGCCGTTTTCTATAACAACGAAGTTCCCGACATTTAAAAAGGTCTATGATTTGATGAATTGCATATTTAACTAAAACGCTCATACCTAAAAGTTATATAGTTTATTATTGTAAAACCTGATACATGTGATGCTCGTAACAGTTCACTGAAATATGTAACTAGTGAAAATTTTGTACATGTCTGTACCATACAACCTGCATTTTGCGTCGCCATATGTAAATACTGCTTGTACTGCGAAAATAGGTCTGACGAGCTGTATAAAATGAACAGTTAACTCTGCTCTAATTTAGAGAAGCTGTTCAAAATATCAGAAATGATATTTTCAAATACTTAATTAGCTTCATTTAACGGTTGTTACATAGTACCTAAATATTCATTGTCATCCAATTTTTAGTGATGTAAATTTCGTTATACTTTTTAAAAGTATTTCGGGAAAATATAAAAACTACAAGAATTGTAGAATTTCGAGGAACAGATAAACATTTGAAAATATGACATTTTATTTTCCTTCTCCTTGTGCAATATAATGGACAAAGTTTTAAATATTTTTTCCACAGAAAGGTTATACTTGAATTACTAATTTTCTAGAGAACTAATAGAAAAATACGTACAGCTTGAATTTATTCCTCGAGCATAATTTGTGTATTGGTCTGTTCTGCCTGATGAAAATTTTACAGCAAAATCTCAAAGAAAAGAAAAGTAAATTTAAAGGTTGTGTCTTTGAATTAATTGTTATTGTTCAGCTGCATTCAGACGCAGCTTAACCTGTAGATTTTTGTCAGGGAATGTAAGATTGCGCAAACATTCTGAAAGAACTTTAAGAATTTACCAAATGCCTATCAATTCGAAACAGTAACTATAAAATTGTCAAATTCAAAACAGTGAATGATATGTCAGCTGGGTCTCACTTGGTCACTAAGAATATTGCTGTAGCGACCGCTGATGATGTCACACTCTTATATGTAGCATATAAATCGCATAAACCTATCTCAACGTTTAGCCGCGACCGCATATATGTAATTGGAAAACTTAGATATTGATATGTTTTCCTAAAAAGGAAATACAAAAAATTTTCATACGTTGAGATTCAATCTTACGCAGAATGGCTTTCTTATTCGATATCGCAATGGCGAAAAAATATCTCTGACTCCTACAGAGATATAGCAAACAGCTTTTCAAGTAAGTTTAAGGATGAGTTGCTAAAATTTGCACTGGGGTTTTCAATACATCAATGGATTCTGAAAAATCCCTGCTAACACAACTTACCACTGAAAGAAATGCTACTGTACGAGGTCCGATCAAACAATTCCGAGACTAGGCCGATATACAACAAAGTACTTACGTCACCTAAGTCTGGCTATGATCTTCCTCAAAGTAGTCTCTTTGATAGCGATACACCGCTGCCACCGTTTTTGCCACTGTTGGACCGGTCCCTCGAAGACCTGTTTGCGAAATCGCGTCAAGTACCGTCTGCGATTCTCGCTGGATCACGTCCATGGTTTCAAAACGGCGACCCTTGAGCTTCAGCTTCATCTTCGGAAACAGAAAGAAGTCATAGGAGGCCAAATCCGGCGATAAAACGGGTGAGAAAGGGCAGTCATTCTTCAGCGGCTGCAAAACGGGTGTGTTGTTAACACTCTGGGAGATGCTTCATTGACGTGATTGAGCAGGGAATCCCACCAGCTCCACATTTCAGGTCGTTTGCTGCGAATATCCTCCCTTAGACGCCACAGAACATCGCAATAAGAAAGGGCGATGAGACGGTCTGGCCCTGGGGAACGAATTCACAGTGCACAACCCCACGAATGTCGAAGAACGTGAATTTGGTTGCGGTCCGGAACTGTCGGGCCTTCTTCGTTCGTGGAGAGGCCGAGCACTTCCACTGCGACCACTGTTGTTTGGTCTCCGGGTCGTAATCGTAGACCCAAATATCGTTCCTGGTAATAAACCGCGACAGGAACATTTCATGCGTCTCCGTTCTCGATTTGACAAGTTTGACGCAGAATTTTATGTTTACTCGCTGCTGTAGTTTGCAGACCATACCGAAATGGCAGTTGTGTTCTGCACGTGGTCACGAAATATCATGCAGCACAGATCCCGATGTTCACAGAACGACTCCACTCGACACAGTGACTCATGAAGGTCACTGCCCTCCACCGCTGTTCGCGCATCCGCATACTTCCATCTGTTGGCGCTCTTCGTACCTAGTCTTGGAACATTTTGATCGCACTACGTATTTTAAAGTATAAACTCTTTGTGGAACTCATCCAAAGAAGAATGAAACTGGGCTGAAATTTTTTCTGGACATACCAAATAATTTACTCTTGTTACTTAGAAAAGCATCTGAATTCTAAATCATGATAATTCCGAAAATATTGCGCGACTGAAAGTACAATGTGTTGTTCATTGTTTTGTTCGAATTTAGGTTTTAATTTATTCTACGATATCGGGTAACCAACATTGCGTTTCTATTAGGACTTTTTGTAGTGCTTCAGTAAATGAAAATCTTTGAAGATATTTTCCCGGGAAAATCTTTAAACAATAATAACAAATTAAGTCATGTGAGGTACTATTTCGTGTGTAAAAGTTTTTATATTTAACTGATCACACAAACGTGCAGTCCATTTCTGGGTGCATTTACAGAGATTTCTGGAAACGAAGTCTTTGAGTAGTCTCCGTTTGTAAACTGCAGGTAGGGCAGGGCAGAAATAATTCGGGGAAGGGGAATTTTAATGGAATATAGACTTTTATAGCTTTTAGTTATGCGTAAATCTTGACAAAGCCCATTATTTAAAGTAATGCCTACTCGTAATTCCTTAAGTTAAACTGGACAGTTATGATGGGAAAATTTTTGTGTGAAGCAGATCTAGGCGAGATTTCAAAATTTGTTGTAACTTCTCTCAACAATTTATTTGGCATGGAGCTCAGGTGCAATAGATATTTTTCTTGGGTCCTTCGTTCTGCTCCGAGTAAGTAATGGAGGGATAATTTACTACGCTGACATCAAACAAAATAGTTTGCTGTTAAGTAATGTGTAAATGAAGCAACAAATGATATCTTGATGTTACTCTGGTAAAGAATCATGCAAATCTCCGCCTAAGTAAATTTTCTGATTATTGGAGGGTAAGTACAAGTACCACACTGCACTGAGTTACGTCGTACACCATCTGTCTGGATTTAAATGCGATTAGTCCGACGGCACAAAGCATCCCCAAAGTTAGGTCAGAATGAGAAGGTAACGAGAAGTTTATAATACGCCAGGTATAGGTTAACTCTTATGGTGCATTACGGCCAATATAGCTTACACGCGGTTATGCAGATTTTTTTCTATTCGTTCGATTCCTGGCCAATGCCTTTATGAAAATATTTTCACTGAAAGAAACCCCCTCCGTCTTATTGAAGGAAAGAAATGTTCCTTTTCAATAAGACGTTGTCGTGAGACCCCTTCAAGATGTGATACTCTGGAACACATTTCCCGAAAAAACCCTGAATTTTACCCTGAAACGACAATGTGTCAGACATCGAACTGAACTGATCAACGATATCATGTGTGTTCCCAAAATTCAAACGGCGAGACAGCAGTTTTCTCAAGAAGGTGCTGTGATTAATTTGTGGTGTCCACTAGTTTTAATTGTAGAATGGAGCGACAACTGCTTAGCAGACATCCAAAGGAGATGCAGAACAGAGATTTATAATGCCGTCTAGAAGAAGTTGCAGCAAAATCGCCTAAAAGACTGGAAATGTAAGAATACATTTATTTCTGAGGGACAGATATTTCTGTGATTTTTAAATAAGACATACTTAAATAGACAGGGTGCATTTTACAAGCAGTTCTGTAATTATACCCTGGGAACTTACGCATACCTCTAACACATCTGGGTAAAATGTTTCCTTTTGCTGAATGTTTCTCTTCTCCAAATTCAATTTATACCTTATTTCTCAATTTTTGGAAATAGTTATTTTATTTTATTTTCATACTATAACCACAATACCCAAATCCCGACTTTAATTTTGGAAAATCTTCATTTTCGAAAATACAAATACGAAATGATGATACTTACGGGAAAAAGTAAAACAATAAAGCACAGTAGAGACAAAAGATATTTACGTCGTACGAGTAAAATTCGTGTAATTTATAACTGCAATACATTATAAAATAATTAAAACTCACCTTACTTCAATTTGGTGTTCTGGAAAATTCAATTTATGTCCACTTCTTTTTTTTTCTCAGTAGGCTTCTATGTCAAACAACGTAGCACTGAGTTGTTGTTCGCAAATTTACGATGTCGTCAGCTGAACGAATGGGCATTAAACAGTTTCTATTAAACATTTTATTTTGATCTGACGAGTTCAATGATTGAGAGACCAATTGCAGGAAGGCAAGGAAGAATTCCTGAGATATAATATCGAACCTCCTGTTGCGGTTTTGTAAGTGCAGTGTCCTCGTACATCTGAGCTTGTTCTCTTTCAATTTCATTGATATTTCCAAGAATGCTGTGTGTACCTTTAACACCGCAGGAATTAAAAATATAAAAACTGCTGATGCTTTCACGTAATCAAATCCTATTCAGGGTTAATAAAAGCCTGCCAAAATTGGAAATTCATAATCATCCATTCTTTGAGTCACTTTTCACATTTAAGGTATTTGAGCTATGGTGCTTTAGGCTCTTCTGAATTTAGTTTCTTTAGGGCGGGCAAAATCAATTCTGTCGTTCGAGTGATGCAAATTCCATTAAAGAAGATTTTGCAAAGAACTTGTAGGAAGCTGATGGGTCTTCGATTCGTGAGGTTTTCATGTTTCCTTTTTTTATGTGGCAACGTTAGTGTATCATTGTAACCATAATCAGAATCATTTTCTTCATTGAGAATGAATTAATTAAAAAATTTGGGTTTGCAGTTTAAAATCGATAAAAACTATTATATATTACTATAGTGTGCAATGTTGTTCTTTTTGTATCAGTTGCAGCTATCATTGCCAAGAAGCCTTTACAAGGCTATCTCAGTGATTCAATACATAATGGTGGTGTACAACGATTCTTTCGGCTGTAACGGTTAGATTTGGACCATTAAATTGCACGACGTAGTGCATTCATAGGTGCATAGTTGTATTTGTATGAAACTTAGTTTAACAATGAACTAAATGTTAAAGATTGAAGTAAATGTTTGTTATACACTGCCGGACAATTGCTAAGGACGGATGACAATAGCAACGATAGCAACCATAAAATGGAAGGCAGGAAAATGTGGAAATTAGCATAAGTGCGGGATACAGTAAGACATGTTGTGCGTATGCAAATTTTGGATTGCCGAACTTGTTCGTGACGTCAAAGCGCTGATAAGAGGCATAAAGGATTTGACGCGTATTGACCGTTGTTGTTCAAACGCAAAGTTGAAAGGGAAAGTATCAATTGACGAACTTGCAATTTTCAGTATGTCTTCCCGACATCACCTAGATGATTTTACGCGTGGCCGTATTATTGGCAAGATTGAAGGAGGGCGAAAAAGAACAGATGTTGCCAGGGAGTTCGACGTCAGCCACAGTGTTGTTTCAAGGTTTGGAAATAATTTCAAACAAATGGAGAGTGTATCAAACGTCACGGGGGAAGTCGTGTTCGCAGTACGACACCTGAAGAATATCGGTACATAGTGCTATCAACAAAAAGACACCGGCGCAGCACAGCTAGTGAGGTAGCAAATCAGTTTATGACTGCTACTGGCAAGCGGATCTCCCGAAAAACTGTCGCCAGACGTTTGCATGAAGGAAGACTATACGCCCGCCGTCCTGTTGTGTGCATCCCATTGTCCAGACGTCACCGTACCGCCCGTTTGCAATGGTGCCATTAACATCGCAATTGGACTGATAACGACTGGTCTGATGTCCTCTTCTCAGATGAGAGTAGATGCAGTCAATCGTCTGATTGTCGACGACAACTGATCTGGCGTGGAAGTGGTACTGCATATTGTCCAGCAAACACACAGGAAAGGGACCGATATCCGACATGTAGTGTCATGGTATGGGCTGGCATCATGATCAATGGCCATACGTCCCTCTACGTGCTTCCAACTGGGAGTATGACTGGCCAACGATACATTAATGATGTTCTGCCACCTCATGTTCGCATGTTCCGTGGTGCTGTCGGTGTTAGATTCATTTTCATGGACGACAACGCAACATGTCATCGAACAGTCGCTGTCCAGGAGTGTCTTGAGAGAGAGGATATTCAACGCCTTGTATGGCCAGCACGTTCTCCAGATCTGAATCCCATTGACAATGTGTGGAATGCTTTGGGGAGGAGTCTTGCTGGTCGCCAATGCCCTCCAATAAACAAGGACATCCTCATCCGTGCACTGACAGAGGAATGTGATAAATTACCCCAACAGCTGCTTGATAATGTTGTGCAAAACATGACACGACGTGTGGAATCTTGCATCGCCCTCCATGGTGGCCATATCCCATATTGACATCTTACGCCGGAACGCCTACGGATGGCAATTGCATTTTTTTCACGTTTACGTATTCTGCACAAAATGGCCTGTTTGTCCCTTGAACACGTTCCAAAAAAGCCTTATGGATTTCAGAGCACAATAAATTGTCTTTCTTGTAATGTCCTGGCATTCTGACATTATTTTATTTCACTTGGCATCCAACCACACTTACTTTTTTATGCGCTATATAGCCGTTTATGATCCGTCCTTAGCAATTGTCCAGCAGTGTACATACGCCTACGAAAGAATAATAAAAACAAGATAATTTTAGTATTAACTCAATTTTTGGTGAATCTGTGAGTGACAGCTATCGTTGTGGTGGAGTTTGGTATTGGCATGAAGGCTACAACTTCATCACTGTTGATAGGTAAACGTGAATCTGGTCATGATCATGATCTCTGAAAAGCAGGATGCAGCTTGGTCATTATCATCACATAACGTGAGGATTTGGGTGTTGTTGCAAATGTATGTATCTCAACAACAGCTATAGATTTTTTAACGTACATTCTATCTGACATTTTAAACAGACAATAACTTTGTACAAAATATATTTTTTTATTACCGACATTGACTGCCGTATCATTGATATTCAGACAACTCTGTATTGATAGTGATGTAAGAAGTAAGCAAGCACCTGTTTCCAGACCGACTTATACATATGCGCGCAGAGGCATTATGGCACAACATCACTCTTGTGTTTGAAAGATACCTTGATCGACAGAATCAAAGCATTTCATGCTCAGATAAATAATACCGTGCAAATAAGAAATGAACCCAAGAATTTCATTTCAGTTATATCGGGATACCTGGCTTAGACGTCGGCGGTGTGATATGTGAATAACAATGGGTTAGGAACAAATATGTCATAGAACGATCGAACAAACCTCTGCAGCTAAGAAGACGTAAAAGACAACATTTCCAGAATTCTGCTGAAGAGAAATTTGCATGTGAAGAAGCGATCCAGAAGAAAAAACTTTCAACTTTACGAAACAATTAATTTATTGAAGCCATAGTTTCCTGCGGAGAAGGTTTTAATTTCAAATTCTTACTTCGCATTTTAAATGAAAATTATTATAACCGTTTCAAGAAAACTTGACATTTAAATCTTTACAGCAGCTATTTAGTTACCACAAGTCAACTTCAAAGCGAACTGTGGTTAACCTGCTTGTAATAAGAGAGTTGTATTAGACATTAAAAAATGAAATATATATTTTCAATGTATTACTGAAAATTCTTATTTGATGTTTAGATGTATTGTTACTTTTTTCAGGATGTGAATCCATAAACATGGAGATACAAGTAAAGTACACGTTTAAAAATATTTAATACCTTAAAAACAAATGTTTAAAATTATAAAGTATCATTCAGTGTGTCATATATTATGCGAAAATAACAACGCCTGGTTAAATGCAGTAACAAGTCGTTGGATTTCCCAGACTTGATCCAAATATCATTAAGACGATAAGGCCTTTTTCTAAAAATTTTGAAGAACGTAAAAGTAATGTAAAATATGCCAGGCTTCCGACTGCACTGTCAAGAGAAGTATTAAATAGTGAGACAAACCGACTCTGGTTCAAAATTGCCCCGACCTCCGGTTAGAAAGACTACAGAGATCATAACTCACAGGGAGAAATGCAATTATTTTTATCGATATATATACTACGTGAATAGATTACTCTTCTGGGATGAAAACATATTTGCACTTCCACAAAAAGTAACTATATTGGATATACATCACGGGATGTCTGTTTTATGTTATCTCATGTGGCATTTGTTTCATTCGCTCGAACTCTCTCTTCTATTCATGATCTTACAATTTTAGTCTATGTTGTTTCAGCCACTTGAAAGATGCAGCTTGGTAGACATTGCATAATCATTTCACACCAGTAGAAAAAGGATAATCTTCAGAAATCATTTGCTTATTTCTTTCTAATTAAGTCTTGTGAATCCACTGTAATTCACCCTTTTTTTTAATTTTAGCCTCTCCAGAACATTTTGGCAAAAAAGCCTTCAACTGGAGAATGCCAGAAGTCATCTGTTATTCCTAAGCCAAAACAAAAGTGTCACTTGATTTGCAGGTTCCTCTGTTCCAAAAGCACAGCTTCCAAACTGTGATTCTTCAAAAGGTAGCAAGAGTTCATCCGGTCAACCCGTCTTCGCCTTGCAGGTGAACAAAGAATTGCGATCCTATTTTTGGAAGGGAAGTGTCATAATTTACGTATGGATTTTGTGCATGTTGGAAACATTCCCTATTTCGAAGAATTATTATGCAAGTTCAACATGCTGGTGTCAAACAGAAGGGACATATTAGTTGCTAAGCGCGCGAAGAACCTGAGTTCTTTAAGAGATTTTTAGAAAATTCCATCTAAAATATCTGGTTTAACGTTTGTCAGCATATCTTCACTCTGCCAGTACAAAGAAGAGATTAAAACTCTGAAATAAAGTCTAAAATTTGGTTCTTGAAGTTTTACTAATCGGAAGTATATTGTTCCTGTAATTGTGAGTTTGATTCAAGGGATCCGTGTGGAACACTGGAATTCGTTGCGATAGATATACACGTTTCAACTAAGATACGTTTCACACGGTAATCTTTCTGTAAAACTGAGCCAGACTAATGAATGTAATCAGAGATCTTATGATACTTTTCTCCATCCATGAGCACCAGCTGCCCTGATTTATAGTCAATGTAAGGTGAAGCTACTTCTTCCTCAGATGCCTCTGAAACATGACTCGAGAATACCATGAGAAGTAAATAAATCATAAAGAGACAGCTCCATCGTAATAACTTTAACATATGAATCAGAGCATCTGGCGCTCAATGATGCAGAACAGTATCATAAGAAGATCGCAAATGAAATTTAGAAGTCTGCCTCAGTTTTACAGCAAGCCTACCCTCTGAAACGTATCATAGGTGAAACGTGTCACAGGTAAAGAGAAGAGCGAAAGTTTGAGCATTACCTTCTCGTCTGCTCGGTGCGGCAGATGTATCTCGCGGCCCTAGAATTCCGTGTATAAATGGTATTATACATTAGAGCAGCACAAGCAATACCACCACTTGAGGCCGATGGTTCCAACATATCACCTGCAAAAGGCGTTCACCGACTTTTTCGTATTTTTTACCAGTTTCAGAACACAACACGGTCTGCACAAAAAAATTCCCCGATAAAATTAAAAGCGTTAGTGTGTTTTGAGGAGACATTTTAGGAAGTCTTGATGTAGTCTCATTGTTACTGTCAATCCCAGTACAAGAAGTAATGAATATATCAATGAAGATCGTTTGTCATTTTAGTCGCTTCAAGCTGGAGGCAATTAAGATGTTTCAATTGTATTCGGCTTTGCTTCCAAAGCCCAATACAATTGAAAGATCTTAATTGCTTCCTTTCGTCCCTTAGAAACAGAATACTCGCAAGTAGTCTTGGTGAGCTCCTGTAAGATCTTCATTTTCTTCCGTGATAGCCGAAACTGTTCCTACATTCTTTGAAAATAATATTTTGAAATAATTTTCACCGAAATCATTGACTCAGCTACGATTCGTTACTAATATTTATTTTGTACGGAAGAATAGGTGAGAGGACATCCACACTTTCTTGGAGAAATTTAATTCTGTACATCTTCCAAATAAATTTACCATGCATTTTGAAAAGGATATGTCGTTGCCGCTTTTGAATGTATTATGAACTGCCTAGAAATCCAATTTTGGATGTAATCGGCGTGTCCAGAAGTTTTTTCGGGGAGGCTACGAATTTTTTTATAAAACTAAATATGTTATAGGTGCATTTTAAAAATACATGCGACAAACGAGCAAAAACATTAAAATAAATATTGCTGGAAATTATTATTAATATTCGTATTACCCATATTCTTATCAATAATATTTTCTATTTATTTATCAAAGCAAAAATCAAGTTGGAAAAGTGCCTGGAATGCTGATAAGATCGCTCTGTGTGAGAAAATCTGTTTTCCAAAGCATTGATAAAGATGTCGGAAAGTGGTGCATAAATTAAAAGCGTGTAATAGTGTCCTGGATATTCTGGGTTTCTGTTACAGCGTTTGTTTTGTTTTCATCAGTTTCTTGATTTTTAAATAAAACCTGCTTTTCGGCGTATTTTAGGGTAAGAACTAGCTGATGACCACTAGCCTGTACCGTCCAAATGCGGACTCCACATAGTTAAATAGACTCACTCAAAATTAAAAAACGTGACGGCGTTGCGAGCAATCCTGCCAGGTTCCAACAGTCCTCCACCCAGACAGGATCGTTCCGTAGACTCGTAGCTTGCTAATACTTGTTAAAAATTCGTACGTATAGGAGATAATTACTTAGAGGCGTGCTGTCTCCGTACGATATCATCAAACCAACATCTCTGACTGTACAATAAAAAACTTTATTTACAATAAAAGACATGATTTTAAAATATTTAAAAAATGGCAAGATCTTTCGGGGCTACAATAGCACCCGTCCTCAGGCCACCCAACAGTGCCACAAAGCATAGGGAAGTACCGCAATATATAACCAGTCTCCCCCGCGAGACCCACAATACATTTGTTCAAAACCGCAGGTGATGCCAATTGAGAAAAACAGCAGAACAAAAGTAATATGTACAAATAATATAATCGATTAATTAAGGTCCTCTTCTTCAGTTTTTTGAATGGGAGAAGTAATTATTTTTCTCCATTGTCTAGGAACAAAAACAGGTAAGTCCAAGTTACAACAGGTATTACCATAAGAGATTATATACAGACTCTCGGTAAAAAAGACGGTTTGTTTGTTTACATTGGAGGAGAGTACTATTGTATTAGGCCAATCGGGAGAGTAACCTCCCTGGCGAACTGCTGTAGTAAATGAAGTAGAAATGCAGTCAGTTCGAAGTGCATATTTATGTTCAGACAATCTAATGTTCAGACTTCTAAGGGTAGAACCTATGTAGTATTTTATATCTTCGTTAGGAGCCGAGGGAAGCAATGGGATACGATATATTCCTGCTTTATTCAAAGTGGCAACTTGATCTCTGTCGTTACGTATGGTAGAAAAAATGTTTTTGGTGCAAATTCCAAATTTAATATTATATTTATTACATACCTTCCGCAATATAGAAACTACGGGAGGGATGAAATCAACTTTACCAACGTATATAGGGGGAACGACTTCCCTTAACAACGTCGTAAATCTTAGTCTTTCAAATTTCTGTAGAAGTTCCCGAAAGAAGCAGGCGGGATATCCAAATGATATGGCCATGTTCTGTATAAGAGCTAGTTCGTCCTGACGTATCTTACGGGTAGAGGAATGAGTAAATGCTCGTTTAATTAAAAAACGTAAGGCTGAAGCTTTGTGTTCCGGGGGTGCGAAGAGATAAAAGGTATAAGACAAGGTGTGAAGGTCGGTTTTCTATAGACGGATAATTTGATAAGGTTAGAAGTCAAGTCACGAGTTAATAAAATGTCCAGAAAGGGTAATATACCATTTTGTTCAAGTTCCATTGTGAAGGTGATAGTAGGATATTGGTTGGACAGACATGTGGTAAATTCGTTCAGAAGTACCATGGAGTGAGGCCAGAAGACCAACATATCATCCACGTATCTTAAGAGGAGTGCCGGTTGATTCGTGAATTGGCTCAGAACTTTATCTTCCCATGACTGCAGTAAAATTTCGGCCAGAACAGGGGAGAGAGGAGACCCCATTGGTGCCCCCTCCATTTGTTGGTAGAATTTGCTATCAAATTTGAAATAAGAACGTTTTGCAACCAATTTCAAAGCAGAAATGATTGCATCAACCTCCAAAGGGGAAATTGAGTTATCAGCAAGCAATTTCCCTTCAATAATCGAGTGGACTACTTCAAGTGGAACATTAGGAAACAGAGACACTACATCAAGAGAAGCCATAACAAATGAGTTTCCCTTGGGATCAAAAGATTTTATTCGCGTTAATGCCTGAGTAGAACTATTAATGGAACCCCGACAAATGCGACTGTAGCTGAGTTAGGTAAACTCAGGAACCGGGGTCTCTTGCCTAAGTCCATTTCTACTAAAATGAAGCCTCCTGTAGGTACAAGAGTCCCTGAGTTGTTCGGGAAAATCAAAACCCACAAACCTGACCACTCCCTCAGACTGTTGATTTCGGGGTATGCTATGCCCCACCCGTACATTGGAGAGAGCTTTAGCAACTTACTTAAAACCACTTATAGCAAATTCTTCAGTTTCCATTAATAGTTCTACTCAGGCATTAACGCGAATAAAATCTTTTGATCCCAAGGGAAACTCATTTGTTATGGCTTCTCTTGATGTAGTGTCTCTGTTTCCTAATGTTCCACTTGAAGTAGTCCACTCGATTATTGAAGGGAAATTGCTTGCTGATAACTCAATTTCCCCTTTGGAGGTTGATGCAATCATTTCTGCTTTGAAATTGGTTGCAAAACGTTCTTATTTCAAATTTGATAGCAAATTCTACCAACAAATGGAGGGGGCACCAATGGGGTCTCCTCTCTCCCCTGTTCTGGCCGAAATTTTACTGCAGTCATTGGAAGATAAAGTTCTGAGCCAATTCACGAATCAACCGGCACTCCTCTTAAGATACGTGGATGATATGTTGGTCTTCTGGCCTCACTCCATGGTACTTCTGAACGAATTTACCACATGTCTGTCCAACCAATATCCTACTATCACCTTCACAATGGAACTTGAACAAAATGGTATATTACCCTTTCTGGACATTTTATTAACTCGTGACTTGACTTCTAACCTTATCAAATTATCCGTCTATAGAAAACCGACCTTCACACCTTGTCTTATACCTTTTATCTCTTCGCACCCCCGGAACACAAAGCTTCAGCCTTACGTTTTTTAATTAAACGAGCATTTACTCATTCCTCTACCCGTAAGATACGTCAGGACGAACTAGCTCTTATATAGAACATGGCCATATCATTTGGATATCCCGCCTGCTTCTTTCGGGAACTTCTACAGAAATTTGAAAGACTAAGATTTACGACGTTGTCAAGGGAAGTCGTTCCCCCTATATACGTTGGTAAAGTTGATTTCATCCCTCCCGTAGTTTCTATATTGCGGAAGGTATGTAATAAATATAATATTAAATTTGGAATTTGCACCAAAAACATTTTTTCTACCATACGTAACGACAGAGATCAAGTTGCCACTTTGAATAAAGCAGGAATATATCGTATCCCATTGCTTCCCTCGGCTCCTAACGAAGATATAAAATACTACATAGGTTCTACCCTTAGACGTCTGAACATTAGATTGTCTGAACATAAATATGCACTTCGAACTGACTGCATTTCTACTTCATTTACTACAGCTGTTCGCCAGGGAGGTTACTCTCCCGATTGGCCTAATACAATAGTACTCTCCTCCAATGTAAACAAACAAACCGTCTTTTTTACCGAGAGTCTGTATATAATCTCTTATGGTAATACCTGTTGTAACTTGGACTTACCTGTTTTTGTTCCTAGACAATGGAGAAAAATAATTACTTCTCCCATTCAAAAAACTGAAGAAGAGGACCTTAATTAATCGATTATATTATTTGTACATATTACTTTTGTTCTGCTGTTTTTCTCAATTGGCATCACCTGCGGTTTTGAACAAATGTATTGTGGGTCTCGCGGGGGAGACTGGTTATATATTGCGGTACTTCCCTATGCTTTGTGGCACTGTTGGGTGGCCTGAGGACGGGTGCTATTGTAGCCCCGAAAGATCTTGCCATTTTTTAAATATTTTAAAATCATGTCTTTTATTGTAAATAAAGTTTTTTATTGTACAGTCAGAGATGCTGGTTTGATGATATCGTACGGAGACAGCACGCCTCTAAGTAATTATCTCGTAGCTTGCTGCTGCCCTCGTGCGCCTGCACTTCTCATCTCCCCGTCATGACCCGTGTGTGCGTGCCGTTGGGCAGGGGCTAGAACACATATCTACCTGTGCCTGGAAGAATCAATCGCTAGCGCGAACTATTATGGACGACTGCCCTTTATTCAAAAAACAGATGCAAGCACATATATACACTGAGGAACTCATTTTAGAGGGAAATAAATCATTTATTCAATGAGCCCTCTCACACAGAGATAACATTGAAACTACACTGGAGTGCAAAAATTAAGTACGAGACGGTTTTTTGAATGTAACGTCTTGCAGAAGTGCTCGACATCGACTCAAATCATGCCATGAGATCCCCATGATGTAAGATTATTGGACAAGTGAGCAAAACCGTCCAAACAAGGAATCCATAGGATACAAAGGCACTTTATTGAAAAGGTAACTTCGAACACAACTGGACCGAAAGACAGAAACGTCCATGTGACAGGCGGCTGATAAGAACAATCCAGTCTTTTGTAGGGGATATGATCGCCCCTGCCTACATTGCATGATTTATAACGTTTGTCCATGCTGAGAACGAGGTTGTCCAGGAGCTGTTGAGACATCGCGGCCCATTCTACTTGTAGCGCCAATCACAGCTGCAGAATCGTTGCTGCCAAGCGTCTCCCGAGAAGGTCCCACACGGGTTCGATTGGATTTAGGCCAGAGATCTTGCTGGCCAATCCGTGCGTTGAATATCTTCACTGTCCAATAGCTCTGCGACAGACACTGTACGATGAGGTGTAGCGTTGTCGTCCATGAAGAGGAACTCAGGATCCACAGCACCTCTAAACAGACGCACGTGAGGCAAGAGAACCTCGGTACAATAGCGGGTGCCAGTGACTAAAACTCCTAGTGAGATGTGGAGGTCAGTACGGCTAGCAAGCATGATACCGCCCCAAACGAGAACTCCTCCACTACCAAACCGGTCCCTTTCGATGATGTTGGAGGTGTGATTTCGTATTCATTGCTCTCTCTAGATGCTCATACGTCTAGAAACGCTCTTCAGACTAAATCTGCTCTCATCCGTAAAGAGAACTCGACCCCATTGCTGATGTGTCCAGTAATTGTGTTCCTAGCACCACAGAAACCGTCGTCTCCGATGAGCAGGCGTTAATGGCACATACCGTACTGGTTGTCGTGCAAATAGACCACATTTGTGCAGCCTCCTGGACACGGCAAAACACGATAACGGACGTCCAGTTGCCTGTTGCATGTGTCTTGCGATTTCACCAGCTGTCTGCCGGCTGTCCCTTCTCGCCTGTAGGACAATATACCGGTCGTCCGCCGCCGTGGTTGCTCCTGGACCACTATTGCTAAATTATCGGAGAGCTGTTCATGTCGTTTGAAATTGTCTCCAAGCTCGTGAAACGATGCTGTGAGTGATCCCGAACTCCTCGGCCAGAGTAGTCACACTTCGATCTTCTTCCAACTTTCCAATGACGCGACCTCTGGTAAAGTCATCCAGATGTCATCTACTGGAACGCCTGTTGGCCATATCACACGGCGGAAGCAACTCGACGTCGTTCAAACCGATGAACACCGTGCAACAGCTTTCAACGAATTTCTGAGCGTACACCACCCGCGGGCTTTATACCGTTCCGACACTCCCCCCCTACATCATGCTGCATATATGCGCATGCCCTACCGTACCGGACACTAGTCTATCTCCTGAGAGGTCTTTTGGTCCGTTCTGCCTGCTCGTTCCGCTGTTATGCTAATTTATCTTCTTCGTCTTTACTTTTTGCACACCAGTGTAGTTACATAAAAGGAAAGGTCGCAAAAGTTTAAGACTAATTGAAAATAAAGCATTTTCTTCTGTTGAGTACAAAATTCATTCCACTTGAAACCGGGAAAACAATGTAATCACCTTCTATTAATCCACCATCTTCATATATATTTCTTGATACCGCAAGTTTAAACAAATTGAAAAGTTTAATTGTTTTATAAATATGAATTTGTGAAATTTCTAGAATTTCTTAACGCAATAAGGTTTTTCGCAAAATATCACATGAACATTTCTAACTCTAATTAACTAGTTAATAATAGTTACCCTGATAGAATAAAAAATCAGTATATGAGGTTTGATGGATCAGTTGCCGCATGATATTATAGTGTCAAGTACCTTCGAAATTTTGTGCAAAATTAGTGAGCGTACACATGAACTGATATGATTCCCGTAGAATTATGAATGTGTTCCAAATTTTTAAAAATAATAAGGAATCTATAAACAATAGCAGAATGTACACGAGAGGGAGTTATAAAATGCACAGTGTGATTAGGTACAGCAATATATATTCATTATTTCTCAAAGTATCTTCCCTCGGATGATGTCAACAGTCCCATTGATCAGTCCACTTTTCAAAGCATATGGTGATGGCGTTCTGTAGAGCTAATTTTAACGACCCATGTACAGCTTAAAAATCTCAGCATCTGTGTTGAACGTTGCGCCACGGAAATGCTTCTTCCTTGTTGGAAACAACCAGAAACGCACTGGGCGAAGTCAGTACTGTAGGCAGGCTTTGGCATCATTTCAATTTCGTAAGAAATTGTTGAACACAAGCAGCCACATGTTATCATGGTGTTGGATCCACTTCTCCACCAGTTCCGGTAAGTTAATTGATATTTGTCGTTGCAGACGCTTCTCGACTGAAATGCTATATTCTGCATTGACAGTAATTTGTGAAGGAACGGCATGCTGGTAGACTACACATTTGTAATCAAAGAAAATTATTATCATCACCTTCCCAGCTGATTTGGTTGGCGGAAGGTTTTCGAAGGAGGCGAGCCTATGTGTTTCCGTACATTCGTTACGCGCTTCGTAAAGGGGTCGAAATAGTGGACACATGTTTCATCGGCAGTTATTATTGTGTTTAGAAAGTTTGGATCTCTTGCAATAATTGTTTCCGCTCATGACACTCCTGAACTCTGGCTAACAACTGTTCTCTCGTCAGGCGATGAGGTACCTATCTGGAACAGACACGATGCAGCAGTAATTTGTCGGGTGGAATGCTGAATTCCGACATTTTTGAAATATTAGTTGACGCCGCTATGTCTTTACACGGCATTCGCAGATCAACTTTCAGCATTGCCCAAAGAGTGTTAACAATACGCTCCGTAACAACACTTTCAAGTCGACTAGGCCTAGCAGCAAGCTCTGCAGAAAAACTCCCTTTTTTAGAATCATGTTGCCATCTAAATGTCGTTGACTCACAGAAATATTTATCTTTGTAAGCTTTGTTCATTAAATCAATTGTTTCTGGAGCCGTTTTACCCAAACGCTAGTAAAATTTTATCGGATAACCCATTTAACCTTTTAACTCTGAATCACTCACTTCCACAGCTGTATGGCGAAATGAAGACGCACCTTAAACAACGGAGTAATAACAAAAACAGAATCATTTGGCACGGCGAATAACTGCTTCCATATAAACTTCCTTAATTCCGTTAGTCGCTGCGTCGTTATTTTCCCCTTCGCACTGTTGCCAACTCAAAAAGATACTTTCACTTTTTATGGAACTTTCTTTGTGTATTAACTTGGAGAAGAAATCGTTTCGTTTTTCTCTTTTAAAATTCTTCAGGTTAAAGTTATATATCAAATAATTTGCAATGTATATACGGTGAATGTATAAGTATATGCTCAACAATCAAGCACTACAGATATATCAGATCTTCTAACTGATTTGTGATTAGTAAATTGGCAGATTCATCACTTTGTTTGCCTTATAAAAATAATTCTGATGGAACTCAGATTAGAAATTAAAAACTAATTTTTTAGATATATAAGTTTTCTCTCAATTTCTAAAATTTCGGGCCTGGTTAAAAGCTTTTGGCTCTAAAAGTTTTTAACTTTGGCTTAACTGCTTAGATCTAAAGCCAAAAATTAATGAAACCTATTATTTAAATAATAAAGTAAAGTCTTTAGTGGGGCTATGTTTCGATTTAGGATTTGATATTAAAAGAATAAACACCTTAAATGAAAATGTTTAAAAACAATGTTCTTATATTGTGCGTAGTTTCACATTTCTTACATAGGAAGTGTAGAAATTCGCCGAGACATACAAAGCGATAAATAACGTAAAATACATACACCGAAGTTTAATGACAGTTGGTACGTATATTAATATATCATTAACACAGTAATACACGGCAGAAACGGAATGCCGTCACCACATGAGAAAAAAGCATGTACATGACGGTATGGCAGTCTAATGCATTTAGAGCAGGTGGCGCGGATTTCCAGAGGCAAATAGGAAGGGGTTTAACACAAAAAGCGAAACACCTCGGACAACACGATATTATGTTGTGTACAAGACTGTGTATGAGAGTCTGGGAAAATGAGTGCCACACCTCCACGAGAGCATGTCAGAATCTCTCTGGGTTATGGCAGTAGGCTGTTGGACTGCAATTACTCTTCCCAGAGCATCCCAGAGATGTTCTATAGGGTTCAGTTTCGGATATTTTCGTGCTGCTCCAGCCTGGGAACATTGTCACTCTTCACCTATTTGTCTACTTTCAAAACCTTATTGAACATACATAGGGCGCTCGTATATCCCCCTGTAGCGTGCATCAGTTAGGTTGACTTCTGAAAGCGCGGTCAGAGACGTAAGAACATCCAACATGTTACCAGCCGAACCAGGAATCTTTCTCCACTGCAGTTGTCAATTTTCCTAATTTTGGTGGGGATTTCGGCTTCCAGCTCTCACCAAATGCACACACGTCAAAAAACCTTCTTTCGGCTGTACGTGACTCGTCGTTGAAGAAAATACAGGTCCATTAATCAGTGGACCATGAATGATGATTGCGTCCCAATTCAGAAGAATTCTTCTGCGCGTTTCTGCGAGTGGGATGCAAATCACTGGCCTTCTTGCACAGTATCTTTTCTCGGGGAGTCTTCTACAATATGTTTACTCGATATGGCGATTCCCGTACTAGCGGGATCCTCCTGGGAAAGAAGCCTGGCCTCGACCTCACGAAGTGGCAAATATCTCTCAAAATTATTATTCTTAATATCTCTGACATGACTGGAAAGACACATAGTCAAACGTTTGGTCTGTGGGAGTTTATCAAATTAATGTTGCACACACCATAGTTGTGAGAGTACGCCTAAAATAAGACCAATAGGAACATAAACTTGTTGCTTATTCTTAAGTTTCATATTAACTTTCAGAGAATTCTGCTCCACAATAAATGCTGTTCACAAAGGGCGGTTTGTAGGCGTTCACCATGTCTGATAGCTTGTTTACGTATTTTTTCCATATTTTTAGCTACATAAGATTTGAGAAACTAGCAGATTTACGGGGTTTTTTTTCGCATAAATCTTTGCAAATAACTAAAATGAAAAAAGGTAAATCATATAATACTGAATGTGTTTTGAATCGAAATTCTACCAGCAATTCAACAGTTTAACTCGTAAATCGTGTTTTACACGGATATGTTTCTCGTTTAAGGAATAAGAAAAAACTTATTCAATTAGCAATTAAAAACGTAGTATTTAATTAGTGATTAAAAGAATCTCGGAATACCTCATTTTTCAATATCCTATCCTAATCAACATATTGAAATTTGCAGTTGTTTGCAGCTGCAGAATGTTTCACACGATCAGGCACAATATATGTTCTTTTCAGAAAAAAAAGGATGGGAAACAAAAAAATTAATAAAAAAGTTTGACTACCGCTGAATACCATTTCATTTTCCATTATTACGGATATATAAGAGGAGGAATACAGCTGCTTCCTGTTATTCGGATGCATAACTTTTGTGTTTCAACAATGTCGTAAATCTTTTGCCGAATCTGAGGATACCTGTTCGAAATACCTCATTGAATTCAGTATTAAAAGCATCGCAAAAGGCGTCTTGCTCAGAAAGACTAAATTGTATCAAGCAGCAGAACATTATGAAATCGAATCGTACTCTACTGTCTTCTACGTATAATAAAATATATGCAATTTTTAACGGCATATATAAGTTTGTAGTTAAGGAATCATATGAAGTTGCAACCTTTTATTTTCAAGTGACAGCTTTAAATGGTTACACGTTAACCTAAATGGTTAACGTGTAGATTATGGTGCAAAATTCAGGGACGAAACATTTCAAAAAACTGTGACGTACATCTTATTTGAAATCAAAAATGATGTAAAATAAGAAAAAGTTCATTGATAGATTTATTTGTGAAAAAAATTACGTAAAATTTACCTCTCTATGTGGTATGCCGAAATCCAGTCAGCGGCGACGATGACGCTGTGACTCCCCGACGTGAGCCGTGCATTTCAGGCCGGGCAGAAGTACCGGTGATCGATGCACGAAGACGCCGCGCGAGATTTTTTTTTTTAATCTGCGGCACGGACTTTCCTGAGCCAGACACCATTGCTCCTTGATAGCAAAGAATACTGATGGTGTCGCTGGCGAAAACAGCTACCTCCGTTACGAAAAATAGTACCTACAGTTAAGAGCAAAAGGCAAAGTACGGACTTTCGGAATCCATTTTTTTCGCTCAGCAGTTTTTAGACAAAACTGCTATGTAAAATAATTTTTCAGAACGTAAGTGATTAATACTGTTTAAGCAGCCACGACCTCGTCTAAACCAGACGCCATTGCTCTTTGCTGTTGTCGCTGACGGAAACAGCTACCTCCGCTATAAAAAATAGTCCCTAGTGTTAAGAGCAAAAAGCAAAACAAGGAGTGTTCAGAATCCATTTTTCTTTAGTCAACAGTTTCTTTGACGAAATTGCATAAAAAGAAATTTTTTAAAACGACAGGGCATTTTCAGAAATAAATTTGATATGAGAAGTTACTCAGTCAAGAGCCTGGTATTTTCGGCTAATGCTGTCGAGCTTGCAGAAGAAGGAAGTGGAGCCGCGGATGCCTAGTTGGCAACGTTCGTGACTGCCACGGAAAGGACCTCAGGTTTGTTCCCAGCGGGTACGAACGCTCTATCCACTAAATACCTGCCGGGCGTCGGATGGGCGCGTTAAGCCGTCGGACCCCGGGTACTGCCCCCCCCGGTAATAAATAAGTGCGTCTTCCTCTACCTTTCAACTTCGCTTCCGTGTCATTTTTCTATCGGGCGCTCTAGCCCAAATCTCCTAGCTTCGTATTTCTAAGGGTTGTTTAAGACCTGGGGTCAGACACTCCCTTTCTAAAATCCTCTACATATGATCAGATCTGATCAGAGGAAGGAAGTGGTAGCAAACTTCTCCCAGCACAGCGACAAAAAAATGGAAGGGGGTGTGTTAGTTAAGCAGGAAGTAGGGGATAGAGTTCGATTAGAACTCCACCACATTCCTATCCTCAATCCCCACTACTTCTCTTGAAATGGATCCCTATCTGTACGTTATTGCAGGGAAGTCGACTTCAAAACTTTGTTTATTTTTGGTTGGAGGTTTAACGACCACCGTGAGGAACTCAATGGGCTATAAGCATTCGCCCGTCCCTAATTTAGGGTCATTGGTTCCAGGGAAGGGAGAGAGCCAGTGCTATACGACAAACACAACATCCATGCTTCACCGGGATTCGAACCCAGTCCCTTTCGAACGAATGATCAGATGCCCAAACTTCGACCACTGCGCCACCGGAACGACCTACGAGATTCGACGTCTTGTTCAAAACACAATTCTAATTCCTCATCACCAAATGAACAAGAGAAAGGGAAATATTCTTTTGGTGAATATTGATATTTTTTAAAAATAAAATTCGGCCTGTGTTTTTAAAAAAATATCTAGCGATTTTATTTCTAAACGTTTATATGAAAAAAAGAGAATTAAGTGAATTACTTAAACAAAGAACAAGAAGCGGAAATAAATACATAAAGGTGCCAGGAATCATACGCTTCTGTCCTTTCTTTTTTTTTTTTTTGTAATTGTTTTAAACATTTACTACATATCAGAAGGACATGTCAAACACAATACGGAACGGAGATGCAAGTCCGAGGAAATAAAGTCCGAGATGGGCGTTTTGATTGTCATCATGGGAAAGCTAATAAGTCGATTTGACACACTGTTTAACTGTTGGGGCGGTAATGGGGAGCATACTTTCATTATTTACCAAGTGTCGTGGGATTGCAGACAAAAACCGCCACACAAAAAAACTGCCACACGTTTTTCATTAAGGGACTGGGCACAAACTGCTGTTCCTCTGATGAACACATTGAATGTGTGGCAGTTTTCCATAATTATGTGTGGCAGTTTTTCAAGGCGCCTAACGAAGGGAAGGAGCTCCTTTGTCTGTCTGAATTTTCACGCCGGTTCATACCAGTTTAAGGTTACATGGACATAGAAGTTCAAGAGGAGAGGGGGGGGGGGGTATAAAGTTCGCCGTTTCTTGGCAAATGTAGATAATTGAATTGGAAACTCCAACCAAGTGTTGAGAAACCACTCCATGTAAGACAAGAGAGAATTTTACTTTACCTTGAAGAAATAGATTGTCATGACTTATAAGTTCATTTCTTAAAACTACAGTGTTCGACGAAACAACGGAATTACAGCGACTCAGGCTGTGTTCAGAAAAGGACGATAAGGTGGGATTTTTTAAGAACGCTGCACTTGTACTTAGGCACAAAATATTTACATAACATGTCAGGTTTGTAATATTTTTTCTTTTACTTAAAGAATTCATAGGCCCTATACCTTGACCTTTTTAACCGGGTACGGAGAACAGGCCACATCGCAATTTCAGTGCCATAAATTTGTTCTGAATAAAAAAATATCGTGTGATTATATTTCCTGCCCCTTAATATTTCATTTTCAATAAGAAATTTGGACATTTCCATGATTTTCGGGCTAATCACAAACCCCTTAAAATTTTGAGTGGCCACAAAAATTTTAAGGGGCCGTATAAAAATTACGTTTTTGACCGCTTTGTGGCCACGTCCCCACAGGTTAGTTATCTGAGGCACATAAGTTTTCGTATTTTCTTAATTACGATATTTAACGTTATTCTTTATAAAAAATGCTTATATTCTATAACTCAACAAAAGAATTTCAGGATTATATAAACTACAGCAAGTTCTTTGCGGGATCGAGCAAACGCAGGAGACTTGTTTGGGAGAGGGGGGGACTTATTATCAAAAATATAAAATATAAGGAATTTCTGGTCGAATCGAAATGTTTTCGGCGTTTACCAATACAACTCAGCAAATTCTCTACGACGGGCATGTGCTGAAGCAGGAAAGCTGAGGGAGGGCGGTGTTTGGGTTGATACCAAAAGTTAAAATATAAAAACGTTTGGTCCGATCTGGGCATTTTCGGCGTTTACAAACTAAAACTCAAAATTCTCTGCGGGCATGTGCTAATGCAGAAAACCTATCGGGGGGGGGTACACTAAATATAATATATAAAGCATTTCTGCTCTGATCGGGAGATTTTCAGCGTTTACAGTCAGAACTCAACAAATTCTCCAAGCGCATTACCTGACGCAGGAAGCCTCTCGGGGGAGGGGGGGGACCGAAAATATAACATATAAAGAATTTCTGGTTCGATTGAAAGATTTTCCGCGTTTACAAACTACAGCTATAGAAATTCTTTAAATTCCATAGTTTTGACGTTAAGACCCCTCCCATCCCCCCTTCGCCCTCCCACAGACAGGTTTCGTACGTTAGCAGATGCTGGCAGAAGCTTTGTTCAGTTGTAGTTCGTAAACGCTGAAAATATTCCAATTGGACAAGAAATTCTTTATATTTTATTTTTTCCGCAGTAACTACCCCTCCCCCCCCAAGAGCGTTTTCGCCTCAGTACATGCCCGCAGAGAATTTGTTGAGGAGTGCTTGTAAACGCTGAAATCTCCCATTAGTTCCAGAAATTTGTTAAACTTTATATTTTGGGTAATAAGCCCCCTCCTAATGGGTTTCCTTCGTTAGCACGTGTCCGTAGATAATTAGTTGAGTAGTGTTTGTAAATGCAGAAAATTACCAATGAGACCTAAAATTCCTATATTTTATATTTTTCGTATTAAGTCCCACCTTCCCCCGAACAAGTTTCCTGTTTTTGCATATGCCCGCAAAGAATCTGTGAATATGTAGTTTATTAACACTGAAATTCTTTTGTTGACTTGCAGATTATAAACCTTTTTTATAAAGAATTACGCTAAATATCGCAATTGAGAAAATGAGAAATTACGGAAACTTTATGTGACTCAGATAACCAACCTGTGGGGAAGCGGTCAAAAACGTAATTTTTATACGGTCCCTTAAAATTTTTGTGGACAGTTCTCGGCTTTGCCTTTGGCCATAAAATCATGGAAATGTCCAAATTTTTTATTGAAAGTGAAATATAAAAAAAAATGGCTAAAAACAAGGGGCATAATAATATTATCAGGGGATCCTGGACTTGCTCATCTTGGGAAGGGGGGGGGGGAGGGGCTTTTCACACTGATTTTAAATTTCCAAAGTTCGGCAATAAGAAAAACATGTTGCTTTAAAAAACGAAAATCTGTTGATAAAAGTAAACTCCAAAAAGTAATAAGGACAAAATTTAAATTTAACATGGCATCTGCCAACTGAAATTAAAGTTAACATTTTCGCACTTAATAATAGCGTTATATCGAAATCAAACCAATAGATAATTTTTTCTAAAGCTAAGTGTCAGTGCTCACTGATAGCGCATCAAAGTCACAAGGAAAATCTATAAATTAAAAATATGAAGATGCCATAATTACAATGGTATGTTCCAGGAGCATGTACAGACTTTTTTCCTGGAGGCGGCGGGGGCAACGAAAACTGGAAGTTTTTTTAGTTAAAAAAATTATATTGAAAGTTGACACATTTTAATTAAAGCATATCTTAATTAGTCACATTGTGTGTGTGTGGGGGGGGGGGGGGGACAATCCCCTGAAAGAGTTTCACATTGGCCCCTCTCTAAATACGCCCTTGGTATGATCATATTTATTGAACATACCAAGGGCTATCATTGTATTCTTAATTTACAGATTTTTATTGGAAAAACTGGAATTTCGGGTCCTTGCTGTTCTGGTTATGTACTGCTTTATTTTGGCCCAACCTTTCAGACGCCACTGCCGAAGACAGAAAATATGCAGAACATCGATGGTTCTCATAGATTTACAAATTCCTGAAATGCATCACTGAAAAATCGCAAATATTATAAAGTAAAAAAGCAGGTTCTTTCATTGCTTGTGAAAGCGAAGCCAACCTGTACTGCTGCATGTGTGTCACGGCTGCGATGAGTATCCTTCCGCGCTCACCATAGGTAGTAATGTTTGTCACGGCTGGGCTGAGTATCCTTCCGCGCTCAACACAGTTAGACAAGCTGGAGGTCGCGCTGCATGGCTACGGCTAGCCATAACCTGTTTTGCCGGGATGCTTCCGCTGAGACCACAGGTAGCCGTGGCATACGCTCTAGCGGCAGTCACAGCGTCATCGTCGCCGCTGACTGGATTTCAGCGTACCGCATAGAGAGGTAAATTTTACGTGAAACGTTTTCAAAAATAAGTCTATCAATAACTTTCTTTTTATTTTATATCATTTTTGATTTCAAATAAGATGTACGTCACAGTTTTTGAAATTTTCGTCCATGAATTTGCACCATTATCTGCACGTTAACCGAAAATTTGATGTAGTATAAGAAACACACACCGGTAACGCTCTTTGACAAAGAATTTTTTTACAAATCTTAAAAGCTGAGATAACGACAAAAAAATACATACATCTACGCGTCATGGAGCAAAAACTGTACTATTCTGAGCAGAGGGTGCTTTCAAAAGACCCAGAGGTGATCGGTATCTATACACCAAATGATATTTTCAGTCGAGTTTTCGTAAGATTAGATTTTATCGCAAATACATTGGAACCATGAATAACGCTTAGGCCTCTGGTGACCAAATTACGTTCTACCAAAAATTAGAAATTACATCTAGAATCTCTGTCACCAGGAGCTGTGCCCGATGGGGAAATATTTTTTTTTTCAAATTGGATTTTTAAATCTAAGATATGGGGAAATAGCAATTTACTTTTACTCCCGTTAACGGAAAATATATGACATACTTTGAAAAGGTATTGTACTTAATAGTTTTTGTTATATACACTCACGCACAATGAAATTTGCGCAACAAGAAGGAAGCATCGGATTGAACTGAAATTTTATGGAACGCAATGATACAGATGAATGATACACCTGAGGCAAAAACAGAGCTACAGGACAATTACAGAGGGATCTGATGTACGCAGTCCGGTCATTTTTAATAGCACGTCGCACCACCTCGTGCGGTCACAGATGCTGCAATACGGTCCGGCATGGAGGCCAACAGTCGCCTGATGTTGTCCTGCGGTAGACTGGCCCACACGTGTTCGACGTTGTGGTCTAAATCCAGATAGTGCGGCACGGCGGGAGCCGGCGTTTTAACTAGTCCTACACATCCTCGACAGCGTATATGTCCGGGGTGCGGGCAGATCATGCAAGTGCGTGGACAGGACGTAGGCAGTCCTGGGCAACCCGTACAGTTTGTGGGCTGGCATTATCCTGCTGGTACAGAGCACCTGGGATACCGGCCAGGAATGGGAGCACATGAAGCCGTTGGATATATTCGACATACCGCTCCTCGTCAATTATCCACGTAACACTAAGAAAGCTGATCGGCTATTGTAGTCTATGGGTGCCCAAACCATAATGCCTGCAGTGGGGGAGGTAAGACGCTCGACAAGGAGGTTGCAATTGTGTCGTTGACACGTGGACCTCCACACTCAGACATGATTATCACGTGTTCCTAAAACAAAGCGGCACTCATCCCTAAACCCCACACGTCGGCAGTCTGTGGCGTTACATGTCGTTCTGGCCTGGAACCACTGCAAACGGAGCCGATGGTGTTCCGTTGTTAATGGCAGCAAACGTAAAGGGCGTTGTAATCCCAGATTCACTTCGCGAGGCAACGGAAAATGGTTAGTAGGCCCACAGAAGCCGCTACAGCAGGCTGTATATTTAATCGGGTCCCCGTGGGATCCGTTCGTGCTTGGCTCACCATCCGTCGATCCTGTTTACTCTCTACCAGTGGTCATACTGGTTTGTCCGGAGCTGCTCCCCCGTGTGCCAGTGCGGGCACGTGTCCTCTGCTCCCAAGACAGTCAGACCGTATGGTCAGATCGATCCACATGT
Organism: Macrothele yani; assembly: GCA_039090855.1. Taxonomy (NCBI): domain Eukaryota; kingdom Metazoa; phylum Arthropoda; class Arachnida; order Araneae; family Macrothelidae; genus Macrothele; species Macrothele yani. The sequence goes on from CM077016.1 coordinate 2,677,559, forward strand.
CGGGCTGTACGACGTACCGACCACCCTGTGGTTTTCAGCCCGATGATCAGTCCTCTCTCAAAGTTCGTAAGTTGCGTAAATCGAAGTTTCTGGCGGCAAACCGACATTATTTTCACTCTGTACCATTGCTTGCGTTGGCCGGCACTTTTCGCTTTCATGGTGCATCGAGTACACGCCTGTTTATAAAGCTGCCTGTTCGTGCTTTCGACGCTACCACTGGGTGTGCGATCATGCGTAATCGGACCAAACGTGGACCATTTGCATATCAGCACGCAATCTAGCTTCTTGGAAAGTTTCGTGGTTGTAGCATGTTTTCTTCTAGGTGCGCAAATTTTATTGTCCGCGAGTGTATGACGTGAAAAATAATATTTGTTTTCAATCGGACATTTAGAAGCAAATAAATGGAATATAATGCATTTTGAATTCAATAGGAGCCGTGTTTCAGCCATTAGTTGCGAAATTGTGTATCCAAAAATCCTGACCGCCAGGATCCACGTTCTCTTACTTCAAACTTTCCATTGCAAAAAATAATTTTGAAATTGGACTGATATTTGGAGAGATATGGTGCACAAATTCAGATGGACAAAGTGGGATGTATATTTACGAAGAATGTCCAGTAAATCCTGTTGTGTGGGGCGTAAGTGATATATGTTTTCTTTTTCTTTTTGTAATTTGTAAGGTTCCTGTAACACTTTCTTGGTTTTTCTATTTATACTGTATCACAGTTGAATTCTTAAAATTCGTATGCCAAGTTTTTTTCATCTCGCCCTTGACTTTAGATCATAATGCAAACTTTAAGTGTAATCTTATTTTCAGGTCGTTTGATTCCTAATTGTGGGGAGATTCATTCAAGCATTCAGAATGTTTCCACCGCAGAATGTACCACTGTAAAACTGCGCCAGTCACCGTATGAGATTGGATTTCAGTACAACGCCGAAAAACATCGTCATAACGTTTTGATTTAGTAAGTGTGCAGTTTCTAGAAGGCTTTAGCACCCGAAAGTCTAAGAATATCCCACAACCCAGAGATAGTGTTGAACCCGCTCTTATGTAGCTATCTATCGTTTCCCGGTGTCTTACAAGTGTTCTTCATGGTTGATCTTATGATATATATGGCTTAAAGTTTTTTAATATATGATGATTTTCATCTTCTGTTAGGAATACCATCTGCTGTAACTTTCCTTTTTACCCGTAGGGGGTTTTTCCGATTAAAATCCTTTTACAACATCGCAAAGAGCGCCATTTTGTAGGAATGAAAATAACATAATTTAAAATGTGTCACTGATGAACTTTCCCTTCACTGGTGAACTGCAATTAATAGGAAGAAGTACCCTCAATATTATTGACTGAATATATGAATATCGTGAATATGATCAAGACAGATTTAAAATGTCTGGAAAGAACTAGTTTTGTTACATAAATAAAGTTTAACTTTATAAACTTGATTTGTCACATAAAAGTGAAAATGGGCATGCGGCATCAAAAAGAGTTCTAAAGAGGCCTTAGCTAGGGACATATGATTAATGTTTTGTGCCTGAGAAAAAGTGTATCATAATTATTTTTGGTTTCAATATTTACTTTACTAATATGAGTGTCATGATTTAACGTTCGTTAATATGGTGTCATCAGTTAAAATTTGTTAATATGTATGTCATAATTTAAAGTTTGCCATTTTAACAAACGGCCTATTAATGCCTCTGTGGAACAGGAAAATGACACGTTACGTACAGAAAGATCTCAATAAAAGAACTTACTTTTTCATTTCTACAATGCGATACGAGAGCACGGTGAGATGACTGTAAAAACAAGGTAATATGTACAGGCAACCTAAGAAGAAATGGGCACAGAAGAAACAACAATTTGTTCAAACACCAGTTACTAAAGTCCATATTTACGCCACAAAAACGTCCTTTCCTGGCAAAACCTTTATGAAACATTCGAATGCACTTACATTAACTATTTCCAAATAATCGTTATTATTTGTTGATAATGATATATATTTCTTTGTAGAAAATGCAATCTGGAACCTGCTTTTAATAACGGAACTCATTTCTTAGACAGGAAGTGTGAGTAGATTACATTTTAGCAAAGTGAAATCCCTTTCTTTTATGTAAATGAGATGTCCCTGAAGGATTCCTAAGAAGCAATATTGTTATTTTAAACAATTTCAAACTTACGAAGCAAAGAACGAAGCTTGTGATAATTTTTTCTCAGATAAAATTCGTTTCAACGGTTTTATGGTTTTCCAATCTAATACTTCCATTGCCCATCGGTGGCCCAGTTGTTAGCAATACATGTGCTGGCTATTGCCATTTCAACGATTTTGCGTCATAATGTCCGCTCTTGACATTTTCCCTTTCCACGAGATCCATTTCTTACCTTTCCTAGTTACACCAAGCATGCATTAATTGAATATCAGGCGAAAAGCAAACATATTTTGTCTCCCCTTAACAAATAAAAATCCTGTCTTCACGGAATGCAACCTATTCCCACTGAAGCGGCTCTGACCACAGCCACAAAGAGATATAAGTAAAACTCCAGAATTGGAGAAAATTTTATCCACCGAACACGAATCGACTTAGCCAGCCAGCGTCATGAGACATTATCAAGCCACGCAAGAAACGCAACAAAATCTATAAATTTCTCATTCCACGAGGTCCATTATTAACATATACACCCACTCAGTGGGTGTATATGTTAAAATTTGTGAATGATCTGGTTTTTTTGTCAGTTATAAAGACGGTTCTTAGTATTTATAAAATGAAGACTTTGCTATATTGTTAATCAATGGTGCATTGTTAGGGAGACAATTAACTCTTTAATTTGTGTGCAGTATTATTTTTGTAAAATTGTTTAATATATAGTACTTTTAACATTTGCATTACAAATTTCCTTTACATCTTATCTTAAACATTTCGCCTTTAACAGGCATGAACTTTTAATACACTTCAAGTGTGACATGGTTTTAATAACCAAACTGCGACTGCTGACTCCTTTCCCGATAGAGGTCCCTCATAAATCGGGTTCGCTTTATTCAGAAATTCAAGAAATCCCTGCGTATTTAAACAGTGCTATATTATTTGGATAGCAATTGTATGCTTTATTTTTTGATAAATTTTGTTCATTTTTTTTTTTGATTGGAGGTTTAACGACCACCGTGAGCAACTCAATGGGCTATAAGCAGTCGCCCGTCCCTAATTTAGGGTCACTGGTTCCAGGGAAGGGAGAGAGCCAGTGCCGTAAGACAAACACAACATCCATGCCTCACCGGGATTCGAACCCAGACCCCAGACGGACGAATGATCAGTGGCCAGCGCCTTAGACCACTGCGCCACAGGGGCGGCAATTTTTGTTTATAAACCCATCTAGTAACGAATGTTTTCTTAACCAAAATTTATCAGTCAATGCTGATAGTTTTGTTATTCTAACAGGGTACATGATATTCTAATAATATTCAGATACACCTTGTAGAATACAGAAGAAATGTACGCACTTTGGCCCAAATCTTTGAAGTAAACTGTATGGCAGTTCACCTCTTTTTTTCGCATTTTATGCATGCGTCAGGCTGACGGTATCGTTTTAAAAGGTGATATTGGGAAACTTCTTTTTACACTGAAAAACTCGTGACTGTTTCAAAAGAAATTTCTGCCTATTTTTCGTAGCGATCAATTATGCTCAATTTTGTGCACTGAAAAGAGTCAAAAGTAAAGCAAATGCAATATCCATTTAAAACACTTAAACCACATGCTATATTCGAAAAAAAAAGCACATGAAATGTTTAACATATAATGCGCTCTCAAAATGTCTCACTTTTCACGTATTTGCAGTTTTCAAAATTTTCGCCGTATTCGGAAAACACATGACTTTTTACTGCATCTCTCCTAGGTTTTCCATCAGAAATTTTTTTGCTGGATGAATCAATTCAAGAAAATAATATGCATACGTAACTTCAGCATTTGATTTTATTTAATAAAAAAATCTTGTTCGTCTTGATGTTGAAGATTGTAGTTAAGCCACATCTGATTCATAGCTACTATCTGTTTCAGATATAAACAAGTATTTAACATCCGTTGGACTAAAATTGTTTTAATTTTTGCAAGACATAAGGCACGATCAGCATGCTGCCCAGGAAATTTGATTTTCAAGTTGCTGCAGTTTGCTCTTTAATGCTGTTGCAGAATACTTGTACTTTTTACTAATCCATCTATAAATATCATAAGTTTATTAAATCCGTCCAGAAATAAATTACCCCTTCTGATATTTAGGAACTTCAACCTATATATAACGTTATCTTGTGAAATATAGGAAACTGACAGAGGATCATATTTTTAATAAATTTGTGTACGTTGGCCTTCACTTGAACTACACCTTCCTCTATCTTCCTTTTTAACCGTATAATAGACCACTTTACCGGAACCACAGATTATCCGAAGATTTCCACCCCTTTGAATTTGAGAGGGACATTTAATTTTGGCCTCTCGTACCAGCTAATGCAATAAGCCTGTGACTGGCAGTAAACAATTTTGCTCTTCAAACAAGGGCAAGATGGTAGGGCTAGTCCCCCTGTCACGGACACTTCGTCCCTAGGCAGAAACAAATGACACAAACATTCCTAGGACTGTGACTCAAAAGTGCCTAGGCAGTCTCGGATTTCTTTGGTTCGTACATTTGTTAGAGACCATTTAGCACATATTTTCCAAAAAAAGAATCAGGATCAATCACCTCCGTAAATTGTGATATATTTTTTTTGGGGGGGGGGGGTTAGGTGACCACAGTGAGTAACTTAGTCGACCTTCCCTGATTTGGGGCCACTGGATCTACGGAAGGGAGAGAGCCTACACCGTAAATCAAACAGAAAATCCATGTCTCATCTGGATTCTAACTCGGACCCAACTTAGACGAATTATCAGTAGCCAGCTCTTAGATCACTAAGCCACCCGGTCAGCATGGTGACTTTGAAAAACGAACAATGATGCTAAGGGCAAACTCCACCTCCTGATGCTCAGGTTCACTGGTTCTAGCGTGTGCCGCACACTCTTTAAACATCGAATGTGTTCGTTCTAGCTAGTTTAAGAATATTTTGCTTACCCCGAGTTAAGCGGTTCCAGACGATTAAAAGGTAAATCCTCATTGTGCATGTTTAAAAAAATTTAGTTTCTAGTGTTTCATTCAGGTATTGATCCACGACGTGAACACTGGATCACTCAAGAGTTCAAAAGCCATATTTCAGATATGTTTGCAATACATTTCCTTATATGAGGTTCTTAGAATTCCATATTTGTTATAAGTTTTAATTATTAATTTTTCTCGTGCTGCAGTTTTCTAGTTTTCTCTTTTACAGTGCACGCAAGAATTGGATATTTGTGAATATGCTGCTGGAAAATAAATTACTAAAGGCTATAATGGATATTTTATTCATTGAAATCGCACCATCTGAAATTGAAAAGAATGGCATCCTAGTATTGTGTGAGATTTGTAAGAAACGTAAGGAGAAGCTGTTTTCCATTTAGCATTAATTTCGCACAACGGGTTTTTTTACGGGTCTTTTGGTTCTGATCAGATGTGCCGTAAATACAAAAATATATCTCATGAATCTAGTTATGAATACGAACTAGTGCGGTATTCTCAATGCGGTCAAATATCTGACATGTATGACGGAGAAAGCATATTTTCATTTGTAAGCCTTGAGAAATGCGAATTTGCAGGTCTGTGAAGTGTCATATCCACAGCTGGAACCCAAAGTTCAAACATATAATTTGGCTTACATTTTTTTTTAATTTTAACAAAAAATTACTGCTTGCTATTTATCGTACTTACAGTAAAGTGCGGGTACATATGTTTAAATTGAAATATTATTTTTGAAATATTTATTTTTCTCTGGCAAGACTCAGTTTAACCATTTTAACCTATACTGGAGTTCAAGACACTAATATTTCCCTCTACGTTTCTTAGCACCGGATTCGTCATCCTTCATAATACAGAATCTTTGTGAATTTAAATTCATTGCACATATATTATGTCTGACTAAATGATAAAGTAAAAATGTTGTGTTATGCACGATTAAAGCGAAGTCTGAAGATGACAGATGTACTTCGTAAAATTACATTTAATGAACTATATACAAGGTTAAAAGACACTCATAAGATCTTTCGGACTCCCATGGATTCCTTCATCATATGAAAATGACCGCATAAAAAGTTGTCATTGCATATAAATAAGGTAGTTGTTGCCACTTAATTCAAATCACAGAAGCAAATAAAAAGTCAAGCAATTTACATACCGGAGGCCGGCACCAAACACAGGTATGAGGTGACAAACACTGTGCCAGACTTCAGGTTGGAATGTAATTATCTTTACCTTTTACAGGTAGAATTTCTTTCCAGGCCTGGGAAACTTGAGTAGGTGAACTTTCTTTACAACACATTTTAAAGAATCTGCGGTTGCACAGACTCTCTGTAAAGCGGATTTGAGTCCTACTGGCTGGAGTTGTAAAAATACTTACTTCTTCCGTGCGTGGGTAGTAAGTTCCCGAAGTGACGAGGCGAGATAAAGCAGTAGATGAAGCATGCAGTTTAATGTTATATTTATGTTCCGAAAAACGCAATTTTACTTTCCTAATCGTGGAACCAACATACATCTGGAGGGGAGGGGAGGCTCTGGTTCCACTGGCTTCAGAGGAATTTTGTACACACCAAATTGTTGCAGGTCACCGGATCTCTGTTTTTGCGAACCAAGTTGAAGATAGTGTTGGTTCTAAGGCCGAAATCCAGGTTATTCTTGTGATACATGTTTTTTAAGATATTTGTAACTCCGGTGACGTAGTCCATAGACCGTAAAACGGTGTTTTGGTTAGCCACCCCTTATAGTGGTAGATGCCAATCTTCTAGTTTTTGCGATGATCCTGTTCACAGTATGATTGGAATACCCAAACATTGCAGCTAGGTCAGAAATCCACTGTAACTCTGCCGATAGAAGCGCACAATTGGAAGAGTGAGTGAAAGCCCTACGGACGAGAAAATAAAAGGTAGATGGTTTGTAGCAGTTAGGGTGTGCACAGGAAAACGGAATAATAGCCGGTGAAAAAGAAGGATTGTTGTAAACGGAGTAACTGAAATGATGAAAAACCGGATGTCTACGAAGCAGAAAATCCAAGAAAGGAAGCGATATATTAGACTCCAATTCCACCGTAAATTTAATGGAAAGAAAGACGACATTAAATCTGCAAATTTAAGTAAATTATCCAAATAGTTGGGCCATAGGACAAGCACGTCGTCTACGTAGCGCAAAAACAATAGAGGATTAATGGGGCAAGATGCCATAACAGTATGCTCCACCAAATGTTGCACAACAATTTCTGCCAGTAGTGGGGAGAAGAGTGACCCCATTAGGGCACCCTCCAGCTGCCACAAAATGTGTCCGTTGAACCTGAAAAAAGATCAAAGACAGAGGAGGCGAAGAGCTCTTAAAATTGACTGAATTACCTCATCCGGGAAAACTGCCAAAGTGGTGAGTTTTCCAACTATGAGGTCATGGGCAAGGGGGACTGGTACATTCGCTAAAAAGTGAAAAAATATCAAAAGAAGCAAGAACAAAATTGGAGGATTAAGGAGTAACAGGTTTAATTAGATTAACTGCCAGAACTGAAGTAGGTACGGAATACGGTGACCAGCAAATAAAGGGGAAAGGAGGCGGGGCCTACGCCTGTTCTAGACGATAAGTGGTGCTGGCGCGTCAAGAGACAAGGGGGCTGACAGGATGACCCTCCTTGTGAAGCTTAATAGTGCCAAATAATTCTGGAACGCGTGGGCCAGGAGGTGCATGCAACGAAGAACCCAAAGCAGAAGTAAGACAATCATGATTTTTTAATTTGGTAAGAGCGGTTAAGGTGCTGGCATTCGGATCTGAAGAGACATGAGAAAGAGAAATGTTAGACAGGGCCTCACCCATCTTACTAATGTACTCGTCCTTATTCATGCACACCATTTGAGAAGACTTGTCAGCTTTTAAAATGGCAATGTTCGGTGCTGAACTCAATAGTCTTAATCCTTTTTGCTCAGTGCTAAAAACAGTGAGTACCTGTTGACTACAAAAAGGTTTCATGTTTTGAATACTGTGGGCAACCCGATAACGGGCTGCTTCTTGCTGTTAAAGTGGTGAAGCTGAGATAATTTGTTCGGCTTGCAGAATAACTCGTAATTTATCTGGCCTAAGTATGCAAACCTTTGGCCTCTTTCTTGTGCTGCAATTTGTAGAGGTGTCAACACATGGTTACTTAGACTGATGAAACTGGGTTGTAGCAGTAACTTCTCCGAGGTTTGATGGGAACCAGTTGGGAAACGAGTAACATGTTCCTGAGCCACTAAATGTCTTAACTTATGAACATGTGTCCTGTTGTATGTTTGAGCAACTGAATTTCAGGTAGCCAAAATAGGGACTAAATATCTGTCAAAGACGATCGGGTGAAGCCTCCGAGATAGGTGTGCGTATGCTAAGTAAGATTTTCTATGAAGGAAATCTGTATAACCACTCTTCTGCCGAATCGCCCAATGCAGTCGTTTTGGTTCAGCATTTTTAATGATGACAACGTCTTGTCGGTAAATAGTGGTACACCGAATATTGAGGAATCGTGGTATACCCCCCCAGTCTTTACAGTTTATGAGAAAAGACAGATGTGTGCCTTGAATCGTTAGCTTACTCCTGAAAGAACGAAAACACTTGACCAAATGCTCCATGATGCGCTAATGCGGTCAGATAAAAACAACAAAGTAAAAATTACATACCAAAGGCAGCAACATTCGTTGATGATTATGACGGTGCGTGCAGGCTAAAAATTAAATGATAAGGTAAAAACACTGTGTTATGCACGATTAAAACGAAGTCTGAAGATGACAGATGTACTTCGTAAAATTACATTTAATGAACTATATACAAGGTTAAAAGACACTCATAAGAACTTTCGGAGTTCCCTGGATTCCTTCATCAGATGAAAATGACCGCATAAAGAGTTGCCATGGCATATAAATAAGGCAGTTGTTGCCACTTAATTCAAATCACAGAAGAAAATAAAAAGGCAAGCAATTTGCATACCGGAGGCCTGCACCAAACGCAGGTAAGAGGTGACACACACTGTGCCAGATTTCAGGGTGGAATGTAATTATCTTTACCTTTTACAGGTAGAATGGCTTTCCAGGCCTGGGAAACTTGAGTAGGTGAATCCTCGTTAGAACTCATATTAAAGAATAAAGTGGCAACAACTCTATTATGTGCCATGACAACTACTTATGCGGTCATTTTCACCTGATGAAGGACTCCAGGGGAGTCTGAAAGATCTTATGTGTGTCTTTTAACCTTGTATATAGTTCATTAAATGTAATTTTACGAAGTACATCTGTCATCTTCAGACTTCGTTTTAATCGTGCATAATACAGCGTTTTTTCCTTATCATTTAATTGTTAGCCTGCACGCACAGTCATAGTCATCAACGAATGTTGCTGACTTTGGTATGCAATTTTAACTTTCTTGTTTTTATCTGACCGCATTAGCACATCATGGAGCATTTGGTCAAGTGTTTTTGTTTCTTCAGGCGTAAGTTGAAGATTCAAGGCACACATCTGTATTCTCTCATACACTGTAAAGAGTTGGGTGTTATACCTAGATTCCTCAATATTCGGTGTACCCCTATTTCCCGACAAGACGCTGTCATCATTAAAAATGCTGAACGAAAACGACTGCAATTGGAGATTCGGTAGAAGGGAGGTTATATAGGTTTCCTTCATAGAAAATCTTACTTAGCATACCCACACCTGTCTCGGAGGCTTCACCCGATCGTCTTTGACAGATTTTTAGTCACTACTTTGGCTACCTGTAATTCAGTTGCTCAAACATACAGCAGGACCCACGTTGATAAGTTAAGGCATTTAGTGGCTCAGGAACTTGTTACTCGTTTCCCAACTGGTTTCCATCAAACCTTGGAGAAATTACAACTATAACCCAGTTTCATCAATCTAAGTAACCATGTCTTGACATCTCTACAAATTGCAGCACTACAAAGAGGCCAAAAGATTGCATACCCAGGACTTAAGTCAGATAAACCACAAGTTATTCCACAAGCCGAACAAATTATCTCAGCTTTACCACTTCAGCATGAAGAACCAGCCCGTTATTGGGTTGCCCACAGTATTCAAAACTTGAAACCTTTTTGCAGTCAACAGGCTATCACTGTTTTTAACGCTGAGCAAAAAGGATTAAGTACATTCAGTTCAGCACCGAAAATTTCCATTTTAAATACTGACAAGTCTTCTCAAATGGTGTGCATGAATAAGGACGCGTACATTAGTAATACGGGTGAGGCCCTGTCCAACATTTCTCTTTCTCATGTCTCTTCAGATCCGACTGTCAGCACCTTAACCGCTCTTAGCAAATTAAAAAAAAAATGGTTGTCTTCCTTCTGTTTTGGGTTCTTCGTTGTATCCACCTCCTGGCTCACGCGCCCCAGAAATGTTTGGCACTAATGAGCTTTACAAGGAGGGTCATCCTGTCCGCTCCCTTGTCTCGGGGCGCGCCTGCCCCACTTATCCTCTAGAACAGGCGTTGGCCCGCCTCCTCTCCCCTTTGTTTGCTGGGTCACCATATTCCGTATCTAATTCGGTCCAAGCCATTAATCTAATCAAATCTGTTACTCCTTCACCCTCCAATTTTATTCTTGCTTCTTTAGATATTGTTTCACTTTTCCCGAATGTACCAGTTCCCCTTGTCCATGATCTAATAGTTGAAAAATTCACTACTTTGGCAGTTTACCCGGATGAAGTCATTCAGGCAATTTTAAAGGGCTCTTCGCCTAACCTGTCGCAGGTCTTTTTTCAGGTTCAAAGGACAGATTTTCAGGCAGCTTGAGGGTGCCCCAGTGGCGTCACCGCTCTCCACACTACTGGAAGAAATTGTTGTGCAACATTTGGAGCACTCTGTTTTGGCATTTTGCTCTTTAAACCTCTATTGTTTTGCGCTACGTGGACGACGTGCTCGTCCTGCGGCCCAACTCGTTGGATAATGTATTAAAATTTGCAGATTTAATGTAGTCCTTCCTTCCCTCCATTAAATTTACGGTGGAACTGGAGTCGAATGGATCGCTTCCTTTCTTGGATTTTCTGCTTCGTAGGCATCCGGTTTCCAATCATATAAGTTTCTCCGTTTAGCGCAAACTTTCTTTTTCACCGGCTATTATTCCGTTTTCCTCTGCACCCCCTAACAGCTAGAAACTATCTACCTTTTTTTGTCGTCCGTAAGGCTTTCACTCACTTTTCCAATCGAGCCCTTCTATCGGCAGAATTACAGTGGATTTCTGACCTTGCTGCAACGTTTCTGTATCCCAATCATACTGTCAACAGGATCATCGCAAAAACTAGAAGATTGGCTTCTACTACTTTAAGGGGTGACCAACCAAAATACAGATTTGTGGGTTCTATGGACTTTGCCCCCGGAGTTACAAACATCCTAAAAACATGTGTCACAAGAATAACCTGGATTTCAGCCATAGAACCAACACTATCTGTAACTTGGTTCGCAAAGACAGAGATCCGGTGAGCCACCTGGAACGATATGGTGTGTACAAAATTCCTCTGAAGCCAGTGGACCCAAAGCCCCCCCCCCCCAGTTTTTGGAACAGAAATATAACATTAAAATGCATGCTTCATCTACTGCTCTATCTCGGCTCGTCACTTCGGGAACTTACTATTCACGCTGGGAAGAAGCCAGGATTTTGACATCTCCAGCCAGTAATACTCAAATCCGCTTTACAGAGAACCTGTATATCCACAGATTTTTTAATATGTGTTGCAACGAAGATTCACCTACTTAAGTTTCCCAGGCCTGGTAAGCCATTCTACCTGTAAAAGGTAAAGATAATTACATTCCACCCTGAAGTCTGGCACAGTGTGTGTCACCTACTAGCTGTATGTTTTGCAGTTCTCCGGTATGTAAATTGCTTGACTTTTTATTTGCTTCTGTGAATTGATTTAAGTGGCAGCAACTACCTTATCTATATGCCATGAAAACTTTTTATGCTGTCATTTTCATCTGATGAAGGACTCCAGGAGAGTCTGAAAGGTCTTATGAGTGTCTTGTAACCTTGTATATAGTTTACTAAATGTAATTTTATGAAGCACATCTGTCATCTTCAGACTTCGTTTTAATCGTGCATAACACAGCGTGTTTACCTTATCATTTAAATTTGAGCCTTCACTCACCGTAATAATCATAAAATTATGTCTAATGTACCTTTTTCCTGCACGAAAATGGTGCTTTTATATTTTATACATTGCGATTTCATATCTGTAATCCTTTCACAAACTAGCTTGTTAAAGTACTAGAGATATGAAATCGCAATATATAAAATATACATAAACATCTAATGTTTTTTTTTAATTCAAACATGCGTTCGAATTGAGCGTAAATCAGTAATGTTGAGGAAACTATACGAAAACTGTGAAATAGATTTTAGAATACTTACGTTTCACAAAAAGAAAGACAGTACAATCCAACTGCTTGAAAAATGTTTGGGCAACATATTCCAGGTGAAGGTTTTACAACTGCATTATTGACAAATCACTGATTTAAAAGTGTGGACATAAAATCAGATTCAAATTACTCAAGCCCTTATCATATGATATTTATGAAATCCACAAACATTTATTTCAGGACAGAAAAGTTTCCAATATTTGAAACCTTATGTATCTTTATGTCTTACGTGATATGAATATATTTAAAATGTATTAAAACCACTAGCCATAAATAATGAAGCCGGTCGTTTGAAAATGCCTCATGATACATTCAGTTATTTAAAATTCTGTAATACTTAAAATGTGGTGCATGCTATCACATTTAAGTATTACTGGGGGATAAGTAATATATTGTGGCGTGACAGATACTATCCCTTATATTTTCATATTTTCAAAATACAGGAGACAAATGCAGGATGATTCAGAACTCATGGGACAAACTTTAAGGGATGGTAGAGCACACTGCAACAAATATATTTTGTATAGGAATGTAGGGGCACAGGCGACGCGTTGAGACCCAAACACAAGAAATAGGCATGAAAGGAAGCATGAATTGTGTACTTACAGCATCGTTGACAAGTGCTTCTTTACAGCAATGTTTAAAATAATAGCTCAAAATTGCGCCCACCAACTATGCGTGAAAGCGTCGACGTACCAGGAACAAGGATCTGTGAATGTGTGGGTGGGTATTGTAAAAGACTTCCTGCTTGGCCCATATCTACTACCAACGCGACTCGATGGCAGATGTTATCGTTTTTTTCTGGAAGAGGTTTTATCGGAATTGCTTTAAGATGTACCACTGGCCGTCCTACAAAGACTGTGCTTTCAGCGTGATGAGGCGACATCCCATTTCAGCATTAATGTGCGTAATTACCTGGATGCCAATTTTGAGGCGCGATGGATTGGACGTGGCAGACTAATCCGTTCGCCACCCCGAATGCCTAATTTTTCGAGCCTCGATAACATGTTATCATGGCATCTGAAGGCTTTCGTTTACGAGACTCCAGTTGCCTCTGTTGAGGACCTCGTCGCTCGAATATCCGTTGCGGCTGCACGTGTGCGAGAAATACCTGGCAGCTTTTAAACTGTATGCCAATCACTCCGTCGACGCTACCAAGCATGTATTACTGTTGGTGGACGCAATTTTGAGCAATTATTGTAAACATTGCTGTAAAGAAGCTGTTGTCAACGATGATGTAAGTAAACGATTTATGTTTCCTTTCATGTCTATTTGTTGTGTTTGTGCCTCAACGCGTCACTTGCGCTTATACATTCCAATACAAAAAATGTTTGTTGCAGTTTGCTCTACCACCCCTTAAAATTTGCTCCATGAGTTCTGAATCACCCTGTATATTGATTCTACTTAATTCTGCTATTGCGAATCATTGTGCAGGACGTCACAAATATTTCAGTAAATTCTAAAGCTTTGTGTATATTTTAAGTTAATTGAAAATTGTTTCCAGGTGTAAATACTATGATATGGAACTCATAGTGCCGCCAGTCTTAATTGTTTTCATAGCTGGCCCCGGTAATCAGTCCAAGCGGTCGACATCTGACAAATAACGACGCTTACCTATAGGACGCTGACACTTGATTTTTCGACTGGCTGTGTGATACAGTGTGAAGGAGACTTCGCCTCATACCAGTCGGGCAATCCTCCATGTTTTCGCATCATACAACGCGGCCGTAGGCCATTTTTTTACCTCAATTCCTCCCTGTTTTGAAGTACATGAAAATTCCGCTTTGTGGAAGGTATCATAAGAATTGTAAATTTTATATAAAAAATATTTCGGTGCGTATTAAAACAAATAACGTCGTTTTGCCACAATACTATATCCCCTAAATAAGTGCAGTGTAGAAACAGTATTAACCTCAAGGGTGAATACGTTTCCAAATCACCAATAAAAATCTCATACTAGTAAGGAAATGTGATTTTTACTTAGATATATCTCGATTCATTAAGCAACAACTTTTTCCAAGTCTTTTCCCTAAAATTAAATTAATAATTTCTTATAGATTTCGAAGTGATGAGCGCGAATGATACAATGAAAATGCAAAACTAGCTAAGATTTCTGAGAGATCCATAGTAGTTTCTAATTTGTACACCCACATGAATCGATAAATGTCCATTTCTACGTCCGACGTCGTTTTGCATGTCGCTTGCTCTAACAAAATTAAAATTATATCGTGATATTTTTCTTCTGTTTCAGTTTGAGGCTCCTGACACTTCCTATTTCATTATTTTGCGTAAAATGAGAGTTGAGAAAAATTTTAGAACACACATTTGCTGAAAATGAAACATTTTTTCATTAAAGGGTATTCCTTAAATTTTGAAATTTCTTGAATGTATAAAGTGAAGAAAGAGCATTTTTCAATCCTATGCCGAGTTTATAATTTAAAGTGCTCTTTCATTCCCCTAAAATAGCATATGGAAATGAATATATGATAAAGACACCATATCTCCCAAGCTCTTTAATGCCACACTGGAAAATGTCTTTCAATCACTGAACTGGGAAAACAAAGGGATAAAGATTAATGGAGATTATGTAACTCACCTTCGTTTTGCTCATGACGTAGTCATTTTCTCAACTACCCCACCAGAGCTGCAGAGAATGATCTAGGAACTTGCTGACAAGAGTAAAGATGTGGGATTAAGAATGAACTTTCAGAAGACAAAAGTGATGTACAAGGCTTTTACAAGAAATGAAGATTTATCGCTTGATGGCGAAAAGCTGGAGATAACAGATGCGTACGTTTATCTTGGACAGCAGATATCAAGTGAGGGTCACATTGATGAAGAAATTAATCTGCGTATAAAACTTGTCTGCAGAGCTTTTGGAAGAAACAGCATAATTTTCAAGAGCAATATGCCATTATGTCTAAAAGAAAAAGTGTTTGATCAATGCATCCTTCCAGTGCTTGCGTATGGTGCAGAGACGTGGACCTTAACTAAAAGAGACACACAAAGGCTGCAGACAATTCAAAGTAGCATGGAAAGATGCATGCTTGGTGTAACCAGGAGAGATAAGAAGAGGAACTCATGGATCACAAAAATGACAAGAGTGGAAGGCATCATGATCAGAGTAAAATCCCTGAAATGGCAATGGGCTGGACATACGGCCAGAAGGACAGACCATCGATGGACAGCAGAAATTTTAGATTGGATTCCAAGGGACCGGAAAAGACCCAGAAGAAGACCGCATTAAAGATGGGTGAATAAAATTCGAAAGTATGCGGGAATAGCATGGAGGAGACTGGCACAAGACAGACCGTTGTGGAAGAGGTTTGGAGAGACCTTCGTCCAGCAGTGGAATGATAATGGTTGACAATGATGATGATATGATAAAGTGTAATTCATTTTGCTTTATGAGTGTCAAATCATCCGATGTAAATAACGCTTTCGAAGCACGGATCTTTGTGAATTTCGCTTAAAGCTGAGTCGTCAGTTTGTTGAGATCAAAGGAGGAAAATTACATTGATTACTCTAATTCAATGAATTTTGGAATCGAAACATGGCTTCTTCTATAAGTTGAAAATAAAAATACACGTCATGGATTCAATTTTTCATATTTTTAGGAACGAAAGAATATGGAATACAGTAAATTATAAACGTTTATTGATAACTAAATGTTTTCTTAACAGCGACTACAATTTGAGAGAGCGTTTGGCCCGGCATCATCAGGAAAAATGGACAGATCATAACTAATGCAAATAATAAAAATTGAAATTGGAGAATTCGTAACTAATGCAATTTTGGTTACTAAGAAATAACTGGCAAATTGGATATAACCCTCTCTTGATCTAACTCCACAATGTAATTTAACAAGCGTTGGCGGTACGTCAAAGATTTACTGTATTATGTTAGCAAACTGGTGTAAATTACATATGCAAATTTTGAAGTCGAATCATCCTGTTTAAAGGCAAAGTTTTGTTTTTCTTAATCTGATGTGCGATTCTGGAAAGATCAGATCAGATCATATGTAGTGGATTTTAGGATGGGAGTGTCTGACCCCAAGTCTCAAACAACCATTAGAAATAGGAAGCTACGAGGTTTGGGATAGAGTGCCGGATAGCAAAGTAACACCGCAGCGAGGTATAAAGGGGTGGAAGACGGCCTTATATATTAGCGAGGGGCTAGTACCTGAGATTCTGGAAAGAACGTACGGATCATTGTTTTAAATATATTTTTTTCATATTTTAGTGAAAAGGGCGTTTCATTTTTTCGTCCTTTGTAGCAGCTTGTAATACTTTTGTTCATGTGAATCCGTAAACATTAATACCTTGTCCAACACATATTGATGTGAAAATAGAATACAAACAGTATAATAATTTAAAAGCAAAGTACAACGAAAAACTAAGTAATTGTTAAAATTATTAATATCTTTCTGTGCATTATGTATTTTGCAAATTTCACAAGCTTGAAATAAAAAATGGAAACAGGGCGCCTTTTTTTTCATTTTCCAGAGTAAATCCAAAAACAATAGAGCAGATCACGCGTGGATTTTCAAATTTCCTTTTATTTATTTATTATTCATGCAATTGCTCGGATTTGAAATTTTTATCATATTAAGTTTCAACAGTTTAATTATGTCTGATTGGTGTCTCTTTAGAATGAGTATTTGTATTGTTGTATCATTTAATACATCTAAGTATGCATTTTTTCCTCTACTTTTTAGTCTTCCGACAAAATCGTTGTTGATCGTTGAGCGAATGACGGACAGTGCCAGAAGCATAGTCTCAAATTTCATTTCACTGTTGCCATAATTTACAAAGAAAAGGCAATATGGTTTATGTTTTTCATCAAAAAACACTACTACAAATCTGCAAAATACAGAGTAGAAGACATATTTCACTCACGTCCCACCCAGCAGCATTTTTTTGCTTTAATGTCCATTCAGTCACGCAAATCAGATCACGTCCATATGATTATCTCAGCATTTTATGGATTTCACAAAGTGACACATTTTCTTTGATATTGATTTTATATTGTTGAATAATATGGCATTTTGCTTAGCGGAATAACAGAATTGTGCAGTACAGTGAGTAATTGCCTGAAACAAAAAAATAGTCTAATAAAAAATGAGGTTATAAGAAATGATTTATATTATAGGTTGAACAAGCAGCTCATATGTTTCGACAGAATTATCCCCAAACTAGGAGCAAGTAACAAAACCAACTTACAAAAATTCCTGGACACCACTTAGCATGAGTGCGTAATTTTCTATGTAAGTTCAGAACACACTAAAGTTGTGTTGAACTTAATTTACCTGGCAATAAAAATTATTAATATTTGTTCAATAATTTAGCCCACTTTCACTGTTTCTCATGTTGGATAATGTTCATGCATATTAACATCAAACCGTTTTAGCATGATTCAAACTTGCGTTAGATATCCAAAAGTTAAGAAATAACAACAAGTTAGAAGTATGTAAATAAACTTTTAGATCTTCGGATTACGCAGTGAGTCCTTCTTCAAACATTAATTGCATAAAAAGAAATACTTCAATTTTTAAATAAACATAAACATTGTTCTGAACACGTGCATTGAGCGTTGTGTGTCATTGTCAGTACGATGCTTATGTTTATTTTAAAATTGTGACATTTATTTTAATGCAATTAATGTTTTCTGAAGATGGATTCACTGTGTAATCCGAAAGATCTAAAAGTTTATTTATATACTTCTAACTTGTTGTTATTTCTTAACTTTGGGATATCTAACGCAAGTTTGAATTGTTCTAAGACGGTTCGATGTTAATATGCATATACTTCAGCACGACAGTAGTGTTATTTGAATTACCGACGACCGCTTTCATGTTGTGTTTTACTTAATGATATACAAATCTTGTCCTGCTCAGTGGAATCGATAACTACATCCTTTCGTAAACTGAAACAAAAACTTGTTACAGAAGAATCTCACCTGGGTTTTCTGATTAACTGCAGAGATCTTAATGTAACGCCTAAATATTTTGAGGATAAGAATTCATCCTCTACATAGTAAGGACGCAATAATTTTACGTTTGCTGAGCACAAAAGACTTATCTCCGAGATTAGACTAAAAGGAGGATATATAAATTATTTGCAGCAAAAGACCTATAATGCGTACCAATATACGGCTCAACATATTCATCCAATTAATTTTGACAGACACCTCGTATTAAATACAGCAATCTGCATTTCAATAGTAGAGCGCCGTACAGCAAATCATATATAAAAGAACTAAGAAATCTGGTAGCCTGTGTCACATTAAATAGAAGCGCCAACCAGAGACCTAGGAGTACAACAAAGACTTCTTGTAATGTTCCACCATACACAATGTGTATATCAATTTAAGTAACGGTCAACTAAATCAGATACAAGAAAAAGCACTGAAACGAGTTTTAAAATTTACTTATCCAATTACTCACATAAATAAGACTCAACTGATTCCACAATTGGAAGGAATCGTTGGGTTCCTACCTCAACAAGAACAAGAACAAGCTAGATACGGGATTTTGAATGACTTTAAATCTTTTAACAGACGAAACAAATGTAGTATACCTGAAACCTTTAAAGAAGAATATAAACAACTAAAATATCTACGAAGAAATTCTCAGTGGTCTCTAGTGGCAGCAGATAAATCAAACCAAGTGGTAATACTAAACTCAACGTACTGTAACACTAAAATGAATGAAGCCATCAACAAAATACCACACCAAGTTATCCAACGTGATCCGACATCAGCCACTATTGCAACCCTTAGTAGACTACATATTCACAGTTCCTTTTCAGTCTCTATTTCTACGAACATGCATCCACCTCTTGGCCCACGGGTGCCAGAATTATTTGGAAAGGTGAAATTACACAAAGATGGTAACCCTGTAAGTCCTCGTGTTTCCTCGTATCCTAATCCAACAAGACCACTTGAAGAAGCCTTTACTGTTTATCTACGGGACCTTACTAATTATCTCA
This sequence comes from Macrothele yani, assembly GCA_039090855.1. Lineage (NCBI taxonomy): Eukaryota > Metazoa > Arthropoda > Arachnida > Araneae > Macrothelidae > Macrothele > Macrothele yani. Next base: position 2,697,061 of record CM077016.1, read on the forward strand.
ATACTCAGTAAGTAGCTCTATGCAAGTTCTTGACAAAATCGAGTCTTTCAATCAGCACAATACCTCCTTCTTTAGTATGGCCTCTCTGAATGTTGTGTCACTTTCCCCTACCATACCAGTTCATGTACTTCATGAACTTATAGAATCTAAACTGATTGCTCTATCTAAACTGATTATCTAACTATTTATTATCTAACTAATCTAAACTGATTATCTAACTAATCTAAACTGATTATCTAACTTCTGATTATCTAAATAATATAAACAGATTATCTAACTAATATAAACTGATTATCTAACTAATATAAACTGAGTATCTAACTAATATAAACTGATTATCTAACTAATATAAACTGTTTATCTAACTAATATAAACTGATTATCTAACTATTGCTCTCCTCTTCCAGAAATTCAAGCTATAATATCAGCTCTTATATTGATTCATCAACGTACATATCTCAAATTTATCCGCCTTATCTGCCATCAATGGGATGGAGCTCCTATGGGTTCTCCCTCTCCTCTTTCCTTGCAGCATTACTTCTTCAATAACTGGAAAACAAAATATTGGAATCGTACTCAATAAAACCACCCCTTTACATATGGTACGTAGTATAATGTCCTCATCTTCTGGCCATCTTCTTACGAAAAACTAAACAATTTCACCGAATATCTGTCTGCTCAATATCCTAGTCTGAAATTCACGGTTGAATTCGAAGATAATCTGTCATCGCCATTTTGAGATTTTCTCTTACAACATGCTCCTGATTCGTCAGAAATCACCTATTCTGTTTTTAAGAATCCGACTTCTGCTCTAACTCTAATACCATCTACCTCGGCACACCCTTTGAAACATAAACTTTCATCCATTTGGTATCAGGTTCGAATAGCCTTCATACATTCTTCAAGTATGAAACTACGTAGATCCTAACTTCGACGGATAAATGACACAGCTAATACTATGGATATTTCCTGTCAACTGTTGACAACATTATTAAAAGAGTGCAGATGTCGACAACCACTACGTTATCGAGAGACCATACTTCTGCAAGATATGTATGTATTCTCCATGGATTTGATTCCTAGACATTCTCGTACCCTTAACGGCATTTGCCTACGTCATAGCATGAAATTTGGATTAAAGACAAGTAACATCTTCTCCATTTTAAAAAGATCGTGACCGTGCGAAAGAATAGAATAAACCGGGAATTTACAACATACCCCTAGAAGCAGTACACCCGGAAGATGCAAATATATGTTATATTGGTTCAACTACTCGGACATTAAAAACTATATTAACTGAACATAAATACAATGTTAAAAATAGTGCTATGTCTACAGCTCTGTCTCGTGTAGTTCACGGAGGTACCCACTTCCCTATATGGGACGAAACAACAATTATTTTTACTCCTTCTTCAAAATCAAGAATAATATTATCAGAAAGTATTTTTATCCACAAATTTGCAAATATATGCTCTAGTGTAGATAGCCCATTAAGCATTCCTAAACCTTGGAAGATATTAATTAATAATGACTAATCTGTATAAATCCAAATCAACTACACTATTTATTGTTCATAAATCTTTTCACCCAACCCATTAAGAAGCTGTAAGTTACGTTATGAGAACGTGGATACATGCATTGAGCTTTGTATAGATTTGTCAGTTGCAATGTTTATGTTTATATTTTTCAATTGTAATTGTTCTTTCTTTTCCTTAATGTTTTCTGAAGATGGATTCATTGTGAGTCCGAAAGATCTAAAAAGTTTATTTATATACTTTTTACTTGTTGTTGTTGTTTCTTAACTTTAGGATATCTAACGCAAGTTTGATTCGTGCTAAGACGGTTCGATGTTAATACGCATATACTTCAGCATGATAATAATATTTTTTTAATTGTTCCAGACTTCCTCCGAATTTTCTAACGAATCTCCGTAACATTTTGTGACTGGTTTTTTTTGCCTATTTGAAGGCGGCTGCAAATACTGGCGCTGGCGTACTCTGGTATACATTATCATAGAAATGTATTATAAATTTGCTTATTCCTTCAGAATTAAGAAATGTCTTCGAATAGCGAAATTTTGTTTTGTTTTAGCTACAACATATAAAAATATCACGAGAAAAACCTCTAAATAAATGGTCAATTGACTAGGTCTGGTAAATGAATAACAGTCTCGGGTTCGAACTAACCTGAATAAACTTGCTTCTTATTGTCGGCAACTTTCCTATAAACATAATTCTTAACCTTTTTTTGTTAGTGTTACCCATGAGCTATTCTTATAAGAATATATGATGCCCCATAAATTCTTAATATGCCTCACCATATGGTCATATTATGACACACTCCATATGGCTATAAATACGGGAAGAATACTACAAGTGAGTGTAAACCAACAAACATTAATAAGAAACAGAGATGAAGTCTGACCAGTACAGACCTTCACAAGGAAGGGAAAAATGTCAGTATACAATTATTAGCGTATATGCAAGAAATGAATGTGTTTTGGAGAAATAAGGAACGTAGATTTACAACAACTTTCCCAAAATGCATGTGTTCGGCAATATTTTTCATGACGAATCCAGTGGAATTTCGATGAGACTATAAATGCATGCTCTTTCGGCTTTCGAGAACTCTTGGAACAGATAAAATTGTGTCACTCTATGACAGTGATGTACGGTAATTCCAAAAATAAAAATTATTTAAAAATATCTTTGATGTTTTACTGCATTTATTAATCTTTCGATGCTGAAGATTCAGACACAGCAGCACATCTAGAATTGAATAATTCTTGAAAACACTTACCACTCTAATCTCATTTCAGGATTTGAATACTGCATTAACGAGCAGAACTACATGATTTGAAATCATCAATGAACCAAATTGAAAATGAGAACTTTTGTAACAGGGTTGGCGAATACTGTATAGCTGTCATCTTGAGAAATTGTTTTTCTGACAGCAACTCGTCTTTCAAACGCTAAATATCCGGCCATCTTGAAATTATAAATATCCGGTCATTTTGATCTTGAAATTAATAGATCACATTAGGGATAACAGTCTTAATGACGTAGAACGTGTGTCCGTTTTTCCTTCGGGGATATCATTCTGGGTATAAAGTCACTATTTTTGTCCTCTGGACTATGGTCATTGACGGGTTTTTTTTTACCATTAATGAGCGATAGAAAAATGCAAATCTTTGGTAATCTCTATCAAAGCTCTATAAGTCTTTGCTGCTGCTGGTATATGATGCAGTTACTTATTAAAATGGATGAATCACGAATTTATATCATGGAATCCAATGAAATCGTTGAAACTGTTAGGGAGCCGAAACTTTTCACAATGTGTGCATATGGTAAGAAACAGATTCGACACTAATCAAACTGAAATAACTGTCAATATGGTATACGTACTGATTTATAGTTATTAAATTTAATTTTTATTATTGTTTGGTTACTTATTTACAGAGTCCATTAAAATTTTCATCACCTTCTTATTAAATTAAAAAGGCTATATGTTTGGATAACTTTATATAAATTACTTTGCAAATAATAAACTAAAAGTTTATAAATCCAAACTTGAACGACATTGCAGGTTGTTTTGCTTCTGTTCGTTGACTAACAAATTACCAATATAAATGAGGAATTCAATGAAGAAAAATGAATAAAATAAATAAAACGACATAACTCAGGATTTAATTAGTGTTCGGCAATTTTTCAGGAACGTCAAAATTTGAATAAATATGGAAATTTTTCAGGAACGTCAAAATTTGAAAAAAATATGGTAATTTTTCAGGAACGTCAAAAATTGAAGAAATATGTTTTGTGTATATCCAGATGGTGTACGTTCCAACTACAAATTTTAAGACTTTAAAGCCGAAAAGCCATTGATTTTCCTCATAAAAAAATCTCAAAAATTGTTTCAATGTAACAGCACAAAAGGAGCAGCTGATATATTAAATATAATGGTTGCTCTCTACACTTCTCTAAAATCAATCCTCAGAAACAAAGTTTATTTCTTAAGGACAGACTCCTTTGGGAAAGTTTCGGCGATGAACTCATCAAGCAATTCTAAAACTTAAAGTATCGTTGCTCTCACGCGGGTCAACATAAAAAAATAAATACATATACAAAATGTTGTTACCTATGCGGGAATACTGAGAAGTTTAAAAAATAGGACCATTTTATTAGCCCGAACCACCTCACAAAGCATTTACAAAACATTATGAGTAATCGTGTCATTTTATTTGAGTTTTCCACTATACTGAAAAATAATGCCTGCAAAGTACAAACATTTATTAAAAATTTTAAAATATCAATTTTTTTAATTCATTTCAAGTGCCTAGTGCTTCTCCAGCAATTTATGTAAATACACACAGTTCAAATTTTAACAACAAATAATTATTATATTTTACCTTTAGAGCCGATGGATCATTTTTGACTAAAACAGGTTATGTGTAGTTAGGAAATGAACAGCGCACGGAGATTATATTGTAACAGGGATATCTGTGTTGATGCATGGATATAGGTTTGGAATTCTCAGTATTGGCAAGCACGTTGGAATCTGCCGAGTATCTTCAGCAACTTTATATTAAAATTTGGACATATATACACTATCTACCAACAAGTAATTGGACACCAATGCAATCGTGCAATCGACGATATATGCGGTCCTGATACACGTCACGGCCGCCGTCGTTAAATACCGTGTGGGAAACAACAACGCAACCAGTCGCATGCAAGATGCCACGCAGTTCGGAGCTCTCTGATTTCAAGAAAGGTGTAATCGTTGGGTATCACATAAATGGCCGATCAATACGTGACAATCCAGGGAGTTGAAGTACCCAAAATGGACAGAGACCTACGTGATTGGCAAGTGAAAGATGAGATCTGACTGTCGGAATGTGCCCCGACCCGGCAGACCCAAAAAACTGGGAGTTAGAGACCGACGGGGGCTGGCCAGAGAAATTCGGTAGAAACGCACTAAATCGATGAGCCACATCCGCGAGGAGTTTCAACAGGCATCCGGAAGTGTTCTTTCGATGAATACTATCCGTAAGGAAGCCCATCTCTACCGTACGGATGGCAGGGTCTGGGTTTGGCGTCTGCCTGGAGAACGCCTCCTGCCGGAATGTATTGTGCTAACTGTGTAGTTCGGCGGCGGTGGAATTGTGATATGGGGGTGTTTCTCCTGGTATGGCAAGGGACATTTGGTCGCAATTCCTGGTAGACTCAACGCCGAGACCTACTGCAGCATTTTGGATGATCATGCGCTTGTTACGCTGTGGCAGTTTTACGGATTGGACCCATGTTACTTTCAGGATGACAATGCCACCTGCCATGTTGCGAGGTACACCATGGCTTGGTATGGTGACAATTGGGTTAATCGAATGTGCTGGCCTGCACAAAGCTCGGATCTTAACCGTATCGAGAAGTTCTGGAACGAGTTGGAGCACCGACCTAAGGGGTGCCCCACCGTCCAATATTGGTAAAGGAACTGACCAGTCTTCTCCAAGCTGAGTGGAAGAAAATACCGCTAGCCGTCGTACAACGCCTGGTTGAGAGTATGCCCCGGAGGGTCGCAGTTGTAATCGCCGCTCTTGGAGGCTCCACCAACTATTAAAGGCGAATAAACTTCGTTTTCCTTTGCTATCACAGGTGTCCAATTATTTGTTGGTAGATAGTGTAATTTAGGAACCTTAATCTAACGGAAAACAATCTTGTATAACCTTTATGTAACAGAAAACCATCCTCGCGTTGTATCAGGCAAACTTAAAGAACTTGATTCACAATAAGTGTTTTCTAAAAAGTTGTGTTCAGTTCTTCAACTGGATAATTGTGCAAAGTGCACATGGTGTACTACGACAATCACTATACCACGGATGTGACTTTAAAGACCACTGGTTTCAGCGGATCTTCCCCATATAAAACAAAATATCCCCCAATTCATAATGCCACATCGAATACTTGGATGGTGTTTCAAAAAACCTGCCGTTTTCATAATTTCATTAGATTCTCCACATACTCCTAGTCGAATCTACAAAGAAGTGTGTAGTTTCATTTATGTTCACATCACTTTCTTCTATTGCTGTAATGCTCATTCCCAAGGTTATTTGCACCCTTGTGTGCTGTTTCTTTTATGATTTTTCCAAAGTAAATTGACTTTCGAATGTCTCGAGGAGGTTATGATCAAACGGTTTTAAAGAAATAACTCATGATTTAGTTCTAAATGCTTTTCACGAGCCTTTGTTTAACTTGAAAGAACAATTCTTGCCCATTCAAAGCATTGCTCTTTTGTTTTACTGTCTTCGCGTTACTATGCGAACGCTCTTTCGGTCAAATTTTTAAGTCACATCATGCCTATTTTAATTGATGGTCTGATGGTCTTCCATTCGATCAACATAATTCAATATCGTTGTTTTGATAAACTAGCCATTATTTTCGTCTACAAGTTGTGTAACAAATTACCAATCTTTGTGAATTTTCACCCAGTTTTATTCTGTTGAACTGAGTTTAGAAATTTTCGAATTAATATAAGGAATGAGATTTTTGGAGGAATACTTCAATGTCATGTTCTTTGAATGTATCAAATTATAAATATTAAAAAAAACTGAGTAATTTAAATAAATACTTTGTTATTATTAAAATAGATTAAAAATATGAAATTGGTGTTTAATTTCTTCCTTTTGCTTTATTACACTTTCAAAAAGCCTTTGAAAAGGTCCCAGTGTTAGACAGCTTTCACTTTTCATTTTTTTATTCTGGGATGATTACCAAGTGCAATCCAGTGAACTAATATACCCCCCAAAAAAAAGAACAAAGGGAAAGTACAGCTCCTAACATTTTTCTAGCACTCAAGTGCTCTGACCAGAAACTACGTTAACCTCTGTAATGTGCTACTAAACGAGAGTATATACAATTGTAATCGCGGAGAAAGTTGTTGCTATTGAAAAAAATCACTTATTGCATTTTCATCCGGTGGTACGCTGTTATATTGAATCATATCAAACTCAATACAATGTATACATCCAACACATGACAAACACATATCATCAAATATTTGGAATATATTTTGACGTTAAGGCATTTTGTGGGAATTAAATAGAATACATGGCTTTACTTCCGAATTGCTACGTGTTATCAGTCTTGTTTAAGTTTTACATCATGAAACTACACGATATGAAAAGTTTCACTATGGAATAACAGACATTTGAAAAGGGAAAGAGTGTTTTCTTTTTCTCTTTCTTTAATACGCAGTTGGACTTTCGATATTTTCTTGTATTGTGAAGGAGAGCGAGCGTTAGCCAACAGGTTTACGTTTGTGTTGGAGGCTTTATTGAAAAAATAATTTTTCCTTGGAATGCTTTTGATAATTGTATTGTGCAAATATTTTAATATTGCTGGCTCCTAAGTTTTACCACAATTATATGGCTCCCTAGCAGTGGTGGGGGAGGCACAGATGTGGATATATCTCATCTCAAAATTATTCATCCGTGCTTAAAATCGCAAACCATCTGAACAAACACATTGGCATATGTTTGGGAGAGATACACGTAACACTTCTGAAGTGCTTTCAATAGTTTTTCTGCTTGAAACAGAAATTACGTTTTCAGGTAAATAAGGAATTTAAATTTGTTAAGCGTTAATTTGTGGAAATAGTCACTTAGTAAATTGATTCGAATCATTATTTAAACGAAAAAAATTGTGTTTTCTACAAAACAATCTTACAGGGAAATCAATTATATACAGGAATTAAACAGGGTAAGCTTTTGTTTATGCCCCGACATTTGTGTTGCTGTCAATTGGGAGCAGGTGACTTACAATTCTTCTTTGATACAGCTGTTATTCTGCGATTTGCCAAATTAGTATTGTGGTTTTTTTCTCTCAAGGCGTCATAGAAGAACTCACCCTTCTGTTAGCCAATGGAGTCCAAATAGAGGTCGTGATATCATATTGTTCTTGCAACTTTTGACTTTGTGTAGGATGGTTATTGTCGCCGTTTATCTTTCCATCGGTATTCTGTGTGCTACTCATTTTATAGAGACTGGATGCTAATTCACAGTAACACAAATGTAGAGGCATACAGAAAAGGTTTGCCACCAAAGTTATTTTGTCGTTTAAATCGACATTGAACTGCATGCTCTGCATATAGAAATCCAAGCAATATTTAGTGTTTAATTTGTACACGTGATTACATCAATTAAAAACGCACTATAGATTCTAGAAATTGTTAGCAAAACTCCTACTCCGGAACATCGGAAATAACACTAGGTAAACGGCCTTGAAAGTAATGGATGATTTGATAACTAGTGTACCATGAAATACTGCAATATGAGCACAACACAAAACCGAGAATGACGGAAATTACGCTAGGTAGGCGGCGTTGAAAGTAATAGTTCGTTTGAACGCTAGTACACCTTGAGATCCCCTCCCAGTGAGCTTTTCTGCGACCGGTAAAATATACAGGAATTAAACGGAGTAATACACACATACGAAACTTCGACGATACACACATACCAAACTTCCACGTTTATCAAGACTCAAACCCGGTTACATGATGTTCCAACAGAACTTGTTCACAACTCCAGCTGTGGCTCACAACGCTGCTAGCCCATTTCAGAAGGGCAATCAAACACCACAATGAGTTGCCTACGAAGAAGACAGTCATGAGCATAAGACTTATTTTTAAAAAAGGGCAGAAAAGGTCATATTTAAACAATTGAGATATTTTTTTAAGAGTTAATACTTATAAAAAAGCAAATGTACCAATTCTTAGTCCCTCCGTTCCAGAAACATAATGAGAATTTTGTGAGAGCGCAGAAATGGAAAACAATTAAGATGCGGAAACAATATGCCCTACTGTTAAACAATAAAAGAAAAGTATGGGAGATATGCAGTTGCAGAGCACACGGTCTCCGGGAAGAATGATAGTATAAGCTACGCGAACACATCAACCTTACTCCCGTTGTCTTTCTGCAGCTTAGGAACTTAGTGCTAGCTAAATAAGGGGAAAGCAAAAAAAACGAAATCTTAACGATGGAGCTGGAAGAGTAGAGGGAAGAAAAGACGAACGCAAAGAACTATGTAACAGACAGGAAGTACCGCAACCGGCCCTTTGAAAGAGCCGTTTCTTTCTCTTTTTTTTTTTTTTTTTTTTCTGCTATTATAATTTTTCACCAGCGAGGTAGTAAAATTATAATCTATAACTATATAACACCATGGCGCTGGGAGATGAATGAAATAAAGTTTGAAGTCGGAGCGCATTACCGTAATATGTAAGAGTAACAGAAATGTGGTGAAAATTTAAACTTGTTCGAATTTGGTGTTTAGTATTTACTTTATTTGAGACACCGTTAATCCTGTTGAACTCTATAGCCCAATGTAATTAGAAATTCAAGTAAGCAAACATAATCGACACCTTAGACTCAGAATGAACTGGCGCATCGGGTATTTCTTTGTTGCCAGCACGACACGACAGTACGATCTCTCGGCTAAGTTTTCCTGCAGTGAAACTTAGCAGAAAGATACATATTTAGGGTTGGTGTATTTTAGAGTGGGCTTGTTTGTTCCTATTAGAGTTAATAATGCTTTGGGGCTGTTTTCTTTTGTGTTATCTGGAACTAGCCATTTAATGATCATAATGAAATTAGGGTAGGTGGCTTGGTTGACTGGGTTTATCATAGGGTGAGTAAAGAAATTTAAGGAGAGATACGCTCAATTGTTTCTAACGCTCTGCACTTCAAAATTCTTTACTCGCCACATAGATGCCTTGAGGTTTCTCTTCATTTGTTATATCGACTTTTTGTGTATTGTGTATATAAATATTTAGACACTAAGCGTTGCACAATGAATTAAACTTTGGGAATGTGAAATTTTATAGGGCAAAGTAAAAAAATAACAAACAAATATCGTGTAATGGAAATTAATTTAATTTTCAGTCGATGTTGACATACAAAACCGACTTTATGCCATTGGAGAAAAAATGAGGAACTAGCTGAAGTTCACCATAAATCACCTTCATTAGTAAACATGTTTTAGGTTTCCGGTAAACTAAGTTAACCACGATGCCCAACCAGTTTGTTACCAACCTTATGTTATTAACACTACTTTCGTACGTGTTCCATTCTGAAGTTCAGATCACATCTATCGCCTTACCAGAGGGTAGAGCAAAACACTCCAAATATTAGCAGCAAATATTTACACTTTAACAACCCAGTCGCATCTGCAAATGGAGTTCAAAACTGTTTTTTTTCCCCATCAGATTTCACATACTTACGCTTAGTATATTTTAAGATTATGTGGTTCGTTACTCAAAAATCGGATTTTGAACCTTCAATACATTGATATTTTTTTCTAAGTAGGGTTAGTTGTTTCCGATTTTAATTTCATAATTTTAATATCTCTGCTTTCCTTTAAACTACCAATGCCAGCAAAAAGCAAAATGCACAGATTTCTTCATTGACGCGCCATTGACTTACTTTTGATCTGAAAATTAATTATTAATACAGGAAGTAAGATGAAATGGATCTCTGATTATTATAATAATTTTAAAATTTGAAGTTATGAGGATTTTATAACTCTTTCGTTGCACTCGTCGTTTACACATCCTGCTTATCGTGCGAATCATGGGAAAAATGGCTTTCACATGTGCTACCTTGATTCCAGAGGCACGTCACCGTCAGCAAATAATTGCAGGAATCTGAAATTATTTAACCTTATCATCAAGACCTTTAATGAGGATAACAATATCCTATTTCAAAGCATTACAAAAAATTAAAATGCAAAAATAGACCAATAACGCACACACAACATGCATCAATTCTCCTTTAAAGGCAGAGATTTAAGCATGCCAAAACTTTGCATTCTTTCATTGAAGCCTGCAACAGTAGGGATTATCAAAAGATTTCGAACTGCAATTTCATGACATAAAATCGGTTACTTTTGGAACATGGTGCAATGTTCAGGGACGAAAAATTAAAAAAAACAGTGCCGCACATCCTTTTAGAAATCAAAAACGATATGAAATAAACAAAAATTACAGCAACACAGTCATTTTTGTAAACGTTTTACGCGAAACTTACTGATTTGTGTAACACGCAGGGATGCGCTTTGCGGCGACGAGGACGGTATTATTGCCCGCAGACCGTCTACCACGGCTGCATATGATGTGAAGGGAATACTGTCCGCAAAGCTGATTAAACACAGTCACGACACATATGAAGCACAACCGGCAAGTTTAACCAACTGTGGTTTACATTATTCTACTGTCTATGTTACACTCGACTTGTGCTTTCGACATTTCCGAAACATATAGCACAGCTAATTGGCATAACAGCACAAAAGTCACATTCCACCCTAATTATTTTGAGCAGTATATTTTGGGAATATGAAATCGCACAGAATTCATTAACCCCGAGTTTTCAATGTAATTAAGATTTTAAACAAAACTACAAAATAAAAAACGAGCACAGGCTGAATGTAGAAAACAATGTATTCACTCATGTTGGATGGTGAAGTGTGTCGTACAAAATAAATTATGGTAATCTGGATTTACGAGTCACCCCCACAATTATCTTTCTATTTTTTGGAGGCATTCAAAAACTGGCATAAGTATTTAACGTTCAGAAGTTTTATTCGTACGTTTCTTTATAATTTTACGGTTCCTGAGGTCATCTACTAGAAATACCCATATCCAATGCTCCTCTGTAAATGTATAGAGTAGACGCTTTTCTATGTATAAAAACCCTGATGTACATTCTTTATATTTATTGCAGTTAATAAGCAACCGGAGGTGTCTATTTCACTCACTTTTGCGCATTATAGATGAGTCAGATTCTTTGTTTCAAATGAAAGGTGGTCTGTGAACACACCCCAGCTTTTGGTGCGATGCATTCCCTGATATCCGGGACACAAAGCTTTTAACCTCTGACCTGCTGGAGACACGAATCTGTCTCTGGAACAGAGGGAACAGAGACAAACTGAAGCACCGTCTAAGAGGCAAAGTTATAGCACTTCGCATCCACGTAAAATAACAACAAGTTCTTACTCCGTGTGCTTAGCAGCAGCTCGGAATAAATGAATTCTCAGGAAGTAAACATGAAACTACTGCCGGCGCCATTTAACATTTGCTAATACTTCTAAAGTTAAAGGCACAACCTATGAGCAAACAATCTATATTTATAAAATTTATGTGTCTGTCTGTCTTTCGTTGCCAACAGAGGAAACTATTGAACATAGACTTGCATGATGCACCTCGAAGACTTTTTCTCATATTTCAGTTTGCTGACTTCTAAACAATTTATTAGTTTTTAAAGTTTTTTAAGCACTTAACGCTTGAAAAAACCATTGTTGAAATCTGATCGTGTGGTATATGTCTCATGAAGTGACGCAACAATAATAGTTAGTTTTATTATTTTACAGTAATATGGTTTACTAAACTATCACCGAACATTATTAAATCGCGTTTTACATAAACGTAACCATATCTCATTGCAAACTTGCGTAAATTACTAGAATCTGATGCTAAATGTAATAGAAGCCACAACAATTATTTTTTATTGACGCAGCAACTAATATATGTGAAACTTTAACACATTTACTGGTGGCTTTATCGAGGCAGACTAATACTACAAACTTATGAGGGAGAATAGAAGAAACGATTTTAATACGCTGCTTCGAATTTTTTTAATGCACTTCCGAAATCTTGAAGTGTGTCATTTCGCTGCAGTTGTCGCTGGCTTGCTCACGTTTCACATTACGGATCTCTATGTGTTACTACGTGCTATGAATAGTTCCATTTGTTTTAAAAAAGGAGTTCTGGGATTTTTGAGTGAAAATATATTTCAATGAAATTTGAATTGAATACATACAATGAAATGAGAGGAATATAGGAAGTCTCGCGCATTTCAAATTTAATAAACTTAATATTCTGTCATGATTAAATCTGGATCCCCAGCGTTCTACGTATAATAGAACTTGACTGACTATACCAAGAAATTCGTGTAAAATGCCATCCGAGCTACTATCGCGATTAGCCATGCTGCAGGAGACCATGATTTTATTACACACATTCCAAGCGCTCCATCTTCCATTTAACTTTAACTGCCTACAGTTTCCTGTTGTTCAGTTTTCCTATGAGTATCAACAAGACACAGGTTCAATCGTTAAACGTTTTTGGACTCACGAGTTGGTAAAAACACAAACCTCTTCGTCTTGGTTCAAAATAAAAAAAACACTCAACGTTGTTGACCCAGAGGCTTTTCGCGGATACACTTACTTGCGCATCGAATAAACTATGAATTACAATTATCAAAAGAGGACAGATAAACGTAGATACATCAAATATTTGAATTTCTCTATAATCATAGTAACAAAATACAATTGTGCCGGCACAAGTACAGATTTTGTTCGTTTTTTTTTAAATCCTTTCTTTTAACTACTGGACAACATTTCATATAAATTTTTTTGTGCATACTATCCCTTTCAAAATTTTAGAAAAACTCAGTAAACGCTGGCCCAGAACCTTATTCATGCATTTTTGTTACCAGGGCAACAGAAATGCCCACAAAATGTTTTCGTAGTTGATATAATTTGACCGAACTTTTTTTCATTTGGGTTCTTAGGCGTGAGGTAAATATGCTGTAAACGGAAATATAAACTTATGCCCTGTATTAGCAACCTTGTGCCCTTGCTATCCGGCTCCAATGCCAGCTGGTGTGTGCCCTTGCTATCCGGCTCCAATGCCTGCTGGTGTGTGCACTGGCGATAACTATTAGCATTAAGGGTAATCACTCGAATTTCAAAAATTATGTTTTCCCAGTATTAGAGAAAACACAGGCTCGCTATTCGAGGATGGGCTTTGTGTTTCACCCAGCCGACGTTTCGTGTATCGGGGTCCGCTGAGTGCCGCAATGTTTAAAAGTAATCGTCTAGATTTTCATTTCTCGCGAATATTTCGTTAACTTACAAATTTTGATTTGTTTACTAGCACTGATGTGTAAGTTACTCAGTATTGCACTGGAGGACTTTTCTGAACATTCATTCCAAATCATTTACTCACACATCCAACTCTCAATCGTGATTAACATTTTTACTTTACAAAATTGTACACTCAAATGAAATTTAGCCGACTCATAATAACGTGAAAATAAAATATGTTTATTTTGCCAGATGAAGGCTTGAAATTTAGAAAAATACACTCAGTCATATGAATATGCTTAAAGACCCTTTTATCAACTATTGATTTAAAGGTTAACTTTAATTCCTTATTTTAATTTAATATAAATCTGAAAAATTTCGAAACATAATTTACTTAAAATGATTTCCTATCCTACACAATTTCCTGCTCTGATCAATGTATTTACTTTACTCAACCATTTCATTTCTCCTATTTATGCCTTACTTTTCTCAGCATTAATTTAGAGCTGGTTTTATTTTCAACCTTGACTTAGTCTACTATGCTCTTCTTTAACTTTCGGTTCAACATACTAATTATATAAACAAGAGGAAACCGTTAAGGTCGGAAATGTCCTACCTTCTATCCCACGATAAGGGCTGGCATTCCATTCTCTTCCCGAAGTTTTCGTGCAGATTCCTTATTTGTACATAGCATGTCTTTCTGGATCTTTTATATCATGTTCATGATTTCAGAGTCCAATTTGTTCGTTAATGTAGAACATCTCTCCCTGTTGGGCACATGCTCGATCCTCGGGGATAGTTCTATCTCCCGCTAGTGAGCGTGAAGCTGGATACGACCTAACGTGTCACTCGTCCTTTTTTCTTAATGCCCCGATCCTCATATCGGTAGTTCTTCCTCAACTTTTTCACAATGCTGTCTCTTATTTTTTTCGCTCCTCTTCCAGTCCTACGAAAAATTGTTCTTCCCGGATCCTCCCACCAATTTACAGATATGTCAAACAATTACCATTTCTCGATCTCATTTGCTTTGGGTTTCCCGCCATTGCCAGACTTGCCATCTTTCGCCCCGTCCAATATCGGCGTCCGCCCCTGAATTCTAGGAAATTACATGCCCGTGGATCTCCTGGGTCGTAAATGTTCCTACCATAAAACTGCTATGGTTTTTCTTTTGCCTGGCGTCAGGCTATTCTTTTCTACCAGACTTGGTGCAGCAATTCTCAAGACGACCGGCGCCGAGCTCCAATAAAATGTCTACCCGCCATACTCTTGTAGAATTACTTCACCTTACCCAATATTTCTGGCTCGTAGCAGTTAGGGAAAGGATGCCCCGCGGTCCCACGCCACAGCAAGTGGCCGACTGGAAGCTCTTCGACTCGGAGAGAGAGAGAGAGAGAGGAGGGGGAGAGAGGGAAGAGCGGTACTTTCCCGACCTTCATAGGGGCGAATCCACGGAAGAAAATCTAAGGGGAAATTAAATTGCGAAATGCAGAGCGCCTGAAGAGCGTGAAGTTTATAAAATCCTAATTTTATTAACTCTTACACCAGCTCCCCAAAATCTCTCCCATTCATTTGATTAATTTTTTAAATCCCATTTCTTTTTCGCTTCTCCGATTACTTCTCAATTCCCAATACAGGGAAAAGGTGCGCGCTCGCTCACGAGTGCTGCAACAGTACCTCCCTTCGCGGAACTGAAAGAAAGAAATTAGGGCAAGAAGACCCTGATTTAGAATACCCCGTCTTCATTATATCTGCCAATACCCTACGTCGATCAGAGCAAGTAAATAACATAATCACATACATCACACTGCAATACATACATGCACAATTTTAGGGGTAAATTACTATAAAGAATGGTTATTAGGGTCTTGCATAAATAATTGAAATATATGTACAGCTAGTCATTTTTTGACTTTTCCATAAGTAATTGACGCTGACAAGTAACATACTGCTTAGGATGAATCATCTAAAAAGTGTTCTCTCTTTTTTTTTTTTTTTTTTTTTTCGTGAACGCACCATGCGACTATCAGCATCGCACGACAATTAGAGTAGTGTTTTTATTTTTCTTGCACTTTGTCAGGTGCTCAGATTCAGCACAGAATTTGAAATCAGTGGACAGTATGGTCACACTTGGAAAGTCACACCACCTATTCCATAAATTCCAGGATAAGTGTATTTCACATTTTTATAATACAATGTCCAAGACCGCCACATCGAGTGGTTCGAGGTAACGTTATCTCCGTTGCTCAGTTCCACACAGAATACACGAAATTGTCAGCTCCAGTCACTCTGAGTAGCATTTGCCGTATTCCGTCAGTATTTTCCTGCAGTTCGTTGTTCAGTTTGAAGGCAGCGACGGTTGTTCAGTTCGAATGCAGCGTCGGATGATCAGTTCGAATGCAGTGTCGGAAACTTCAAGTGTCGCTAAAGCTCCTGGCTAATGTTATTTGCAACAAATTTACAGCACTCGCTCCTCCAGGCGAAGCCTTTTTATGAAAACCGCAGACAGTATATCGTCTGCGCCAATGACAGTAGAGGTCCTTTATACCTCAATCAATAGCAGTAACAACGCGAACTGATGCTGCCAACACTACATAGTTCACGCAGTGTTGATTTCGAATGGTTTTCACAACACTATTGTCGTAGCATTATCTACTGGAAGCTTCTTCTTTCGACGCTTTTCAGTCCTCGGATATTGACTGTCAGAGGAAAGAAAAATTTCCTCTTTTTTTTTCTCTCTCAGCGTGCAGAGTCTTGGCAGACTCACTGCGCTTTGTACGCAAATTCCATGAGAGGATGAGATCACTCACTTCACAAGTCCTTTTGTCATCTCTCTGTGGCGCTTCCACTGTCCCCACAATAGTGGTAGGAACGCTCACAATCTGGAGAATTGATTCTTTCATTCATAAGTAATGCCTGCCAAAGGGCACTGTCCCACAGGAATGTATATTTAGTGTTTTTTTTTTCTCAAAGCAGCGGTCCGAATACACCGACACGGACAGATATTGGGATGAAGCTGCTATATGTATCTGCACATAGTTTCTGCTTTGCATGTAGCCAATACTCTGGTTATTGCTGACCTAGCCCTGTAAATAAAACTTCAGCATAGAAATAAGACACTCCGCCATATACAGTCCCTCTTTTCTTAATTCAATTATTGTTAACATTATGTCTAATCTGTTTATCACCTTTCCTTCTGGAAATCAATATGAGCATAGTAGAACAAGCTTATATCATACTAACACATATCTTCTTTTTTTTTTCGTGAATCCGTGGATTCTTAAAATTACCTTGGCGCACGGCACTAATCTCCTTGTTTTAACTCTGTCCTCCTTTTCTCTTTGCTTCTATTTTATTTTATTTACTTATTTCTTTTTATTATTATTATTTTTTTATTTTTCTATAATTACCCTTTCACTTAAGTGTGTATTTTTGCGATTACGATTACAAAGAAATGACAAGAAATTTCGACGCTCTATAATTAAGCCAAAATCACTCAATCATTCACACACACACATCTATCTCACACATCACCCTCACCTAACCAAAAATTTATTCCTGAAATTTCCATCGTCGGCGCGCAGAATGTACGCGACCATGCTTCTGAATCAACACTGAATTTTCGCATAAGACACTACTTCTTCCATTTAACTACTTTCCCCCTTTGTGATTTATCCTTTTATTTTAAAATATTCTCCCCTATTTGTTTTACTAACTGCTTAAGCGTTTAGCCACTTACATCGATTTCGCTCTAAACACCCTTTTCTTTAGCTGGGTCTGAGAGAAACCTCTGCTTGCGTTCGGGGGGTCATATGAAGTCACCCCTTTCGCTCAGGTACCTAAGCCGAGAGTCACTCTTGACCTTTCCACCCAAGGTTGTTATAACTCGTACCCTGCCTATCTGGTCCTCTGAGGCTTGGGGTGTAGGAACCGCTAGGAATTACTTCCCGTTGCTGCTTCCTGTTTTTACACTTCTTCGCTCCAGAAAGGAAGCCCCCGTTGAATCTGCCATCTTTTTTTTTCTTCTAAAAGACACGCCGCATGGTCTTACGTTCTTGTCCGTTATGGTCAGATACCCTTTGCCAAAGTGCCCTGACCATAACTTTCCCCAACATTTTTTCTCCACAATCATTTCCCTTACACATGTTTTTTTTTTCATCTTTCAGCTGCATTACTTGGATATCACCTTGGATATCACACAAGGTAAGTGAACTTTTATTTTTTTCGTAGGGTATCCCAGGCCTGCTCCGAATTATTATCTTTCCGCTGAATTACATTATTCTTAGCCTAGTGAAACCGCTATTTTCTGCTTAACTGCCCTAAGCAAATCTCCCAAAAGGTAATGCTCTCCTGATGTCCTCTACTCACGTGCTTACCACGTGCATGTCAAGAAAATTACTAATTTGCTTTACAATACCGAGACTATATATTATTACTGAACTTATTGAAGAATTAGCGATGAATAATTCATTCGCTACTGTAAAATGCGAAATGCTGTCGAGAGTTGACATCGATAACTACTCTTACTATCATTACTACTCAAAATTGATATGCAACTGAATGTGCTAACTTTTAATAAGTATTGGTGACAATTATTATCCTATTACATAAGTGCCTCCAACTGCAGAATGTCCATCTAATAAAATTCCGAACACTACGGATACTACTCTGATGCAAATTACTGCTATTACCTTTATTCTTATCTAGGTAACTGAAATTTATGCATAAATAAGTTGATACTACTTAACCTACTTGGACAATTATGTTAATCAACAATCAGCGTAGCGAACATATTTTTAACCTTGAAAGCACTGAACTCAATCATTTTTATCCTGCACCTAAAGTACCTAAAATATTCCTGGCTGATGAGTACTTGCCTTTCACGTAATCAATATATGCACTGATAGAACTGTTGGCTATTCAAAGTTACACCTTCCTAATTTATCGCATGAGAAATACCAATTACAAGTGATATATACAGTGAATTAGAAGAAATATACCTGAAGTAAAGTGACAATTATCATAAAGTGTGAACAAGTTATTAACATTATTTACAAAATGATTTCAGAGAAAAAAAAATAATTTTCTCTAAATTCTATCCAGGTCTCCCAATTTACTTAACCTTTACGAATACGCCTGTGAAGACAAAATAACTATGATACACAGGTTCTTAAATACAATGAAATTTGATACCATACTCTGGTTGTCAACAATACTCTGCTGAAAACTTTGCATTAGGACCTTCGTGACGAAACTCAGCAGTTAATCCTGCTGAATTGCTAATACTGAGTGCGATTTAAAATGTAGGCTTCTACTGATTTTCAGCGTTCACAAACCAAAATTTAGCACTCAAGTTTGTTTTTTCTCTTGGCGCTCCGCTTCTGCCTAGCTCTCCATAATATACCCAAGATTCCTGGGATGTTGGTCGTACTTCAGCATATTTCGGATACACATACCGTACAATATCATCATTCGACTTTTCTGCTGTCGAGTTCTCGCTTACGTTCTGAATATCCTGTAAGCAATTTTCCGCCTGCTCGATCCACGATTATCCCGATGATTTAGGTGCTAGCTTCAGTTGAGCAATAAATTTCCCTATTAAGTCAGCCTTGTCCGCGGCTCCAAACTTTTGATTCCTTTGAGCCATCTCCTGCTGCTCTGGTTTTGTGACACTCACACCTTCCGGGATATTGCTATATATTGGAGTATACACCGTTTTAGGCTTCGTAACATGACTCACGGTCGGCTCAGGCTGCGAGTTCCGGTTTCTCAGCATGTACGGTTCTCTACGGAACGGCGTCCTTCCCACCTTTTCAGCGATCGGATTGCTAGCTTGCTCAGGCGTGCTCTGCACTGCCACCGCTGTCGGTGTAACCTCCAAATCAAATTGAGGAATAAATTCGTACTCTTCTGTTGAATCCAAATGAGCTGTTAAATCTTCTAACTCCTCATTATCGTGTTCTGCTTCTTCGACGTGCTCTCGCTCCGGTGAGTTATTCTCTAGGTGATGTCTCCGTAGAGGTGCTTTGAATACGCGGTTCTTATGCACTACCTGTTGTTTTCTCTCGTTCTTCAAAGATACTAGCCGCACATTGACGGCTGATGGAAAAGCCACAATTTTCCACTCACCGCTGTTTTTTCTGGCAATTTTATCAGAAAGACCACGGTCGATATAAGGCGTATGCAAAAATACTCTGTCACCAATTCTCAGGTCCTTTTCTCTGGCAAACCTGTCTGCATACTTTTCCTGCTTTGCTGCAGCCTCCTGCAGATTTCCATGAACCAACTCGTAGGCTTTTCTCATCTTATTGTTGAATGCCTCTACATAATCCTCTTCACTATAATATGTTTATCGGCGAGGTGGAAGTAAAATGTCGGATGGAACCGTTAAATCTCTCCCAAACACCAGATAGCTTGGAGCATATTTGGTTGCTGAATGGTTTGTAGTATTATATGCTTGTCTAATCATAGGAATGTAGGTGTCCCAGTCGTCTTGTCTCTCATTAACTAGACAACTTAATGATTTGTTAAGAAACCTGTGGCTAGCTTCGTTCTGGCCATTACTCCAGGGTGTAAAGGATGTCGTATTCAATCTTCTTATGCCCAATCTTGCCAATAAATTGGTGAATACCTCAGATATGAAGCATCCACCGTTATCTGACAAATTAGTTTCCGGTGTACCATAAATACTTATAACATGGTCGAAATATGCCCTTGCGACTGTAGTTGCTTTTTGGTCTGGCATAGGCACTAAAACAGCATACCTGGTGAACGAATCAATCATGACAAGTAGGTATTTATTTCCGTCAGCAGTTGTAGGATACGGGCTACAAATGTCTAAAGAATTTTTTTGGAAGGGGTAAGAACCCGTTTCCACCAGCTGCAGTTTCTCTACTCCTTTTAGTTTGTGATTTGTCCTTTCATTACATTTTTCGCAAGAGGCTACATATTTTTTGACATCCGCATACAAGTTTATCCAAAAATAACGTTTTCTAACATAGGAGACAGTTTTGTCTCCACCGAAGTGTCCTATCGAGGGAATATCGTGACAACGTTTTAAAACTTCATGTTTCATAGCCTGCGGCACTACAAGCTGCTCCCAATATTCATCTCCAGATGCGCTCCTGTCAGGATATTGGAAATGATATAACAGTCCTTCAGAGTTTAGGGAAAAACTATCCTTAACCCCATGTTTGTCTACTGGGATGCGTTGTTTTTCCAGCATGTCAATGATCGGAGCGAGATCGGCGTCTGCTCTTTGCAGTGCTTTAACACGAGCGGCTTCCGATTGGTCCTCTTCGGCGGTCAGAAGAGACACGCCCCTTATTTCTCCTTCAGCGCTCTCCGGTGACTCAACTCCGTACTGCCTGCTCAAATAATCTGCCACGACATTTTGCTTCCCTTGCTGATACAAAATTTTGTAAGAAAATTCACTAAGAGTCATTCTCCACTGATTCAATCTGCTATTTGCGTCTTTGATATTTTGAAGATACGTAAGAGGACGATGATCGCTAATCACATAGAACTCTTTTCCTAGTAAATAATGTCTCCAATGCTTTAGGGCACAAACTACGGCCAACATCTCCTTTTCGATATCTGGGTAGTTCATTTCGGCTGGATGTAATTTCCGTAACATAAATGCGATTGGCTTCAATACGCCATCAGATGAGTATTGTTCCAAGACCGAGCCCACTCCTGTATGACTTGCGTCACAATGAAGGTAAAAAGGTTTGCTGTAATCAGGATGAATTAATACCGTGTCGCTTAATAGACAATTCTTGATTTGAAGAAATGCTCGGTTGGCTTCTGGTGTCCATTTAAATTTCCCTTGTTTTGTCAAGTCGGTCATGGGTGCTACAATGTCAGAATAGGATGGTATAAATTTCCGGTAGTAATTGCATAAACCCCAAAATCCCCGTAAGCTCCTGAGAGTCTTAGGAGTTCCAAAAATGTTGACCTTATGAAGATTACTGGGATCTGGACGAAATCCTTCTCCGCTAACCACATGACCCAAAAATTTTACTTCCGTTTTCATAAATGAGCACTTGTCCGGCGTTAACTTCAAATGGTGTTCTCTGAGACGTTTAAAAACGGCTTCCAATTTAATAAGGTGTGTCTCTTCATCTTTTGACGCGATAAATATATCATCTATGAAACACATTATGTTAAAATCTGCCAATCCGTACAGAAGAGCATCACTTAATCTCTGAAAGCTATTCGGAGACGTTTTGTAGCCAAAACACAACCTCTCGAATTGAAACAAGCCCCATGGGGTAGTGAATGCTGTTTTCTGCTTGTCGCGCTTTGCTATCTCCATCTGGTTAAAACTTGCTTTCATATCTAACGTGGTGAAGAATTTGTTGCCCTGAGCCTGCTCTAATAAGTCTTCAATTCTAGGCAAGGGATAGCTATCGGGTACAGCCGCTTCATTTAAAGCCCTGAAGTCTATACATAAACGAAATTGATGGGATGTTTTTTAGCAACGAGCAACATGGGTGCTCTGTAGGGTGAAGCGCTCTCCGTAATAATACCAACATCCAACAAATCCTTAATTTGCTGTTGAGCTTCCTGCCTGAGGTGATGTGGCACTCTATACATTTTTCCTACGATTGGCACGTCCGTGTTTAGATTGATCTCATGGTAGAGTAAATTGCATTTATCCAACTCGCTCATACAACGGGCAAAAACGTCTTTATAATTCATTATAAGAGAAGCGAGTGGTCACCTCCCTTGGGATCCACTTCTTCAAGACTAAAATCCTTCGGAGTAAGCGGAGGTAATTTTTCTCTTTTACTCTCCTGGAGTGTCCCCGCATCAACGATAGGCTGAACGTACACTAACTTCGTGCTTCTGTTAAGATGGAAGGGTTGCTCTGTTAAATTAGCCATTAAAACTGGAATTTTACCTGAGGTTCCTAGGGTGTTCACTGAACGCCCTACCCTAACACATCCTTGACTAAATTTTTCCACTGGCTGCACTAACACTTGCCCTAAATAATTCCTCGAAAAAGGTGGGCAATTGACCCAAACGATTTTCTCTGCGCTCGGAGGAATTATTTCCTTCCTAATTAGCTTTCGTGCTTTGGTTTCATCCGGAGGATAAGTAATCTCTTTCCTCTTTATCTGCTCTACTCTTCTCACCACTGGTGCAATCTTATTCACACGAGCTGCCCTACGTTTCTCTTCTCTACGCTGCTTACGGGCCCTCCTTTTCGATACCGGTGTTCTTCTCTCTAAAATCCCTGACCCTGCATCAAATGCAAAACCGTGGGCCTTTAGAAAACCCCACCCCAAGATAAGAGAATAATCTGGGTGCAACTTCTTTCGAGTAACGTGATAGGTATGTTTAACAACATCCTTCCCTATCTGTATTGGTAACTCATAACAGGCTGCTAATTCTAAAAGGGTTCCACTTATTCCTGAGATTCTCATCCCTGATTCCTGAGGCTTACACTGCATTCTCTTGCAAATCTCCTGCAACGCTGTAGGACACAGAATTGACACTCCTGCCCCAGAATCAAGTAAACAGTGATATCGAAGTCCTGCAATTTTTACTTCAATCAGTGGCAAAGCTCCGTGCTCCTGGATTGAACAAGTGGTTAACACTACACAGACCTTTTTCTTCCTATTTCTCGGGCCGAGAACGGTCCCGTTATCCCGACCTCCACCTAGTTTAAATTCCTCTGTCCTTGCCTCCTATCATTTGCTGTGCCAGAATAATTATCTTGGAAGTGCACCTGCTGATTCTGCCTAGTATATCTTGCCACATCATTTCTCCTTGAATCGTATCCTCTATCCCTGTAACTTTCGGGTTCTCCTCCTCTATCGTAATTCGCCCTGCGCCCGCAAGGATAGCTGCTGCGTCCTCGAGTTCCTCTTGCATCCGGCGGAGGAGGCGAATGCACCGAGCGCCCTCCCGTAGGGAAATCCTGCTCCCGATGGCTGCTTTGGCTCAATGGGTAAGCCTCTCGCCTTTCCCCGGAAAAACCTTGCTCCCTAAAATTATTTTCTCCGGCATTTCCATATCTCCCTGAATTATTTTCCTGATTTCCTACGTATCTATTACCAAAAGATGCGGGATTGATAAGAGAGCACTCCCTTCTAAAGTGGTTTATGCTTTCACACTTAAAACAGACCTGGTTCGGATCTCTTCTATGTACTCTTTGCTGATTATTATTTTCCTCTAGTCTTCTAATTCTTTGCACATGATCCCGGTGTGCCCTCTCCGCTTGTTCTAACCTCCTGTTTAACGCCGTTGCTTCATTTCTCAACGTATTGACTTGTGCCTCGTGGTCTGCCATCTGACGGGCAAGCAAGCTGCATAATTCAGATACCGCACTATCTGTGTTATCTTTCGGTACTCCTCTCCGAACTCTATCTTGGTTCCACTC
Organism: Macrothele yani; assembly: GCA_039090855.1. NCBI lineage: Eukaryota > Metazoa > Arthropoda > Arachnida > Araneae > Macrothelidae > Macrothele > Macrothele yani. The sequence continues at coordinate 2,721,355 of CM077016.1, forward strand.
TTCAGTGTCTGTCACGTTCACACTAGAGGCAATAAGTTCATTATTCTGCTCCTCTAAGGTCGCCTGTTTGACTGCTTCAGCGAAAGTGTTCGGTGCAAATGATAATACCGATCCTTTTAACTTCGGGTCTTGCCCGTTAAGGAATTGGGACATTTTTGCCTGGTCTGCCATTTCCCTTACCTCACGGTTTGACTGATCTACCTGCCCTAGGTATTGGTGAGCTAGCCCCCTCAATCTGGTCACGTATTCCGAAACTTTTTCTCCTGCTCTTTGACGGCACGTTGTAAACTTATGCATACGGACCATCACCGGTTGCTGAGATTCAAATCTTTCAATAATGGCTTCTTTGAACTTCTTATAATTCCCCCCCTGATATCCGCTACGTCTGTCAGAAATTGGCTCGCCGCTGCCCTGCATTTTGCTTTTGCCGCCAGAATTTAAACGGCGTCCGTCCATCCTGCTACCTCAGCCACACTATCAATCATCTCGAAAAATTGTTTTGCATAGATTCCCTCATCGGTATTTCCTGAACAATTTGGCAAATAAGAGAGCATTCCCGCCATTGATTGGATGGTTCTTTGAGTATTTCTAGTTGCGTCTACTTGCCTATTGCTGTCTCCTTGAATCTCGTTACTTTCTGCTCCCTAGCTTCGTTTGAATTTTCCTCACTATCACTATCCCCCATCTTGATACAATTAGAATTCTTACTGTTACACTGACAACTGAATCTAATAACAAAATTCCTTGATACTTACTAACACATTTGCTACGCATATAAATTCTCTGCAGTTACTACCCAACCAACTTCATGCCTTGCTTACTAGTACCCAAATATTTTTCTCAATACTTACCTGAGATCAAAACATAACTCTTAGGTCACCCCTAACCCAATTCGACATCTAGGTAAAATTCCCTATACTTATCATGAAGTACTGCACTTTACACACTATACAGAAATACAAATTATATACATACACTTATCAACTGAATGAAAAATGAATTTTTCTCTTCTCGTTAACTCGTCGCCTATATATTTCCATTTAATCTTCATTTGTTATTCCTATGTTGATTATTCTGAACTATTGTCATGAACTGTATTCTCATCGCTAATATCAACCAACAAACAAACAAATTTTTATTTTTAATTTTAACTTCTAATATTTCCTTTCTAGTTTGCTATATGTCATGGTTCAAAAAATCCTGGTGACACGGCACCGTTTATGTTATCCGGCTCCAATGCCTGCTGGTGTGTGCACTGGCGATAACTATTAGCATTAAGGGTAATCACTCGAATTTCAAAAAGTACGTTTTCCTAGTATTAGAGAAAACACAGGCTCGCTATTCGAGGATGGGCGTTGTGTTTCACCCAGCCGACGTTCCGTGTATCGGGGTCCGCTGACTGCCGCAATGTTTAAAAGTAATCGTCTAGAATTTCATTTCTCACGAATATTTCGTTAACTTACAAATTTTGATTTGTTTACTAGCACTGATGTGTAAGTTACTCAGTATTGAACTGGAGGACTTTTCTAAACATTCATTCCAAATCATTTACTCACACATCCAACTCTCAATCGTGTTGAACATTTTTACTTTACAAAATTGTACACTCAAATGAAATTTAACCGACTCATAATAACGTGAAAATAAAATATGTTTATTTTGCCTGATGAAGGCTTGAAATTTAGAAAAATACACTCAGTCATATGAATATGCTTGAAGACACTTTTATCAACTACTGATTTAAAGGTTTACTTTAATTTCTTATTTTAATTTAATATAAATCTGAAAAATTTCGAAACATAATTTACTTAAAATGATTTCCTATCCTACACAATTTCCTGCTCTGATCAATGCATTTACTTTACTCAACCATTTCATTTCTTCTATTTCTGCCCTACTTTTCTCAGCATTAATTTAGAGCTGGTTTTATTTTCAACCTTGACTTAGTCTACTATGCTCTTCTTTAACTTTCGGTTCAACATACTAATTATATAAACAAGAGGAAACCGTTAAGGTCGGAAATGTCCTACCTTCTATCCCACGATAAGGGCTGGCATTCCATTCTCTTCCCGAAGTTTTTGTGCAGATTCCTTATTTGTACATAGCATGTCTTTCTGGATCTTTTATATCATGTTCATGATTTCAGAGTCCAATTTGTTCGTTAATGAAGAACATCTCTCCCTGTTGGGCACATGCTCGATCCTCGGGGATAGTTCTATCTCCCGCTAGTGAGCGTGAAGCTGGATACGACCTCCCGTGTCACTCGTCCTTTTTTTCTTAATGCCCCGATCCTCATATCGGTAGTTCTTCCTCAACTTTTTCACCATGCTATCTCTTATTTTTTTTTCGCTCCTCTTCCAGTCCTACGAAAAATTGTTCTTCCCGGATCCTCCCACCAATTTACAGATATGTCAAACAATTACCATTTCTCGATCTCATTTGCTTTACGTTTCCCGCCATTACCTGACTTGCCATCCTTCGCCCCGTCCAATATCTGCGTCAGCCCCTGAATTCTAGGAAATTCCGTGCCCGTGGATCTCCTGGGTCGTAAATTTTCCTACCATAAAACTGCTATGGTTTTCCTTTTGCCTGGCGTCAGGCTATTCTTTTCTACCAGACTTGGTGCAGCAATTCCCAAGACGACCGGCGCCGAGCTCCAATAAAATGTCTACCCGCCATACTCTTGTAGAATTACTTCACCTTACCCAATATTGCTGGTTCGTAGCAGTTAGGGAAAGGATGCCCCGCGGTCCCACGTTACAGTAAGCGACCGACTGGAGGCCCTTCGACTCGGAGAGGGAGAGGGGGGGGAGAGGGGGAAAGAGCGGTACTTTCCCGACCTTTCTAGGCGTGAATCCACGAAAGAAAATCTAAGGGGAAATTAAATTGCGAAATGCAGAGCGCCTGAAGAGCGTGAAGTTTATAAAATCCTAATTTTATTAATTCTTACACCAGCTCCCCAAAATCTCTCCCATTCATTTGATTATTTTTTTAAATCCCATTTCTTTTTCGCTTCTCCGATTACTTCTCAATTCCCAATACAGGGAAAAGGTGCGCGCTCGCTCTCGAGTGCTGCAACACCCTCCGATAAGTTCAAAGTTTCAGTGAAACCGGTCTATCAAGGTCATCGCCGGTTCTGTGAAAAAATGATCGTCTTGAAAGATAACCGCCCAACAGACTGATTCGATTATTTCGTCAAAGCTCTAGTTAAGACCCAAAAGGAAAACTCAAGAAAGGAGTGCGGCGTTCGGAAATACGTATTAAATTGGGTACTCCTCTCACATGTTTCCACTAAAGAAAAGAAAAGTGAGGAGATATCAAACGTAACAGCAGTACATTTGCGGTTGAGCTTTGAAGCCATTTCCACAATCCTCAGGCTTTCCCTTTCTTAGTCTCATCGATATATTCTTTTGTTATCTGGCATCATCAATCGTGCTCAAGAATTTTTTTTATTGGAAGTTTAACGGCCATCGTGAGGAACTCAATACGCTATAAGTAGTCGCCCGTTCCTAATTTAGGGTCACTGGTTCCAGGGAAGGGAGAGAGCCAGTGCCTTAAGACAAACACAACATCCATGCCGTACCGGAATTCGAACCCGGACCCCTTTCGGACGAATGATCAGAGGCCATCGCTTAGAAGACGGTGCCACAGGGGAGGCCCTCTTCCAGAATACTGCTACTACAATGACTGTATTATTAAGTACTACAACCAACTACAGTCAGGTTCCCTGGAAAGTCGAGTATGAACTCATCGGCGTTCTTCTCTCTTTATTAGGATAACGAAAGACAAAAAAGTATGCGTACCCTAGTTATCAGAATTCCCTACAGTCTCCAAACAAAATATTAAGAACTTAAATGACCCCAAGGATGACCCACCATTTATAATCTCGTAAATGGTACCGCCAGGGAGAGAAAATAAGCAGTTGTTTGATATTTTTAAACCCACATCTTTTTCTTCTAGGACTTCCTAAAGAAGATTTTTATTAGTTCCACAGGGTAGTGACCTTGAAATGCAGGTATATCCTCTTATGCGATTAAAAAATGGCTGCTCGTGTCAACGTCCTGCAGGTAGCACCCAAATAAAGGTTTCTTATGCATGTTTCGATTGGTGATAACACTCCTGCTAAACAAAATTCACGACTTGGCAGTTAACAGTGGAAAGCGAGTGACCTCCAACACAGGTTTCACTGTATATTCAAAACATTTTGCGTCGCTCCCGGACAAAAAAAATAGTTTTTCAAATAGAAACAGAGATAACAAGAAAAAAGAGATGTACATCTATGCCCTCTGTGGAAAAAAAACAATGCAAAGGTTTTTGTGGTAGCCGGTATCTGATCATAAACGAACACTTTCAATTGAGTTTACAAGAGCGCAGATATTGTTGAAAATACATCATAAATGGAAATATATACCCAGCAAAAACAGTCTTTCGGGCCCAGCACTATGTTGCCGCTGCTGAACCGTCAACAAAATGTCCGGGCGGCCAACAGAAGGGCCAGCAGTTCAGGCCAACAGTTGGCACCCCGTCAGTTGTCATATGCCACAACAGGGCCATCCGTTGTCCATCACAGGCAGTAGCTGCCCCAAGTGGCCCTTCAGCGGCCCTGCAGGCACGTGCCAGAAATGATGTCTAGCCTAATGTGGTCCGCTAGTTTGCCGGTAGTGACAGGCGGCAAACACGTGACGTAACTGATGGCTTGCCGTATGTTGTCCGCCAATTTCTCAGTAGTAGCCATAAAAAAATCAAGGATAACCTCAGTTTCCCAAAGCTACAGGATACGGATAACTACGAATATCGTAAAAACTACTGTGTTGCAAAGGAACGTTTTTGACTCACACTGGAGCATTAACACATGGGATGTCGTAATTATGGAATTTTCAGGTTGGTGGGCTGCACGAATTTGTTTCGCACACAACTGACAGACCGTTGCGTTATAAACAAAAAATTACCAAAACTGTTTGCAGTTCATTTGTGCACAAACATACCACAAACCAGCGGCATGTTCAAAGTACGAAATTTACGACGTTAGGGTTTCTGTTTATGTAGCCCCTTGCTTGTTTCGCCCCGTAGATCACTGAAACTTGGTTCTGGTACAAACAACAATTTTAGCAGCTAATTTGAGCAAAACTTATCCCATACGAATGGCATGTTGAAATTAAGAAATTTCCGAGGATGGAGATTCCGTTTTGGCAGCTATGTTTCGCAGATGTCTGAAAAAAAGTGATGTAGTAACCTGTTAATGCATAATTTGCGTGTCTTTTTAAAAAGAGTAAGTGTGAAGGGAAGTGATACAATAGACTTTCTAAAAGGTGTACAGGAAACAGACATCTTTATTACACATTGGAGCACAAACAAATGGAATATTGAAATTATGGTATTTCCGAGGTGGAAACACTTTCCGTTCGATAGCTCCCACATTTTGTTAAAAGGGCAACTCAAAGACCACTACATTACGAACGAAAATTTTTGAGGCACATTGGAGAATATAACTAGCAAAAAAATGGCGTGTTGAAACTATGAAATTTCCGACAATGGAGCTTCCGTTTATTCAGCTCCTACTCACCTTTTATCGCGGATAACTGAAAACCGGTTGTGGCACAAACGAAACGTTTTGTGGTTCATTTGTGTTTAACATAGCACGAATAAATGGCATGATGAAATTATGAAATTTCCGAGGCGGAGGCCGAAGTTTCCTGAATAACAACCCACATTTTGTTCCACAAATAACTAAAAAACCGTTGATGTACAAACCAAACTTTCTGCGTTTCACTCGAGCACAAAAGTAGAACAAAGGACTGACATCTTGAAAATAACAAATTTCTCAGGTTAGGACTTCCGTTTCTGCAGCACCTACCAAATTTATTTCCCGGATAACGGTAAAACGGTTGTGCTACAATGGAAATTTCTTATTCGAGCACAAACGAATGACATGTGGAGAGTAAGAAATTTCTGAGATTCAGACTGCCGTTTCTGCAGTCCTTATGCAGAAACGGCATTCTGAATCTCAAAAAATTTTGGGGGTTCATTCGAGTACAAACGTAGCACAAACGAATGGTATGTTCAAAATATGAAATTTCAGAGGTGGATGGGGGCTGCCGTTTACCCAGCCCCCCCACTTTGTTTCGCGGATAACGGAAAAACGGTTGTGGTACAAACGAAACTTTTGGGAGTTCATTCGAGCACAAACGTAGCACAAACGATCAGGCTGTTTAAATTTTAAAATTTGGGAAGTTTGGGGGGTCTGGTGCAGTGGCCGTAGGAAGTGCCTTCAATTCCATAACAAGGTTAGCTTTTCTCCAAATATTTTAGTTTTCAGCAACGTATTAATTCCCATATTGCAGTTTTTTTGTATACGATGTATTCATTCTGAACGTGATATCTCCGCGCACAATTACTAGTTTGACATAATAAATTACTTCATGTGTATATTTTGTGTCTGTGATATATTTTTCTTTGATTTTTAATTGCAGTTTCCCGATGGGGAATTGTATTGTAAGTAACACGTCCTTCGTACCGATACATAACACTGCCAGGGACGACTTCCTGATCTACTTGGCGGGTATAGGTCTGTGGAACGTCAGCGTTTTTGGACCTCTTTCGTAAGTTCATAAGATTTCGTTTTTATTAGCAAATTCATTTATTTATTTTTTATTGTATCCATTATTTCTGGCTACATTTTTTATACAGTTCAGTTTTTATTATATTTTGGTTGTGTCATGAATGCGTGAATATTCTTTGGATGAAACAGCTGAATACTATAGATATTTATACTTTTCGACCACATAACATATTGTGCAAAGAACAAAATAAAGCGTCATATATTTGTACATATTATTTATTTTTCGTCGCCCACACCATAAAACCGTCGCCGTCGGCCTGTTTTCGCACAACAGTGTATCCAGTTGCCATAGGCTCCGTTTTTAATCGGCGTATGCGCTCTCGACTGTTTGCGTGATGCACCAGGAATTTTGATTCGTCAGACCAGCCCACTTTCTTATAATCACACACGGTCCATTCTCAATGATATTGGGCCCATTTCATGCATTGTTGCCGACGACGTGCATTGAGCATGGTGACCCGGCTGTGTCGCTAGCTACGCAGGACTATGCGCATAAGGCTGCGATGAAGTGTGTGGTGTGGCACATTTCCCTGATCACAAATTTGTACCTGCGGGCGATTTTTCGCACATTGGCTCTTTGCTCGCCGTGAACAATACCCGACATTCTCCGTTCCATTACATATTATTTATTTTTCGTCGCCCACACCATAAAACCGTCGCCGTCGGCCTGTTTCGAAATTTCATATTTTGAACATACGAATGGTATGTTCAAAATATGAAATTTCAGAGGTGGATGGGGGCTGCCGTTTACCCAGCCCCCACTTTGTTTCGCGGATAACGGAAAAACGGTTGTGGTACAAACGAAACTTTTGGGAGTTCATTCGAGCACAAACGTAGCACAAACGATCAGGCTGTTTAAATTTTAAAATTTGGGAGATTTGGGGGGGGGGGGGTCTGGTGCAGTGGCCGTAGGAAGTGCCTTCAATTCCATAACAAGGTTAGCTTTTCTCCAAATATTTTAGTTTTCAGCAACGTATTAATTCCCATATTGCAGTTTTTTTGTATACGATGTATTCATTCTGAACGTGATATCTCCGCGCACAATTACTAGTTTGACATAATAAATTACTTCATGTGTATATTTTGTGTCTGTGATATATTTTTCTTTGATTTTTAATTGCAGTTTCCCGATGGGGAATTGTATTGTAAGTAACACGTCCTTCGTACCGATACATAACACTGCCAGGGACGACTTCCTGATCTACTTGGCGGGTATAGGTCTGTGGAACGTCAGCGTTTTTGGACCTCTTTCGTAAGTTCATAAGATTTCGTTTTTATTAGCAAATTCATTTATTTATTTTTTATTGTATCCATTATTTCTGGCTACATTTTTTATACAGTTCAGTTTTTATTATATTTTGGTTGTGTCATGAATGCGTGAATATTCTTTGGATGAAACAGCTGAATACTATAGATATTTATACTTTTCGACCACATAACATATTGTGCAAAGAACAAAATAAAGCGTCATATATTTGTACATATTATTTATTTTTCGTCGCCCACACCATAAAACCGTCGCCGTCGGCCTGTTTTCGCACAACAGTGTATCCAGTTGCCATAGGCTCCGTTTTTAATCGGCGTATGCGCTCTCGACTGTTTGCGTGATGCACCAGGAATTTTGATTCGTCAGACCAGCCCACTTTCTTATAATCACACACGGTCCATTCTCAATGATATTGGGCCCATTTCATGCATTGTTGCCGACGACGTGCATTGAGCATGGTGACCCGGCTGTGTCGCTAGCTACGCAGGACTATGCGCATAAGGCTGCGATGAAGTGTGTGGTGTGGCACATTTCCCTGATCACAAATTTGTACCTGCGGGCGATTTTTCGCACATTGGCTCTTTGCTCGCCGTGAACAATACCCGACATTCTCCGTTCCATTACATATTATTTATTTTTCGTCGCCCACACCATAAAACCGTCGCCGTCGGCCTGTTTCGAAATTTCATATTTTGAACATACGAATGGTATGTTCAAAATATGAAATTTCAGAGGTGGATGGGGGCTGCCGTTTACCCAGCCCCCACTTTGTTTCGCGGATAACGGAAAAACGGTTGTGGTACAAACGAAACTTTTGGGAGTTCATTCGAGCACAAACGTAGCACAAACGATCAGGCTGTTTAAATTTTAAAATTTGGGAGATTTGGGGGGGGGTCTGGTGCAGTGGCCGTAGGAAGTGCCTTCAATTCCATAACAAGGTTAGCTTTTCTCCAAATATTTTAGTTTTCAGCAACGTATTAATTCCCATATTGCAGTTTTTTTGTATACGATGTATTCATTCTGAACGTGATATCTCCGCGCACAATTACTAGTTTGACATAATAAATTACTTCATGTGTATATTTTGTGTCTGTGATATATTTTTCTTTGATTTTTAATTGCAGTTTCCCGATGGGGAATTGTATTGTAAGTAACACGTCCTTCGTACCGATACATAACACTGCCAGGGACGACTTCCTGATCTACTTGGCGGGTATAGGTCTGTGGAACGTCAGCGTTTTTGGACCTCTTTCGTAAGTTCATAAGATTTCGTTTTTATTAGCAAATTCATTTATTTATTTTTTATTGTATCCATTATTTCTGGCTACATTTTTTATACAGTTCAGTTTTTATTATATTTTGGTTGTGTCATGAATGCGTGAATATTCTTTGGATGAAACAGCTGAATACTATAGATATTTATACTTTTCGACCACATAACATATTGTGCAAAGAACAAAATAAAGCGTCATATATTTGTACATATTATTTATTTTTCGTCGCCCACACCATAAAACCGTCGCCGTCGGCCTGTTTTCGCACAACAGTGTATCCAGTTGCCATAGGCTCCGTTTTTAATCGGCGTATGCGCTCTCGACTGTTTGCGTGATGCACCAGGAATTTTGATTCGTCAGACCAGCCCACTTTCTTATAATCACACACGGTCCATTCTCAATGATATTGGGCCCATTTCATGCATTGTTGCCGACGACGTGCATTGAGCATGGTGACCCGGCTGTGTCGCTAGCTACGCAGGACTATGCGCATAAGGCTGCGATGAAGTGTGTGGTGTGGCACATTTCCCTGATCACAAATTTGTACCTGCGGGCGATTTTTCGCACATTGGCTCTTTGCTCGCCGTGAACAATACCCGACATTCTCCGTTCCACTCTGGCATCAATGACCGGAGGACGACACACGGCTTGACGATTGTTCGTCGTTTAGCTATCCGTGCACCACTTTTAATACGCTCTCAATACGGTGGCAAGTGAACAACACACATGCCGCGCTATTTCCGAAATCGTAGTTCCAAGGCGCCGTGCTATCCATTTTGTCCTTTATCAAACTCCGATAAATCGATAGCTTTTCGCATTCTGACTCCGTACACTATTCTAATAGGAAGGCGGTCTTCTCTGTTAACTACGCGTGCGCCTCAGTTCGGTCTCCAGGCGCGCTCATTTTTCTAGTCTGGAGGTGGTGTAATCGATTGGCTGATCGGTGTATCCAAAATTAATGTAAATAGAAAACTAAAAAATTCGAAATTTCGGATTTACTCAGAAAACGATGGACTATACGTACAATTTATCAAAAAAATGCTAATTATTTTTTAAAGATTTCGCACCCTAAAAGTATTAAAATAAAGCAAATCAATCATTACTTATTTACAATTCTAAAGCTCTGAATTTTAGATAGCGTACTGAGTATAGTTTTTCGTAAGCTAACATTTTCGCTTTCTGCACTGTAACCTCATCGGCACAAACTAGGCTTATTACATCTGCCAATAATCCTTAATTGCCTTTCAGAATCTGTTCGTTTCGAGTGATTTCCTCTAAACGAAGTGCTTGGTGTAAACTAAAGTCTATTTTTCCCCTTGGGCGCTGTGTTCTTTTGTGACCGTTTTTCCGCATGCTTTATTCACACCCATAAATATGAGAAAACGCCAGTAGCTCCATGGAAAACGTCTGAGCAATCGTAGAAACCTCATTTCTTCGGTAATTTAAGTTTGGAATGTTTTCGCACTTCTTAAATTACCATCAAAATACCAATGATAGAAAGATTGCTTCTCAAAATAAAAATTGGCACATTCTTAATGGTGAAGAAATGGGTGTATTTTTTTTAGCTTTTCTCCGACTAAACTTTATATGCATGACATAAGGCCAGCAAATACATCAGACATTCTCAAGAAAAGCTATGCATGATTGTATGAAGCGTCAGATAGGTAGTTGCAATGTGATGCTTGGGCATTGCTGTAACCTGTAATCGAATATCTCCATGATTTCAACTCACTTTTACTCATTATTATGAAAATTGTATCGAATAATATTTTATGCCATGAATCTCAGGCACTTAGAGGTTCTTCGATTGTAGTATTGAAATAATTATATTGCTACGAAGGTGAAATTTCGCTTAGGACGGGAGCATTTTAGTACGCACATATCGGCTTGAAATCCGCATTTCATAAATCCAAAGACACTGAAATTTCGGTTCCATTGAGCATGTCTTTTGAATCCACTCCGACACAAATTAAATTTATTAAATTTGCTCATAGGCAATGGAATTAGTTAAAAAAAATCTAACTGATTTCTACAATCTATAAGACATTCAATAAGAGAAACACATACTTATTCCCACAAGTAGCTGGAAAAAGTGTTACGAAAATAAAGGAATATTTTACAAAACTTTTCACATACCAGAAGTATCATGGACACTTTTATAAAGCTAAAATAATAAAATTAAGGAAGAAATATGGATGGAATAGAAATGTAATTCTACGTCTGATAGCGAAAGAGTTTGGCATAATGAAAAAGTTGAAAATATGAGAAAGGTATTCTTCAGTGCAAAAGTTAAGCTTAGGAAAAATAATTTCTTAATTACCCTTCCCGAAAGCAGAGATACTAAGAAAAAGGTGTTGGCCATTGCATCACCAAGCGGAAAGACTGTGCATTATTTGAAGGCGATAATGTTTCTCATCTTTGTTGCATAAAGAAAAAGGAAATTTTTTTAATGTCATACAGAAAAAGGACATTTTTAACATGATATGATAAAGAAAAACGAAATTTTTAACAAGGTTTTTCAGAACTTAGATACAGTTGCAAAAAGGACAGAGTCAGCCTGCTGAACTCTGATTCCCAGCTCCCTCATACAATTAGGGACAGGACGGATAAATTTGAAGATCTCTTCAGGTTGTAAGTTTAGGGGAAGTGTGTCCACTGTGACATTTCTCATAATTTCTGAGCACTAATGAAGTGCAACATGCCGCAATGGCCGTAGGAAGTGCCTTCAATTCCATAACAAGGTTAGCTTTTATCCAAATATTTTAGTTTTCAGTAACGTATTAATTCCCATATTGCAGTTTTTTGTATACGATGTATTCATTCTGAACGTGATATCTCCGCGCACAATTACTAGTTTGAGATAATAAATTACTTCATGTGTATATTTTGTGTCTGTGATATATTTTTCTTTGATTTTTAATTGCAGTTTCCCGATGCGGAATTGTATTGTAAGTAACACGTCCTTCGTACCAATACATAACTCTGCCAGGGCCGACTTCCCGATCTACTTGGCGGGTACGTCTGTGGAACGTCAGCGTTTTGGACCTCTTTCGAAAGTTCACAAGATTTCTATTTTATTAGCAAATTCATTTATTTATTTTTCATTGTATCCTATATTTCTGGCTACATTTTGTATACAAATCAGTTTTTATTGTATTTTGGTTGTGTCATGAATGCGTGAATATTCTTTGGATGAAACACCTGAATACTATAGATATTTATACTTTTCGACCACATAACGTATTGTGCAAAGAACAAAATATAACGTCATATATTTGTACATATTATTTGTATTTTGAATTTCTCTGCTTCCAAAGTAACGAAGATTTTTTAAGAAACGGTCGTTTGCCCTACCATTTCAGAAATGCATAAATATTTCAGGGAGAAATCATGGCATAAAGTACGGAACTAGCGATTCTCGTCGTACTTCATTGAATTTCTACTTTGGTCGTCTTCTAGTTTTATGCTTCCTCACTAAACAAACCAGGAAAAGGGTTTCGAATATCTCAGTCAGAAATATATGAAACATAGCTTACTTCATTCACACATTACTCACATCAATAAACATAGCTTTCATCATTCACATAGTATTCATTTACCTTATTCTTTCTAAGATCAATTAGTAATTCGTGGAAAGCAAAAAAGTAATTTCTGATAATTATGCTAAGTTTTGTGGTACGAACTTTCGATGAATAAAAACCATTTTCCAGGGATTTCAATGTCCATTTTGGTTGAATGAAATTCTGCTATTACGAAAAATAGCTGTCGAATCAGCTCTCTTCTGTTCGACTGCTTCATGGACTGCAAATACAGAGGGTGAGTCGAAAGTGCTGCAATATTAGCATAAACGTATGCACTTCGGCTGGTAAGTCACGTGTTTAAACTTTTGGGCGTACAAATAAGTTTACATCGTTTGCGAGTAGATGCGGTAACTGGCATAGATTTCACGTAATTGCGAAGGACAACACATGTATAAGAAAGTCCTTGCAACAAGCTTTGATAATTAGTGGCGGACAGTTCGTTACAGTGTGAACATCATTGTTTGTCAGTGTACTGAAAATATCGAATTTCTTGCCAAAAAAACAGCATATGCGGGAAGTTTTGCTGCATTACTTCTTTTTAAAGACAACCGCTGCCGAAAGTCACCGTTTGCTTGGGAAGCTTATGGTGAACATGCTCTAGCTGAAAGTACGCGTAGACAGTGGTTCCGACAATTCGAAGGGAATGATTTCGATGTGGAAGACAAAGAACTTAAAGGTGCACCAAAAAAATTTGAACATGCTGCATTGGAAGCATAACTGGATGACAACCACGCCAGAGTATCAACGCTGAACGTTATCAAAAACAACTAATCAATTTGAGCTGTGCATTGAGAGCGAAACGTCCAGAATATGCGAAAAGACATGACAAGGTTTTTCTCCAGCATGATAACGCCAGACCTCATGTCGCGGTACGGGTCAAGGATACTGTTCAAGTGCTTGGCTGGGATGTGTAACACCCCCCCTCCGCCGTATTCACCAGACATTGCGTCATCTGATTACCATCTGTTTCGATCTCTGCAGAGCGCCTTTTCTGGAGAACGGTTCCGTTCTTATTAGGAAATCCAAAATTGGCTTGATACTGGATTGCTTCCAAAGAACCGAACTTCTTCTATCGCGGAATCCACTTATTGACTGAAAAGTGGGGGAAGGTTGCATGTTGCGAAGGTAAATATTTTGAATAAAATAATCGTTATCTGTCTATAACAAACTATTACCTTTTTCGACCGAAAAACGATGTAAACTTATTTGTACACACAATAGTTAAAGTAGCGCACTGAAGTCAGTCGAAATGGTTATAAATGCTAGTCGTTGCTGTGAACAACTTTGCATGCCGTCGTTCTGTTTGTGGTTGGGACGCCTAAATGATGAACAGCCAGAACCCGCTAATTAGGAAACTTTTGCTGTACGAATTTAAATTCAACCATAACGTTGCTCAAGAAACACGAAACATTTGTCATGCGAAAGGGGAAGGTCCCATAGACCACAGCACCACGACCAGATGATTCAAGAAATTTCGCTCAGGTGATAGGAACCACGACGTTCAGCCAAGGTCAGGTATGCCGCGAACCGTGGATTTCGAGAACGTGCGCTAGACAGTAGAGACAAATCCGACAACCAGCAGTCGTAAATTCACAGGCGAGCTGGACATATCATAGACCACCGTGGTTGTTCACCTTGAGGACCTCGGCAAGGTCTACAGGAGCTGCCGCATTTGGCCTCGCGAACTAACGCGAGCTGAAGCAAACCGCCGATTGGAACTCTGCACGAAACTCCTAGTCCTAGAAAACTCGCGCACAGAGGGTGGTGGTAAAGGTTCCTTAGCTGCTGTTGCCACTAAAATTTCAGATTTTTTTCAAACCGTACAAACGCAGACGTTCCAATATGGAAATGATCCCGGCAGTAATGGAAAATTTGTTTTTCGATAAAGCTAAGTATAGTGGCGTCGACGGCCCTCCATTTCACGAAAAGTATGCAACATTTTCTAGGCTACGTGATTATTCAAACCTGTTTTATTCGGCTCCAAACATATGGCAAGAATTTTAAATTCCCGTTAGGGATTATTACTAAGAGTAATAACTGATACGTATGATTGGCAATATGATCGGTTTTCGTATGAGAAATGATGTTCTGCGTTTACCAAAATTTGCAGCCTGAGCTATCTCTGTACTGCTCCCAAATATCATAGAGAAACGACAGTTCTTCCCTTAGCCAGTGGATTGAATATTGTGAAGTAAACGGTGATACCACATTTTGTTCTGTCAAATGTCTTCGCCTTCTGCTATGAGCAGGGCCTGCCCAGTTTTCCATATATCGACTCAGTGTGTTATCGGGAACAATACTATCCATTGGAATACAATTTACAGTCCTGTCGGAGTTGTGTTTTTGTCTGCTGTCTTGGAACTAGAAAAGCAGCAATGCAATGGAATGCATATTTCACAACTAACCTGTTAAGAAAAATTTCTCCTTTAAGTGGACCAGTTATACTCACTGTATAACTGGAAGGATCTCAAAAACTTTATAAGTGACTCACGAGATTATTGCTTCCCTCACCGATCGGTACCCTCATTTAGAGTGAGCCGATAGATGGCGACATAAAATCGGGGAATACTTGAATGTCACCTCAATTTTTGTATTCCAACCCATCCCACTTGCTATCACAAAAAAACAATTGGACGAATCTAAAGTAGTTTTTCAGGGACAGACGCCTATGATTTGAAACTTATTTTTATCATTCTCACATTTTACAAAACCATGTGAGCACAAATTTGATATTTTGTCTCAATTTAATACCAGTATATTCCAAATTCTGATAAAATGTAAAATGATAAATTTATAGTAAAGTATTTGGTCAGCAGCAAATGTACGGTAGCTTACTCGCGGTCTGACCTGAAGGTGCGCATGCGGTGGCATTCATTATCGCACATAAAGACTATTATTTCTATCTTTATTTTTTTATAAATTCCAATGCCTTTTTTTCGCTCATGTGTTTCAGAATTCCAAAAGTCTTCCATTTCGTAATTCTGAAGTACTTGCACAATATTGTTTTTGAATATTTTGGCACAACACGCCTTGTTTTTGCAATAGAAATTATCTGTAATCCTTCGAATTTGGTGCTTTATATGAACCTGGTGTCAAGAAAGTTCTTCGGTTAAGAAATATACTCAGAACGTAAAGGTCAGGAGAGAAATGTACGACACCTATTCTGTAAGAAGATGATGAGCAAATTCTGAGACGACGGTGTTCTCCAAGAAAGTTAAATGAAATTTCCCTCATATACCGCAGGTAATTCTTCATACGGTATTTTTTGAAGCGTATTATGTTGACATTGGAAAACACACTTTTGTTATTTTACACCTGAACTAGAATTACTTTTCTAAAACAGTGATCAAAAGATGATGGTGAGTGTTCATGAAAATACCCAAAATGTTCTTAATGCAGTTATATTATTCAATAGTAGGGCTGCTTTTTTTAAAATGGGTAAATTCAAAACCCAGCAAGTTTAAAATTTCAACATTATATCACTGTGTACCGCAGTTTCTCAAAAACTGCGCACTCACAAATCTCTGAAAAATGTTGGGTCCTTAAAAATAAATATCAAGTCATTTAAATGTGTTAAATAAGCTCATCAGATCCCTGTATCACACCAATCACAACGCAAATACACTGACGGAAAAAAATCCCAACACTAAGACGGGGTTGTGTTAGATAAACGACAGTTGGTAAGCGGTGAGAGTACTTCTCTAAGATGACGTCTATCCAAATTTCGCGCTCGGCGCATACGTGTGGCGCTAGTAGCGCCCCTCGGAACATGCAAAGCAGGTTTGCTGTAAATACGCGCTGTAACGTTCGTGAGCGTTAGTTATCGTTGAGATTCGACGTAGTGTGTTGATGTTAGTCAAGAATGTCTTTAAGAAGACGAAGAAGCCATTATAAACAGCTCACGGAGTTTGAAAGATTATAAAGAATATAGCTTTTACTAAGCTAATTATAATGAATTCAGCTTCTTCTAAGCTAATGCTTCTTCTAATGCTTCTTGTTTCTTAATTATATTATGAATAAACTTTCCTGCTAGTAGTGTAGTAATAATAATGAACAATCTTTTAACTGCTAGTAATGTTGTAGTAGTAATTAAGATGAATAAAGTCTTATGCTGGTTGTTAATAATAATCAACTAATGAAATAAACCTAACAGCCAGACAGAGATCTGACAAAACTATTAACTGAGAAAGACGTACTTACTAAGACAATCTTTTATTTGGTAAACTTCTGGCTCTCACATAAACGAAGATCTCTTTACACACGAAACAAAGCTCTCACGCACATAAACAACCGCTCTCTCTATACAACAACAGCTCTCTGACACATAAACAACAGCTCACTTTTACAACAACAGCTCTCTTCGTACAACAACAGCTCTCCCTAAGTATCGTTGAACGCGCCTATTTATACTGGCTACCACACGTCATGACTTACACTCATTGCCAGATCTCATTCAGCGGGAGAAATAACATCTCGTTCAGTAAGAAGATAATTTACATAGTAAAATAAAATAACCAGAGACAGTAAAAATCAAAAGGAAAGTGAATCGAGAGTATACGTTACATCATCTCCCCCTTAATTTTTTTTTCGAAAAACCTATCAATTTTGGAGTGTAAGTCTTACACTTCGTTGATTGACGTTTATCGACCTCTTTTTTGTTTTGTTGTTTGGTGGCAGCAGTGTGTACAATCTCAAACTTGGCATGACGAAATCAAGAAATCTGTATTCGTCTGTGAAACACTTTATATACTTGAACAAACCAAACTTGCATCGGCATACCTTCCTTTTATTCTGCCTAGCAGGAATAACTTTTTTAATTTCAAATTACGTTCTCATTATACGTTGAATACACACCAACTGTATCAGCAGCGATGATTGCCTGTAGCTGCCTAACAGTAACGATTTTTATTATTTTACCCCTAAGCACATAGATATATAAAAAAAATTTGGATTAGTAGATGGACATAGAAGAAATGTAAAAAAAAAACACATATATACACAAAAAAGAATGCATAGGCCCACACGAAAAAAAGAAATTCTGACACGCCAACTGGTCGTGCAGGAAAAACAACAAACTGAGAAAAGAACCTGTCCACGAGAACTTACTTATCTCAAAGACGCATAAAAAACTCTAGTACGATAACGTTTTCCAGGCCTAATCGGACTGGTAAATTCAGGTGGCGTAGAGCGTTTCAAGGACTTGAATGGATCTGGAAGATCTGTAGTCTGTCGGTCAAGAAATCCCGGCGGCTGACAGGAACGGTCAGGAACGGCTGACGTCTGTCGGTCAGGAAATCCCTGCAGCTGACAGGAACGGTCAGGAACGGCTGAAATCCGTCGATAGGAACGCCTGAAGTCTGTCGGTCAGGAAATCCCTGCGGCTGACAGGAACGGTCAGGTACGGCTGAAATCCGTCGATAGGAACGGCTGAAGTCTGTCGGTCAGGAAATCCCTGCGGCTGACAGGAACGGTCAGGAACGGCTGAAGTCCGTCGGTCCGGAAATTCCTGCGGCTGACAGGAAAGGTCAGGAACGGCTGAAGTCAGTCGATCAGGAAATCCCTGCCGCTGACAGGAACGGGCTCCCCCAGGCTTTTGATATGTAGTCCTTTTGTGCTGGGGCCCGTGTTGTCCTTCCAGCATTCTTTTGGACGGACGTGGCTCCGGCCACCTCGTTTGTTTTCGCTTTCTCCCTCGTGGCCTGAGAGTAGAAGCAGGCATCGGCCCTGTTTGCCCTGAGCGTAGGTTCCTGGGGCGAAACCCGGGCGGATGCATGGATCTCTGCCTTCGTCGCTGTTGCGGCGAAGCAGATTGGGGAGACAAGTTACGTTTTCGACCAGCTTTTGGTGTTACTGGACGGTTTGTAATTGGTGTTTGACGTTTAGGAATAGTCAAATTATTGTTAATAACTGATAAATCAGAGATATCCGAAGACTCTGAGTCGCTGCTGTAATTTATTGGTCGTGCAGGGCGATGTTTATTTCTGCCTATAGGAATACCTTCTAACGAGGTATTCAAGGAAGTAGGAGCTTGTGTTGGTGCAGAGTTATTAGGAAACGGTGCAGCAATAGTCTTGGCAATGGTTGGAGGGAAAGGAAAGATACTAGTATTTGAAGAACTTGATTCGAGCCTTCGTCTCATGGGAGAATCAGGTTGCGTGTTTGGAAACCAGTCTTGAGGAGGGGAGGGGAAGAAAAAATCACTGGAGATTCTTCAAAAATGTTTGTTGGTTCGTCCAAAATTTCTGGAGGTTGATCGTGAGATATAGACTCTTGAGTCTGTGGAACTGAAGGTTGAGTAGGGTTGATTATAAAATCGATATTTCGTTCATGATACTTGCGACACTGAGCAATGTGTACGTATTGAAATTGATTGTCAGGTTTTTCAAAAACAATGTTATTTTCAAACACATTTGCCACCCGATATGGACCTTCGTAGCTGGGTGCAAATTTCTTCACTAAAGTATGAGAAACAGAAGACTGGAAGTGCGTTTCCACGAGAGTGAGATCTCCAACGACAAGATCTGATTCCCTACGCCTAGTATTATAATATCTTGCTTGAGCCGCTTGTGCTCCTAGCATTGCATCACGAGCTTTTTCTGCCATGATTCGTACTGAATGCGGAGTTGGTCGCTAGTTTAGTTCGTCGATAATTCCCGTTAAATTTTCAAAAAGGGTTTTAATTTTGCGACCCAGAAAAAGTTCTGCAGGAGTAATTTTAGTAGATTCGTGAACAGACGAGCGGAGGGCGAACGAAAAAAGCTCAAGATGGTCATCCCATCGCTCATGATGATCCATGACAAATGTCGCAATCATTTTCACTAGCGTGCGGTTTACTCGTTCCGCAGGATTACTCTGGGGATGATATGGGGAAATGAATTTATGCTTAATGTGTAGTCTCGCACACATTCTTTCAAAAATGTCAGAAATAAATTGAGGACCAATATCCTAAACTACTTTATTAGGTGCACCATATCTAGAGAATACTTCATTAATTAATACATTACAAATAACTTCTGCCGTAGCGGCTTTAATGGGAAAAACTTCAACCCATTTAGAAAAATTATCAGTTAATACTAAAACGTAACGAGCTTTGTTTTTAACAGATAAAGGATAAGGTCCCAATAAATCTATTGAAATAATGTCAAAAACATGAGAACTTGAACTAGATTTCAAGTGACCGGCCGGTCTTACTTTACGGTAATTATTAATCTGACACAAGTGACATGATTGAACGTATGCGAGCATACTTTGGTACATGCCAGGCCAATAGGCAACATCCCGCAATTTACAACGGGTCTTGCGAATACCTAAATGGCCTACAAGAGGTTTGTCATGAAATTCGTTTAAAAGGGCCATTCTAAGGGTTCGCGGAATACATGGGCGAAACTCTGTCCTAGTAATGCTAGATTTCGTATAGTATACATGACCCTCTATGACTTCAAAATGCTGTGACCTCCCAGCCAAAGAAGGATCACTTTGTAGGGGCGAACCCGCAAGCAAAAAATTATAGATATACCCAAAATCTGGATTATTTATTAATTCTGCCATTATCTGATCTCTGGAGGTTATATCAGAAATTAGAAGTAAAGGCTGACATCCAGGAGTAGTTTCTGTGGAGACCCGACTAATCGGAACGTGAGACAATGCGTCCGGTAATTAATTCTTATGACCTGGCTGATACGAAATTTTGATATTGCTCTATTGTAACTTCAGAGCCCACTTCATAAGTCTTTGAGATAGGTGCTTAGAAGAATTCAAATACTGAAGGGCAGAATGATCCGTAATTATGTTAACTGTCAATTCGTTAAGATAACATTGACATTTGTCAAGAGCATACACAACAGCAAGATATTCACGTTCCGTAGCTGAATATTTGCGTTCAGCTTTGGCTAAAGTACGAGACGCAAAAGCTATTGGATGCCCAGCTTGTGACAAAACGCAAGCAAGACCAACTCCGGATGCGTCAGTATAAATATCAAATTCCTTAGTATGATATGGGAAAGCCAACACAGGAGGCTGAGTCAACGCAGACTTCAGTGTTTCAAACGCAGCGTTAGCCTCAGGTGTCCAAACAAACTTCTTGTATTTACGTTTCAAAGTATACAATGGCTCACAGATTGTCGTATAAGCGGGGACGAACTGCTGATACCATCCTGTCATTCCCAGAAAGCGTGATAGTTCTTTTGTTGTTTTACGCCGAGGAAACTCAACAATAGGCCTAATTTTTTCATTATCCGCAACTAAGCCGTGGGGAGTGATTTTGAACCCCAGATATACAATCTCGTCCCTCGCTATCTGGCATTTACTAGGTTTTAACGTCAAGCCAGCATTGTATATGAGTTGGAACACCTGTTTGAGCAGAGAAAGGTGCTCGTCAAAAGTCTCGGATGTAATAATAATGTCATCCCAAATATACATGCACATGGGGACCCAGAAAAGGTCTGAGAACCGTATCCATAAGCTTTTGGAAAGTAGCAGGTGCAGAAGCTAATCCAAAGGGCATACGCAGGTATTCATAAGCCCCAAAAGGAGTCACAAAGCCTGTTTTATCGACAGAGTCCGGATGTACCGCCACCTGCCAATATCTACTCGTCAAATCCAAGGTTGACATCCATTTAGTTGATGACAGGTCATGCAAAATATGCAACATGACAGGTCTGTCACGAAACGAAATTCATTGGGTTGTTTCTTTGGAACCAAAAAGGCAGGAGCAGCCCAGGCGCTTGTTGATTCCCTTATTATGCCCTGTTTAATCATTTCAGAAATTTGACGTTGCATTTCCTGTTTCTTATGGGGAGCACAAAGGTAAGGTTTCGTCGCTATCGGTTTCGAACCCTCAGTGTCAATGACATGATAAACCACCTGTACGAAACCAGGTTGATCAGAAAATAAACCAGGGCTTTCCTGCAAAAGTAGAGAAAGCTGGTTTCGTTGCCTCTCATTCAATTGGTTACTCAATAACAAACTCGTTACATCTATAGGAACCGTAGGAATCACTTCGATAGGTTCCGGAAAGGAAATCACATGTTGTACGAAATTCAGAGTTATTTGAAACGTATTAATAAAGTCCATTCCCATTAGACATTTAACAGGTAGTTCGTCTATAAGCAGGAAAGAATGCGTAAAACGAGCCTTTCCCAGCCCTAGAGATAATGTGACTGTTCCTGTGATACTGAAGATTTCGTTATTTGCACCTCGGAAATACTGCGTCACAGGCTGAACGAGTATTGCAGGAAAATTGTCAGTTCAAATCTTCGTATTTAGGGCTGATATTTCAGAACCAGTGTCAAACTTTGTCTCTACAATAATATCTTCAATTGTCAAGAATACATCAGGCAACTGAGGAGTTTGGACAGTCACTAATACTGTTTTAGGGTCATAATGCTTGGTATCAGGAAGCAGGACTGACCCTTGGTCTACTTCCTTTGGAAGTTTAAAGGATTCCTGGTTGGATTATCATGCGGTCTGAAACCTCGACCCTGCCCGGTATCGGAAAATTTTCACAATGAGGAAAACTGCGTGAAACCTGCTTCGGGAACTCCGCGTGTCTGTTGACATTTTCATATCTATTACTTCTTCCATCAGCATTGGCAGAAAAGTCATTATTGCCCTGAGCATGAAAACGTTCCGAATGCTGCGGATTGGAACGGGGTCAAGCATACTGTGCAGTTGTACGATATCCCGAAGATTGTTCAGAAACTCGCGGTTGGTTTGCCACTCTTCTATGTGGTGGGACGTATGAAGCTTGGGCGTGCACTTGTGTATGCTCGCGTTGAAAGTTATTAGGCTTATTATGCCGCTGAGGGTTTTCGTAATAAGCCTCGCGGGGTGCCCGAGCATGGTGAGTTGAACCATGTTTGCCATGTTGCTCTTCATACGTTCGTATGGGGCGAAGTCATTCATGAATTGTAGCAGGGTGTCGAACCTCAAGAAAATCTTGTAAAAATGGTTCGAGCTGTTGCAATAGGGTGTCCAACATGTCGACATGACTGGCATGTGGATCCCATAAGTTATATAAGCGTGTTATTTCCAACGCAAATGCAACAGGGCTATCGTTGGGTCCTTGCTGACGAGAAAAAAGCTGTTGTGCAAGGCTAGCGCGACTGAGGCCGAAAGGAAAGACCTCCAAAAATTCTGCTCGGAAATCCTCATAATGAGAATCCGGGTTCGACACTCTCCACTGCCGATACCAGGTCTTAGCGGTATCCTTCAAGCAAGTGCCTGCGATTTGTACTTTGCAGTCTTGAGGAATATTATAGAGATCAAAATGATCTTCCAAATCTTCGAGGAATTTTAAGGACCCCTCCAACCCATTGAAATGAATTGTTCCTGCATGCGGCACGAAATGGGCAAGCATTCTGCTTCGCTGAGAGGATTGAACTCCCTCAGGTACGACCCGCGACTCAGAGTAATAGGAAGCTGGTGAATTACGAAATTGTGAAGAATACCTGGGGACTTGTAAATCATTCATATCAAAGTTAGATTCACAGGCATCTTGCAGATGGTCGAAATTAATCCCATCACCACCCAAATTTGATTTAGGGTGAAAAGTGAAAAACTGAAGTTGTCTCAGGTAAGGAAGACATGGGTAATAATTGTCAATGTCTCGTGTCCGAGAAAAGTTCGGGCGCCAATTATAATGAATATAGCTTTTACTAAGCTAATTATAATGAATTCAGCTTCTTCTAAGCTAATGCTTCTTCTAATGCTTGTTGTTTGTTAATTATATCATGAATAAACTTTCCTGCTAGTAGTGTAGTAATAATAATGAACAAGCTTTTAACTGCTAGTAATGTTGTAGTAGTAATTAAGATGAATAAAGTCTTATGCTGGTTGTTAATAATAATCAACTAATGAAATAAACCTAACAGCCAGACAGAGATCTGACAAAACTATTAACTGAGAAAGACGTACTTACTAAGACAATCTTTTATTTGGTAAACTTCTGGCTCTCACATAAACGAAGATCTCTTTACACACGAAACAAAGCTCTCACGCACATAAACAACCGCTATCTCTATACAACAACAGCTCTCTGACACATAAACAACAGCTCACTTTTACAACAACAGCTCTCTTCGTACAACAACAGCTCTCTGACACATAAACAACAGCTCACTTTTACAACAACAGCTCTCGTCGTACAACAACAGCTCTCCCTACGTATCGTTGAACGCGCCTATTTATACTGGCTACCACCACGTCATAACTTACACTCATTAAAAGATCTCATTCAGCGGGAGAAATAACATCTCGTTCAGTAAGAAGATAATTTACATAGTAAAATAAAATAACCAGAGATAGTAAAAATCAAAAGGAAAGTGAATCTAGAGTATACGTTACAAGATGGTCGTGTAATAGGGCTACGAGAAGGTGGATTTTCTTTCAGCAATATTGCAGAACGACTTGGCAGGAACGTAGCCACTGTGCATGATTGTTGGCAGCGGTGGTCAAGGGAAGGTATTGCCTCAAGAAAACCGGGTTCCAACCTGCCACGTGGCACTACTGAGAGGGAAGACCGTCGTGTACGGCGTATGGCCGTGACGCATCGTACTGCGTCCGCGGCAGCAATTAGAGCTGCAGTTGCCACCACAGTGACACACCGAAAGGTTACAAATCGGTTACTTGAAGGACAGCTCCGAACCATAAGCCCTGTAGCGTGCATATCACTTACTCTAAACCACTGCCGTTGGCGACGTCAGTTGTGTCAAGCTAGAGCTCATTGGAGGACGGAGTGGAGATCTGTGGTGTTTTCTAATGAAAGCCGGTTCTGCCTGGGTGCCAGTGATGGCCGTGTGTTTGTTAGAAGGAGGCCAGGTGTGCTCCTGCAACCAACCTGTCTGCGGCCGAGACACACTGGGCCTGCACCTGGAGTTATGGTCTGGGGAGCAATTTTCTATAACAGCAGGAGCACTCTCGTGGTTATCCCACGCACCCTGACGGCACAGTTGTACGTCGGTCTGGTGATTCAACCTGTTGTGCTGCCGTTCATGAACAGCATTCCAGGGGAGTTTTCAAACAGGATAACGCTCGCCCGCATTAAGCTGTTGTAACCCAACATGCTCTACAGAGTGTCGACATGTTGCCGTGGCCTGCTAGATCACGAGATCTTTCTCCAATCGAGCACGTATGGGACATCACTTAACGACAACTTCAGCGCCCCCATCCAGCATTAACTGTCCCTGTATTGACCGACCAAGTGCAACAAGCATGGAACTCCATCCCACAAACTGACATCCAGCACCTGTACGACACAATGCATGAACGTTTGCGTGCTTGCATTCAACATTCTGGCGGTTGCACCGGTTATTAATGTACCAGCATTTCACATTTATAATGGCTCTTCTCGCGCTTACCTTAAGCTGTGATCTTGAAACCTTAATCGATCACATATGTTACCTATACAAATGTATTGCCGCCACTTCATTCCTCTACAACTATTTTTTCGTGGTGTTGGGATTTTTTCCGTCAGTGTATATGCCGTCCTATAATTATCTGCTGTTTTCACATACTCCTGGGTCAAATGCTTTGGTATAACAGTGATGAACGGTGTCCTAAAACCCGGACTATCTGGCAAAAATCTTTACTCTGATATCCCTAGTATCTCTTTCATTCATTATACTAGTATTGGCTGTTACAAACAGTCGAGACCAATTGCTTTTTCTTTTCCACGTAATGACTTCAACAACATCAAAATGTCTTCTGGAAACCACGCAGTTTATTCCAACAGAGTACAGAGACAGCGACATGAATTCTGCAAATAATTTTCCGAAGAACGTAAGCATCTCGCATACCTTTGTTTGCATCCTGGCACTAGTGTCGCCGGAATATCGTCGCATGTCAGGTTTGATGTATACGACACCAAAGAAGAAGGCAGCACGTGTTATCACTATATCGACTGAGATATGAGAATTCTCAAATTACATACCAGCCTTACGACCAAATTTCGTTTCTTTTCCCCAATAATAACGCAGGCTTGTGAGACTAAAACCCACTTGGTTAAACAGCATGCTTCCAAAGTTTTTTTTAGCAATTTTCCACCATGTCATGGTGCAAAGGAGAGATTAGAATTGTAATTCAACCTGATTTCCCACTAGAAAGGCGTACTCCAATTTTCGTACATACACTGACGGAAAAAAAATCCCAACACCAAGAAGGGGTTGTGTTAGATAAACGACAGTTGGTAGGCGGTGAGAATACATCTGTAGGATGACGTCTATGCAAATTTCGCGCTCAGTGCATACGTGTGGCGCTAGTAGCGCCCCTCGGAACATGCAAAGCAGGTTTGCTGTAAATACACGCTGTAACGTTCGTGAGCGTTAGTTATCGTTGAGATTCGACGTAGTGTGTTAATGTTAGTCAATAATGCATTTAAGAAGACGAAGAAGCCATTATGAACAGCTCACGGAGTTTGAACGAGGTCGTGTAATAGGGCTACGAGAAGGTGGATTTTCATTCCGCAATATTGCAGAACGACTTGGCAGGAATGTATCCAGTATGCATGATTGTTGGCAGTGGTGGTCAAGGGAAGGTACTGCCTCAAGAAGACCGGGTTCCGGCCGGCCACGTGACACTACTGAGAGGAAAGACCACCGTGTACGGCGTATGGCCGTGGCGCATTGTACTGCGTCTGCGGCAGCAATTCGAGCTGCAGTTGCCACCACAGTAACACAACGAACTGTTACAAATCGGTTACTTGAAGGACAGCTCCGAGCCAGACGCCCTGTAGCGTGCATTCCACTTACTCCAAACCACTGCCGTTGGCGACGTCAGTTGTGTCAAGCTAGAGCTCATTGGAGGACGGAGTGGAGATCTGTTGTGTTTTCCGATGAAAGCCGGTTCTGCCTGTGTGCCAGTGATGGCCGTGTGTTGTTTAGAAGGCGGCCATGAGAGCGCCTGCAACCAACCTGTCTGCGGCCGAGAAACACTGGACCTACACCTAGAGTTATGGTCTGGGGAGCTATTTACTATGACAGCAGGAGCACTCTCGTGGTTATCCCATGCACCATGACGGCACAGCTGTACGTCGGTCTGGTGATTCAACATGTTGTGCTGCCGTTCATGAACAGCATTCCAGGGGTGTTTTCAAACAGGATAACACTCGCCCGCATAAAGCTGTTGTAACCCAACATGCTCTACAGAGTTTCGACATGTTGCCGTGGCCTGCTAGATCACCAGATCTTTCTCCAATCGAGCACGTATGGGACATCATTGGACGACAGCTCCAGCGTCACCCCCAACCAGCATTAACCGTCCTTGTATTGACCGACCAAGTGCAACAGGCATGGAACTCCATCCCACAAACTGACATCCAGCACCTGTACGACACAATGCATGAACGTTTGCGTGCTTACATTCAACATTCTGGCGGTTGCACCGGTTATTAATGTACCAGCATTTCACATTTATAATGGCTCTTCTCGCGCTTACCTTAAGCTGTGATCTTGAAACCTTAATCGATCACATATGTTACCTATACAAATGTATTGCCGCCACTTCATTCCTCTACAACTATTTTTTCGTGGTGTTGGGATTTTTTTTCCGTCAGTGTATATGCCGTCCTATAATTATCTGCTGTTTTCACATACTCCTGGGTCAAATGCTTTGGTATAACAGTGATGAACGGTGTCCTAAAACCCGGACTATCTGGCAAAAATCTTTACTCTGATATCCCTAGTATCTCTTTCATTCATTATACTAGTATTGGCTGTTACAAACAGTCGAGACCAATTGCTTTTTCTTTTCCACGTAATGACTTCAACAACATCAAAATGTCTTCTGGAAACCACGCAGTTTATTCCAACAGAGTACAGAGACAGCGACATGAATTCTGCAAATAATTTTCCGAAGAACGTAAGCATCTCGCATACCTTTGTTTGCATCCTGGCACTAGTGTCGCCGGAATATCGTCGCATGTCAGGTTTGATGTATACGACACCAAAGAAGAAGGCAGCACGTGTTATCACTATATCGACTGAGATATGAGAATTCTCAAATTACATACCAGCCTTACGACCAAATTTCGTTTCTTTTCCCCAATAATAACGCAGGCTTGTGAGACTAAAACCCACTTGGTTAAACAGCATGCTTCCAAAGTTTTTTTTAGCAATTTTCCACCATGTCATGGTGCAAAGGAGAGATTAGAATTGTAATTCAACCTGATTTCCCACTAGAAAGGCGTACTCCAATTTTCGTACATACACTGACGGAAAAAAAATCCCAACACCAAGAAGGGGTTGTGTTAGATAAACGACAGTTGGTAGGCGGTGAGAATACATCTGTAGGATGACGTCTATGCAAATTTCGCGCTCAGTGCATACGTGTGGCGCTAGTAGCGCCCCTCGGAACATGCAAAGCAGGTTTGCTGTAAATACACGCTGTAACGTTCGTGAGCGTTAGTTATCGCTGAGATTCGCCGTAGTGTGTTAATGTTAGTCAATAATGCATTTACGAAGACGAAGAAGCCATTATGAACAGCTCACGGAGTTTGAACGAGGTCGTGTAATAGGGCTACGAGAAGGTGGATTTTCATTCCGCAATATTGCAGAACGACTTGGCAGGAATGTATCCAGTATGCATGATTGTTGGCAGCGGTGGTCAAGGGAAGGTACTGCCTCAAGAAGACCGGGTTCCGGCCGGCCACGTGACACTACTGAGAGGAAAGACCACCGTGTACGGCGTATGGCCGTGGCGCATTGTACTGCGTCTGCGGCAGCAATTCGAGCTGCAGTTGCCACCACAGTAACACAACGAACTGTTACAAATCGGTTACTTGAAGGACAGCTCCGAGCCAGACGCCCTGTAGCGTGCATTCCACTTACTCCAAACCACTGCCGTTGGCGACGTCAGTTGTGTCAAGCTAGAGCTCATTGGAGGACGGAGTGGAGATCTGTTGTGTTTTCCGATGAAAGCCGGTTCTGCCTGTGTGCCAGTGATGGCCGTGTGTTGTTTAGAAGGCGGCCATGAGAGCGCCTGCAACCAACCTGTCTGCGGCCGAGAAACACTGGACCTACACCTAGAGTTATGGTCTGGGGAGCTATTTACTATGACAGCAGGAGCACTCTCGTGGTTATCCCATGCACCATGACGGCACAGCTGTACGTCGGTCTGGTGATTCAACATGTTGTGCTGCCGTTCATGAACAGCATTCCAGGGGTGTTTTCAAACAGGATAACACTCGCCCGCATAAAGCTGTTGTAACCCAACATGCTCTACAGAGTTTCGACATGTTGCCGTGGCCTGCTAGATCACCAGATCTTTCTCCAATCGAGCACGTATGGGACATCATTGGACGACAGCTCCAGCGTCACCCCACACCAGCATTAACCGTCCTTGTATTGACCGACCAAGTGCAACAGGCATGGAACTCCATCCCACAAACTGACATCCAGCACCTGTACGACACAATGCATGAACGTTTGCGTGCTTACATTCAACATTCTGGCGGTTGCACCGGTTATTAATGTAGCAGCATTTCACATATAAAATGGCTCTTCTCGCGCTTACATTAAGCTGTGATTTTGAAACCTTAATCGATTAAATATGTTACCTATACAAATGTATTGCCGCCATTTCATTCCTCTACAACTATTATTTCGTGGTGTTGGGATTTTTTCCCGTCAGTGTAGATATTTTTGAAAGTAAACAATCTACTTTAAGTTCAGAATCCCATAAAATATAGCACTGTTGACCAATAGAAACTTTTGTCTTTCACTATATGTATTTTATTATCATCCTGTTGCATTCAAATATTCCGTTTTAAATGTCTTAAGAACTAACTCAAGCTTGGATATAGCACTATAATACCTAAAACGTGTAGTTTGCAGTTTCAAATTCGTAAAAAAAGTATATAATAAGTGGGGGAAAGTATGAAAGTCAATGTGTACATGTTCTGCTAGTTCTGTAGCTACGAGGTTAGTTCCTCTTGAAATAAAAGTAATTATTCGACAGTCACCGATTTAATACTTCTAGTAAAAGTTAATATAATATCAAATAGTGCTTTATTTCAATTACAGATGCACTGCAGAAAACTTGTGTGTTTTCACAACCTCTTTGAAATATACATTTCGTGTTGGAAAGAATTAACAAAAAGTGCTTTTGAGCCCGAGAAGTATGTGCAATCTTTCATGTGCCAATTGGCTGAACACATACCTGGGATGAATATGTTACACTGTAAAAAACTGCCGTGAATTCTCGGTGTTTCAACCGTATTAAAACGGTTTACGGACCGTAAGCACGCCAACGGGCGATGAACCGTAAATTTTCGGTAGATAAACTACATGTTCACGGTGTTTAAACTGTTTTAACCATTACGGTATAATACCTGTTTTTTTACGTGCTGTCGAATGGCAACAGACTCAAAGAATACTGGCTGCGGACGCCATTTTGGTTCGAAGCGATGGACGTCTCAAAGTAAGGATTCTGTTACCGATTTTTAGAAGCACCGCAGCATTTATTTTCGGTAAGTATTCTTTTGTTTTGTGTAAGTCACAGTGCATTATGATGAGAATGTTAGTATTAAGTGGTTTTGGTAACATCTGGCAGGCATAAGAATTGTTTGATTTTTATTTCATGTATTTCGTTCAAATTATTTGTTAAGCCGAACAAGTTAAGTAAACGAATGCAGTTGCTAACTAATTTTCCTCGCTTGTCCTGTGACTAGGGGGACAACTAGTTTTGGAGAACGAGGTACAAATTGTATAATGGTCAATTTAACCTAGACCACGTTGGGGCCAGGAAATTTTTATTTAGCACTCACAATCGTAGGTGCTAAAAATTCTAACACCATGCTCCTGCTTCCTACATCTTTTTCAGTGCCAGACAGCTTTTTTTGGAATCTGGGCTACTAAAGATTTTGTGGCCCCTATTTCTGGTCACAAGTACTTGTAAAATACGAATGCCATACAGACTATGCGATAGATATGTCTTATACATATGTTGGATACATATTTGCTTTATATATGTATGTTAAGGCTTTGTAAAACACATCTTATGTATTTGCAGACATAAGGAGATGTAATATTTTTAATATTTATTCCTAAAGAAATGCAAGCATTGAATCATGTATATATAACAAAAATTCGAAATGAATGCACAAAAACAGAAGTTCACACATAGTTCAGGAGTTTGTCTTTAAAATGTCTGTTTAAAGATGTTAAAACATTTTTTCTGCAAACCAACACATTGAAGAAATCTCGTGTGAGCAGTGTGTATACCTCATCTGTGGTAAGATGGAAATGTATCAGAACCATTCAATTTCTTAAAAATTAGTTGAAATATATCAATACACATGTATTTGTGTAGTAATAACTGCCAGTGTTTTCTGTAAAATTATAAAAAAAATGACAGAAATCACTCAACTCATAACTCGAGACATTTCTGTGTGTATGCTCCATCTGTGGTAAGATGGAAATTTATCGGAGCCATTCAATTTCTTAAAAAGTTATAATGTATCGGCACACAGGTCTTTCTGTAGTAATACTTGTTTAACTGCCAGTGTTTTTTGTAAAATTACAAAAAAATGACAGAAATATCACCCGACACATAACTCGAGACATGTCAGGTAAACTACCAATAGCAGTAACAATATGTTTGCTTTATTTATAAAATGAGTACCCAAAACAATGCCTTTCAGTGTAAACCCAGTTGTGTAGAAAGTTTTACCAATTTGGCACGCAAGGCAGTAATTACATTAGAACTGCTAAGTGAGCTAAGAAAATCCCCTCAAAAATCTCAACTGTACTCTGTGTAGAATATAAACTTTGCTAGTATACCCCAAAAGTACCCCAAATTCTTTTCAAACGTCAACATATTTTACAAACATTTTATACTAAAGGAACACAGACATTGAATCAAGTACAGACAACAAGAAATTAGAAATGAATGCACAAAAACAAAAGTTTACTTCATAGTTCAGGAGTTTAAGTTCATCTTTAAAATGTCTTTTTCCTTGCTTTAAGGTTTGCGAAGGAGTGCACAACATCGTCGAAGGATAGCTGCTTGGCAATATCATGTACTAATGACATGGTAGCCAGACCATTAAGTCTTTGTTGAAGCACTGTCTATCGCACGTTATTTTTTACCAAGGCCATTTTTGAAAAGAACGCTCTGCTTGACAGTTGGTGTTTGGTAGAGTAATACCTCCTTAACGGACACTCCCAAATAGCAGACACTTCCATTTAGCGGACAGTTTTGTAATCCCCAAAGTATAGGCAGTTCTGTGTTTTTACCTCTGAATAGCGGACAGCGATTTCAGTCTTAAAAGCTGAAAATGCGTTCACTGAAGGGGGAGAGGTATGCGAAATTTTATCGCGATGCCAAGCCCCAAGCCCACAATAAAATTTTAAGGTTTTACCGAAGTGTTAATTTAGTCATCTTGAGAGCAAGCTTTGCTATATGTGCCGCACACGAGTTAACAGCTGTAGCCCTATTAAATTGGGGACGCGTAGAAAAAGGTCGTTTTATGAGACGATCCCTAAAGTTAAACCATTTGGTTAATAGGATAGAAATACTGTGTTTAAAATCACATTTTTATCCTACTATATTTTTTTATTGTTCATTCACGTCTTCCAAATATTTTTTTCTATTAGGTAAACATTTCATGAATTTAACGATGACGGTGAAAATCCTCCGATCAACCGTTGACAGTGATTAACAGTTTTTTTTAACAGTAAAATACTTACAAAAATTGTTTTCGCAAAGAAAAAACACTGCTCTTCCCAGTTTTTAAAAATACGATTAAAATAGTGCACGTTTTTATTTTTTATAAACAAGCCTGCAGAGTGATCTTTACAGACTTCAAACGAGCAATACGAGCACCGAGAACCTAGCAGCTTATGGAAGAGAGAAAAAAAAAGTAATTACAGAAAACCAATTCAGCATATCCGCAGCACCACATACGTGCCACACATTTAAAAAAAAAAAAAAAAAAAGCTTTTATCATCATAATAGCTGCAGCTGTTAACAACGAAATTGCGGTAATTCAATGAGAAAAGTTTTTTCGCCAACGACAATTCTTCATTCGCCAATGGCGAGCTGGTGATCGGAAAGTTCGTGCCCTGCATATGTACGCAAATTTCATTTTCCCTCATCTTTGAAAAACTCAAAAATATTTAAGTTACTATAAATACGTACATATATTCAACTTCGTGTGCAGTATTACTAATGCGTTTTCGGAATTTATTACTACATAAATATGTACATATATCAGACCTGTTTGTAATCCGGGTGTAACCCGGAATTCCGGGTTTTCGTCACATTCCAAACCCGTAAATCCGGGTTTTTTAGTTTTAGAAGAATTTGAGATGCTTCGGACATTTCATTTCTAAAAATGCTACAAAATGGTAACTAAACTTCAGGTTCCATTTTCTTTGGGAATTACAGTGTGTGATTAAAAACACTGCATGTCCGTGAGAATGGTGAATGTAGACGATTTGTGACACCTTGTGCGTTTCTTTTGTTATCAAACAAGCTCTCAAGATAACAGCCTGATGAAAGGAAGGCTTCTTTTTTATTATTTTGAAAGTTCAAATAATTTGATTATTTTTTCTAATTACTTTTAGAAGTTGAATGAAATCCACTGTAGGCTTCAAGTTCAAATAAAACTGGTCTACATAGACTGCTCAATTAACATATAATATGAAGTGCAAAATTTGATTTTAAAGATGCAATGCCTGAAAGATTTTGCACAGTGAAAGAAAATTGGGTACAAGAAAAGATGCGAAGTTTAACTGCACAAGCACTAAGGCCTATTTGTTGTGTAGCTAGTTTATATGTGCGTATCATACATTATATGTATATTGGCACTGAGCTGAGAGTTTCAGGGTTTCTTGTGTCACCTCGCAATCACCCCTGGTATATTTATAGATGTATCTTTACTTTTAATAGCAAAAGAAGAAAAAAATTACCAGCCACAAAGTTCATATGGCACGATGGCTTTAGTAGACGGGCATGTACCTCCCAATAGCAGACAAATTATCTGGTCCAGAGGTGTCTGCTATTCAGAGGTTTTACTGTATTACCAAATATAGTTTCAATATAGTAAATAAATTTAGGAAAACAATCAAATTATTATGTATATCAATAACTCATCAATAATCACATTAAATGTTTCTACTTCAAATTGTTTCATTACGGCTTGTGTCATCTGCATATTTTTATTTGATCGTGATTTTACAAAACTTCCAGGAGATTTTCACTTAATGTTTTAGCTATTTGTTCATATTTTTCAAAATTATTTCTTTCATTGCCAATGAAATGGGATAGTGACTGAAGGTTACATCAAATTAACAAATCTAGTGAAGGCTTTTGTAATTTAGTACTAACTTTATCGCATCTTTCCAAAATATCATGCCAAAGAACACACATGAGAACAGATTCGAATTTCATAAACTTTTTTGTAAGGATTTTGCTTTCTGCCAAGGTTCAGAGGTTTTTTTTTTATTAAATTCTCAGATACACTATCTGGGGCACTCAAAATATTGTCAAAGACGGTGAACAGTGCTTTTACTCATTAATAATGACCATACTATCTAGCCTAACTCTAAGCTTTTTAAGTGAAATAATTTATTATTCATAGTTTGTTTCAAATTGCTAGAAAATATGGCCCATTTATGAGGGGAACTTGAGAGAAAAAAACAGCAATGTCTGTAGGTAGGAAAAAAAGATTTGGGGCCTCCAGACAATGGAAGCTGCAAATTGAATATGAATAACTGAAATTATTTCTTCGATTTACGCTTTTTGTAACTTTTTTACCTACATGAAGTTTTCAGCCCTCAATAAAATGGGTGTCGGTACACTCATTTTGTTGAGGAACAAAAACTTCCGAAAAATCCAGGCCCCTGAACTGACAGTGGCTCTTTAGCTCCTCCCCTTTTAACCTGTCTCTGATCTTTTCTGGCCCAGCTGCTATCATTTATCAATGTAATCCATTAAAAATTGTATTTGCTGTTTTTGGGTTTTCATCCTAATTTTTTTACATATTCTGTGACGGGCTTAAATTTAATTACATGCTGGGATGGTAAATAATATTAACTGCTGGGATGCCATCTCGCCCAACTTCGAACACTGATTTCTATAGGTGGTCAAATTTTAATTTTATTTCTGTAAAAACATATAGCAGTTGTTACTCAGGATTGGAGTCGTCATTGTTCTCCAGCCAATAGCTATCAAATAATTGCCTGGCAAATCTCCCTTTTTCAGGCGGAGTGGCTATATTGTTCCAAGCTTAAATTTAAGAAATTCCTTAGTCAAACTGCGCATTAGCACCGATGTTAAACATAATTGTGACACACCTTAACCCTGTTTTCTTAATAAATACACTGAGTGGCCACTTTATTATGACCATCCCCTCAGTACTTCGTTGGGCCACCTTTTGCCTTTAATACTGCATCAATTCTTCGTGGCATGGACTCCACGAGATGTTGATAGGTGGTTTGTGGATTCTGAGACCATGCTTGATGAATAGCAGTTTCCAGGAGTGTGAGATTGCAGGGTTTTGGATCCAGCTGACTGATGGCTCATTCAACTTCATCCCACAAATTCTCAATGGGGTTGAGATCTGGAGATTGTGGGGGCCACCTCAGCAAAGTAAACTCACCGGCATGTTCCTGAAATCAATCCTGTACAATATGAGCACTATTGCAGGACACATTAGCTTGTTGAAAGTAGCCATCGCCATTGGGATACACCATCCACATGACAGGATGTACTTGGTCCGCAACGATGTTTAGCTATGATGTGCCAGTCAGACATTGATCAACACGAATTAAAGGGCCCAAAGCATGCCAGGGAAACTTTCCCTAAACCATAACGTTGCCTCCACCAACTTGAAGGGTTGTAGCAGTGCATTTAGGGTCCATGCTTTCGTGCTGTTTCCGCCAAATTCTCACCCGGCCATCGGCATGGTTCAACTGAAAACGTGATTTATCGGACCACATAATTTGTTTCCAATTATCGACTGTCCAATCCTTGGGCGAACTGGAGACGTTTCTCTTGTTAACTGCAGACAGCAAAGGTGCTCGAACAAGGCTTCGGCTGCCATATCCCATCCAATGTCGTGTACGGCGAACAGTGCATGCAGAGATCATTTGAGGGGATCCTTGATTAAGGTGGTCTGTAATTTGCTGCACTGTTGCCCTCCTGTTGTCTGTTACCGGTCTGGACACTCTCCGTTTCGCCTGAGCAGTCACTAGTCGATGACGAGACCCAGTTTTTTGGCTGACAGTTAAATCTTTAAACACTTTAACAACAGCTTCTCTGGAACATTTCACGAATGCGGCAGTTTCGGTGATACTCACTCTATGGCTCCGAGCTCCTACAATCATCCCACGTTGAAAGTCCGTCAAATCGCATTTTTTACCCATCTCGTCACCCAAATATCACGTCTACTACTGTCGCGAGCACTGAGCTTTCCCTTTTTATACTAGCCTCGCCCTCTGGCGGCAACAGCGTGCAGCCATGGCTCATTTGCTTAAAACTGTCAGGTAGTTATAATAAAGTGGCCACTCAGTGTATACATATAAAAATACTCAACCTTCCCATGCAGGGAGAGAAATAACTAATTTTTGGGGGAGCAATTTTTCTCTTCAGATTTAGCGTTGCAGAGCAATTGAGTAATTACATGGAGCACTTTTCCAACTTACCTTTATTTAAATCAATAATTTATTATAAAAAATTACTAGCTCATATTTCAATATCTATCGATAATATTGTAATCAGAAACACAAAGTAAAATCTAAAAATATTTTAGTAGATATGGAAAATCATTGACTGCTGTCTGATGTGACCACATCATCACTGCTAAGTGGGGCTACATGAGGAAGCTTTTTCTAGCTGAAAGCAAACAAGATTAAGTTATGAATAAAATTTTATTTTATTTTTAATACGTAAGCAAAATCATATACAATGACTCATTAGTGGACAAAATCCACGTTATGATTGTGGGATCTGGGTATGATTCCCTTCCACAACTTCTTTACAGGGTCAATAATATGTGTATGCTACGTGAAAAAATCCCAGTAAGGAAAAGGAAGGTACCTTGCAATCAGGAGGAAAAGATCACAGGTTGAACATTTTTATATATGTCTTTTTAGGCGTAAGTTTTTTATAGATACTTGGGGCTGTACTGTGACCATCCCTGTGAAAAGCTGAACTTAAAGAGTACCGCAATGCTAAACTTGATACAAGGTATACTGTTCAAACCCATGAAGATGAAATTTTAAAATATATACATAGAAAATGGCAGCAATCAGTATGAAAATATAACCACCGTGTAGCAAATGATGCACTGAATAAAATATGACAAAAATGAGCGTTGGAGATAGGCCCAGAAATATGCATAGGCTGCAGTTTAGCATTACAGACAATAGCGTTTTGCCATACCCTACTTTTTTTTAAATAGAGATATTAATGGAAATTTCCATATTAAACTTTAAATCAAGGTTCTGTAATTCAAATATGAGTTTGATATATGAGATGGAATTGTAAAATATACATGAAAAATGACATGTAACCTTTCATCGCTAACTGCTATTTTTGCATCGCAAAGCTTGAAGCTATATTGCATATTTTTTCCCCTGTTCCATTATCAATCGTGCAAATTTCAGGAATTCTGTTGTTACTGTAATTTGACATAGCACATTCTCTTGCTGCCAAGAACAAACATCTTACCTTAATGATTGGGTGTTTTGTAATCCCTGTCAGGCACTACTTATGCTACACAAAGAGCTAAATATGCCAGATTTAAGCCTCTAGCAATAGGGGTTACACATGTTTGTAACCAGGGCCGTATTTGGATGGGGGGGGGGGAACCAGGCTACAGCCAGAGGTGAATTTTCCCACTGATCTGTGCAATTATATGACTGCAAAATACATTATTTTGCAGTACTATATTCATAACCAAAAATTGAGATGTCCTGTGGTATGCGGTTTGATATTTACTGATGTTTATTTGAGAAATGCTGTAGCTTGTCACCTCAGCCGAACACCTGTAGTTTGTTTCCTTTCCATTGCTAGCAAAATTCCAATACTGTGAGTGGAGGGGGGGCAGAGCAGGAGCATAGGCAGGAATCTTTCCTTGGGGGGGGGCAAAGATAAAAGTTCAGGTTTGAACATAAGATGCCACCTCTGTCATGATTACATTCGTTTTAAAATTTTATAAATAATAAACAATAATAAAAATAAAGGCACTTTTTAAAGATTTTATCAAAATAAAATACCAACATTTGATTTTTGAATCTAAAAATTGCTAACAAAATATCAATATATAAAAGAAAAATAATGAGTAGCAAAAGGGGTGGGGGGTTCCGGCCCTGTTTATAACAAGGAGTTTCTACCCCGGGTCCATCTGTTTAGCATGACTTCTCAGCCACGACTGATCTTTAGTGGTCAGCCGGACTTAAACCAGCGTTTGTGCCAAGTCTCAAGTTAAGCACACTAACATTGGGCCACCATGACCCCTTTGCCTTTAAGAGATGGTGAGTGGTTAACTGGTTATGGTAAGTGAAATGCAAGTTATGAAATGGATGTATGAATTTATCCATTTCAGCAGACTAGTGAAAATTGGAATCAGGAGCAATAAGGCCCTAACATAACATTGAATTGTTCCTATACATCATCAATGTAAAGCCAACTAGGTGGAACTGTGTAATTATTGAGTTGTCCTGGCTTTTTCCCCCCTTTCTTTTTCCAGCATTAAAAAGAAGACAAAATCCAATTACTTTTGCAGCGTGTTAATAAAAACGCCAAATATGTATACATAATAATAAGCATTGGGTAATTTCAAAACTTTATTTTACCTTGGACTTCAATGTCAAATCAAGATGGCTGATGTCATATTTGGTATAACTCAACTGTCCCGTGTTGTCAGTTTGTCACTATAAATGAATTGAAATAAATCCCATAGGACATGCATCATGAAAGGGTGAATCGATGAAAATTTTAACCTAATTGTGCCATTCAGGCCTCTACCATGTTGCCATTCTGATTGAATATTGGCAGTGAAGTCACATCACCAGTAAAGTATTATGCTGTACCCACCCTCCATCAGTGCTAAATAAATGAGGCAGAAGGCAAAAGTTCCTAGAAATGAAAATCTTTTTTTTTTTTTTTTGAAAAGAGAAAAATAGGAGATACATCTATCAGACTTATTTAAAAATAGAAAGTAGTCACGACTAGACTTTTTTGTACAAAGTTCATCGCAACTTGTATTTCATTTGACATCTCAGAGTTGAATTTTTTATTATTATAATACAGTACTTTCTCATACTAATATACAGGGGAGGGTTTTCAACTAGGCGTGCGCCTGGGTCTCTAGAGCTAGAGGGGCCCCAAAAGCGTATAATTTTATTTCCAGTTTTAACATGGTTTTCACGGACAAGCAAATCCATTATTAAAGCCACCACTTTGAATTGTTAATTGATAATTTGCTTTCTGATATTAGTAACATGTATTTTTTCTTGCTGTTGCTACTACTCTGAATTTTCGAGTTCTTATCGATGTACTTATTTTGAAAAGAATTGTTAAAATAATTTAGCTTTGGTTTTAGTGGTACGTGACAAAAGCATTTGCACTTCCCATGCTTTTCATATTTTAAGGCGAATTCTTAACTGGCCTGATGTGCTAAAAATTGCTTTAATGCTACTTTAAGCCAAGAGAAACTCCCCATCACCCCGGCATTGCGATCAGGAATGTTTGTATTAGATTGGTGCGAATGAAATGTCCGGCAAAGGACCAACACACTTGGATGGCGAGAACGGAAAAGTAGGACAACTTAGTGTATGTTAATGCTGCAGCCTCGCTCCTGGCACACAGATGCTCGCTCAGGCACCTCGCTGGTTGCATGTACCTGCGATGTTCGCCATGGAACATTTACCCTGCAGCTGTTCATATCGCTTTTATTATTACAGGAATCATGACTGTATCTGTAATTGTCAAACAGACTTTACCAGTGTAACGGCAAGTTTTACAACCACTGCATATAAAGCCACCAACTAAAGATGAATTCAAAGAAATCGCTGATATGTTTTACAAGAAATTGGGATTCCCCAACTGTCTAGGTTCTATCGATGGAAAGCACATTCGAATACTTCGCCCTCAATGGTCTGGCTCTGTGTTCTTTAATTATAAAAGCTACTTTTCAATAGTTCTGCAGGCCATCAGTGATGCACACTGTAAATTTATTTTCATTGAGGTCGGAGCCTATGGAAAACAGAGTGATGAGGGCACATTAAAAGGCTGCCTTGTATGACAGAATGAAAAAGGGTGTGCTTAACATTCCTGAAGATAACTTCCTACTAAGTACTGACATCCAAGCCCCCTATGTGTTCATAGATGATTAAGCCTTATGCTAGGAAAACTTGATCAATCCTAGGAGAAGTTAAAAAAAAAAGTTCAAATCACAGGAAAAGTCCACAAATAAAGCTTGCTTCTATAAAAACAAAACACGGTTTTTAAAGATACGAGAGAGGCGACTGCGTACTTTCACACTCTGTTGGGGAAAGTGGGTCAATGGATGGGAAGAGTGGCCTTGAAGGAACCAATCACAACATAAGTTTGAAAATGCCTGGTGATGATCGAGGCTTCAAAAACAAACCAGTCTGATATCATAGCTGTGGTGATGATAGCAGCGAAGCAGCGCAGATAGCATTGCTGTTCCACGATAAATGAGCCTGTAAATAAAGATTTATGGTTTAGTTTGATCATCGCCAGGCATCCATGTGCATAACTCGGCGATGTGCCAGCAGCGACGCTACAGCACAAACGTTTCCTTACCCAGGCAAAATAATCCCCTTCAGCATCGACACATACTTGCCATCTGTCTGGCAAAACGATGATTACGGAACAAAAAAAGTCTTGTGGCTGGGACTCGAAGAAGTCAACTGCATGTTGAACCTTGTGATCTGTGATGAACTGTTTCCCGGACAAAAAGTGATCCAGGTGACAAAACAGATGATAGTCTGTCTGAAACAAATCCGGGTAATAGGCAGGATGCGGCAGTGATTCATAGCCCAAGGCACTTAATGCCAACATCATTCGTTGTGCGACATGAGGGCAGGCGTCCTGGAGCAGAACAACACGTCTGTTGACCAAAGCCGGTTGTTACTGAGCAATTTGTGCAGTGCGTCTGGTGTAACTTAGCACGATAACATCTTGCAGTGATGGTTTGACCTCTTGCCAAGAAGCTCCGATGAATTATTCCGGCTGTGGACCACCAGATAAGGAGCATCATTGTCTTGGTGTGTGGGGTGCCTTAGGATGCCGTCCAGCAGTCTGTGCTTTGCTTAACCATTGTGCAGATTTTATTGGGTTCAGGTAGTTGTGCCAGTTTTTCAACAGATAGGGCTTTGTTTAATGGTGTCAGAACAAATGTAATAAGTAATGGACCTTGCCAACCTAAAGGACCTTTCCTTCGGGACATGAAAAACAGGTGTTTTTCGGAAGAGTACTAGTAATTATGCATGTACAAATACCGAGAAAAGGGTATCTCACAACTGGCTGTGCTTAGTGTTTTTTTTTTTTTGATTGGAGGTTTAACGACCACCGTGAGCAACTCAATGGGCTATTAGCAGTCGCCCGTCCCTAATTTAGGGTCACTGGTTCCAGGGAAGGGAGAGAGCCAGTGCCGTAAGACAAACACAACATCCATGCCTCACCGGGATTCTAACCCGGACCCCTTAGCACCTCCATAGCTATATGGCTTTCGTCGTGTGTCGTGTTTTCAAGCTCCCAGGTTTTGCTTGTGTTTATGTTGAAATATCGTTTGTGGGATGGTTTGCAGTAGCGTGACGGATGTATGAATGTTCCATGCTTCTTTTGGTGAAGTTTGAGAGCGTTAAGTGCTATAGTTTATTCATACGAAGAGTTTTATTTTGTGGTTGTGCTTACCGTTGACGAGTTCTGCAAATGGCGATATCTGCCAGCCATGTTACACGTGACCATCGAAAGGATGTTTATCGACGTGGAGCGAGATCTACTGATAACAAGTCATCGTTAAGTGCGCCGAGTATTTCTCCGGTGACCTGTGAGAGGGTTGCCATGGTGATTGACCCGAGTTTCTCAAGAGATATGAATCCAACAGGTCAAACCGGTCCTGGAAATCAACAGAGCATGTCTTCGTGCGTTGCTGCTGAAGGAGTTTCTTCTGCGATAGGAATGCAGAAGAGTGTTTCTATAGAGACGGAAACTTGCAGTTGGGCGTCTGTGGTTGATAAGGGGAATTTTGCTAATACGAGTGATCAGCGTTGTGCGTCAGAGATTGAGTGCCAGGGCAATCGCTTTCGTCTCACTTTCGAAAGGGATTCCAAGGTATGTCAAGATTTTCATGATCTTTCTGAGAAAACTATTATTTTCCATGCGTTACCACAGACTTCGTTACCGGTATATTTGAAAGCTTTAGAAGAACGAGTGCCGAGAGAGGCAATTAAAGGAATCGGTCGTAGTAAACGAGGTATATCAGTGCTGTTTATAAATAGTGCAGATTGTAAACTTGTGTTAAAGCAAGGGATTTCTATAAATAATCAAATTTTGTATCCTGCTTATGCAAGTGAACGACCGATCACGGTAACTTTGTCTCCGGTGCCACTTGAGGTACCGGATTCTGCGTTGATAGTTCTTCTTTCTCAGTTTAGCCGGGTGGTGGGTCCAGTTCATAGAGTTATAGAAGCCCCGCAGTCTTCAAATTATTGTCATGTTGGTGGGTTGAAGCGGACCCTCCGGGTTATCTTCCCGAATGAATCAGCTCTTCAAACTTGTCCTAAAGAGGTTGAAATTGTACTGGATTCTCATGGGTTCATGTTTAATATTTATACAGGAATTTTTTGTTATGCTTGCAATGAAAGAGGGCACATTCGTGCTAAATGCACGTATGTACATAGACCTCCCTTGAGGAACAGTCTTTCTGATTCCCATGAGGAAAGAATTGTTGTACCTGAAGATAGATCGGATTTAGAACATGGTATTACACATGTCGCTGACTTGGTTCCTACCGTGGCTGAGACTTGTGAAACCCGAGTGGTGGATCCAGTCGAGCCGGGAGAGAAGACATTGATTGAAATGCCGAATTCTTTGGATCCTGGGATTCAGACAACAGCAAATATTGGTACTTTGGGCATTGCTAACTTACAGAAATGTTCAGTAGCATTACTGAATTTCGCAGAGAACTCATGTACAGCTTCGACATTTAAACGACCCAGCACTGATTCAAGTTGGTTGGTTGGTTGGTTAGTGGATTTTAGTGGCGCAAGGGCCAGGTTTGGCCAAAGAGCGCCAGACAAAGAACTATCAGCCACAGATTTTTAAAAGCGTGGAAAATGAGTAAGAGCAGACAGGCTTGGTAAAAGTTGAAAAAGAGTATGATGAAAGCTGTGAAGACAAGGTAGTTAATTAGGTTTATAGAAAAATTTATTAATTGAGGGGGACGAACCGTCACTCTCCTCCCCCCACACTCATCTGCAATGCTGGCAGAGGGCGGGGACGAACTGTCACTCTCCTCCCCCCAATGTTCCTCTGCAATGCTGGTTGAGGCTGGGGACGAACTGTCACTCTCCTCCCCCCCATGTTCCTCTATAATGTTGGTTGAGGGTGGGGACCTCGCTGAGGCCGAGACAGTTGGATGGACACTGCACACCTTTGCGGATTGAGGGCCGGGTCTTCCGCACGTGCAGGCTGTCTGCTGGGAACCGGAAGAGTCGGTCGTCTTCAAAAGAGAAGGCGCAGACTCAGCTGGTCGAATAAGCTGGAGCTCGGTGAAATCCACCTGTGTCGCTTGTTCAACTGTAGATCGCTTGGCAAGTGCGGCGAGAGCTACAGGGCGCGGAACAAAGGGCTGCACGGGTTGCGGCAGAGACTGAACCACTGCGGCAAAAGTACGCTGTCGGTTGTTGGGAATACCCAACTTGGCCTTGGCAGCAGGGTACGAGAGGCCCTCCAGGGTCTTGAGGCGCTGGATCGCCTTCTCGTCGTTCCACTTCGAACAGGACCGGGCATAAGCAGCGTGGGAGTCACCACAGTTTACACAGCAGGGCTCTGAAGTGCATCCAGTCCCTTCGTGGTCTCGGAATCCATAATTGGCGCACCTCGCAGCACTGTTACAGGACCGCTGGGAATGTCCATACCTCTGGCACTTAAAACAGCGTAGAGGATTTGGTATATAAGGACGAACTGCACATAACAAGTAACCAGCCTTTATTTCAGTAGGTACCTTCGGGCTGTTAAAAGTCAAAATAACATTTCGTGATTTGATCAGCGCGCCATCGCGCCTGAAAGTCATGCGTCTGGCAGCTATGACACCCTGATCAGCAAGTTCACACACAAGTTCATCTTCATCGCAGACCAACAAGTCGGGCTCAGAAATGACCCCCTTGGAGGTGTTAAGATACGGATGTGCCGTCACTTGAACTGGAATATCCTGAAGTCTGGTCAACTGCAGAAGAGATTTCCTCTGAGAGAGAGTGCAAGTTTCCACAAGCAGGTCTCCAGAGCGTAGCTTCTTTACTGACTTCAAAGAGCCAGCAACACCCGCAAGGGCCTTCGAGATGAAAAAAGGAGACTTTGAGGAAAATTTCAACATCTGGTCAGTAGAAGAAATGACGAGAAAAGTAGCTTGAGGTATCGAATCTGCAAGTGTAATGCGACGTTTCTGAGCTGACGGCTCAACACCTGGATCTAAAGATACGTCGCGGTGATGTCGTTTTTCAACCAAAGTTCTCTTCAGTGTGTTATGTTTGGGAGGAGGGTGAGGCAAATTTGGCGCCTGATCAATCACCATATCCTGTTGCTTTTTAAATTTTGAGGAGGGTTTATGTTTCCCCATGGGAGTAAGAAAGAATTCATCTGCAACGTACTCCGCCCACAATCGAGCCCAACAGGGGAGAACTGGAGGTCCGCAAGCCAAACACATGACGCAAGACACAGTTCTAGAGCTTAGTTGCAAATATAGTCCAACGGTTGTGTTCACATGCACTCGGCGGACACTTCGGCCTCCAGAGTACCGTCATGCCAACGCCTTTGGCATGATCCCACAGCCACCGGGCTTACCCTGCCGTGCTATACGACAAAAGCCGCTAAAGCCCTGTACACAACTTGGTACAAGACTTCTGACTAGAGGTGGGTTAGTCTCTAGCCTCCCGTTTACAGCGAAGCCGGGGTCGAAGAGGAGTGTTGGTACACAGGAGGCACT
Source organism: Macrothele yani (assembly GCA_039090855.1). Taxonomy (NCBI): domain Eukaryota; kingdom Metazoa; phylum Arthropoda; class Arachnida; order Araneae; family Macrothelidae; genus Macrothele; species Macrothele yani. Next base: position 2,766,272 of record CM077016.1, read on the forward strand.
TATCCGGTCTCCTGCGACCTCAGCCTCCAGACATCCCATTTCCGCCTCACGGGTCTCCGCACGCGGCAAACATGCAGGTAGGTCTAGCACCCAAACCAGTTAAAAGGAAAAAAAGAAATCCAAAGAAGACAAATCCTGGAAGGGAACCTAAACGGAATCTCAGCAACCTACGAACTGAGCGGTTAATATTAAACAGGTAGTGGTGGAGGGTAACAAAACCACAAGACCGGGGTGTTAGTACATAACGTGGTAGCGATTAGGTAGAGCATACAACACGGGCAACTAGCCAGTGGAGAAAATATATAAAAACAAAAAAGCGAGACACAAGACCAGCTCGGGATCGTGGGGCCGCGACTCCCCAACAGCTGGATGAACAGCCGTCCCTGCAAACACCAACAGCACCAAAATAAGAAAAAAACAAGCTGTGGCATGACATCAGATGTTGACCAGTCACAAGGTCAGCTCGGGCCGTGGGGCGCCGCTCCCCAAATAACTGGAAAACCAGTTATCCCCGTGCGGGGGTTGGTACACAGGAGGCACTTAACCGGTCTCCTGCGACCTCAGCCGCCAGACATCCCATTTCCGCCTCACGGGTCTCTGCACGCGGCAAACATGCAGGTAGGTCTAGCACCCAAACCAGCTAAAAGGAAAAAAAGAAATCCAAAGAAGACAAATCCTGGAAGGGAACCTAAACGGAATCTCAGCAACCTACGAACTGAGCGGTTAATATAATACAGTTAGTGGTGGAGGGTAACAAAACCACAATACCGGGGTGTTGGTACATAACGTGGTAGCGATTAGATAGAGTATAAAACACGGGCAACTAACATGGAGAAAATAAATAAAAACGAAAAAGCGAGACACAAGACCAGCTCGGGATCGTGGGGCCGCGATTCCCCAACAGCTGGATGAACAGCCGTCCCTGCAAACACTAACAGCACCAAAATAAAAAGCAAGCGGTGGCATGACATCAGATGTTGACCAGTCACAAGGTCAGCTCGGGCCGTGGGGGCGCCGCTCCCCAAATAACTGGAAAACCAGTCATCCCCGTGCGGGGGCAAGTTGGCAGGGGCAGACACACGCTCAGCGCTCACCCAGCCGAACAGAACGACAAGCCGCTAGAAGTCTGGACGCCACTCGGCCACAGACTTCCTGACCAGGAGTGGGTTAGCTCCCAGCCTCCCGTTTAGGGTGAAGCAGAGGGCAAAGAGGAGTATTGGCATCTGGAGACAACTACAACCCGGCCCCCATATACCTCAGCCTCCAGCATCCCCTTTTCCACCTGTACGGGTCACCGCACACGGCAAACATGCAGGTAGGTCTAAGCTAACCAGCTCCGGAAAAAACAGAAAATATAACATAAAAGAGAAAAGAGAGGGAAGAGAACGAGGAACGAAACCCGGAACTGGCGCATCATCACAACCTCAGCAGCCTACAACTGAGGCGGGCACATGTCACTATAGGAACGAAAGACGAAAAAAGCAAAACAATAAGAGAAAATCGGCTCGGGCCGTGGGGACGCCATCCCTTATCAGCTGGATGAACAGCTGTCCCTTCGGTGATGTAATCGTCAAAGCCGCAGAGGCAATAGAAACCGTCACAAGGTAAGCTCGGGCCGTGGGGGCGCAGCTCCCCAAATAACTGGAAAACCAGTTATTCCCGTGCGGGGGCACTGATTCAAGTGGTGATCCGTTAAAACGGAGCAAAGCTAGAGACTATCTTCAACCGGAATTTATCCCTCGTGTAGATCTTTCTTTTCTCCTGGATCCTGATTTTGCCGAAGATAGAGATAAACCATCACGGTATCGTCTTGTCATGGAACTCATTGCATCTTGCCCAGATTATTTCGAAACTTTGGATCTTTTCGAACTGAAAAAATGTTTTGTGCCTAATAAAAAGATATGTCCACTCACTCCGGAGTTTTACAAGTTAAATATGTATAAGTTAAATGCTATTGTACATCGTTTGGATGCCGTGTTGAATTGGATAATTACGAAAAATCCTGTTCCTGAACTTTTAGACACTTATTACGAAACATACTATAAACGTATAGAGGATGTTAAAGCTTACATAAAGAAACATAATGTGGTTGACGATGGTGTCTTTGATGAGTAGAGATGTTTCAGATGTATTCCTTGATGTTGGTTTCCTTTTTTCTTGCAGTGTTTTTGAAATGTTCTTGGACTTTAATAGATATGGATTTCTGCTTACTTATGTTTTAAATTAGCGGTGCTAATTAATGATTCAGTTTTCGGGTAGCTATGTTGGTGAGATAATGTAATGTTGCTGTGTTTTACGGCACTGGCTCTCTCCCTTCCCTGGAGCCAGTGGTCCTAAATTAGGGATGGGCGACTGCTTATAGCCCATTGAGTTGCTCACGGTGGTCGTTAAACCTCCAATCAATCAATCAATCAAAACCCGGACCCCTTACGGACGAATGATCAGAGGCCATCGCTTAGACCACTGCGCCACCGGGGCGGCCCTTTAATGAATGTTTTCAAATTGAACATAATAGTAAGAATGGAAAACTTATTCCCACATACACCATCAGTGTTGATGAAAACTGACTGAAATCTGTGTCATCGCCCTGGTGGTGCAGAAGGTCTAAGCACTGGCCTATGGCCATTCTTCCGAGAAGGGTCCAGGTTCAAATCCCGGTGAGGCATGGATGTTGTTTGTCTTATGTCACTGGCTCTCTCCCTTCCCTGGAACCAGTGGCCCTAAATTAGGGACAAGAGACTGCTTATAGCTTACTGAGTTGCTTACGGTGGTCGTTAAACCTTCAATAAAGAAAAAAAATTGTGTCAAATATAATTTGTTAGTAAATACTCATTTTTTAAAATCATTTTTGTACAATTTTCTAACTGTTTATCATGTTATGTTACATTAATGCCTACCACACTGCTAAAGATGTTTAATAAATATAATAATGTTAAGGATAACATTTTTTCTCCCTGATTGGAGAAGGGGTCGTTAAATGGCTGAAAAAAGCAAAAATTTCTTGCCGCCTGGCATGTAAAAAATATTTAGGGAGAACACTAGTGCTATTCTCCTACATGGGACAGTGCCTAAAGTTAAGAGTAGCTAAGGTTATATACTATAACCTTAGCTACTGTTGGCTTTTCAGTTATCCCAAACGCATCTCGCATCAGAAAGCCTGGATTAATGATATAAAAACTGGCACGGAATTTCTAAAAAAAATTAAAGTTCACGGAAATTCTGCTTCACATTTGTCCACTTGTATCGCGTACGATATGTAATAAAAATGATAAAACGTTGATAAACGGATAGACTCAGAATATTCAGCACAGGTCAGTTTTTGGACAAGTGTTGTTGAAAAGAATAATTGACGTTACTATAACCTGCAATATGGCTTTCCGTGGCCATCGGGAAGTATTAGGCGATAATAATGCTGGAAATGATCTATCTATAATTAAGCTTCTCAGCAAATATGACTCAATTCTTAATCAGTTGATGGAAAAGAAAATGAAATATTTGAGTTCAACGTAACAAAACGATACTACTGAAATTAAGAAGGAAATTATAATAGAAATTAAAGAGGCACGGTTCTACTCTACCATTCTAGATACACCGCAAGACGTAAGAAAAGATGAACAAATGAGCCAAATATTTAGATACATCACAGTCATAATACAACGAAAATGGATCTCCAATGGAAATTAAAATTAACGAAAGATTTTTAGGTTTTTGAAATGCGAAGAGAGGACTTCGGCCCTCTCTTCGCAGCTATGAGATTTTAAAAATGTTGGGAGACCTTTTGATATTGTTGTTATTGTGTGTTTACTGGAACACAAAATATTCGAAATAGTTAGCAATATGTCAAAACTTCTGCAGTCAAGGGACGCAGAATTATTAAAAGCAGCTGACGTGCTACAATCAGCCAGTGAAAAACTCTGAATTCAAGAGGAGAATTCTAAGATATTAAAAACACTTTTTTTTTAGGTTTAACGACCACCATGAGCAACTCAATGGGCTATAAGCAGTCGGCCGTCCCTAATTTAGGGTCACTGGTTCCAGGGAAGGGAGAGAGCCAGTGCCGTAAGACAAACACAACATCCATGCCTGACCGGGATTCGAACCCGGACCCCTTACGGACGAATGATCAGAGGCCATCGCTTAGACCACTGCGCCACCGGGGCGGCTAAAAACACTTCATCTATTCTTGCCAACACATGGAGTGTTGAAGATAAATTTAACGAAACACGGTCGCATCACTCAAAAAAGTTATTTGATTAAATAAATCAAGACAGTAGATTACACAACCCCAAAGAGACTTTCAATATTGTATTTTTTTGCAACTATAGAAATCCCCATTTCTCAAATAAAATTCAATTTTGATGGACTGAGTTCGGTAGCAAAGAATATTCCTTTCTTGCAGTCATCTGAATTGTTAAATGGAAATATAAGGAATTATTCCAGTCAGCTGAGTCTTTAGGTTGCAGTACATAAATGATTTATCTAGTGATTTTTCGTCACCAGTACTTTCGTTTAGAAATGCTATGCGCAACCAGTTAAGAAATATATCTGGTGGCTCTGTAAAAGACCTTATGGAGCAAATATATTTAAAAACCAGTACAATATTACCCAGTGTTCTGGACCTTGCAACAGCGTTGAAAATATTTTTTTGACAATCCCAGTGACTGTGGGTACAGCACAACGGTCGTTCTCGAAGTTGAAGTTAATCAAAAACTACCTTCGGTCATCGCACACTTAAAGTAGACTTGATCGACTTGCGATGATAAGCATTGAGAATGACCGAGCCAGTAAACTAGACTTAAAGAAACTGATTGAAATATTCGCTAAGAAGAACGTTAGAAGGGAATCCAGATTTTAGTAATGTAAGTTTTTTTCATTTTGTGAAGTATGCTTGCTTCTTGAATTTAAAAGATATGACAATAAACAATATCGCTGAAGTATTTAAAACTAGGAAAATGCAAACACTTGTTTTTCCTCTTTCTCAAAAGTTATTGTATTAAAGAATTAAACAGCTTTTAAGGAAGTTCGAAACCATTTTTTTTTATTGGAGGTTTAACGACCACCGTGAGCAACTCAATGGGCTATAAGCAGTCGCCCGTCCCTAATTTAGGGTCACTGGTTCCAGGGAAGGGAGAGAGCCAGTGCCGTAAGAAAAACACAAGATATATATCCAACCGGGATTTGAACCCGGACCCCGTTCGGACGAATGATCAGAGGCCACCGCTTAGACCACTGCGCCACCGGGGCGGCAAGTTCGAAACCATACTCTCAAAGATCAGTATTTGTTTTTACTTGATTTGATATCGTGGACATTTGCCATTTAAAGATTTTGCTCTTTTTTACCTGAGTACTAAGCCTATTGAGGATACTTACCGTAATAAGTGATCACATAATTAAAAGCATTACTAAAGAGATCATGGAATCAATATCTATTCTGTCCTGGTGGCGCAGTGGTCTAAGCGATGGCCTCTGATCATTCGTCCAAAAGGGGTTCAAATTCCGGTGAGGCGAGGATGTTCTGTTTTTCTTATGGCACTAACTCTCTCCCTTCCCTGGAACCAATGAGTTGCTCATTGTGATCAATTAAACCTCCAATCAAGAAAAAAATCTGTATTTTTACTACAGCAAAGTTAAATATTTACCCTCAAATTTACCATGTTGTAGGTTCCGTTAAGAATATTCCGGGGGGAGGGGGCAGATTTTGCGTTACTAAACTGGTGCTCAGATAATTTCTTTTTGCCTACAAACTTGTTCTCTTCATAAGTTATTGGAAGTACTTATTTTGGCATAAATTAGCTTAGTGCAAATTTTGCTATGCTCTCAACCTTTGTTATGGTCTTTTCTTCCTAATCTGTCAAAAACTATACAAAATTCAGAAATAAAATTCTACTTGTCATGTGTGACTGCATTACAAAAATGAACAAGCCGCATCTGGAAACCACTTGCAGTGTGGTGACTCATTCTTGTTACCATGACAGATCAATATTTCCTGGTGAATTTCAATTAGTTGTCATCTTTAATTGGGCTTCTTTCTAAGCTGCGAAATAAGAATGCCATGACAGACAGCAATACATTTCCATAAAGGCGTTGGAGCTAAAATTTGTTAGGTTTCCCTATTTTTTACCTGCTGACTATTTTTACAGTTCGCATAGTAGGACGGAAAGACAGTGGCCTGGGAAAATCTCACCTGTTTCCCAAGGGTTATTACCTAGTTTCTTACATCATGGTTGCTTTGCTCTGTGACTGCCCTGCAGATTATTTTGCAGCACTGTGATATCAGTTTCTCAATCTTAATGAACTTCACCACACCTGAGTCTTCCGTACAGTGTTAATGAAGATACGTGTTATTCTTGAATATATATATATATATATATATATATATATCATCATCATCATCATTGTCAACCATTATCAATCCACTGCTGGACGAAGGTCTCCCCAAGTTTCCTCCACAACGGTCTGTCTTGTGCCAGTCTCCTCCATGTCACTCCCGCATACTTTCGAATTTCATCCACCCATCTTCCATGTGGTCTTCTTCTGGGTCTTTTCCTGTCCCTTGGAATCCAATCTAAAATTTCGGCTGTCCATCGATGGTCTGTTCTTCTGGCAGTATGTCCAGCCCATTGCCATTTCAGGGATTTAACTCTGATCATGATGTCTTCCACTCTTGTCATTTTTCGGATCTACGTTTTCCTCTTCTTATCTCTCCTGGTTACACCAAGCATGCACCTCTCCATGCTCCTTTGAGTTGTCTGCAGCCTTTGTATGTCTCTTTTAGCTAAGGTCCACGTCTCTGCACCATACGTAAGCACTGGAAGGATGCATTGATCAAACACTTTTCTTTTAAGACATAATGGCATATTGCTCTTGAAAATTATGCTGTTTCTTCCAAAAGCTCTCCAGGCAAGTTTTGTACGCCGATTAATTTCTTCACCAATGTGACCCTCACTTGATATCTGCTGTCCAAGATAATTGTACGTGTCTGTTATCTCCAGCTTTTCTAAATCAATCGATAAATCTTCATTTCTTGTAAAAGCATTGTACATCACTTTTGTCTTCTGAAAGTTCATTTTTAATCCTACTTCTTTACTCTTGTCAGCAAGTTCCTGGATCATACTCTGTAGCTCTGATGGGGTAGTTGCAAAAATGACTACGTCATCAGCAAAACGAAGGTGGGTTAGATAATCTCCATTAATCTTTATCCCTTTGTTTTCCCAGTTCAGTGATTGAAAGACATTTTCCAATGTGGCATTAAAGAGCTTCGGAGATATGGTGTCACCTTGTCTCACTCCTTTTCCAATTTTTATGTGTGTTGTATTTTCAAACAGCCGAATCTTTGCACTTGCATTTTCATAGATGTTATTAATAATATTAATGTATGCATCTTCAATACCGCAGGATTTCAGAGCCATTGCAACTGCTGATGGTTTCACCGAATCAAAGGCTTTTTCATAATCGATAAAAGCCATGCACAATGGAAGCTCATATTCCCTCGCTCTTTCAATTAGTTCTCTCAGTACGTGGATATGATCTATTGTGCTGTAGCCACTCCTGAATCCAGCTTGTTCTCTCGGTTGAGCCATGTCCAGTGTCACCTTCAAGCGGTGTGAAAGAACTTTAGTTAAGATTTTATAAACCACTGATAGGAGGCTGATAGGTCTGTAGTTCCCGAGATCCTCAATGTCACCTTTTTTATGTAGCAAGATCATTGTAGCGTTGTTCCAATCCTCAGGAATTTTCCCTTCATTAAGGCATCGAGTGAAAATTTGGGCGAGTACTGTTTCGATTTCTCCACTTGCTTCTTGTATGATGTCTACAGTAATTCCATCTTCTCCTGGAGCTTTTCCCCGCTTCATGTTCTTGATTGCATGTGCAACTTCTGCTGGAAGGACTGGAAGAACTCTGGTACTGGTACCTTTCATGATGACTGGAGTACATGTATCATCCCTTTCATATAATTTGGAGTAGAAATCTTTCACTCTTGTCAAAATTTCGCCTCTATTTCTTGTTACAGAACCATCTTCTTTTCTCAGTGCCATAATCTGTTTTTTCCCCTTACTGAGATGTCCCTTTGCTATCTTTAGGCTTTGGTTGTTTTCAATTGCTTTCCTTACTAGTTCACAGTTGAATTTCCTTACGTCTTCAGTAATACTTTTTCGTACTGTCTTGCATAGCTCTATATATTCCACTTTGGAAGTCACATCTTCTTTAGTTGTCCTCATCACTCTTCTTTTTGCATCAACATTTTGGTTTTTCCTGATAATTTGTTCACATGCAATTTGTTCTTAGACCCAGCTAATTTTGTTGCTGTTTCCATAAGAGCTTTGATTACTTTTCTGTTAACTTCAGAAATATCCACTTCTTCCGATGTTAGGCCTTCTAAAGCAGAGAATCTGTTCTTCAGTTCCAATTTGAAGGTATTATGGTGTTTTTTAAGGTTGGTTGTGTCAATACATTTTGTTTGTTTTATGAGCTTGCTACGTTCGAGTTTAGTGTTGAGGTGCATCTTACATCTCACCAATCTATGGTCACTGCCTGTGTTGAACTTGTTTAGCACACTGCAGTCTTCTATGACGAATGTTTTGTTACACATAATAAAATCAATTTCACTTGTCGTCCCATTTGGATGTCTCCATGTCCATTTCCTGTGTGGCTTTTTCTTGAAAAAAAGAGTTCAAGATGAAAAACCCTTCTGCCTCTGCAAACTCTACGAGAGTATTTCCACGCTGGTTTCTGTTGCCGTGACCGAATTTACCTACTGAAGTTTCATTCTGTTGCCGTTGCCCTATTTTTGCATTGAAATCTCCCATAATTATCTTCAAGTGCTGCTTACCTTTATTATTTAGATCACGAATTTCCTCATAACATTCTTCAATTTCTTCTTCAGCATGACTTGTGGTGGGTGCATAAGTTTGAATAATCTGAGCCTGGTATCTTCTTGAGAGTTGGATAACGAGTCGTGCAGCTCTGTCAGAGGAACTTTCAACTTCTACAACTTTATCCTTCAGTTTCTTGTTTATTATAAATCCAACACCACTAGTTCTGCCAGTATCTGTCCCACGATAGTAGAAGAGATGTCCACTTTTCAGTTCAATGAGATCTTCTCCTTTTCTTCTTACCTCACTTAGCCTGACGATGTCCCACTTGATCCTTTGTAGTTCCTCTTCCAATTCAAGAAGCCTTGAATCAGAAGATAGGGAGCGTCCGTTGTACGTAGCCAAGGTCAGCATCAGATGGCAGCCTAGTCCGGTCCTCCGGGGATTCTTAGCACCCTCTGCCTTCATGTCGCACTGGCCGCTGCCTTGGCCAGGTACATTCCAGCTGCCGGAGACTGAGGGCCAAGATTTAAGTTGTGGAGTCATTTTGGAGGGGTTTGGCCATAACTCACCACGCTGGCCAAGCGGGTTGGTGAGTGTGGGATAGCATTTCCTCTAATCCCGATGGTATAGTTATACCGCTATTGGCGGTCGTCAGAGCCCCTTTAGTGGGAACAGGATGTAACACGAGAAGGCGGGGTTGACATTTGTCAAGGAGAGGCTGTGATGTTACGCATCACCTGACCTTACATCCCATATATATATATATATATATATATATTTGTTTAATTTTTTTAGAAGCCAGAATTTTTATGATGTATTTTATTGTGGTAATGTGTCACTTTAATTGCAGGTACTTTGGGGGAATAAATCCTTTGTGTAAATGTAAGGAAGAAAAAGGAAGAAACTATGCTGAAGTGAACCCAAAAATTACGAAGCTATGTAACGGTGAAAGAGCACAATAGTTGCTTGAAGGATGTAAGGCAATAAGTGACACATAATTAGAGGAAAAAAACATTGTCACTATGTGTATATTTATAAATAACATTGGGTACGAAATAAGTTGATCCATATAATAGTTGGAAAAATGTACTTCACCCAATCAATTGTTTTGTTTTTCCGAAAAAATAAAGAATGAAATCCATTTGATTCAGTACTTTTTCCTACATATTTAAGTTTCAATTATGTATCTATTATTTTCGTAATGGTAGTCCTAAATCTTAAGAATCAGATATGTTACTTTTTTTATCCGAGCACATGGAAAAATGTGTTGGTAAATATTTTCTAGTTCTCAGCATATGCATGATTTATTTTAAAAAATACTAATGATTCACCATTGTCTTCAAACCAACTGCTATACACCATTATCTCTGTAGTTCTGACATCCGTTTGTTATACTTGCGAACAACTTGCACTTTGGTTTTGCAACTTACCCAAAATAAACTGCGATTCTCACACCAGAAGTTGTGTATTTTGTAGGGACAAAAAAAAAGCTAAAAATGTGGTTCACATTGTGTTGTCATGCGGTAATTAATTGATTTAGTTGTCCTTTTTTTTTTTTTTTTTTTTTTTTGATTGGAGGTTTAACGACCACCGTGAGCAACTCAATGGGCTATAAGCAGTCGCCCGTCCCTAATTTAGGGTCACTGGCTCCAGGGAAGGGAGAGAGCCAGTGCCGTAAGACAAACACAACATCCATGCCTCGCCGGGATTCGAACCCGGACCCCTTCCGGACGAATGATCAGAGGCCATCGCTTAGACCACTGCGCCACCGGGGCGGCAGTTGTCCTTTGGAAAACTCCAAGGAAGCTAAAGCAATAATTTGTTCTTGATTTTCAGTGATGTGAATGGTTTTAATGTTTTGCACAGGACTTAATGCTCACTTACTCTGCCGCCCCGGTGGCGCAGTGGTCTAAGGCGCTGGCCTCTGGTCATTCGTCCGTAAAGGGTCCGGGTTCGAATCCCGGTCAGGCATGGATGTTGTGTTTGTCTTACGGCACTGGCTCTCTCCTCCCTGGAACCAGTGACCCTAAATTAGGGACGAGCGACTGCTTATAGCCCATTGAGTTGCTCACGGTGGTCGTTAAACCTCCAGTCAAAAAAGTCACTCACTCTGTGGCAGCAGATGGACCAACATCGCTAATGCTTCCAGAGGATGACACTGACTCTCTCCCTTCCCTGGAACCAATGAGTTGCTCATTGTGATCAATTAAACCTCCAATCAAGAAAAAAAAATCTGTATTTTTACTACAGCAAAGTAAAATATTTACCCTCAAATTTACCATGTTGTAGGTTCCGTTAAGAAAATTCCGGGGGTAGGGGGCAGATTTTGCGTTACTAAACTGGTGCTCAGATAATTTCTTTTTGCCTACAAACTTGTTCTCTTCATAAGTTATTGGAAGTGCTTATTTTGGCATAAATTAGCTTAGTGCAAATTTTGCTATGCTCTCAACCTTTGTTATGGTCTTTTCTTCCTAATCTGTCAATAACTATACAAAATTCAGAAATAAAATTCTACTTGTCATGGGTGACTGCATTACAAAAATGAACAAGCCACATCTGGTCACCACTTGCAGTGTGGTGACTCATTCTTGTTACCATGACAGATCAATATTTCCTGGTGAATTTCAATTAGTTGTCATCTTTAATTGGGCTTCTTTCTAAGCTGCGAAACAAGAATGCCATGACAGACAGCAATACATTTCCATAAAGGCGTTGGAGCTAAAATTTGTTAGGTTTCCCTATTTTTTACCTGCTGACTATTTTTACAGTTCTCATAGTAGGACGGAAAGACAGTGGCCTGGGAAAATCTCACCTGTTTCCCATGGGTTATTACCTAGTTTCTTACATCATGGTTGCCTTGCTCTGTGACTGCCCTGCAGATTATTTTGCAGCACTGTGATATCAGTTTCTCAGTCTTAATGAACTTCACCACACCTGAGTCTTCCGTACAGTGTTAATGAAGATACGTGTTATTCTATTGTGTGTATATATATATATATATATATATATATATATATATATGGGATGTAAGGTCAGGTGATGCGTAACATCACAGCCTCTCCTTGACAAATGTCAACCCCGCCTTCTCGCGGTGCATCCTGTTCCCACTAAAGGGGCTCTGACGACCGCCCATAGCGGTATAACTATACCATCGGGATTAGAGGAAATTCTATCCCACACTCACCAACCCGCTTGGCCAGCGTGGTGAGTTATGGCCAAACCCCTCCAAAATGACTCCACAACTTAAATCTTGGCCCTCAGTCTCCGGCAGCTGGAATGTACCTGGCCAAGGCAGCGGCCAGTGCGACATGAAGGCAGAGGGTGCTAAGAATCCCCGGAGGACCGGACTAGGCTGCCATCTGATGCTGACCTTGGCAACGTACAATGGACGCTCCCTATCTTCTGATTCAAGGCTTCTTGAATTGGAAGAGGAACTACAAAGGATCAAGTGGGACATCGTGGGGCTAAGTGAGGTAAGGAGAAAAGGAGAAGATCTCATTGAACTGAAAAGTGGACATCTCTTCCACTATCGTGGGACAGATACTGGCAGAACTAGTGGTGTTGGATTTATAATAAACAAGAAACTGAAGGATAAAGTGGTAGAAGTTGAAAGTTCCTCTGACAGAGCTGCACGACTCGTTATCCAACTATCGAGAAGATACCAGGCTCAGATTATTCAAACTTATGCACCCACCACAAGTCATCCTGAAGAAGAAATTGAAGAATTTTATGAGGAAATTTGTCATCTAAATAATAAAGGTAAGCAGCACTTGAAAATAATTATGGGAGATTTCAATGCAAAAATAGGGCAACGGCAACAGAATGAAACTTCAGTAGGTAAATTCGGTCACGGCAACAGAAACCAGCGTGGAAATACTCTCGTTGAGTTTGCAGAGGCAGAAGGGTTTTTTCATCTTGAACTCCTTTTTCAAGAAAAAGCCACACAGGAAATGGACATGGAGACATCCAAATGGGACGACAAGTGAAATTGATTTTATTATGTGTAACAAAAAATTCGTCGTAGAAGACTGCAGTGTGCTAAACAAGTTCAACACAGGTAGTGACCATAGATTGGTGAGATGTAAGATGCACCTGAACACTAAACTTGAACGTGGCAAGCTCATAAGACAAACAAAATCTATTGACATAACCAACCTTAAAAAACACCATAATACCTTCAAGTTGGAACTGAAGAACAGGTTCTCTGCTTTAGAAGGCCTAACATCGGAAGAAGTGGACATCTCTGAAGTTAACAGAAAAGTAACCAAAGCTCTTATGGAAACAGCAACAAAATTAGCTGGGTCTAAGAACAAGTTGCATGTAAATAAATTATCAGGAAAAACGAAAATGTTGATGCAAAAAAGAAGAGAGATGAGGACAACTAAAGAAGATGTGACTTCCAAAGTGGAATATATAGAGCTATGCAAGACAGTACGAAAAAGTATCACTGAAGACGTAAGAAAATTCAACTGTGAACTAGTGAGGAAAGCAATTGAAAACAACCAAAGCCTAAAGATAGCAAAGGGACATCTCAGTAAGGGAAGAAAACAGATTATGGCACTGAGAAAAGAAGATGGTTCTGTAACAAGAAATAGAGGCGAAATTTTGACAAGAGTGAAAGATTTCTACTCCAAATTATATGAAAGGGATGATACATGCACTCCAGACATCATGAAAGATACCAGTACCAGAGTTCCTCCAGTCCTTCCAGCAGAAGTTGCACATGCAATCAAGAACATGAAGCGGGGAAAAGCTCCAGGAGAAGATCGAATTACTGTAGACATCATACAAGAAGCAAGTGGAGAAATCGAAACAGTACTCGCCCAAATTTTCACTCGATGCCTTAATGAAGGAAAGATTCCTGAGGATTGGAACACCGCTACAATGATCCTGCTACATAAGAAAGGTGACATTGAGGATCTCGGAAACTACAGACCTATCAGCCTCCTATCAGTAGTTTATAAAATCTTCACTAAAGTTCTTTCACACCGCTTGAAGGTAACACTGGACATGGCTCAACCGAGAGAACAAGCTGGATTCAGGAGTGGCTACAGCACAATAGATCATATCCATGTGCTGAGAGAACTAATTGAAAGAGCGAGGGAATATGAACTTCCACTGTGCATGGCTTTTATCGATTATGAAAAAGCCTTTGATTCGGTGAAACCATCAGCAGTTACAATGGCTCTGAAAACCTGCGGTATTGAAGATGCATACATTAATATTATTAATAACATCTATGAAAATGCAAGTGCAAAGATTAGGCTGTTTGAAAATACAACACACATAAAAATTGGAAAGGGAGTGAGACAAGGTGACACCATATCTCCAAAGCTCTTTAATGCCACATTGGAGGGTGTTTTTCAGTCACTGAGCTGGGAAAACAAGGGGATAAAGATTAATGGAGATTATCTAACCCACCTTCGTTTTGCTGATGACGTAGTCATTTTTGCAACTAGCCCATCAGAGCTGCAGAGTATGATCCAGGAACTTGCTGACAAGAGTAAAGAAGTGGGATTAAAAATGAACTTTCAGAAGACAAAAGTGATGTTCAATGCTTTTACAAGAAATGAAGATTTATCGATTAATGGAGAAAAGCTGGAGATAACAGACACGTACATTTATCTTGGACAGCAGATATCAAGTGAGGGTCACATTGATGAAGAAATTAATCATCGCACAAAACTTGCCTGGAGAGCTTTTGGAAGAAACAGCATAATTTTCAAGAGCAATATGCCATTATGTCTTAAAAGAAAAGTGTTTGATCAATGAATCCTTCCAGTGCTTACGTATGGTGCAGAGACGTGGACCTTAACTAAAAGAGACATACAAAGGCTGCAGACAACTCAAAGAAGCATGGAGAGGTGCATACTTGGTGTAACCAGGAGAGATAAGAAGAGGAACTCGTGGATCCGAAAATGACAAGAGTGGAAGACATCATGATCAGAGTCAAATCCCTGAAATGGCAATGGGCTGGACATACTGCCAGAAGGACAGATCATCGATGGACAGCCGAAATTTTAGATTGGATTCCAAGGGACAGGAAAAGACCCAGAAGAAGACCACATGGGAGATGGGTGGATGAAATTCGAAAGTATGCAGGGGTGACATGGAGGAGACTGGCACAAGACAGACCGTTGTGGAGGAAACTTGGGGAGACCTTCGTCCAGCAGTGGATTGATAATGGTTGACAATGATGATGATGATGATGATATATATATTGTTTCATTTTTTCGAAGCCAGAATTTTTATGATGTATTTTATTGTGGTAATGTGTCACTTTAATTGCAGGTACTTTGTGGGAATAAATCCTTTGTGTCAAAGTAAGGAAGAAAAAGGAAGAAACTATGCTGAAGTGAACCTAAAAATTACGAAGCTATGTAACGGTGAAAGAGCACAATAGTTGATTGAAGGATGTAAGGCAATAAGTGACACATAATTAGAGAAAAAAACATTGTCACTATGTGTGTATTTATAAATAACATTGGGTACGAAATAAGTTGATCCACATAATAGTTGGAAAAATGTACTTCACCCAATCAATTGTTTTGTTTTTTTGAAAAATAAAGAATGAAATCCATTTGATTCAGTACTTTTTCCTACATATTTAAGTTTCAATTATGTATCTATTATTTTCGTAATGGTAGTCCTAAATCTTAAGAATCAGATATGTTACCTTTTTTGTCCGAGCACATGAAAAAATGTGTTGGTAAATTTTTTCTAGTTCTCAGCATCATCATCATCATCATCATTGTCAACCATTATCAATCCACTGCTGGACGATGGTCTCCCCAAGTTTCCTCCACAACGGTCTGTCTTGTGCCAGTCTCCTCCATGTCACTCCCGCATATTTACGAATTTCATCCACCCATCTCCCATGTGGTCTTTTTCTGGGTCTTTTCCTGTCCCTTGGAATCCAATCTAAAATTTCGGCTGTCCATCTATGGTCTGTCCTTCTGGCAGTATGTCCAGCCCATTGCCATTTCAGGGATTTAACTCTGATCATGATGTCTTCCACTCTCGTCATTTTTCGGATCCACGAGTTCCTCTTCTTATCTCTCCTGGTTATACCAAGCATGCACCTCTCCATGCTTCTTTGAGTTGTCTGCAGCCTTTGTATGTCTCTTTTAGTTAAGGTCCACGTCTCTGCACCATACGTAAGCACTGGAAGGATGCATTGATCAAACACTTTTCTTTTAAGACATAATGGCATATTGCTCTTGAAAATTATGCTGTTTCTTCCAAAAGCTCTCCAGGCAAGTTTTGTACGCCGATTAATTTCTTCATCAATGTGACCCTCACTTGATATCTGCTGTCCAAGATAAACATACGTGTCTGTTATCTCCAGTTTTTCTCCATCAATCGATAAATCTTCATTTCTTGTAAAAGCATTGAACATTACTTTTGTCTTCTGAAAGTTCATTTTTAATCCCACTTCTTTACTCTTGTCATCAAGTTCCTGGATCATACTCTGCAGCTCTGATGGGGTAGTTGCAAAAATGACTACGTCATCAGCAAAACGAAGGTGGGTTAGATAATCTCCATTAATCTTTATCCCTTTGTTTTCCCAGTTCAGTGATTGAAAGACATTTTCCAATGTGGCATTAAAGAGCTTCGGAGATATGGTGTCACCTTGTCTCACTCCCTTTCCAATTTTTATGTGTGTTGTATTTTCAAACAGCCGAATCTTTGCACTTGCATTTTCATAGATGTTATTAATATTATTAATGTATGCATCTTCAATACCGCAGGATTTCAGAGCCGTGGTAACTGCTGATGGTTTCACCGAATCAAAGGCTTTTTCATAATCGATAAAAGCCATGCACAATGGAAGTTCATATTCCCTCGCTCTTTCAATTAGTTCTCTCAGTACGTGGATATGATCTATTGTGCTGTAGCCACTCCTGAATCCAGCTTGTTCTCTCGGTTGAGCCATGTCCAGTGTTACCTTCAAGCGGTGTGAAAGAACTTTAGTGAAGATTTTATAAACCACTGATAGGAGGCTGATAGGTCTGTAGTTCCTGAGATCCTCAATGTCACCTTTTTTATGTAGCAGGATCATTGTAGCATTGTTCCAATCCTCAGGAATCTTCCCTTCATTAAGGCATCGAGTGAAAATTTGGGCGAGTACTGTTTCAATTTCTCCACTTGCTTCTTGTATGATGTCTATAGTAATTCCATCTTCTCCTGGAGCTTTCCCCCGCTTCATGTTCTTGATTGCATGAGCAACTTCTGCTGGGAGGACTGGAAGAACTCTGGTACCTTTCATGATGTCTGGAGTACATGTATCATCCCTTTCATATAATTTGGAGTAGAAATCGTTCACTCTTGTCAAAATTTCGCCTCTATTTCTTGTTATAGAACCATCTTCTTTTCTCAGAGCCATAATCTGTTTTCTTCCCTTACTGAGATGTCCCTTTGCTATCTTTAGGCTTTGGTTGTTTTCAATTGCTTTCCTCACTAGCTCACAGTTGAATTTCCTTACGTCTTCAGTGATACTTTTTCGTGCTGTCTTGCATAGCTCTATATATTCCACTTTGGAAGTCACATCTTCTTTAGTTGTCCTCATCACTCTTCTTTTTTGCATCAACATTTTGGTTTTTCCTGATAATTTGTTTACATGCAACTTGTTCTTAGACCCAGCTAATTTTGTTGCTGTTTCCATAAGAGCTTTGGTTACTTTTCTGTTAACTTCCGAAATATCCACTTCTTCCGATGTTAGGCCTTCTAAAGCAGAGAATCTGTTCTTCAGTTCCAACTTGAAAGTATTATGGTGTTTTTTAAGGTTGGTTATGTTAATACGTTTTGTTTGTCTTATGAGCTTGCCACGTTTCAGTTTAGTGTTGAGGTGCATCTTACATCTCACCAATCTATGGTCACTACCTGTGTTGAACTTGTTCAGCACACTGCAGTCTTCGATGACGAATTTTTTGTTACACATAATAAAATCAATTTCACTTGTCGTCCCAATTGGATGTCTCCATGTCCATTTCCTGTGTGGCTTTTTCTTGAAAGAGGAGTTCAAGATGAAAAACCCTTCTGCCTCTGCAAACTCAACGAGAGTATTTCCACGCTGGTTTCTGTTGCCGTGACCGAATTTACCTACTGAAGTTTCATTCTGTTGCCGGTGCCCTATTTTTGCATTGAAATCTCCCATAATTATCTTCAAGTGCTGCTTACCTTTATTATTTAGATGACGAATTTCCTCATAAAATTCTTCAATTTCTTCTTCAGGATGACTTGTGGTGGGTGCATAAGTTTGAATAATCTGAGCCTGGTAGCTTCTCGATAGTTGGATAACGAGTCGTGCAGCTCTGTCAGAGGAACTTTCAACTTCTACCACTTTATCCTTCAGTTTCTTGTTTATTATAAATCCAACACCACTAGTTCTGCCAGTATCTATCCCACGATAATAGAAGAGATGTCCACTTTTCAGTTCAATGAGATCTTCTCCTTTTCTCCTTACCTCACTTAGCCCGACGATGTCCCACTTGATCCTTTGTAGTTCCTCTTCCAATTCAAGAAGCCTTGAATCAGAAGATAGGGAGCGTCCGTTGTAGGTAGCCAAGGTCAGCATCAAATGGCAGCCTAGTCCGGTCCTCCGGGGATTCTTAGCACCCTCTGCCTTCATGTCGCACTGGCCGCTGCCTTGGCCAGGTACATTCCAGCTGCCGGAGACTGAGGGCCAAGATTTAAGTTGTAGAGTCATTTTGGAGGTGTTTGGCCATAACTCACCACGCTGGCCAAGCGGGTTGGTGAGTGTGGGATAGCATTTCCTCTGATCCCGATGGTATAGTTATACCGCTATTTGCGGTCGTCAGAGCCCCTTTAGTGGGAACAGGATGCACCACGAGAAGGCGGGGTTGACATTTGTCAAGGAGAGGCTGTAATGTTACGCATCACCTGACCTTACATCCCTGCATATGCATGATTTATTTTAAAAAATACTAATGATTCACCATTGTCTTCAAACCAACTGCTATACACCATTATCTCTGTAGTTCTGACATCCGTTTGTTATACTTGCGAACAACTTGCACTTTGGTTTTGCAACTTACCCAAAATAAACTGCGATTCTCACACCAGAAGTTGTGTATTTTGTAGGGACAAAAAAAAAAAAGCTAAAAATGTGGTTCACATTGTGTTGTCATGCCGTAATTAATTGATTTAGTTGTCCTTTGGAAAACTCCAAGGAAGCTAAAGCAATAATTTGTTCTTGATTTTCAGTGATGTGAATGGTTTTAATGTTTTGCACAGGACTTAATGCTCACTCACTCTGTGGCAGCAGATGGACCAACATCGCTAATGCTTCCAGAGGATGACCATGGAGACGGCAGAAAGCCCTTGAGGCACTCTGTTGGGGAAAAGCAGAGGTGTGGTAAAGGGATTAGCCAGCATGTGTTGTAAGCATTGAGTTGAGGCAAGATGTACGAATGAGATAGAATGGCATAAATAACAATGATAGCAAGTTTGATATACATAATGTAAATAGGTTATTAGAGTTTAGTTAAAATTGTGTGTCTTTTAGTACCTGGTTTGGATGTGTGTGTGATCTTGGCGGTATGTCATATGTTTGTGAAGTGCATGTATGTTTAATGGGTTTCCTGAGTTGCCTAAGTTTAGATTTAAGTGTTAGTAAAAGAATTCAAGTTCAGTGTAAAATATTTTTCAAGTTATGGTGAACTTTGGGTTATCCCAAGAATGCTTATCATTTTCAACTAGATTACTAAATTTTATCATAATGGAACAACTACCCAAAGACTCATTTTAAATCAGCTCAGAACACCAGAGCAACTTTTATTTTTCAAAACACAGGAACTGTGTGGTGACTACTCTTGAACAGTTCTGACTTTTAACAAACAATCATTGAACTAGATGTACAACTTTTTGTTCTCCTTAAAATGTAAATTTGTTTGTTTTTCATATTTTAAATTTCAGCTATTCCAATATTAAGTGAGTTGAAAGATTTAATAAATTAATCAGGACATTTGTATATTTAAATTTAATCTTATATACTTACATAATCTTGAGCAACGTTTGAATTACCCAGTGGTCCGCTGGCCATTGGCCATTAAAACTTAGATTGGACCACTGAACTTATTTTATTGACTTTACTGGCCCAGATGGCCAATAAGTTTTTTTTCTCAAGTTAAAAAATGAATTTTTATTTTACCTTGCTGTGTGGTTTTCTTTTTAGGCTGCAAACTTATGGTAGGTTTTAAAACAAATATGGGATATAATTCCATTGAAATGATACGTTATTTTTTACATAAATTGTAAATGTCTTGATTTTTATTTTATTTTTTTCGGACCAGTAGTCATTTTGGTGGACCAGTGGTTTGCAAATTCTAGTGGTCCGCTGGGCCAGTAGAGGATCTAGTTCTAATTCTAACACTGATCTTGAGGAATGGTTCCTTTCTGGCTTTTTTCGTTCTTTCCCCAATCCTCTTGAATTTGACTTTTGCCAAATGGCATGTTAAAAAAATACAAATTAAATGTGGGGTCCCAAAAGATGCGCACAATTTGTAATTATGGGACTTTTTTTTTTCTTCTGTTGTTTTTTTTTGCGGTAATTTACGTGTTACAGCACTGCCAACAGTAAAACTACATAGCATAGGCATCAGAACCCCCCCCAGATTTTCAGAGTCGGGGATCCTCGTATGTATACATATATAATGTGTGTATGTGTGATCGTACTTCCCCAGATTTTAAAACGTGGTTACGTCACTGCTACATAGTACATAATGCATAATTGTTTCTCAGGTGAAAATGAATTGACAGTATGGGATAACATATTTCTTACTCATTTATAAGCAAGTTCAGTGGTATTTGTATTTTGACCATTTCGTTAGACTGAGTTGCATCCTGGTGATGACCGTATTCGAAATCTTTATATAAATGTACATCGATCAGCCACAACATTAAAATTACCTTATGGCAACTGTATTCCTTGGCGGAGATGGTGCCTTTCAACAAGACTGCTCCATGCCACACTGCGTAGAAAGTGTTGGAATGGTTCCAAGAACATAACGAGGAATTCCTTTTAAAGCCACGGCCCCAAATTTGCCAGATGTGAATCAACGAGGAATTCGCTATACTTGCCATGGCCCCCAATCCTATTGAACAGTTATGGTTTCAGTTGGAGGAAAGAGTACGAGCAGCATCACCTCAACAGCAATTTACGAGAACTGGGATCTTCTGTTGCAGTCATGTTACCAAAAGAGACCTGTCAACATCTCGTTGAGTTTGTCTCATCAGGTGAGAGGAGGACATACATTATATTAGGTAGGTGATTTTAATGTTTTGGCTGATTGGTGTATATATTACACTGTATTTTATAGAGTTTGTACAAATTATGAACACAAAAAACTCAAATAACAAATGCACATTATAGATAAGGGAAAACATTGACACATGCAATTTTGAAAAAATAAGAGGGAAAAAAATATAACTGAACAGCTTTGAGTGAGTAGTTGAAAGAGTGAACTGTTTCTATATGCATAATATGCAGGTTAGCTTATTTTGAATGAGAGAGGGCTTAAACCCAGACAAATTGGGCTTGTGAAGCCCTAATTAGACCAAAAAATTTATTATTAAACAATGATTAAAAAACGGTCATTAAACCAAATCTAAAAAACTGTGGTTTAACATTTTTCTAAAAAAATTGTCTTTGCACCGTATTTATTTAACAGGCTTTGTCATGTTTTTTATTAAAAATACGGTTTATCTACCGTAACAAATTTTTGGTTGATCTACCGTGTTAGGCCACATTTTCTGGTAGTTTGACCGTTTTTTATTTCCCGGTCATTAGACCGTTAATGGACATTACGGTTGGTACTGTAAAATTACGGTACTGTAAATAAAAAAGCTGTCTTTGCACCACATTTATTTAACAGGCTTCGCCATGTTTTTTATTAAAAATACGGTTTATCTACCGTGTTAGGCCACTTTTTCTGGTAGTTTGACCGTTTTTTATTTCCCGGTCATTAGACCGTTAATGAACATTATGGTATGGTACTGTAAAATTACGGTTTATTGACCGGCCAAAGAAAATGTAGCTCAAATCCTTAGTCACATAAGTATTTGTTTAAGAAACAATATTTTGTTCCCCTTTGAAAGAATTAGACATATTTTACCTTTACTAACCCTTAAATTTCCAATGTAAGGTTATTTCAAAGAGATTAAATATAAATAGTGGTTTGATATTGTTTGTGTGGTATATGAAAGCATTTCAAGAGTGACGCCACATTTATGTTTTAACTATGGATATATCTATACATTTTTGGGTTTAATGTTTTTTGTTATCGCGTAATTTGTTTCAATAATTCCACTGAAGCCGAAGTAGAATTTTGTTTTCCAAATCAGTGGAGTACTAACGTTTTGTAGAAATTAAACCTATTTGATTTCCAGCGAGAGTTTTGGTATTTCGGAATGTATCTGTGATTCTGATATTCTTATTAGCTGCAGCAGATATAATGTTTTACATTGTGCCTTCTGTTTGTTCAAGCATGTAGGGAGTTGTTTCGAGGAGGTTACAGGTTGAACAGAGATGTGATTTCCATATATTTCAAGTAGGAGAGTTTGGATGGTATGTCCTGGGAAAAAGTCCAAAAGTCCTGTAATTCTGTGATTGAAAAAGTGTACGAACCATGAATTTACTTTCTCACTGTTGTTTACATCATTGAACTTCCTTGTGGTCCCGCAAGTGCTTTTATCTTGGTTGTACGTAAGTGCCACAGCATTAAATCATAGCATAGAAGAGTCATTTGTTTTAAAATGAAATGAACCTGGAAATTCTACTTAAGTACTCAAGGATTTTCCATTTCCTGAGCATATTAATACACCTAAATCTAAAGCATTATTACCAGCGCGTCTTTATGCAAATCGAAGCATCTGTAGGTAAAGGACTCAACGTATGAAAGTCATTAAAGCGTACAAAACATCTGATTATGAGCTCTGTTAATCCGTGTTATTCTTGAATATTTGGAAATTTTGCTCCATCATAATGGCGAAGCAAATTTCCTTTCCGACGATAAAACTTCAAAATGTGAACGTACACACAAGAACAAAGAATTCGCGAAATTCCAGACAGATCTTTCTTTGCGTAGTGACGATACTGCGACACTCATGGACATTTCGTTTCCACAGTGCAAAACTTTTATATTGTTTTGTTGATAGTTTTCCGAAATTTCTGAGAACAATTGCATTAAAGTATTCGAAATTTTGTCACACTATATAAAAGATTAGAAGTACATGTGTTTCATTTAATGAGCCTTCAAGGAGGATTTCTTTCACTTAAACTGGTCTGCCAAGTAAGATAAGAAAATACTCATTGCATGCCGATAGAAGAATATGTTCAAAATTAAGATTTAGTGGATTATGTGACAAATAGGAAAAATTCTTTTCGGTGATTGAATTAACGATATGGTTTCAAAATTTTTAAATTATTGAGGCTAACTTGAATTGACGGGTTAGGGAATCAAGCAATCTCATCATATGCACGCAGCCTGAGAAATGTATATTCTATTAAGATATTTTCTTTTAAAGTTACTTGTGAACTGAATATATTCCACCGGTTTTGAATCTAAAAGATGATTATTTTAAAACAGGATGAAGCACACACGTTATTTGACAGGTGACGCACATCTTCCGTTACGCAGGAAGAACTCACGGTTTAAGTACTTCTAAAAGTTGAAATTAAATATTTTCTTGGGATAATATATTATAGGGTACTTCCGTAAATGGAAGAAAGGACTGGGGAAAATTTTAGTTTATTGATGATAGTAAATTTAAAATATTTTTTATGTTTTATTGAGTAAAATGTACACGGGTTTTAGGAGATATCTATTGCTCTATAGGATAATGGAGCTCATGGATGCCTCTACTAAAATCCGGACAATTCAGTGGGAACTCTTGGTAATGCTGTGAAACACTTACGATATTTTTAGATGGCATATCGTGTAACGTGACGTACATAATTTACCTCTCAGCTTTTAGCAGATAGGTAAGCGAAACGAATCCCTGAATGTAAACTGATTGCTGTTTAGACTTTCTATATTATATGCAGAATGGAAATTATTCACGCACATAATATTTTAAATGCGACTAATCTCTGAAGTTAATGTTTATGAATTTACATTTTATAATGTGAAAAAAATATTGATTCCTGTCCTAGATAGCTTTTGTCAGATGGATTTGCCTTTGCGATGATGAGGTACTGGGTATCCTGTTTACAGAAATAATAAATGTTTTATGGAAAACTAGGGAATACCTCACGTCCGAAAATACAATTTCAAAATTGTATAATTGCTGTATTATCGGGCTGAATGTAGTTGATAAGTTATTGGATTTCAGAGCTGGGACGATTTGTAAGGGCAAACCAAGAAGCTTTCATCATGCGACTTTTTGTGATTTATTACCCTCACTAGTCTGCAGTATTTAGTAAAGGGATTGAAATATATTATTACTAAATGTACGAAAACTGAAATTGCCTTCACTTTGAAATAAGTTTGTTTGTAAGAGAATAAGATTCCTCAAAACCTGAATTCTTTCATTTTACTGCGTGAGTTTCTTTTTTTTTCATTCCAAAGTGGTTACTCTTCTATAATTCAGCTGCTACAAAATAAAGGAGAGAAAGACGACATATGGAATATTTCCCGTCATACGTTTTTGCATTGTCCTGCAGTATTTTGATCGCGGTGCGTCTGCGCTATATTACTCTGGAATATGCAATATTTAACGTAGCTTAGAGAACTTTTCCCACCTTTATGAGCGAAACGAAGCAAATTACTCACGAGATAAATCACAAGAATTTTAAAATAGAGAATAACGCTCTTATAACGTGCCCATGTTTATCGAGACCACGAGGTTAACACGAAAAACAGGAACTTTTATTTGGTATGAAGTTAAAGCAACTGAAAAAAAACGTGATGTCGTGTATAGAAGAAAATTTACTACACAAAATCAGTTTAATGCAAAATGGTGCGCCAGTTTACGTCGCACATTTAGTAAAGGAATTTCTTAGCACAAAACGTGGAGCAGAAAAAATAATCAGATGGCACTGTAGCAACCGGAGTTCACTTCGGTCTGCAAAACTGGAGCCCGTTGATATTTGGTGGTGGAATGATTCAAGTGCTAAGTGTACCAAGCAAGATCTTTCTTCCTACAACAACTAAAGTAAGCCTTCTGCCGCGAAGTCTGTTGCATTCCGCCGGAGAGGTTATATTTTTAGGCCAATGGAGTTATCGCAGGCTTGAATACTTTAATACCTCGTGGTGATGGACATGTTAAAGAATTGCTCTTGAGATATGTCACCAGATTAACGCAATATGTATACGTTTTCATTGATTTCACTCTAATTAAGAATTTTCAGAAGTTATATCTCTTTCGGTGATTACTTGAACTAAACTTTTCAGTTTTCAAAAAATATTTCCTTTCCAAATGATGCCTTCCGTGAAAGTCTTTTTGTACTACTTCAGACCGACGACCTGTGTTCAAACATACCTTGAATTTCAGATTTTGCATTTTTTTTAAAATATGGGTCCAATCAGGGACTTCTGTTTGTTTTCTTTTCTGCAGTTTTTCACAAAAATCGACCTTCCCTCAATTTTTAACATGTAAAACTTTTGAGATATTTAAACGCACACAATATTTGTGCAGAAAAATCAAATTAGTAACCCTTTGTTTGCCCTTGGCTACAGTGCACATCCCCATATTGAAGTTAGGTGAGTGTGATCATAGGAAAATATTTCCGAATTTAAAATATTATATGACATGTGCCGTTGGTAGCAGTGAGATTAAAATCTAACTGTATTTGTATTGCCACTAATAGTTTTCTTATAGTACAGAAAAGTTTTCATACGACCTGTCCTAAACAGTGTTCCACCTCTGGGCTTAAATAACAGGTTGTGTCTCGTGGATTCAATGCTTCCTCGTTGTATATAGAGAATCTTTACATTAAATCCAACTCACAAATAGAAATAAATTCAAAATATTGTGAGCCGGACATATACTAAACAAAAAAAAATGCCAATTATCCATGAAAGTTTCTTAAATGAATTTTCCATCTTCTGGCAATGTGGGAACCAATAAAAGGTCACACACTCACAAGAGACAATATCGGACCTCCCGACGACAATCGTCACGGAACGTTCTGTGGTGGACAATCATGACACCAAAGTAACAGGTGTGAGGTACGGCATTTCGCAATCGCCCGCAACCCCAAGAACATTACTTATGAAAGTGGAACGCCCGCCTGTAATGTATGCAGCCCCAAAGTGTCAAACAACATGAAAATGTGGGTGTCATATGACTGGGTTATTCTGCGCATACCTGGAAGGTGTCCTGCTTTGTATACGTCAGTGACTGTTAAACGTGGGTAGTGTGATACAGCGCACGGGCCTGTTCGTACGCATAAAAATATTGTGTTGTGTGTTTTAGGAAAGTGGCTTGTGACCCTCATGCTGTAGTACAGATACTGGTAAACGAGGTGATCCAGAAATACCAAGCGGAAGACACGGCTCTAACGTACATCGACGGGCGAATTGCAAGGCAGTTGTATAGCGTTTTGGGGCAACATGTGATTGGAGGTGCTGATATGTTTGAAGGACAGACATTGTGGCGTGATAGTGATGAAACGTCGGACACGTTATCTGAAAATAGTGATACACCGGGTACTCCAGAACACCATGTGACAAGCAGTTCGAGTTCTTATGAACCATCACTTTCAAAGTGAAACGTAAAAGCATTCACGAACAGTTTTTCGGACAAACCATGCAGAGTGTGAATGTGAAGGGCGCAAAAAAACCGTTGCAGCAACTGCCCGTAAATACATAATATCACCAGAAAAAGTGAGGCAAATAGTAACGGCTGATTAGAGTGGTGGTACGATGGAACACAAAACTGCACGCGCTATCCAGCATATGTACACCAAATTCCAAGACGCGCGTAACATGGGACTCTCAATTCACCACTGGCATTTAAAGTCATGGGCGAAGAAAGCAGCTAAACTAATGCGTAACCCCAATTTTAAAGCCAGCACATATTTCCTGCACAAATTCAAACGTCGCTATAAAATCTCATCACGCAATATCCCGAAGCTCGTTGCCAGGCGGATGTTACCCTTGACACGGCTATAAGGAACAGGTCATTGGAATTTGTACGAGATGTTACGGACTACATTACTGCCAATGCAATTGATGCCGACATGGTGTTCAATACAGACCAAACTCAATTTGAACACGAACTCACGTCAAACAGGACGCTATCACTGACTGGGGAGAAGACAACTGAAGCTGTTGTGCAATCCGTTGCATCGAATACCCACTCATATACCATTCAGGTATCTATGTCAATGTCAGGGCGCATTGCAAAGAAACTGTACATCTGCTTTCAGGAAGCGGTTGGTAAGATTGGCAAACGTGTTTCCGAAGCAGCACGATGTAACCAACCTCCAAATATAGAATGTAACTGCAAAACCAGTGGTAAATTGACCACAGCTCTCGTTCTGTCCTGGATGCGTAAGGTACTGGAACCAGAGCTAACAGGACCTTCCCTTCTCTGACTTGATTCGTGTTCTGGTGGAACCGACACTCGTTTGTCAGCCATAGCCTTCGGTGGCAGGGACGTCAATTTCCACACACAAAAATCATACCACCGAAAGCCACCAAATATTGCTAGCCCCTTGATGTGCATTTCTTTCGACAATACAAACTGTTTGCACGACGCATTGAAGAGTACATATGTTCTGATGAGGTGTATGACGTCAACTGCATGACAGAAACTTCATTTTCGAGTTGCATTTATTTACATACAACCAGCTGTGTGCACCACAGTACCATGCTATGCATTGCTATGCGTGGACGGCGTCCAGATACTTGCCACACGAAACGCCTCTTCCGTTCCGTAATGTGTTGGACATCAATTTTGCTGTGCGTGATATGTGCAACGCTCCTGACTGTGATTACAGTGCCGTCATTATCTGCTCGTGGTGCGGTATTCACCTTTGCTTGCAGCACTGTCTTCTCTCAACAGAGTACCATGACGTGGAGTAAGGTATGTATATGACATTTTTAACTTAATGGTGTTGTACGTTATCTCTCTCGGCATTTAGGTGCCTCATATCTAACAGGTAATTGCTGTTTGACACTTTATGGCAGCATACATTACAGGCGGGTGACCCACGTTTATAAGCCATGTTCTAGGGGCTGCGGGCGATTGCGAAAGGCCGTACTTCACACCTGTTACTTTGGTGCCGTGCTTGTCCACCACAGAACGTTCCGCGATGATTGTCGTCGGCGGGTACGATAGTTTCCCTTGTCAGAACAAATACGTTATGACCGACAAACGGCAGAATACGATTTTCCAGAACATTGAACATATGTGTATTGTGCGACAGAATTAATTTGTATGGAACGAAAAGAAAACAATTATATAGTAATAACTGGTAAATCATTTATTTTTATAAGATTAAAAAATTATGTAGCTCTATATTTAATAGCACACGCATTAGAAAGGAAAATTTCGACGCCATTTAGTGAAAATTTGCACACAAAGATCCTAACTCTACATATAATATATAATGACGTAAAATATACATATCATCATCAACATTATGGTCAGCCATTTTCAATCCGCTGCTGGACGAACGTCTCCCCAAGTTTCTTCCACAACGGTCTGTCTTGTGCCAGACACCTTCATGTTTCTCCCGCAGACTTTCGGATTTCATCCACCCATGTCCCATGGGAGCTTCTGGGTCTTTTTCTGTCCCTTGAAACCTAGTCTAAAATTTCAGCTGTCCATCGATGGTCTGCCCTGGCATATATGTCCAGCCCATTGCCATTTCAAGGATTTTACTCTGATCATGTTGTCTTCTACTCTTGTCATTGTTCTGATTCACGAGTTCATCTTCTTATCTCTCCTGGATATTCCAAGCATGCACCTCTCCATGCTACTTTGAGTTGTCTGCAGTCTTTGTATGTCTCTTTTAGTTAAGGTCCACGTCTCGGCAAGATATGTAAGCACTGGAAGCATGTATTGATCAAACGTTTTTCATTTAACTCATTATGGCACACTGCTCTTGAAAATTATACGGTTTCTTCCAAAAGCTCTCCAGGAAGTTTTCATACGCCGATTAATTTCTTCATCAATGTGAACTTCACTTTTTATCTGCTGTACAAGAAAAATATAGGTATCGGTTGTCTCAAGCTTTTCTCAATCAATCGATAAATCGTCATTTCTTGTAAAAGCATTGTACATCACTTTTGTCTTCTTAAAGTTCATTTTTAATTCCACTTCTTTACTCTTTCCAGCAAGTTCCTGGATCATAATCTGAAGCTCTGAGGGGTAGCTTCAGAAATGACGACGACATTAGTAAAACGAAGGTGAGTTAGATAATTTTTATTAATCTTTATCCCTTTGTTTTCCCAGTTCAGTGATTGAAATACATTTTCTAAAGCGGTAATAAAGAGTTTGGGAGATATAGTGTCACCCTGTCTCACTCCCTTGCCAATTTTTATAGGTGCTGTATTCTCAGATAGTCTCATCTTTTCACTTGCATTTTCATAGATGTTATTGATAATATTAATGTATGCATCTTCAATACCGCAGGATTTCAAAGCCATTGTAACTGCTGATGGTTTCCTCGAATCGAAAGCCATTTCATAATCGATAAAAGCCATGCAAAACGGAAGTTAATATTCCCTCGCTCTTTTAATTAATTCTTTCAGCACGTAGACATCATTTATAGTGCTGTAGCCACTCCTGAATCCAGCTTGTTTTCCCAATTGACCCATGTTTAGTGTCACCTTCAAGCAGCGTGAAAGATCTTGAGTGAAGATTTTATAAACCACTGATAGGAGGCTATTAGGTCTGTAGTTCCTGAGATCCTCAATATCACCTTTTTTATGTAGCAGTATCATTTAGCATTGTGCCAATCCTCAGGAATCTTCCCTTCATTCGGGCACCGAGTTATAATTTGGGTGAGTACAGTTTCAATTTCTCAACTTGTTTCTTTTATGATGTCTACAGTAATCCCATCTTCTCATCGAGCTTTTAGCCGTTTCATGTTCTTGATTGCATGTGTAACTTCTGTTGGGAGGACTGCAAGAACTCTGGTACCTTTTGTAATATCTGGAGTTCATGTATCATCCCTTTCTTATAGTTTTGAGTAGAAATCTTTCACTCTTGTCAACATTTCGCCTCTATTTCTTGTTACAGAACCATCTTCTTTTCTCAGAGCAATAATCTGTTTTTGTCCCTTATTCAGATGTCCCTTTACTCTCTTCAGATTTGGTTGTTTTCAATTGCTTGTTTTCACAGTTGAATTTCCTTACGTCTTCAGTGATACTTTTTCTTACTGTCTTGCATAGCGTTATATATTCCACTTTGGAGTCACATCTTCATAGTTGTCCTCATCTATCTTCTTCGTTGCATCATAATTTTGTTTTTTCCTTATAATTTGTTCTTATGCATCTATAATATATATATATATATGCTACAGAATGCTGTTCTGATTTTTAGAATCGCAATAGTTTGAGAGTAGTAATGAAACAACTGAACACGGTTGCACGAAAGAAAAAAATTATTAGAGGGCTTCAATATCAAAATATACTATATGCCTCGTCCCAAATTATGAATTTAACGATTTACTATACTTCCGATTAAGCAGAAAAATATTTATATGACTTTGCTTCTGTGCGCACATATGCTTTCTTTTTCTTTGTTTGCGATTTTAACGATCACACCCAACGCAGTGGTGATATAAACATTCATTCATGCATAATTCAGCGCCAACGGTACCCCGGAAGATAGTGAGAAAGAGAGAGAGAGAGAGAACAGTGCTCAGACCACTGCGACACCGAGTTTGCCTCGAGACTTTGATCAGGTTTTGTGTTACTCATTCTAGACTAATGTATTTTCCGTGTTATTTATGCTTTACTTATTTGCTTCGTATTTTTGTTATTTGTGTTACTCATACAAGGGTGTATAATAAATACAGAATACAAGCTATTACCTCGAAACATCTGGAAGCAGGTGGAGAAACATAATTTATCACAGTACATGTATTTTTAATATACTGGTCATACAAATTTAGGGATATTTTGCTTCCGGAAGAAAACCACAGTGATATGAGAATTTGGCAACTATGAAGATCATTTATTAGCGAGGTTAGCTATTTCTTATTTAAATTAGCGTTGTGACAACATTGAACGTGGCACGCGAGCTCTGATAAAGGTGCCTTGGAGAAGTGGAAAGATGCCTGTTTCACCGCTTAGTCTAGAAGTTTGCTTAGTGTACTGTCTTTAGCGTGGGAATAACACAAAATGATGTCCAGACGACGTTTAAACGTTGAAAACAGAAATTGGGCTATTGGCGTAATACCTGCAGGTAAATGGCAGATCGATATGACTGTCGTTTTAAGCGTTTGGCAAGGTGTAGTAAGTCGGTTGCGTACAAGGCTTATATGGCATGGAAATGTTGCATATCGACGCAGGAGCAGTAGCACGAGGATAACCTCCAGGAAGCCCTCCTGGGATATCAATTCATGAGGAACCATTCAATGACGCTAGTAGTTTACTCAATCCACCATCAATCGTCATCTTCACGCTGCTGAAGGTAACGATTCATGGTAGATTGAGTAGACCCTACTTCAGTTCATGAATGTTGTTCATGGGTACCGGTGTTTACCGTCGCATCTTTGACCAGGGTGCTGAAACGTGTTGGTTAGTGATTGACGTCAATACCTCGTCTAAGGGAATGTTGTCCCCTGCCTTCAATAGTACGATCTTTCGGTACATTTATTTTAGTGCAGTTTTCCAGCGATTTCTAACCTTCTCCTGGCAAATCTCTGTCGCGTTTAAACTTTTACGTGATAATGGCGTAGGTGAACCCTAACAGCATTTTTATCGACCTCTATCATTTGTTTACCTTATTACGCTCTGTGAACTTCGTGTAATTGAATTATGCCTCGTCAGTGGTCAATTATCCGGGGAACTTTACGTTGGGGTGAGTTTTGCACAAGAATGGTGGCACATCATTACTTGAAATTCAAAACGGGAAGACATTTTTACACAGTTTTCTAAAAATATAATTTTATGGGAAAATTCTACCTTAGGATTTATTACATGGAGCAGACGTCGAAGACTAAATAACACGAATTAAAAAAATTCACTTTTTCTACAATCAAACTCTGAATACCCATGCAACAGAAGAGAAAACAGTAAATAAAATATCTGACTTTTATTTAGCCTACGAAAGAATGTCAAAATGTTCTCGTCCTGCGAAGTGATGTTTTGCATTAACCCCCATTTTTTCGGTAATGAAGCTGTGGACATCGACCAGATTACTGTGTTAATGTATACAAACAGATATTTGTTGCAGCAATAGTTCTGCTGGGGTTCGATCACACTAGCTCATTCATCTGCGAAACTGACACTGCGCACGTCTCCATCTTTGATGTAATAACGCCACGAAATGTAATACGTAAAAGGTGTAATGTAATACGTTTGCAAATTCCGCAATAAACGTTACTTCAACACATCATGCCAAGCTAAGGCTGTTTTTAACAAAATAAAGGAAAGAACTAGACATGAAGTGCAAGGGAGATCAGTGTACTTATATTTAGTTTTATTGATAAAAAACTGAAAATGAACATTTAAAATACACCGATTGGTTTTATTTATTCCAAGGATATATAAATCAACAGACGTACCTTAAAATCGTCATAATAAAAATACCAAACTATGAAACCCAAGATAGATGGGCTGAAAATTCTAGTTATGGAGGGACTGCAATTAATATAACGTTTTATAAGTAAGTATAAGGATACCGTTTCTGTACGAACAAATTATTTCATTTGTTCGTACAGGGACGGTGTCCTTTAAACGTATTTATCAAGAATGTAAGAGTGAGTGGTTTAATATTGCGGATGGCGTTTTATTTAAATATGATATCCTGTGTTACTGAAAAGAAGTAGGGATTAAAATACTACTTACTAACCACTGCAATATTAACTAGTTACATCGCTAGATTATAATCAATTATCATTGGAATAATTTGTAGAGCATAATGCTGAAATGTATTTTATCACAGGAACACAATGGATGCCAACCAAAGAATATTTACTTTTGTAAAAATACAGTGATGTTTATGCTTTTTAAATCCGTTATGAACTACTGTTTGTTCAAAACGCCTCGCAAAGACAGACATCAGATACTAAAGTGAGACTTATAAAGTACTTTATAGTGGGTGTGCAGTACATTGCACACTATGAGCAAAAAACATACGTTCGTACAGGACATACTACGACTGCAAAAGATTCTGCATGTCTCACGATAGAAAGTCATAAAATGTTGTCTCGATTCGTTTCAAAAAATCATGTAAACTAACTGGTGGAAAAACCTGATGAGCTAAGAGACGAGAAATAATCCTCATTATTGTTCAGTTGACAAAAATTCAACGAAGACTGGGAACATGTCGAGCATCCAGGAACTGCAATACATTGCGTGCCACATTTAGTCTCGCATTCTTCTGTGGGATAAAAGGAAAAGAGAACCGTTCACAAGTACGGTAGGAAATCTGACAGATACTTTACCAACTGGTGAGCCTGATGTCTGCAGCACACCATTATCATTCCCTTTACATCTTGAGAGCATTTAACTTTACGAATGCAGGTGCACCTAAGAAATCGGCATCTTGGTGGATGTTTCTCGTTTTATTGGCATCAGTAGCAGTCCTATTTTATAGCGAACTAAATATTAAAAAACTCGTGGCAAGAAAATTCTTCTGAAAAGTAAATATTTTCTTTCGATTGTTTTGAGCTAATTTTTCTTTTAAAAATAGAACAGATCTCGTATAATATTTCGTATACTTTTCTGATTTCTCTTTATTTGCATTTCAAGATTTTATGACGAACAACATGTGCTTTGTTTTCTGTAAACAGTTCAGGCTATACAAAAACAAGGAAAATTTTTCTAATATCCATCATTAGCTTTCCACTTGTGTTTCTCATTATGTCCAGCTAACACTATGTCATTGGATCGTTCTGAGAGCACAACATTTTGCACAAAATGTGTCAGCATTTGTGGCTCTCCTGAAGTCTAAAGACCGCCGCAAAACTATGCCATATGCTACTGCAAGCTTTCTTGCAGCATTGGCCGCAGTCCGGCTTTCTTTCAACTGGCTGATAAATAGGCGTCGGATAATATTATCCATATGATTCCTACGAGTCATTCGTTTGTTGTCCCAGAAACGATGTTCCTTGTCCCGTCGAGAAACACACAAAAAGCAGAATGAAATTCTATCTGACATGACTCGGCCTTCCTGAATACAAACTCGGCAATTGTCACCTGCACACAGCAAATTTACATATGTACTGCGCATTGAAGAATGCTTTGATACGGGACACCCGTTTCGTGTCAAAACGTCAGTAAGATCTTTCGAGTCATGACGATCTCTGATCAAAATGTTTCGTGTTCTACCTCACGATTGCTTCAGCCGCGTATTTCTTCCCTCTAAGCTGCCGTAAAAGTTGAGTTTCAAAATAAAAATTATATCCGGCTGTTAACTAAAAATTCACGAGTGATTACGCTAACAAAATGCAAGGAATATTACATAATTGGAATATGGTTAAAATTAAACTAGTTTCTGTCAGACCATGTGGACAATCAAATGTATGTTTGTCGTACATTCCACTGATAAATATTTGTTAAATTTAGTAAAGTGAGCACGATCATAACAGTATTACATAGTATATCAGTTATGGAGACTTCATTTCCTGAAATTTATGTCAGTTACAAATACTAAGCATATCAGCATCTAATTGGCGAGATTTCCATACACATTTATTTTTGTTTTTGTTTTGTTCTGGGTTCTAACTTTTTCTCAAGCGCTTTAATTTTATGAATGCCATTTCATTATTCATAAGTATTCCTAAAATTTAAAAATAGTATGTGTAAACAGATAAATTTGTTTGAGGTAGAAGTTAAGATACCGTTTGTTCACAGAATTTAGTGAATATCTTAAAAATATGCGAAATACAGAGAGAAGGAAGATTTCATGATTTTTCTAGGTACGTACGTGGTTTCTGTTTTATGTTAATCAACAACTTTAACTTTTAGCATGTTTGAATTAGAATTTCCAGGGTTACGTGTTATATCTACGTGACACAAATGAACCTAAATTTGTTTTTAGGTCAAAAATGAGTGGTGAGTTTCGTTCACTCATCAAGGAACTCAGGCCCAACTTTTTAGACGTTCTAGTGATGTACCTAAAGTGTTGAAATAAGTTCCTTGAAAAATATAGCTGGAATGACTTATTTTTACATCACAATCTTTGGAAAGGAATCCATATTTTTGATTCCTTATTTTGAAAACGCTACACCCTGAAAAAGTACTATATAATTCGTTTAATTATAAAATATAAAGGATAATATGTTTCCGAGATACACTGCGAAAAATGCCGTTACTGCAAATTTAAACCAAGATTGGAGGGACTACTCACTGAAATACATTTTCTATATATTTACCCTCGAGTATTTTTTGTAGTAAAGAAGTCATTATCTTGGTAAAAACGAAAAGTCTACCAAAATACATAAATATTTTTTTCATATAATCAGCATGTAACGTTCAGAAGATGTAATATCAAACTAAAATAAGCTGGTTCTCTGTAATATAGTTCAAATTAAAATAATATAAATCATTGATGAATGACATGTAAAGTATTTACTGAACTGATTGATTCCATTACGGCTCACTCAATATTTGGTCATAGCAAATTGTGGCTCCTGAAAAATCTAAATGGAGATAAAAAATCAAGTAAAAGCATATTTCTTCTTCTTGTTTTGATAATATGAAACTTAGATATTCAGAGAAATGTGATCCATCACATATCCCTGTTTGAAATCTAATTTCATTTTCTTCAAACTTTAAACGGTAGGAAATTCCAATGAAATGTGGTATATGAATTTTTTAATTACACAGTCAAGTTAAATTATTGTGACCACCTCCTACTTTTGACGACAACAGCGCGCAGCCAAAGAAAGAAGGCACGTGTCGTTAGCTGACTTGGAGGGTATATAAGATGTGATGTAGGCATTGTGAAAATATATCACTCGTTGCTGTCATGGATAAAAAGATTGATTTATAAGATTTGCAAAAAGGGATGATTATCGGCTTTGAGGCCGATTGTGGCAGTATTTATGAAGCATCGCAGTTTGTGATCTGTACGCGTGCTGCGGTGGTTAAAGTGTATCGTGATTGGAGTATTCGCACCATTGCGAATAAGCGGTGTGGAAACTGGGGAGCACCACGTATCACATATATGAGATCTGAACGTCGAATTCGAAGGTGTGTGAGGGCCGATTGACACGTCAGAGTGGAGCAACTCACTGGCCGAATAGAACAGGAGGCTACCGGAAGTATGTCTAAAGCGATAGTTCATGAACCCTGATGCGTATGGGTCTCCAATGCAGACGGATTGTCACTGCACCTATGCTAACTAAGGTGCATCGGCAGAAAAGGCTTGCATTTTGACCGCAGTATCGGAATTGGACCTCCGCTGATCTGCGAAGTATTTCCTTCTCCGATGATTCAGGTTTTCTGCTTCTTCTATGGGATGGGCGTTGGCGTCTAAGGCAAGAAAACTCGGAGAACAGACATTTCAACCATTGCTGGAAGAGCACAAGCTGGTGAGTCAGCATAATAGTCTGGGAAATGTTTTCGTGGCATTAACCTGTGGAAGTCACTATGGACGAAATTCGTTATAAATCCCTTATTGCAGACCACGTACGCCCATACATGGTGATTGTCTTCCCTGTGACGGATGGGATCTGACAGCACGACAATGCTTTGTGTCACTCAGCTAGAAATGTCTGAGAGTGGTTGGAAAATTACGATGGACACTTCAAAGTACTTCCCTGGCCCTCTAATTCCCCAGATGTAAACTCAATTGAGCATGTGCATGACCACCTCGATCGTGTTGTTCGCACTACGGTTCTTCCACCACGCACCCTCCAGCAGCTGTCAGATGCACTGCAGTCAGCATGGCTTCACATACCTGTGAACACTTTACAGCACCTTATTGAGTCACTACTTCCCGTCAAGCTGCTGTCAGCGCTGCACACGGCGGTTGCTCTGAATATTAGCTGGTGGTCACGATAATGTGATTCGACGTGTATCTGAGAAAATGAAAATTTCCATAAGTGAAACTAAAGGATAAGTGTCCGTTTACCTTAAGAAAGATGATCCAAATGGATATCTCTTAACGTTTTGTATTCTATTTCTTTAAATTATATATGGAACCATGAAGTGAAAAAAAAGACAAAGAGTTGTTTTAATAATTGTAAATTTCAGTACTAGTGCCGCTGTTACTTCACAGACGTAATTTTCAATAGCTCACGGTGTTTTCTTTGTTTGTTTAGTGCGGTTCCTCGGTAGCGGGTGTACCGAAAAAATCCCAAACGCAATATAAACAAGGGAATTTGAAAATAACTCATATATCAGTTTAACTAAAATGATTATTTTATTCATAAAATATGGAGAGTGTCTGAGTATTTCGTCAGCAGCACAAAACGGCGATCGACGAATATTGATGGGTGCATGAAACTGGTTTGGCGAAATATCTGGTTTCAAAATACAGTAGACATAATCTAATCGCGACATTGCTTTTTTCAATAGCTGAAACACAACCAAAAAGCAACGTCGATTTTTATTCATAGCACTCACAACACTTCTAAATGTCTCGTCTGTTCTTTCACGTGCGCTCGTACATCGTTCTATACATTCTCGTGTTAAGAGAACGACGCGCGTTGCCTGACATCTGGCGCTATTCGTATTTGGTCCCGGCGTGTTTCCAATAGTTTCATAGAGATGACAATGGTATATGTTCGAAACATTTATTCAGCAATGATTAAATAGATATCAGAGCAAATTTCATCATCGTCTCTGGTCACCACGAACCTTTAATTCGAAACCCATCGTACATTTATGAGGCATATTAGAAAAACGAATCCGGGCGCAAAATCCTATTTCCTCAATTATGGTCTCAAAAGATACATCTGGTATTGAAAAAATATTTCTACTTCAGTGTCCAGTATGTGCACCATTCATTGGTTACAGCACATATTAATGAACCCTGGGTGTATAATTTCAAAGACAAATGATCTATTGAAGAGAAATCTGCTGTAAAGCCAAATCACAACATCACAGACGAAATCTGAAGAGGACTTTCGTGAATAAAAAAAGTTCCTACAATTCCACATATTCCACAATCCTCTGTTTCCATATTGCCACTACCCGTAAAATGTTCCATATCTGACCATATGTTATGCCAAAGACACAGGCTGAAAATTTTCATACCGGACAACAGCTGGAGAGCGAAATCAGAGGGTAATTCCATTTTGCCTGGTAGCAGTTCTTGTATCACACATACACTGTAATGATAACATACCACGGTTGAATGGAGCGCTCTGCAGATTGTTGACCACGGAAACTACAACTAACGAAGCCGTAATCTGGTAGCTTTCAACATGTTTATTGAGAAACTAGGATGGAAGAAAACAGAGGGCCTGTGTTTACAGTGACAACAGAAACATAATTGACGACATATGTACAATGGCGATGAAAATTTACGGACGCAGATGTGCTATATACATACAATGACAATAAAACAAAGGAAACTTGAAAACATGGAAAAGTTGAGCAACAAAGTGAGCGGGAACAATGATGTATGAGTAATGCTCAAGAGATACACAATGAAAGAATCAAAATGAAAAATTCTAGTAATGGGTACAGAGATGAATGTATGGTTAAAATGTGTTGTACATTGCAGTAATGACAT
Source organism: Macrothele yani (assembly GCA_039090855.1). NCBI lineage: Eukaryota > Metazoa > Arthropoda > Arachnida > Araneae > Macrothelidae > Macrothele > Macrothele yani. Next base: position 2,804,923 of record CM077016.1, read on the forward strand.
GAAAGGTTAAAAATCAAATATGTAGTGCAACAACTTAAAACTAATATGCATAAATGCATTCAAGGGCATTAAAAAGAAAATATGAAGTGCAGCAAAAATTTAAAGTAATATGTACAAATGTATTTAAAAGCATTAACAAAATACTTCGATGGAGAAAACGCTCTTCTCAGAGAGCGGGTGGGATGATCAGTGTACGTCACAAATATTTGGATGAAAGTACCTGGATAATTTCAGTAACCGTTCTGTAGAGGTACAGAAAGTTTGCTCAGACAGTCAGTAGAGTAAGATTTAGAAGAACAGTTCCTAAAGAAGGAATTGTAGACGAACTGTGGGATCAGTAAACCAGGTTCGATACGGAGACCAAACCTGGGAAAAGCGACGTTTCTGAGAGTCAGTAAAGGCAGACGCATATGCAAGGCGCAGTCGCGACAGAAGGCTGTTGCGGGAGATAGTACACATTGTATCCCCTGCCTGGAAGATGGTGGGTGTTACTGGAACAGATCGAAGCTGTTGATGATGAAGATATGTGACGTGACGGGCCAGGATGAACACATAAGCACTTGCTGTAGGTAGCGGAGTTGGAGGTTGATACGAGCTATACAGGGTACTGTAAGCTCTAAATGAAAGGTTGAGTGCCCAGAGATGTTGCACCAGAGAGAATGCAAAATGATGGACAGGTAGAAGCACCGGACAGAAGAGATAAACATGGGGTACATCTGCGGGCATGTGGCAGAAGGCACAGGTTGGAGAAGTGATTAGGGTCATTTGATAGAGCGTGGCTGGTACTGGCAGGCGACGTTGCAGAAGCAACCAATGGATATTCCTCTCCATCGGTGTAGACAGCACAGATAAAACTGTCGACCACACGCACGGTAAAGCTGTGGGTGGAACTTCTGGAATCGGAAGTGGTACAGATGATGATGGAGCACGAAGGAAGCGATAAAAAGAAGAGACAGAGAAACTGCAAAATGGGAGATTAGAGCCTTGAAAAGGGAGAAGAAACGGGAGGGGGAGGGAAGCGGAAGGAACAAGTGACAGGCCAGTAGGGGAAGCAAGGTCGGGGTAAAGTGTGGCAATAGCTGTGCGGATATCAGATTGGAGTAAAAAAGTATCAGGAGGGCTAGGAAGCGTAGGAAAGATGTCAGAGAAAGGTTTCCACAGCAGATCAGTGGTATAGAGGTCCGAACAGTCACGACTCCTGCAGGGAGCCATGGGAGGTCGGTGAAGTGAGGGGCGTCAGGGGGATGGATGACAGAGCAATAGAAAAGTGGTTGGGCCAAGAGTTCAGTGGTAGAGAAAGAAGGAACACGAAGAAGAGGCAGAAAGTGAATAAAAGAAAGCGCTTCAACATAGATGGGGGCAAGGCGAGACCGAAGAAGGGAAAAGTGATCCATCAAAACAAGTGTGGTAATAGTAAATCTTGGATTTCGGCGAGAAACCATCACGTCCATAGTGACTGTTGCTGGATTTGGTGAGGCTGTCAGGATACGGAGAAAGATGATAATTTTATGAGCTCTGTAGAGAAGCACAACATCTGTAAGGGAAATCCTTCCTGTAGAGATCAGGCGATAGAGGGTTGGGAGTTTAACCCAGTGATGGTGTGTCCAGATGACTTTGGACACTATTCTGCTAATCGCCTGAAGATAATAGAGAGGTAGCTCGAGCACTGTCCAAGAATAAAGGCACGTTGATAGGAGGTAAGTACGAGCAATTCTCGCTCGAGTGACATAAGATGTGCAGAACTGTGTGTTCCTCCAAAAGGCGGCCGAGCGATTCAGACGCGCATGGAGCGAGTTCCATGTGGCATTCCTCGCAGCTAAGGGGACACCAAGATATACTCCTAGGAACTTTTGCGTACTGGGAGTCCAAGAGGCTTCCCAAGGGTTGTCGGATCGGGTGGTCCAGCCTCCGCACCAGAGTCCTGTACTTTTTGTAATGTTAAAGCTTGCGCCGGAGCAGGATGAGTAGAGTGCGTAGCAATCTGAAAGGAAGTTGAACTGAACATTGTCCCTGATGCAGAATGTTGCGTCGTCCGCATACGCCGAATAGGTGATTTGATGGTGTTTTTTGCTTGTAGTCAGAGGAGGAAGTACGGCAAGAAAAGCATGATGAACTCTACGCAGGAATGGCTCGAAGGCAATGACAAACAATTAACCTGACAAAGGAGAGCCTTGACGAATACCACGATTGAAATTGATAGTAGCTGTAAGAAACGCGATCTTTCTGACATGGAGAACCGCGTCCTGATAGATGTTGAGGATGGTAGTAACATAGGCAGGGGTAAAAATAAAAGCCAGGAGTGCTAAAGAAAGATAAGAGTGGGAGATATTATCGAATGCTCTACGCTGGTCTAAATTAAGAAGCGCGAGCGATTCTGAGTTAGTATGAGCGAGAGGAGAGAGGTCACGAAGGAGATGTAGGTTAGAGGCTATAGACCGGCCAGGGACCGTGTAGAAGAACAAAAGGGAGGACAGAACTGAGTCTGCGAGAAAGGAGTTTAATGTAAGGTTTGTAATCAAGATTGAGAAGTGAGATTTAACGCCAATTCCCCACGTCAAGGAGGTCACCCTTCTTAGGGAAAAGTACGACATGTGCCACAGTGAAACCCCTCGGGAGAGAGGAAGCGGTAAAAGCAGTAGAAAAAGCAAAAAGGAGGAAAGGAAATAAGGCAGAAGAAAAGTAATGTAAAAGGCAAGAGGGATACCGTCAGGGCCAGGGACCGCGCGGGAATTTTGAGAATGTAGGATTGTTCTAACTCGGAAGAAGTAGGAGGTTGTAGAAGAGAGACAGAAAGATGAGAAGGCATCTGAGGTAAAGAAGAGAGTAAGGAGGCAGCTGCAGTAGAGGAGGGACGAGAGATTTAACTGTATTTGTTGACGAAATAGTGACGGACGTGTGAGTAGAGGATGGCTGAATCTGAAAAAACACTGCCATTAGGTAGCCGAAGAAGTCGAAGATGATGAGAGGAACAATGCTTGTCTTCAAGCGTGGAAAGAAATTGGAAGGAGCATTCCTCCGGTGTTAAATGCTGTAATCGAAGGCGGAGGATGGCCTGACGAACTTTTGGTTCAAGTAGAGCACACAAGTCGGCATGATACGCCGCAAATTTCGGGTAACCATCGACAAGATGAGTTAAGATTTGTCGGAGGTTGCTTTCTTTCGCGATGCGTGAGGTATTAACACGGAAAGATTAGCACTTCAAAAAGTGAAGAAGATGGGATTTGACTGTGAGCCAATACGTAAGAGCTCAAGTGGCAGTAGCGATTTCAAGAAGGAAACTTTGAAGAAGTTCCCGTACTGCAGAACAGAACTCTGGATCTTCAAGAAAGAATGACTGAAGAGTCCAAGAACGAAATCTCGAATTTTTCCGAGATAAGGATCCAATGGTGGTAACGACAGCACAGTGGTCAGAGGATGCCGTGGGAAAGTGTGTACAGTCTGTTATGACAGGAAAAAGTGATGATGTGACATAAACACGATCCAGTATGACGGAAGTAAGAGTAGAGGCGATTGTTCTCTGCCACGTGTAGGAAGTTGTCATTCGATGAAGCTGACGAAAAACATCGTGGAGATCAAAATCTACCACGATGGATCGGAGCAGCTCCACCAGACGAATGCGATGCTCATTGACAGCTGGAGAGCGGTCGAGATCAGATTGGAGAGTGCAGTTAAAGTCATCGCCGATCACAAGGTGATTGGACGGTGACGCAGATTGAAGGGCTGCTCGGAAAGACACGAAGAGCTGTGATAGTTAAGTGGAAGACTGGGGTACATAGATGTTAAATATCAAGTACTTCTGACTATCATGAATGAAGAAGAGGCGTTGTAGTTGATCTCGACAAAGGTTCTGAACTCGAAGGGAGGAGACGATTTGGCGAAATCGTGAACGGACGATTATCGCTATGACACCATATCGTGATAGTTCAAAGGCGTGACGGAATGTGAAATCCCATTGGCGCCAACAGTGGAAGAACGTGGATGAAAGACAATTAGGCTGTTGTAGAAGAACTAAGTCGGCATCTAATTTGCTAGGCATAAAAGCAAACGGAATGACGACTCAAGCAGCAAGTCTTATACTGAAGTAATGGGGAAGGGTGATTCCCCGGGACACTGTCTGACGTATATTACATCGACACTCCGTTCATTGAGAACTAGATTTAGTGAACATCAATATAACGTACGTATGAATGCAACGTCAATGGACCTTTCTCGTTCGGCGTTGTGGGGCACTTACCTCCCAGTTTTGGGATGAGGTAGATGTGTTGGCCCCTACTAACTCAAGTTGTTCACTCTTGTTCATAGAAAGTCTGTATATACACCACCTACAAAATTAGTGTTGTAATGACGGCATACTTTGTTATGTACCTCAACCATGGAATACACATATCTCTGTCAAAAGACGTTTCAATTAGGTTCATCACTCTAGTTCTCAACCGTGATTTATCTGTTCTCAATTTTTTACTTACCCATTACGTCTCCCTTCCCCAAAAGTGATCAACATGCCTATTGGATACGTTTCGATCTTTAGTATAAGATTTGCTGCCTGAGTCGTCATTTCGTTTGCTTTTACCTGAGGATGTGTCTATGGTAGACTCGAGACATCTCATATGTATCATTAATGTGTATATAAGTCTTTTAACATACGGTTTTTAATATTAAGTCCATTACTATTTGAGACATTATTTTGGTTTGTGTATTTCAATCATGCAAAGATAGCTAATACGAGTTCTACTACTTCAATAAACCATAGTCAATTTCCACATATAGAGTATGATATGATACGTGCATGCTTCGTAAAAACTGACAAGAGACCGAGGAAAAGCATGGTGAGATTACAACGAGATCATCCTGTTTGCCCACAACTTTAAAGAAAAGTAGTACCGGCATATGAAAAATATTGTATGTTCATTGAAAACACCATGCTAATCAACAGGAGATATCGGGTTTTTTTCTGGCCATTTTAACACATTTTTTGGGAAGTATCCCTTTCTGAAACACATAATCTACCAGAAATAATAATGCCCTTTATCTTTACTTGAGTAGTTCAGTGGTCGGCCGGAACGCTCATCTGTCGCGACCTTTATTTCGCTGACAATTTGGCCTACATATGCATCCTTTTGGATAAAATTTCTTTTCCCGAATGACTTCACTTTGGGCAATTCGCGTCCCTCACGCCGCAGGGATCAAGCACGTGAGGAAAGTGCCGACTTCCAATTGGCTGAAGCGAACGGTGGGGGAAGGCGAAGACTTTCACCGATGTTATGCGTCGGTGACTTCAGGTCTGGACTGCTCCAGATCTTTGACCCCAAAAAAATGGCCGCATCGGTTTCTGCGGAAAAGGATTTTTCGCCTAGATCCCCGAAGGATTTCCTTTGTCTTGATTTGCGCTCTTCAGACGTGAAAGAAACATACTAGCATAATTTAGCTTTCGCCACTGAAAAAGCATGGAAATGCGTCCTCACAGACGCCGTTCTAAGAATTGTTTGCTTTAGAACAGGGACACTAAAACTGTGACCAATTTCGTTCTTTCTGAACAAACACTCCTGGAGACCACTTTCACAAAAATTCATTAAACAAATTAAATTTATTGAATGTCGTTACAGTCAACCCCGTAACGCTTAAAAAGTGAATTTTCTCCAGCTACATGTGCGACAATTGGAATTGTGAAAATATGGTGTAGCAATTTGTTTTTTTTTGCCGTGATGCATTAAGACACAGTGCTATTTTCACTAAAGTATTATATAATAACCTTTTTCCGGGACGGTAGCGTACACGTAGTTAATTCACGAAAATAACCTCGCTATTGAAAGATCGCTCACTTTTTTTTTAACAATCACTGATTTACACTATCACCACTTAATACTAAGTAAGATTCACACTAAAACTATTTAAATATTAATATTAAGAAAAATTTTAATCATTAAAAATTGCCAAATTACGATCGATACACAAGAAAAAGTGCTATATAAGCTACTGACACAAGACATAAACACGTGTTTTTCCTCATTAGGTAAAAGTACAATAAGTTTAAATATTACATGTTTACAAATTCCCTTTTCATTATTAAAGCTCACACGATAATATAATACAAGAATCAGTGAAAACGACGGTAAATACGGAACCAGAAACTTACAATTTTCTTTTCATCGCTAGGTTATCCCGATGATCAATTACGCGGCGGCGTCGCCGATAATTTTAAACTAATACATCTTATACTATATGTATATAAACTGCAAGATATCCTTCAGAAACTAAAACATCAAATTAATTACATATCTGAAACGCTAGATACACTAAGGAATTAGGGCAAATTAAATCATATGCACTACATAATATACTGTATTAAAATAAACTTGACTAATATTTATTCCCTCATTTCTAACACTGAGATAAGAAAAATACACTAAACAATGAAATGGTACAAAAACAAAATACACACACAAAAAAAAAAAACATAGCATAAAGGAAGGGAAAAAAACAACAAAATATCATGATGTCAAACTTCATTAAATCGATTTCCGAGCTGGTTACATATCCCTTCTAACAACAGACATCACAAATCTAACATACCTTGACCTAATCAAATAAATTTAACTACAAATACAGAGATGAACATTCCACAGAGAAAATCAGAAAGGAAAGAAAAGAAGAAAACGCATTTAATTGATACTTCTTGACTATTAAATTTTCTTTTTCTAACTCCATCCTTGCCAAAGGTATTCGAGATCACCTCATAAAAAAAATATCGCTCTCATTGAGTGAGCGTGGATCTGGTAATGTGTTTTCCGATCTAAAAATATTTTGGACCCTTTAATTTAGAGATCAGAGAATAGCACTAAATCACATTTATGTGAACATGAGAGACAAGAAATGAAAAAAAGGAGCATGGTCAAGAAACGACAAGAATCCATTTAATGAAGACACTCAAGCCGCAATTGCCTGGGCATATTAATAGAAGTGACAACTGATGAACGTGCATTAAGCTCATTGTAACTCGAAATGTAAAACAGAGATTAAAAATGTGGCAATGTCGTTTGAAAAAGACAGGCGACTTCTTTTCGGTAACGAATACGAAGCTTTCCCTTCTTGGGTTGTAATTATATATCCCATGCATATCAGCAAGATATATATTTTTAAGTTTGTTCTAATACAAATAAAATATTTTAAACGCTTGCAAAATATTTGTCCCTTGCTACTAAGAGCTGCTGTTCCGTCAGGCTTTGGACATGCACTTGAGAGGGCCATTCCAATTGATCGAGCCAGGATCTATTTTCACCGTTAGATAACGCGTGAGGCAAATGGCTTGGCTGTCTTCACCTACTAGTTCTTTGAATGGCTTCAACAGAGTTCAATAAGACGGCACTTATTCACGAGCGTTAATATAATTCAAAAACGCACTAATACACCCAGTTATTGGTGTTTAAAAAACATTATATATAGCAAAGAATTGAAATTGTTTCCTTTTATTTTATATTTAAAAAAGATTTTTCAATATATTACTGAAAACTAAAATTAACTAAAATGGTACATAATATAAAGTAATATTCAATTAGCTTTAGACGTGATGAGATTTTACTGGAATTTCAAAAAAATACCAACTTAAAGAGCACATTTTCACAGTCTGGATTTAAAAATAATGTTGGAAACTCCGTTATCAAGTAACATAGTTATTTGATATGCACGTATTTTGCAACGTGTAAATAAAACCGCTCATTTTACGTACTCATTTTTTTAAATGAAATTACTGTACATGTAATGCATGCATGTAAATCTATTGTGTGGCTTCCCACTGTTAAATAATCGAAAGCAATTCAACATCTAATCAAGAACATCCTCTTCATTGTACATTATGCGTACATGTTCTGTTTGTAGCTTCTCGTTTTGTGAGCACAAGTTGGCCCAGAATCAATATCCCGGAGAACAGGAAATGTTTCAAAATATCCTGGATTGAGAAGTTTTCTAATTTGTTTGACCTTTAGTGAATTATTCGCTTAGGTGTCAACTACGTTACAGGAGTACACTATAGGTAATACCTGTCTATAAGTTTTTTTACGTGATAATTCTTTTTACGGGATGACCTTTATAAATCAGCATCGTGTCATACCATAGTTCTTCTCCCAAGATACCCTAGAGATATGTTTCGGCTTCCATCAGGGAATGACGTACATTCGCCGCTGGTGCTGAAAATTGTATCACAGTTTCGAGCAGTTTCTTTGGCATCGGCTACGATTTTTTCTCGGTATCCTATTTCTCGAATTAGGGTTGACGTGTTACGTCTTATGCATTTTGTATAAAACTCTGGACCAACTAATTTTTTACTGTCCAATTACTTATGTAAGCATTAGTTTCGGAAACGAATGGATTAAATATCATTTGACATACTCACAGATCGAATCTCGGCCTTTTTTTCGCAACACCTGGGTAAATGTTCTCCTCACGCAATGGCGACGCGAAAGGTTTATTCGATTTTCCCTTCACAACCACTTAGGATTTCTGCCTGTTATAACAGATTTGGACCAATGTCCTTAGATTCAGGATTTCTTCTGTTTTCCAGTGTTTTTTAACAGCTTTTTCTTTTTTATTCTGTATTCCAATCAAGGAAATTTTAATTTTCAGTGAAAGCTACAGATTTAATCTTCATTTGAAATAATTCCCGTTTTCGAACGAACTTCAATTAAAATGTTGAGAACAAATTTGGATTTGGTCATTGAGTTTACGATAACATACCGACATAATATTTATCTGAACGGCCTATTACTGAAAATTAAATTTTGCATAGCATAAAGTAATAATAAATTATCTTTAGACGAAAATCATTTAACATTTCCCATTTAATCAATCTTTCTGATTTCCTGTCTTTGCATTGGTACATATATAATTTAGTTTCAGTCTGAACATTTTAGTTTCTTTTGCGTGGTTCTTCGTTTTCCGTAGGACAATGTATTGCTAATTCTTATCGCAACTTTCGAGTAATTGATGACTCTGAAGTCCATTCTTTTATGTGTTCCTTGAGAAGTTCCAGAATAGTCGTCTTTTTATGTCTTTCAAGAATAGTCGACTTTTTTTATATTGAGTAGATAAACTCTCCCCTCAAATTGAGTATCTAATTTTGTTTGGAAAGTTTTGTTTTCTCCATTGGTGAATCGATAACAACCGCTGGAATGTATGAAGTATGCATACCATAATGGAGGATCAGAGAGCACAATCCACGTGACTAGTGAACTGAATGTCAGGATGAATTTTACAAGTCACTGGCTGGAGCTGCACATTTCAATAACTGAATGCATGCTCAGCCTATACCATGCTGTCTGGAAATAACAGAGGACTACAGAGCACAGATTTACGGACGAATTATCATACGCCAGCGCTTAGAGAATTGAGCCGCCGATGTTATCCGAAATGTCTTTCGAATTTGGATCAAATTAGTTAAACCTTCGAAATCAAAGCATATACATAACATAAAGTACATGTATGTTATGAACAAACAAGTGTACATCAATACATACCTTTAATTTAAAAAATATGTCATGGAATTTTGTGTTTTGGCATTTACCATTACAAACGTCTCACATTTTTGGAGTAAAATCAAGCATTGCTCTTTCTGCGCTTCTTCAGCACTTGTGATCTTACTCACATAGTCCTTCACCTTCTGAATCATATCGGTGACTTCCACCCGCATTGGTAGCTGCAGCACAGAAATGTTGCCATTCTCTTCATCACTGCTGCTTTCAGTTTCTTCAACAGGATTCACTTGGGGCCAAAATTTCGTCTTTTGTCAGCTTGACAAAATCTTTAAAGGAAACACCTTCCATGTCCCATTGAACCCACTCATCAAGGGAAACTACATCCTTAAAGTCTTGTTCCAGTTTAGAATTTTCTTCATTGTAAAATTCAGCTTTCCGGAAGCAGTTCTTAATTACTGTAGAGCCCAGTGAATTCTAAGTGGCGTGTACAAAATCAGTGGCGAAGTTTACAACAATTTTCGTCTACTTCCTTGCTTTAATGTTTAAAACAATTAGCCTTATTAGTCTCTTCCAATAATGCATTTTTTGGCATCAGATTATATGCTGATCAACGGGCTACAGTTGAGAAGTGGGGTTCGGAGGACGATAAAACATTTGAATTGAATCCAGCTTATTTCAACATGTATGGACCGAACAGATTTCCAAAATAAGTAGAATTTTCTCTGCCGTGTCTTCATTTCATTGTCTCATTCCATTAACCAGACTTCGAAGATAAAAATCACCCAAGCATTCTTATAAGACAGATATTTCACAGGTAAATGTGGAATCCTTGTTAAACACCAAGGCTTTTTCGATTTACCAATCACAACGATTTTTCTCTCGTCTCAACAATCCATATTGCGCATAAGAAGCCGTGTCAAGCGCTCTGTAGTCTTTTTTACCTTAATGACATTTTTCGTTTTTGAATGCAAAACTTTTATTCGGCATCATTCGGAAAAATAATTTGGTCTCACCTTGATTGTATATATCTCGTGCATTATATTTTGCAATGATCAGTATTAACTTGGTCATCCATTCCTCTGCAGTGGTTTTGGAAACTGAGGCGGACTCACCACACAGCTGGTGGCAAACAATAACGTAGTGATGATTAAATTTTCTAATCAAACCGCTGCTGGCCTTGAAATTGGTATGTCCAAATCCCACGTCAAAGAATCTGGCCTTATCTTAAAAAATAGCACAGGTAATAGGTAGATTGCTGCCCACCATGTCTTTGAACCACGAAAGTAGAGCACATTTGACACCAGGAAAAAGGGGAACCCGGATCTTTTTGCAATCTTGCTTTATGGTGCCGGACAGGATTTTTTCAGGCGCGCTTAGAATAAGTACTACGGAAGAAACATAGCAGTCGTTTGTGTACTTCGAGAAATGTGATACCTACGAGGGATTTGTGGCAAAACACGTTCTGATTGTGTGAGGAATGAAGATGTGTTGCAGTTGTGTAATATGAAGCAAAATGTTGTTAGCAAGGTGGATAATAATATGGTTCGATGGTTTGATCCATGTTGAAAGAATGAATGATAAGACGCTTATTAAGAAAATCTTTCTACCCAAAGTGGAAGGAAGAAAAGGCAGAGGTAGGCCAAGGAAGTCATGCGAGGATCAGATTCAGGAGTGTCTACATGAGAAAAAGATTTATTTTTTGATTGTAGGTTAAACAACCACCGTGAGCAACTCAATGGGCAGTCACCCGTCCCTAAGTTGGGGTCAACGGTTCCGGGAAAGAGAGAGAGCCAGTGCCGCAAGACAAACCCATGCATTACTGGGATTTGAACCCGGACCTTTTCCGGACGAATGGTCATGAGACATCGCTTAGACCACTGCGCCATCAAGGCGGCGAGACGAAGATTATCAGTATGAAGTATAGAAGAACTTGTGTACGGCGTGTGATTGCTGTCAGTGAAGCCCGAGTTGTATGTCAAGGTCGCTGTGAATTGAAAAGCTTTATACGGCAACAGTAAGTAAAATATATCAGGTAGTTTGTATTTCTTTGTGCAGCTAATCTCTGAATCTAAGAGAACAGCTTAGTGATATGTATGCTTAGAATTTTGGACAGTGTGAACTGCACACCGGTAAAGTTCGGAACGATCTGTCCCCGCTTACATTCGTGCTAGCTACATTGTTCAGACATGGCTTCCAAGGTCGTTCCAATCTTTGGTGCGCAATTTTAGGAGTGTACGTTTATATTAAATAGTCAGATTGCTAGTTCGCTCGCTAATACAAACAGGAGGAAATAGAACTCAAAAACAGTGCAAAGTGAAAAGATGAGAACACAAACTACGTATGTACTGTATATGGAAATATACCGATCTTCATCTATCAAAGCGCAGGTGATGACCTAGAATTATTCGAAGGGGTAAGTAAGAACGGGGCTAACACATTCCAAGAAAACGTTTATCACGCATTGTGGGGAGGGGCAAAGGGGAAAAAAGACATGCATTATCTAGTAGAAGTTGCTCCGAAAATGGCCTTGAAATTCCATGGGAGATAAAGAAAAGAAACATTCCAATACAGGTCGAAAAAAAAGGTATTTTAGAAATAAACATTTTTAAAATATCTTATAACCGAAAGTTAACTTTTTTTGCTTTCTTATAAACATGAAACGTTCCTATAATTTAACATTAGGCCAATCAAAGTTATAAATTTATTTCCTTTAACCGTAAATTTATTATATCCGAGTTTCTTTTAATGGGAAAGTACTGTATTCTGTTTCGGTAAACTAGGTATTTTCTTAACTAGATGCAATGATGGAACTACATAGGGGCATTATTTGTTACATAAACCAATACCTAAATTTTCACATATGATGTAATATCAGAAGCATACTTATATTCATAGTTGACCCTTTTCACATATTTTTGGTGTGATTGTTCTGGTATTCTCATTTAATGCTTAATTTCAGACATGTCCACAAAAATCTATAAGTATTAAAAATGGTGTGTTCATCAGTGTAGAACTTGGATAGAATTTTTAGGTAATACATGATGAATAGGAACCCAATACCTTTGGAAAGAATTTATGTAAAACCGTTCAAACATACGCAGCAAGATAAGACTGAATTTTCTCTCAAAGGGCTGTTTTAAATATAACTGAAATTACATGTGATTACACTACCACTCCATATGCAGGCAGGTGTGCATTGGTTATCTTGGTCGTAAAACGTCATCTAAAGAAAAAGGAAAATTGTTGGGTTACCACCAGAAGTGGTTGCTTAGGAAGTACACTTTGTACCATTCAGTTGGTGATGGAAATCTAGAATGCAGCCCCCAAACATGGATATATCATTTTATTAGTTCTGTTACCCAGTCAAAAAGCGTTAGGCAAGTAATGTTCACTAGGCAGACACTCAGGGATCTAGGCACTTCTTAACATTCTTGTGAAGTGTAATGAATCCCGTCCTAAACAGTAGTTTTCACCTCGGAGCAGGAGAGACAGAGGTCCAACTCTTGTGCTTATGAGAGCGCCCCACTAGTCGGACATGAAACTACGATAGAGTCTGTCACGTGACACTGTACCAGTGGCTTTATAGGTAGCCCCGCCAAGAGAATTGTAAACTCTTGAAGAAAAAAAGCCAGCCGATCACGGGTCAACGTTTTATTTCCATGTCCGTGTACTGGCGCGCTGCGCAATTGAGATTGTTGGGGGCAAATTGTTGCAGTCAGTCTGTATGGCAGTTTTACTTCTAACTTATTTATGCAACGAAAGTCAACTTACTGTTGATGTATCCCTTGAATGAATTACTTCGTGATCGAACCATACCTTCTGCAGGTAATCTAGGATTGTTTTAACAAGTCAGTGTTTGAGGTTTTTTAATTTCACCAATACTTTAATAAAGGTAATTCTTCACGAAGACCGCCCTCCGTCATTCTGAAAAAGTATGTTTGAAATATAAATATCGACATCAACCTCTATCTGACGCTGAAGGAACTATTTCATCGTGTTCATATAAATTATGTCAGATACCATTCTTCACCAAATAAAAATTGTTCCTAAAGCTTTCTAATCACATAACAAAGTACTTTCCTTTGTAACCGTCACTTTCGTGTTTAACGACTGAGTGTGGTTTTAACCATGTCTTTTGTAAAATAAGAGGGTGATTATGCTATCACGTTGTCCATCTGTCTGTCCGTGTACACCATATCACCGCAAATATCAGATTTGTTAGAAAACTTCTTTTTTGCATTGGGGAGTTTGAAATGTGAGAATGATGATCCTTTCATTCGCTTTGTTTTCCGATGCCCAACTTCGTGACTAAACAGCAAATAAGCAGGTCATATCAAATTTAAAATATATTTTATTCCATATATTTATTTCTAAATACCCGATTAGAAATATTCTTCCTTCCCTTCGATGCCATTTATATCGTAGATTATTCTTGGTACAGCCCCTTTTCCAAGTAATGCATTAATTTTCCGCTACGTATCCTAATGGTAGATTGTGTTTTTCTTTATCGGTGCTTCGGAATGTCATATTTGAAAAATGCTTCCTGCATCATTACCTGTTCCTGATGGGCAATGTTTTGCATAAAATAATGTTTGTTTAAGAATTGTTTTGTTACCAGCAAGCGCAAGAGTTTATTTCTTTTTTCCGATGAATTTGAAGGAGAATCTGAGATTCTGGAACCTCGACTGAGCAAATTTATCCTTAGATCGATACCGCTAAAATCGGAAAACATAAATCGATACCGCTAACATCGGAAAAACTTTTAAGAAAGTCTTGTGCTTAAAATAGCTTATAGTGTTCCCGCTAGTGTAGGCAGAAGTATATATATTACTGTCGATATCGCTGCTTCTGAGAGATATATTTTCAAAAATCCTTTATTTGTTGCAGAGCGCTTCCGAGGGTAATACTTCTCATTTAAGTAAAGTTTCTCATAACGACCAGCTGTTCCACTAGAGGGCATGATATCATATTTCCGTTTATGGAAATATCTGAGGGTCTAAACACCCGACTGAAAAAATTCTGTTTTACATATGAAAATACTTTTTGTGTATTTTATTCTCGAAATGATGTACAATTTTGACGCTCAGGGGGAAAAACGTTTTATTTATTTTTCTTAATAGCTCTGCTGCAAAATGCGCAATTTAAAATATTATTTTTATATGGGATACCATTTAGCTCGTAGAACAATTTAGGTTTGTATTTGAAGTTTTCGTAATTCACCGTTCTGTCTCTTGGTGGTACTTTTCTACTTCTATTTGCAGCTTCATCTCCGCCTCTAGAAACCCTACTGAGAAATTCCTTTTCTTATTGCATGCCCTTTTCTACAATGAAAATGGACCGCATTGTCCTCTTTAAATAATGCACATTTTTCCTATTAAGGGACAAAAAGTTCAAAGCATTTTACTCCATATCTCTGATTGCAGGAAACTAATTTCAAGAGCTCTTTTTTCTTCACATAGATTTTTCCATGATATATACTTTTCGTCTGTTCTCAACTTTTACATTAAAATTCTTCTGCTTGGAGGAATATATTTATATCATGTTTCCTTCTATACTACTTCTTTTCACTGTTCGAAAATTCTTGGAGGCGTACATTTTTATCATGTTTCTTTCTATACTTCTTTTAACTGTTCGATTTGAAAATCTCTTTGTATCTGATATGAGAAAGTTTTTGTGCGATATTTATGTAATTTCGTAACATACTTTCAGTTTCTTGGAGAAGTAACTAACAGTTTCTATTTTAAGGTGTTTTATAGATATAGAAATCTGGTTGATTTCTTTCTAAGCGGCTCCATTGAGTTTTACTAATTTGATAAATTTCATTCGCATAGGAAGGCATCCAAAACATGCACTTATTACAACCGAAAACTTCGTAACATCTGTATTGTTTCCACCTACTTATGCGCATGCTATGATTGTTTACATGTCCTCCAATGCGAGACATTTTACGTTAAAATATCCTCTTCCGACTCTTTCCATTTCGTCTTTCTGCTGCGAATCTATGCCTGCGTTCTGATCACTGTCAGACATAGCATGAAATAACTGAAAAGTCAATTCCTTCAATGTCACACTTTCGCGCAATACAAGTCAGATAGTCGATTTTGGCTTTCTAAGGTCCACATGCATTCGCATAATAGCTTAACGCAGACCTCTTCAGGAAAGCTCTCGCACACCGTCTCCTGAATATTCGGAAAGCACTGCTCTACACCGAGCTCATTCGCAGTGGTTCTTAAAACACGTCGATAACTAGCATAACGTAAAAGCCATTTGGTGAAGGAAGACAGAGCAAGAGATTTGTTTTTACATATCGTTGAAAAATCGGCTTTATGGTAACGCATATAACTTCCGTTGTTCTACAAAATACATGTTGCACGCTCCCTAACAATGCGTTCTTTTATTTCATATATCTGATTGTAACAGATAACGGCAAACAAACCGCGTAGTTAAAAATATTAGAAAGGATAATAAAAAAAGTACGAAGAAATGAACTTCTGATACATTATAAGTTGCTTAATGTTACTTTCTGCATTCATTCTTTACTTATGGGTGTCATTCAGTCGGTACAAGAAATAGCATTCACTTTAAATGCCGTGCTTGGAATAAGAGAAAAATAACTACTAAATAATGTCCGGTATTTACTTTTAAAACATTCAGTATTTTCATCAGAAACATAAACATATATACCTCATTTTACAGGAGATTTCTGTTTCTGTGTTAATCTCATTCCGAATTTACGAAAAGGGTCAGGTACCCTTTTAAAATGTACAAATGCAGTAATGATATTTACATTTTCTTTATCAGACGTCAGTTTTGGAAGTTATTTGTTTTCAGCAGTTCTTCAAATTTAGTGCATACTGCCACATGACCGTCAATATTAAGTGTTTTTGATTAAATCCCATTGCTAATACTAAAAGAATTGAACTAGAAGAGAAAATTTGGTAGTAATGGACGCAACAAGTTCTAACTCTATACAATTGCAAGTTCTTCGAAAACCAAACCAATATGTAACATGTCTACGGCTAAATTATGGATGCCATTGTTCGGATTTTATTATGTTATCCGAATTAACAGTCAAAGACTCTCGCTATTTCGTTAAACTATGCATCTTAGATTTACTACCATTTTGCATTTATACACAGTCAAGACACATTGTTGTGACCACCTCCTACTTTTAATGTCAACAGCGCGTAGCCAATGCAAGAAAGCGCGTATCATGAGCTGGCTTGCAGGGTATATAAGGTATGCTGTGGGCATTCCGGAAACATATCTCTCCTTGCTGTCATAGATAAAAAGAGCGATTTATCAGATTTCCAAAAAGGCATGATTATCGGCTTTCGGGCCAAGTTTGGCGGTATTCCTGAAACAGCGCATTTTTTGAACTGTTCGCGTGCTGGTGTGGTTAAAGTGCATCGTGGTGGGAGAAATGGTACCATTGCGAATAAGCGACCCGGAAACTGCAGATCACTACGTGCTATTGATGTGAGAGGTGAACATCTGTTTCGAATGTGCGTGAGGGCCGACCGACACGCTACGTATATTATTTGCTTTGGAACAACTGATTCTCAATGTTCATCCACTGAAAGAGTTAAAATGGTAATTGTGGAATTGCATGTAGAAACGCGTGGAAACTGACAATTATATTTCCCACAAATAAATAGAACCCCATATTGTTGGCAAATTAAATGTCCAAATCTGCCAATAATAACTATGTAACCAATTCCAGTATTAAAACTTAGGGGTAACTAATCACTGTCACTTTGTAATGCAAGAAGGGACTTTTGAAAGCTCCTTGCTCAGGGCCGGAAACAGTGTCTCAGTCCCTGGATGCAACAGTGCTTCAGCACACATCCTTACCTGCTTCAAGATCATGGAGCGCCGTGCTGCACAACATCACTTGTTCAACCCGGTTGTGAGCAGCATTATGTCAAAGTTTTGGATTGGCATGACCAAAGTCTTGATTAAACTCAGCAGATTAACTGTGGAATGAGCTGGAACACCAAATCCCATCAGGCCAGGTACGACCTTCCCCAACTGAAGCTCCGGGAAAAAGCTTTGTCGGAGGACTGGAGGAAAATTGAAGTATAGACATTCCAGAAACTCTTGAAAAGCGTGCGTACAATGGTCCTAGGAAGTGCGTTAAAACTGTGAGCAACTCGATCAGCTATAAACAGTCGCCTGTCCCTAATTTATGGCCACTTGTTGCAGAGGAGCGAAACATCCCGAGCCGTCACAAGAACACAGAATCATACCTTACCAGGATTTGAACTAGAACGAATGGTCAGAATTCTTACCTTAGACCATTGCAACATCGGCGTGGTCCTAAAATTTGAAGTGTAAACAGCAGCGTTAGTACGTTTGACTAACTGTTTTAAGAATAAAATAGATCCTCATTATTATAAGAAAGGGAGGAAATATGTATTGATACTTCTTGACGTTTTTAAATTACACAACTTTTAAGCTGTTCAACCTAATCATGCGTCAAAATATATATATCAGTTAATCATTAAGTTGCTTCTTACATTTTAGTTTATCGCTTAAGCTTTGGCTCTGGATGAAATAACACGCTGTATTATCTTTTATGTTCCACATCATAAATGCGTCAGTGAATAATAATATGCTTCATTTCCCATTAGCAGTATTTTCAATTAACATTCTACATGGCTCGTAATGATTCACACCAAGTTGAAAACAATATAACGCGTTAGTTCTCTGTCGGACACACGTGATACTTGAGTAATCAGGGGAACAAGAGATTAGTTTAACAAGAGATGTAGACGATTTTTTCCTCATCTATCATTAAATTTCGTAAGAAGCCATTTTCCGATTGTTTTCATTATGTGTATAAAGTCATTAGATTAAGGTTTTCGATGGCAAAACATCGTTCCTATAAACAATTAATTATCGGGCTCATATGGTCAGACAGAATTACAGTGTCATCATCCTGAACATGTTTCACCTCTGACTCACAAAGTATTTGTTCGCATTCTACTTATCATTTGAAGTGTTCGGATCCTGAACCTTTTGCCGCGTATCAATGCAGACTACACTGCTGGCCACCCAAAATGTAACACCAAGAAGGACACGATATAGCAAAGCCAAATTTACTGGACACATAATAACAGATACAAAGATGAAACGATTGAGCTTACAGGCCCGTGCGGCTTGCGGAACACGCAGACATTAATAGTTTGTGTGGCCCCCACGGCTGGCAATAACGGCAGCTACACGCCGCGGCATCAAACAAAAGAGGCTTTGGATGTGGGCTTGGGGTATGTCGGTCCAGTCTGCTTCCACACGTTGCCACAGTTTATCAGGCGTGCCCCGGGTGATGCTTGCCGGGAATCTCGGTTGCCGATCAGTGACCAGACGTGTTCGTTGAGCGACATATCGGAAGAACAGGCGGTCCACGGCAGCAGTGACAGCTGGTGGGCCATGAAGAATTTTTGCACGTTGCGTGCCACGTGCTGGCGCGCAGTGTTCTAATGAAACGTGGCCGCTGGCAGGTCTTGCAGGTAAAGGAGGACTGCAGGCTCCAAAACGTTGGAGATGAAGCGGTGGCTGTTCAGTGTACCGGCTATGCGTACCAGAGGGGTGCGGGTGTCATATCCAATTGCGCCCCAAACCTTAACGCCAGACGATGGACCGGTATGGCAATGCATAATTCAGGCGTCATACAGTTTCTCGCCGTGGTGCCGCCACACGCGGATCCGACCATTGTGGTGTTGCAGGCAGAAGCGTGATTCGTTGGAGAAGACAATGTCGTGCCATTCGGTAGTCCAGGTGCGGCGTTCAACGGCGCACTGCCGCCGCACTCGCCGGTGGTGTAACGTCAATGGTAATCGGAGTAATGGGCGCCGTGCGACAAGTCCCCGTTCCTGAAGACGACGTCAAACTGTAAGTGCTGAAACACGTTGATGCGCAACACAGCCTAATTCCTGCGCTAACGTTCGTGATATGGCGGCTCGAGCCGACTGAGATATATCGATTGATGATTTAAATGGAATAGAAGTTCAAATTTTGCGCGTTGTGCATAGTTACCGCAGCTCACGAGGAACCAAATGTTTACGGTTGGCATTCCCTATTAATTACCCAGCGTTTGCTGTTTGTTGAATTGGTTAGTGTCCATAATACTAGAAGTCTTTCTAACCCGAAAGGAAGCTTTTAAGCCCTTATGAAACCAAGATGCGGGCAGGCCATTTGATGACAATAGGATGTATATAACCTTAAATATCTGAGGATCCATATAAGCAGATGAGAATCAGGATGACACGGCTACCACGTGTGTTTTTGCCATGTTACACACCAGCAACCTTTCCCCCATCTATCTGTACAGGATTTTCTCAAAGCGTAATAATCTTGAACTAATCTGCGATTTTCATGTTAGCAAACGCTAGTGAAAACCTCGATGAATATACAGGAATGATTAAGCTGAAAGTTAAATTTAAATAAGAAGACAGATCTACATTCGTTAAAAGTATCTCGTAACTCTTTGAAACAAGTAAGAGGAGCTGGAACTACCATCAAAGTAGTTCCGTCTCGGCTCGTCTGCATTCTCAGATACATATTTAGCCGTGCTTTGACTTGTGAGAACGAAATAACTCAAGGCTATTGTGAGATTACGCCTGAGTGTTGGTATTCTTTTGCACCCTCCTCTCACTTCGACTATTGCTTTTCTTGTTGATATCACACTCCCTAAATTTAGTTTACTGCTTTTCACTCCATCTGATCTCGTTCGACATTTCCCCCTTTTTGTAGGTGTAACTAACATATGATGTACGCCTTAACGTTTCTTTAAAAAATTTCGAAAATTCTTTTCGTCATTTCCAAAAATTCTCCGAATAAAAAGTTATGAAACACTAGACCAAAGTCATTTAAATCTAAATTTGAATGCATACTTGTGAGGGTCACCACAGGTGTTAGCTGGCGGTAACGTGAATGAAGGTGTTGGACTGTGTAATATGAAAGCCAATAGCTCCTCCACATACCAAAGCACAGAATAAATAATTGTTTGTATCAATAATTTTAAAATTTCATTTTTGTTCTCTGTCTCTCATGATCTATGAAATTATAATTCAGTGTATATCATCAAATGTCAATAAAGGGAAAATATAATTTTCATTACAAAGAATTCAATTTTCTTGGTAAGATATATTTTTGTTTCTTTTTTTTTTTTTTTTGATTGGAGGTTTAACGACCACCGTGAGCAACTCAATGGGCTATAAGCAGTCGCCCGTCCCTTATTTAGGGTCACTGGTTCCAGGGAAGGGAGAGAGCCAGTGCCGTAAGACAAACACAACATCCATGCCTGACAGGGATTCGAACCCGGACCCCTTACGGACGAATGATCAGAGGCCAGCGCCTTAGACCACTGCGCCACCGGGGCGGCTTTTTTTGTGTTTCGCTACGCTTAAAAGAAGCATGTATTTTCCAAAGGAAAAAATTCTTGGTCCTCCACTGCTCGAACCAATTGCTGATTTTTTATTTTACATACGAACTATCCTGTTTTTAAACACTCGGATTATGATGTACATAATTATAACCTTAATGTCGTGAATGCTGATGTAGATCAGCATTCACGACATTAAGCTACAAATATTGCTAATTTGCAGATTATCGAATCCAATTATTAACAAGAATGAGGACACCGAATTTTCGGGTGTAATAAGCACGTCTTGTGAATCCGTTCTGATGCAAATTAAATTTATCAAACCTATTCAAAATCATTGGAACCGGTATGGAAAACAATAGTATCTCACGGAAGAAAGACGTTTTTCTATCTGGTCTTTTATCCCTCAGATATTGCTGTAAATTGAATCGTGAGCTTACGAACGCTTAGAAACAGCTATCGACAAAGATAAGATGTGACTTTACGTCGCCTGGTCGGAAAACCATGCGTTTTTTTAGGAAGAAAGTATTCTCAAAAGGTTTATCCATATGAGCGGTATCGGTCTAAGACAAAAAAAAATTATTCGAGTTTTCAGGAGCCCAGATTTTGCTACAGATACATCAGAAGCAGAAATTAACACTTATGACCCCTGGTGGCCAAACCATTCTTTACCAAACTTTAGAAAATATGTGAAAAATATATTCCATCAGGTCTTGTATGCGATACAGGAAGAATAGTTCAAATCAGAGTTTTAGGAGCAGAAAACACAATTTACCTTTATGCGCCCTAGCGAAAAGTCTATGATTTACGTGAAAATTTTTAAATTATAGGAAAAACATTTCGCATCGGAAACAATATCTAACAAAGAAGGAATTTTTCAAATCGGACTTTTGGAAGTAGAGATATTGACAAAAATAAGATATACATCTACGCCTCTGGCGTAGAAATCATGCATTATTTCAAGTAGAAAATGTTCCTAAAAGGTTTGTCGACAGGAGAAGTATCGGTCAACAAACGACGTTTTTTTTAGTCGACATTTTAGAAGCTTATATTTTGCTGCAAATACGTCACAAGCGGAAATTAAGACTTACGGTCCCTTGTGGCCAAACCATTTTTTTAGAAGAATTAAAAATTATGTGCAAACGATTTCCCATCAGGATCTGTATCCGGTGCAGAATGCAGAAAGAATTTTTCAAATCGGAGATTTAGAAGCAGAGATATAGGGAGAAACGCAATTTACCTTTACGCCCCCTAGCAGAAAATATATGAATTACTTGAAAATTTTGAAATTATATGAAAAACATGTCACACGGAAAACACTCTCCAACAAAGAAGGAGTTTTTAAAATAGGACTCCTAGAAGTAGAGATGTTGACAAAAATAAGATATATATCTACGCCCCCTTGCAGTGAAACTGTGGAATATTTTAGGAAGAAAATACACCGAAAAGATTTATCGATGTGTGTGGCATCAGTCCACGAAATAATGTTTTCAGTCGATATTTTTGAAGATCAATTTTATGGCAAATACATCAGAAGCAAAAATTAACACTTACGCCACCTGGTGGCTAAAGTATTCTTTACCAAAAATTCAAAATTATATGCAAAAGATTTTCCATCCCGAGATATATCCGCTAAAAAAACATTTTTCAAATCGGAGTTTTAGAAGAAGAGTTATCGGGAAAAATGTAATTTACTTTTACGCCCCCTAGAGGAAAATCTATGCGTAATTTAAAAAAAAAACTATAT
This sequence comes from Macrothele yani, assembly GCA_039090855.1. Taxonomy (NCBI): domain Eukaryota; kingdom Metazoa; phylum Arthropoda; class Arachnida; order Araneae; family Macrothelidae; genus Macrothele; species Macrothele yani. The sequence continues at coordinate 2,827,520 of CM077016.1, forward strand.
ATAAAATACTCTTCGACATAAATGGAATCGGAACATAAAATAATGTTTTCAATCGGATGTTTAGAAGCAAATATGTGGGATAAAACCTAATTTTGAATTCAACATCATCTGCATTTACCCATCTAGCCGCGAAATTGTACATCGTAAAAAAAACGTTATGAAGGGTCATCATTCGCATATTTCAAGCTTCCGAATACAAAAAGTATTTTCAAATCGGACTAATAGTAGCAGAGATACCGTGGGTATTGACGGACGGACGGACAAAGCGATAACATAAGTACGATCTTTTTTTACAAAAGACGTGCTAAAAATGTAAGTCGAAGGACAGGAACTCCAATTTTCCTGAAAGTGTTAAATTCTCTGTCTTCATATTAAACATATACATATTGACATTCTCAACCATCACTTCAAAGTTTGATGTTGTTGGAGCGAAATTCATTTTCTAGTTTATAAGCGATAAAAATGTGTATTATGTGTTTGTACAACGATTACAGTTAGCACATTTATTATTGTGGCTAAAACTGTAAGATCGTGACCACTTTGTCATTAAACATTAAAACTTCTGTCTTCATATTATAGGTGTATAAACAGGGAAAATGCGTGGCTACAAAGCTATTTACTTAGTATGTTATCGAGGAATTATATACAAAAGAGTAGTATTCCTCGTTGCGATAAAATAGCCCCAAGCCCCATCCTCTAAAGAAAAAGGAACTTCATTCATAATTATCGTGAATATCGATCCTCAGCCCAACTTGGTTGATTGTTTGGACCCATAAAAGAAATTTCTCATTTATCTAACACTTTCACCAATAGAAAAAATGATGTGCCAAATGATCAACAGAAAAGAAAAAATCAAAATATTGTTCCGCCGAGAAGTTAGTTACATGTAAATTATTAAACAACAGAAGTAATAAAAATGAACATTGATCATTTTAAACTATCGCTTCACTAAGATATTTTGACAAATCTCATTTCTGATACAAACCCTTGCTTCATAATTTTAGATGCAGTTCCCTGATGACAATAACATCGGCAAGACTACACTGGTCACAAAAAGTTAGGAATATTGCATTTTAGAAGGGAAAACTTGGATACATGCATATTTAGCGAGTACTGGAGGTTTGTTATTAGCGTGAGTAGCTCCGTTATATCTAAATTAGCATCACGACAACATGGCGCGTGGCGTGCGAGTTCCGATAAAAGTACCTTACGGGAAGTGGAAAACGGGTGGTTTCATCGCATGGTCAAGAAGTTTGCTGAATATATTGCCTTCAGTGTGCGATAACGCTGAAATGATGGTCTCAGAGAAAGCATAGTATCCCGAGAAGCTAACTCCGCGAATCATTTCGAACTGCTTCTGGGGCTACAGTACGTACTTAAACAGTACGAATCCGTCTTCACGAGTACGACTCAGAGCAAGGAGGACGCTGAGATATATGGCACTGACATCAGATCGCCATTGTCAAAGATGTACCTGGGTGCACAGTACCTGTCATGACATACGGAGTGGCACCTGTTGGAAACACAAGGAAACATACGGCGTGCTTCACAGTAGTCGAAAGGTAAAATTTCGCACAAGCAAAGAGAAAGAATTATTTGGATATTCTCGTCGCGTCGAGCGCGCGGCTCATCACGTAAACTCGCATTCGCTAAGTGCCAACCGAACCGAAAGGCTGACGGTGTTCTTCATCAGCTGCGATGTTTTAATGCAAGCTATAAAAAGGAACTTCAATATGTTTTGTGTATAGTGCTCCCATTAGGTTATTTTATTAAATATTTTATTTTCAACAAAGGATACCATTATTTAAGGTCAGTTTTTTCATGCATGCAATAATTCTTCTTTTCGAAGTTTTAAGTCCATCATTGGGGCATTGCGCTACTAGCTTCCAAAAGGCATCAACGATAAAGTGTAGATAGACAAACATTATGTTTTATATAACACTCGTAATTATCACACAAACAATAGCACCATGTGCTCTTTCCTTTCACAGACGATCATGTTTCGCTCTTTATCATGATACTCGACAGTGACAGGCGCGAAACAAATCCTGCACACGAATGCAATAACATTATGTGCAGTCCGTCTACCCTTACCAGCGACAGTCAACTCTGCTCTGGGCAGAAGTGTGTTTTAGTGGCAGTACTGCCTTCTATGTATGTCAAGGCAACATGAATGCCTCAATGTCTTGAAACGAGATAATTGTGCCTATTGTCCTAGGTTGTTATTGGTTATGCGTTCACTTTTCTGGATCAGCGTGCTTCAGAAGCTGAAAAATCACCGGATTCGCGTTCAGTATTTCTTCTGATAAAAAAGTTATATACACAAAAGAAAATACTTAGTTTTCCGAATAACTTACAATTTTTGCAAACTTCCTGAAATGCTTAACAAAGCGAAGGGTCGCCGACGAATTAAAGCGATCATAGATTAAAGTTGTACGATTATTTTACGACTGCTGTTGGCTTCTGCTCTACGTTTACTTCATTTATTTCGAAGAATTAATACATGTATTAAGCAATGTTGAAAATCATCTTTCCCATAGAAAGAGCGACTAATGCATTTTATAATTGCTGTGCGAATATTTAACTTGGAAGCATTTGTATGTCGGAATTATTTTCATCACGTAAAGTTGAATCTACGTACGATTTGCGCATTTACTAAACTCAGAATTTGGTGTTCAATCAGCAAAAAGTATCTAGAATAACCACCAATTCGTAGATCTTTTTTTCTTTCTTTTCCCAGCTCTATAACCATTAAAATCCAACTGCGAACGTTCCATTTTGTTGCAATTTTTGTCGAAAGGCTCCAGCCTTTCCGGCAATGTAGGACCTGATCTGCGAAAACCATAGAAACGATACCTCACTAATCTCTTCATAGTAGCTGTTCCGCACAATCTGCCTCATTAGTTCATTCTGCTCTGAAAAAAAATGTGCTTCCTCATACAGAAATAATTTTTGTGGTGATTTTTCCATCCTTCCGACATGATTTGCCAACACCTGATTTCAGGGAAGCACTACTTTTCTTTCGTTTTGTTTCAGTCCGATCTTTCATGACCGACAAAAGTATAATTGTAATTGCACTATTTAGGACTTGAAATCAAATAAGGGAAACTAGGCGAACCTCCTCACTATAAAATAACACTCACAAAAACATCATAAAATAAAATAAAAGATATTCGTAGCGGCTCAAGAAATGCTTTAGCGGAAACGCCCTCTGTATCAGCAAGAAAAAACTTAGAGCGTGCGATTAGACATGTATTGAATTCCGTTTATGCTTCGAAAAAAATAACACGTTCCGGCCTACTAACTACAGAAGTACTGCTCCATCATGATAATGCCAGACCTCATGCGGCTCAACTAACACAGCAGAAAATTGAAAAACTAGGCTGGGGACATCTTCAACGTAGTCCTTACGGCCTACATTTAGCTCAGAGCAGTTTTACTTATTTGGTTAGGTAAGTTTTTGCTCATTTTGGCGGCAAACGTTTCACGGACGACGAAGAATTTGCACATGAAGTGCAAATGTGAAATCTGGTGTCTGCTGAAACCGCAGACCTCAGCTTTCTATGCTGAAGGTATAGACGCAATGGGAGAGCGATGGGATACGTTTATCAATATTGGAGGAAATTATGTTGAGAAATAAGGGAAAATGTAATTTAAATTCAAATCTCAGTATGTTTTAAATAACTCTTTGTGACTTACATTAGTTTGTTCAAATAAATAGCATGATATTATAAAAACTTCCGCTTCAAATACTAATTCTTCATTCTTTCTGAAAAGTAAGTACGAATAAATTTTTAGGTTTTTAGCAATCTCGTATAAATTTTTCAGTGTAAATTTTTATGTCAAATGAAAATTAAACATGTAGCTTATTAAAAAGTAACTGCTAAGCCCCACAACCAAAATCTTCAAATCGGATGCAATAGAGATAGCACAGAAACCAGTGAAATATTTAGAATATTTACGCATATCAAGCTCCTTCTCTGACATGAAGGTAATGATTCCTACAAAGACTAAATGTGGCTTGTCGTTACTCGACATTACCTCATCGGACGAGCTTTTTGTGCTTAAGAGTTAGACGGTCGTAATTCTAATGCCAGGTAATTAAGTCACTGGTTCCAATGTTACACCATGGTCTTCCTCTTGTCAGACTTTCTAACCGTTACGTATGTTGTTTTTTTCCTCTGAGATTTTCTGGGTAAACCATAGATTATATAGTGCAGCCACTTTATTTGTTTGTATCCCAAAAAATTCCTAAAATACGAAGTAAGATGTAGGGCTTATGTAATCAGCTTTACTACTTGGTTTGCCTAAATGTTTCGGGTAACGTTTGTATTCTGGGTACTGAACAAACCGTTAAAAGCTCCAAACAGACACATGGCGCAAACGCATCTTTGGTGTGCATTAAAACTAACGGAAAAGGAATGTTTCCAATGAATGTTTTACAAGCAGCATTATGGAGTGATGTAAATATGAGGCCGGTACCACGCGTGTTTACTCCGTCTTCCGGACATGTCATTTTTGAGAAACCGGTCTACATGTGTATATTATCGTTCTTGCTGTCAAAATTTCCGTGGGAAACGGAATTTCGCAAATGGAACTGCATTCTCATATACACTGACGGAAAAAAGAATCCCAACACCACTAAAAAATAGTTGTAGAGGAATGAAATGGCGGCAATACATTTGTATAGGTAACATATTTAATCGATTAAGGTTTCAAGATCCCAGCTTAATGTAAGCGCGAGAAGCGCCATTTTAAATGAGAATTGCTGGTACATTAATAACCGGTGTAACCACCAGAATGTTTAATGCAAGCACGCAAACGTTCATGCATTGTGTCGTACAGGTGCTGGATGTCAGTTTGTGGGACGGAGTTTCATGCTTGTTCCACTTGGTCGGTCAATACAGGGACAGTTAATGCTGGTTGGGGGGGAGCGCTGAAGTTGTCGTTAAGTGATGTCCCATACGTGCTCGATTGGTGAAAGATCTGGTGATCTAGCAGGCCACGGCAACATGTCGACCCTCTGTAGAGCATGTTGGGTTACAACAGCGGTATGCGGGCGAGCGTTATCCTGTTCGAAAAAAACCCCTGGAATGCTTTTCATGAATGGCAGCACAACAGGTTGAATCACCAGACCGACGTACAATTGTGCCATCAGGGTGCGTGAAATATCCACGAGAGTGCTCCTGCTGTCATAGGAAATTGCTCCCCAGACCATAACTCCAGGTGTAGGTCCAGTGTGTCTCGGCCGCAGACTGGTTGGTTGCAGGCGCTCACCTGGCCTCCTTCTAACCAAAACACGGCCATCACTGGCACCCAGGCAGAACCGGCTTTCATCAGAAAACACAACAGATCTCCACACCGTCCTCCAATGAGCTCTAGCTTGACACCACTGACGTCGCAAACGGCAGTGGTTCGGATTAGGTGAAATGCACGCTACAGGGCGTCTGGCTCGGAGCTGTCCTTTAAGTAACCGATTTGTAACAGTTTGTTGTGTCACTGTTAAGGCAACTGCAGCTCGAATTGCTGCCGCAGACGCGGTACTTTGCGCCACGGCCATACGCCGTACACGACGGTCTTCCCTCTCAGTAGTGCCACGTGGCCGGCCGGAACCCGGTCTTTTTAAGGCAGTACCTTCCCTTGACCACCGCTGCCAACAATCATGCACAGTGGCTACATTCCTGTCAAGTCGTTCTGCAATATTGCGGAACGAAATTCCACCTTCTCGTAGCCCTATTACACGACCTCGTTCAAACCCCGTGAGCTGTTGATAATGGCTTCTTCGTCTTCTTAAAGGCATTCTTGACCGGCCGATTCGTCATCGAGCCGGGGAGCGAGTTTTGTGAGTTTGATTGCGATTTTCAGTTCGTTGCGCTTGAGTGTTTAAGAGCACCGCTCATCTTGCGAGAGAGGATTCCTTCCTCCCTCGTAAGAAAAACAGAAGGGGAAAGAAGAAAAGAATTATTTTTTTTTTTTTTTTTTTTTTTTTTTTTTTTTTTATAAGACTGAAAGTGTTTTGGTGCAGTCAGTTCGATTAGGGACTTAGAATAAAAACGCCCTTGTGAGGGCGAAGTCCCAATTGACCGCAAGACTCGTTTGTGACGAATAGCGGGTACGTCGACGCCGTGCCGGTTCGGTCAGTGACAGGACTGTTTGATCCGTCACTGGGCTGAAGCCCGCGCGCCCGGGTTTTCTGAGCGTTACCTTGGGTGGGAGAACCCCAGGGTGCCCACTCAAGACTCAGAAAAATCTTTGCATCTCTCTCACAGAGATGCAAACCTCCCACAAGGGAGCGATGTTGAAGGGGGTTCCCCCAAAAATGCTTTGAAGACAAAGCAAGGCTCAGCCTTACCTACCAGGGTGAAACCCTCGGAGGTCCAGGCGGCGGAGACACCCTCTCCTAAGCCCGGTACCTCCAAGTCACCAACGGCCTCACCGATGGTGACCTCGGAGCCCACTCCGAAGGCCAAACGGGGGATGAGACTCCCCTAACAGAGGCCACCAAAGAGTTCCTATCCCTGGTGGGGGGATGGGTCTCAGATGCTAAAGTCGCCTTGGGCACCCTTCCCAAGACGACAAGCAAGGCTACGGTGGGAAAGATTGAGGCGGCCTTGGATAAGATTCAAGACGCCTGCAATCAGCAAGGGTTGCGGACCTCGAAGCTGGAGGGCAAGCTCGAGGAGAGGGTGGAGCGGCAGGGCCCCCCTCAGTAGGACCTAAGTCCTACGCCGCCGTAGCCAAGACGGGTGCCACGAAGGCGCAAAGGTCTGTGCCGGCACCCAAGATGAAAGCAGGGAAGAAGGTGGTGCCAGATAGGAGACACGTGCTCCTTATCTATCCCACCGATGAGGGCAAAACGTCGGACGACGTGAAGGCTACTCTCCTATCCGCAGTGCAGCCAACGAAACTGCAGATAGGAGTCAAAGGTGTCCGCAAGGTGCGGAACGGAGGGGTGGCGGTAGAGTGCTCGAAGAGCGACGATATCGCCAAGCTAGAAGGCGAGCTGCGGAGCAATCCCCTGACCAAGGATTGCACCCACTCGAAATCGCCCCAAAAGCGACTCCCGCGTCTGATTGTTTACGGCGTCGACGGGGAGATCTCGCGAGAGGAATTCGAGGCCGGGATTAAAGAGCAAAACCCGGACCTCGAAGGGGAATTTAAGGCGAACTTCGCCATTAAGGCCAAAGGGGGTAAGGTCCACTGGGTGGTGGAAGCCGAACCCCTGGCCTACAGACTATTAATCAAGCGAGGTCGACTAAACTTGGGATGGTCGATCCTTCGCTTGAAAGAGTTTGTGAGAGAAGTCCGATGCTTCCGGTGCAACGGCTTCGGCCATTTTAGGAATGGTTGCAAGGAAGCAGAGGACAAGTGCGGGCAGTGCGGTGAGACAGGTCACCGGCACAAGGATTGCACCGCTGCTCCGAAGTGCAATAACTGCACATCCGCGAATAAGCGGTTTAAACTGAAGCTGGAAACCGCCCATTCTAGCTTCAGTAAGACTTGTCCCTCCCTATTGAGGGAGTTGGAGCAGCAGAGAAGCCGAACCAATTATGGTTGATCGGCCAAGGACAAGCACCGGTCTTAGAGTACTCCAGCTCAACGCTCACCACGCGAGAGCCGCTACAGGGCAGATTCTTAAAACTGCCAGCGAAGTTGCAGCCAAAATCCTGTTGATACAGGAACCGTACCACTCCCATGGTAGGGTAGCGGGGTTTCCCAACTCCACACGGAGGTACTACTCTCGATGCGAAAAACCAATGGTAGCCACAGTCGTTCTTGATCCGGACCTGGGAGCTCTGGAGCTGGAATGCACATCCAATGTGGTGGCATTGGGCATCGAGAACAGTAACAGAAAAATTTTGCTTGTCAACGCATACTGTTCGCCGTCAGGTGCTCTCTCGGACGTGCTAAACACTGTCTCGCGGCTGCTGGATTCCCACCCGCAACACGAGACAATCATTGCAGGCGATTTTAACGCGAAGAGTCCCCTCTGGGGCGACCAAGAAGAAGATGGGCGAGGTAGCGAATTCCTAGACTTCGTCATTTCCTCAGATCTGACGATCAGGAACGACCCCGACAGCGTTCCCACGTTCCAAGCTGCCACTGGGACGTCGTGGGTCGACCTCACCCTCACGAGGACATCAGTCCTCAACCTCCTCCAGAACTGGCAGGTACTGGACGATGTGAGCTGCAGCGACCATCTAGCTATAACCTTCACGATAGGGTTTGAGAAAAGTGGGAAAAAACCCAGGTCCAGGTTCGACGCCCGGAACCTCAAGTGGTCGGAACTCCAAGGCCGACTATCAGATCTGCTAAAAGAACGAAGAGCAGCAGATCTTGATGAGGTAGATCTCAATCAACACCTTGGTAATCTTACCAAAGAGATAGTAGAGACCTGTGAAGGTTGCAGGAAAGCAGGGGAAGGGCAAGACCCCTGCTCCCCTGGTGGTCGGAAAATCTGAGTCTTCTGCGAGGGAAGGCCAGACGCAGCAGACGGAGAATGCAACGTGAGAGATTTGACCCAGACAGGAGGGAGCGCCTGAAAAGGGAATATAATCTCCACAATGCAATGTATCGCAAAGCAATGATAACATCGAAGAGAGAGCACTGGAGACAGTTGTGTGAGACCACCCCTGTCGGCAACCCCTTTGGGGTACCGTACAAGGTGGCGAAGGGCTCGATCACCGGCCCACTGTTACTGGCTTCCGTCAGAACAGAGAGTGGCACCAACACCGCCACCCTGGAAGACACAGTGGAGGTACTCTTAAACCACCACTTCCCTTCCGATGAGGAGACGGGAGACTCCCCGGATCAAACATCGATCAGAGAGCACTGTAGAGAACCGCCAGACACGGTTGACGACCCGCCCTTCACGGAGGCGGAGATAGGTGCTGCAATCAATAGCCTGAACAAAGGCAAGGCGCCAGGCATAGATGGGTTGGACCTCTCGATCATCAGAGAGGTGTTTCTATCCAACCCTGGGTACTTCGCTGCCCTGTTTAATAAATGCCTGGAAAGAGGTTGCTTCCCATCAATGTGGAAAACTGCGCTGCTTGTCCTCTTCAGCAAAGAAAACAAGAGCCGAGCAGATCCCGCAGCTTATAGGCCGATTTGCCTGTTGACAGCGTGGAGTAAGGTGCTGGAAAAGGTCCTCGTGACCCGAGCAACCCACTACCTAGTCGGCCTAGGTAAGCTCTCCAGCCGCCAATTCGGTTTTACACCGGAGAAGTGTACCAGTCAAGCACTGGTCAGCCTTACTCAGCAGGTAAAGCAAAACCGTGTACAGGGAAAGCACACCTGTCTCGTTTCTTTGGATGTGCGGGGCGCTTTCAACAATGTCTGGTGGCCACTGGTCCTGGACCGTCTGAAAAGACTTGGCATCCCCAGGAATCTGTTCCTGTTAATAAGCGATTTTCTCTCGCATAGAAGAGTAGAGTTCGAGGTCGGAGACAAGACCTTTAGCAGGGAATACACCAAGGGGTGTCCGCAGGGCTCATGCTCGGGCCCCCTGTGGTGGAATGTGGTTGCAGATACAGCACTTGCGCTTCCTCTGGAAGACGGGGTGCAGCTGCAAGCCTACGCAGATGACCTAATGCTAATAGTGTCAGCATCTGGTAGGCACGTGATTGAGCGGAAGGTACACACCGCTCTCTCACAGCTAAATAGTTGGAGCAAGGAGTGTAAGCTCTGCTTCGCTCCCGAAAAGACGACACTAATGCTAATAGCAAAGAAGGGGGAACTGGTCACTCCACCAAAGTGTCGCTTCAACGGGCATACTATTAAAGCGGTGAGAGAGATGCGGTACCTAGGGGTCATCCTTGACACCAGATTGTCAGGGCTACCGCATCTTCGCTTCTTGAAGGACAGATGCACCAGCATTCTAAATAAGATCAACGGAATGCGGCTGCCTGGGACAGCCAAAAAGGTGCTCTATAAGCGAGGGGTGGAGCGCATATTAACATATGCGTGTCCCGCCTGGTGGTCAGATACGGTCAGGATGAGAAATGGTATTAACCAAATTCAGCGCAGGGCGCTATTGGGCATGACCAGGTGCTTCCGAACGACCTCCACAGCAGCGCTTCAAGTGCTGGCTGGGTGCGAACCGGCGGACCTGGTCGTAGCGAGGGAAGCAGCAATGCAGACCCTACGCTATGGGGAAGATGTTTCCTTCCTGGGACACCAGTATCGGTCGTCCGAGGTGGAACTTCTGAGGATGGACTGGACTTGCCATCCAGCCAATGAGCTTTGTCTGAGTTGGGATAAAGCCCTCCCCACAGGGCAGGGGATGGAACTGTACACGGACGGTTCTAAAATAGGAAGTAGTGTCGGCGCAGGTTTCTGCGTGATCTCGGATGGCAACGAGATGCAAGCGAAACGAATGAAACTCTCGTCTAATTCCTCGGTGTTTCAAGCAGAGTTATTGGCGATCAGAGAAGCACTGCGCTGGGTGCTTGCTATGAATGGAGAAGGGGCATATAGCATACACTCTGACAGCCAAGCGGCCCTGAAAGCGCTTGGCCAGTTCGGGAGTAAGACTCCCCTTGTCAGAGAGATAAAAGTGCTATATAATTCAATGGAGAGTAGGAGGGTTACCTTCCACTGGATCCGAAGTCATGTCGGTACGGTTGGAAATGAACGGGCAGACCAGCTAGCGAAGGAAGCTACTGGTAAAGAGGAGATAGATTTTCAGATGCGAACGCCGCTGCAAAGTGTGCGGACGCAACTGAAATCAGCCACATTGGTGGAGTGGCAGCAGAGATGGGATGAAGGGGATACGGGTAGAAGGACATACCGTATCTTCCCCCGAATCTCAATAAGGCGCATTGAGAGTAATGGCTTCCTCAACCAAGTACTAACCGGGCACGGAGTGTCGCCGGAGTACTTCCGCAGATTTGCGGTTAAGGAGCGAGTGTGCATGTGTGGTGCCCAGACTGCAGATGTCGCACACATGATTCTAGAATGTGCTTCTCTGGCAGGGAAGAGAGCAACGTTAGTGCCAGAATTGGCAAAGACGAGGGACCTCTCGATCCTGCTCGCATACCCAAGAGCGAGACAGGGGCTCATCGAGATGGTCAAGTACCTCAAGGAGGAACAGGCGGTCTACCTAGTAGAGGGGTGACCGAAGAAGAGCGAAGAAGGAAGAAGAAAGAAGAAAAGAAGAGGATAGAAGAACCGAAGAAGGAAGAAGAAAGAAGAAAAGAAGAGGAATGAAGAACCGAAGACGGGAAACAGATGACTCGAGCCCAGAGTCGTCACCACAGAACCTACCCTAGTCCTGTGGTAATGTAAATACTGTAAATATTTCAATGTGAGAGGGCCCATTGAGCAAAGGACTCGTTTCCTAAGCGAAGATGGGTTCCTCAGTGTAAGTAACAATGTTTGTATCCTGTTTGTTTAAATAAAGGGCAGATGCCCCAAACAGTTCGCGCCAGCAATTATTCTCCCAGTCAGGGGCAGAGAGGAAAATTTCTAGCCCCTGCCCAAATGGCACGCACACCCGGGTCATAAAGGAGAGGTGGGAAGTGCCGGCAACGGGGGTAGCAGCGCACTGCAGGTCCACAGACCGATCCTGTCCGGATGGAGGAATGTCGGATCCGGGCAGGATTACTCGCAACGCCGTCACCAAAAATCTATCGAGAGAGTTCTCCTAACCCTGTGGAGTCCGCATTTGGACGGTACAGGATAATGGTCGTCAGCTAGTCGTTAAAGGCATTCTTGACTAACATCAGCACACTACGTCGAATCTCAATGGTAACTAACGCTCACGAACGTTACACCACGTATATACAGCAAACCTGCTTTGCATGTTCCGAGGTGCTACTAGCGCCACACGTATGCGCCGAGCGAAAAATTTGCATAGACGTCATCTTACAGATGTACTCTCACCGCCTACCAACTGTCGTTTATCTAACATAACCCCTTCTTGGTGTTGGGATTTTTTTCCGTCAGTGTAGTTTATTTCGAGAGTCAGACATAACAACTAACATAATTACCTATCATAGAAATAATGGTGTTACAAATACATCCAACAAGCGACGTGCAGAGACATATACTTTTCTAGCATATATTTGCGTTAGTCTAACAATCAAATTTTCACAAAATCCATGCTGATTTTAAAACTTCTTACTGTTTTTTCGTAACGCGAAATAGTGTAGACCTGCCATAGATTCACCTATTTGCGATAGTGCGTTGACTTATCGCAGGCGAAAGGCGACAGGGGAAACCAAATGCTTTCGGTGTGCGTATAGCAGAAATTTTCTGAGCTGTAACCGCTGACGTGAGCGCTGAGTCTGAATGTTCAGCTGCATCCTCAAGCACAAACTGCCGGGAGTCGTTTTAGTTGCTCTACTGGGCACCATCGCGCCATGAGTACAATACAAAAGAGAATTTTCGTAAATGACTTTAAAAATGACTGTGTTATTATACATTTTCATTAATAAAATAAGTAGTATAAGTTTTCAAACGTTTTCAACCCTTTGGATTTTGGAACGCAATGCACACGTTAACCGATTAATATTCATTATCTCCGTATAAAGGGAAGTTTCGAAATTGAAATAGCTAAGAAGGTGCCGCGAATTTGAAGAATATGTTGCTTATCATGTTATCCCTCCTCGAACAAGCACATAAAATGCTATTGTGTTCGACTCCCTACCTAAATACAATTTGCCTCGTCATATCCTTAGCTTTTGGAAATATTCTTGAAAGGAAACAAAAAAAATGTCATTGTGCTGGACTTCCTAAATACAGTTTGCCCCACCACATCCTTAACGTTTAGAAGTATTTTTGTAAAGAAGAACATAAAATGCTATTGTGCCCGACTCCCTAAGTACGGTTTGCTTCGTTATATAATTAGCTTTTGGAAATATTATTGAAAAGAAGCATATAAAATGCCATTGTGTTCGTCTCCCTGAATAAAGTTTGCCTCATCACACCTTAGCTTTTGGAAAGTTCTTGAAAAGAAGAACATACGCTCAAATTTTGAAGACTTTACAACAACTGATTAACTGGTTCTTCCTTTTTTTTGCTGATTAAGAACAGCTTAAGATTTTTTTTTCAAAAACTTGAATCGGGCAGGCATGTATATGTAAAGAGATATTATGACTGCACTCCTTTTGTTTTGTATTTCGGAGATTAATAACACTGCGCAAAATCTGTACTTAGTATATGCTAAGATCAACCATTAAAAAAGAGTGTTCGATATTTATCGAGTCCGATTTCGTAGATTCACGTTTTCCCTAAAAATTTGATTTTTATTTTCTTTTGTTTGTTAAAAGCTAACACTGATTTGTTGCCCGTATTTGGGTTTCACGCGTTTGGCATTTAAAACCTTTTTTTTTAATATGTTGCTTACAATAGTTGTTCTTGGGCATTAAACGTATTACCATAGAAATAATTATTTAAAGCATTGCTTTACCCTGAATATTTTATTTCTATTATGTTTTCATTATGAACATTTTCCACTTGTTAAGTTCGCAAACATAAAATTTTTACTTATTGGTGAACGTACTTTTCCATTAAGCTGACATGCGATGCTTTCTTCGGGCTTTCCCTAATCGGACTACCATGCAGGTAAAAAAATAGTTACAACCATGGACAACTGTCAAAGTTACGTATACATGTATAATCACTTCAGAAGTAATTGTTACCACATCCTTTTTCCTGTAATTGGTTTTACGCAAATGTCTTCTCAATTTCCCCTAAAACTTTGAAACTTTGACAGTGGTATTCACAGTCAGTGTATAAATGAGATTCTTTGGAAAATCATAAAATTGTTAATTACGGTTCGATTTATTAAGCTGTCGTTTTTTTCATGCCACAATTTAAATGCTAATTCAGTTTTCCCGTTAGGTGAAACGAATCAAACAGAGATGAAGAAATATTTGATAACAATCTATACAAAAATCAGAAAGTCTAAATAAATTTGTATTATCTAGAATGTTTTCAGTAAAACTTTCGAGAAATATTAACCAGAATGGTATTCGTTTTGACGTTTTTAATCAAAATTACAGAAGAACGAATATGAATAACGCTGTAACCCATTGAGTTCTCAGACGAGAATCGAAATTATGAATAAATTGTTCGGAATTGTTGAAGATGTTGATTCATTGCCGATGAACCACAATGCTTTGAAAACTAACAGGATTGAATAACCACAATGTTTTAAAAACGATCAGTAGTGTAGATTTGTAGATGTTAGGAACATAGTCTTGGCTCCTGATATTTCTCTTTCTTATGCAAATAGTAATTTTGTTCATGGCTTATATTAGAAGTATGTATTAATTATGGCAAAGGACAATTTACGATTATGGTCATCGTGAAAAACTGCTTCCTTGAGCCATTTTTTGTTATAATATAAAACTCAATTGGCATCTAAGCCCAAGACTAGCCGATCGCTCATTTAGTTTCACAGGGTCCTAAAAGGGAAAACTGTTTGACCATGCACTAGAACACGCCATGTTACTCGATATTGGAATATATGTTCGTGAAGAAGCGGATAGTGAAGACAGCAAGCTAAACGTTTTGCCAGCTCGGACGATTAGCTATAGCGTTATGCATTATTATATGTGTAATGAGAGTATTCTTGTGAATAATTGTGGTTCAAATGTCTGGTTCTCCAGCTTTTAGATTTCTAAAGGAGAAGTTCATATTTCTTCATTCAGCAGCTATATCACGTATCTCGCGGAAATCGCAGATAAGACAAAAACATAAATATAAGTAAACGTAAAGTTTTAAATATTTCAAAAATTAATATTCTCATATTAAGAGTCAAATAAATATCTCTTTCAAAGAGTTGTTCTTCACCTCGGGAAAAGAACTCAAATATTCATGACAAATCATTTAAAAAATAACACACACATCTAGGTCAACAATTATCAATCCACTGCTGGATAACGGTCATCCCAATTTTCTTCCACAGAGGTCTGTCTTGAGCCAATTTCCCCCATATTACTGGGGCAGGCTTTCGATTTTTATCTACCCATTTCCCATTTGGTTGTCTTCTCAGTCTTTTCTTTTTTGACACTGGTGTCCAGTCTAAAACGTATCCATGTGTGGTCCGTTCTTCAGGAAATATTACAGTCCACTACCATTTCAGAGATTTTACTTTGATCATGATATCTCTTCCACTCTTGTCATTTGTTGTGGCATATTGTGTCTGGTACCACACACAATATGTCATTTGTTGTGGCACTCTTGTCATTTGTTGTATCATATTGTATATATTGTACCAGAAACAATATGCCCCCGTTATGCTCAGTAACAAACAAAATCGTCATCAAAGCACCCTTAAAACCTCTACGTGCAAAATAGATTTACATTTCCTTGCGTGTGAGCCGCCATGTTTGTTGCGATGCATTTTAACAAGAAATTCGCTATATATTTAAATAATAAACACGCTGATGTTTAGCTAGTACAGTTACTTCTGGAAGGAAAACTTGCAATTTAAAATACGATTTCCTAATGAAAAGCTATGGAGGGAATAGTCACGTGAAGCTCAGCTCTGCGTGGAACAGGTGGATATTTGACACCTGATTGGCTGGAGAAAACAACGGTTCCAGTGACTGTGCGGACCTTCTCTCTCCCATCAACTTTTCTCTGGGCTATTTGTTTGCCCATTTGTGATAGGAAAAAAAGGCTTCCCGTGTGAAAAGGACTGCCGCAGGAAAGGGGTTTAAAACTGTTACCGCTGTTTTTCCTAATTTCTGAAGCATTTAGTTTTCTACAATTTTTGATTTTCTTTTTTAAATCCTGGAATTTTTTAAATTTCGAACAATAGCAGGCGGGCCGGACTATGGACCGCGCGCCGCATGTTGGACAACCCTAGTATAAAATATATGTTCCTAGGAAATGGGGACGGGTAAGATCCCACTACGTAACTGCTTTGATTTTCATGAGCTAAAAAAAATCTTCGCCCTAAAAAATGTAATTTGTAAATATTTTGAATCTCACTGGAAAAAATAAAGCTACACTTTACAAAGAGATACAGCAAATGGGCCTGTAACAGCCGTGCCCCGCTGTGCATCGCGCGTTCTAAACGGCCCTGTATCGGTAGTGTTTCACTTTTTTAAGTTGTTAAACTGCTATTTAAATTAGATAAATATGCTTTAATTTAACAAATCCGAACACGCCCCTAGTATCATCTCTTTACGTAATTTACTAAACAGGAATTTGATATTACGCTGCATAGAGCTCAAGCAGTGTAAGATGTTTACATCTCGATATTGCAAATGGCGACTAATACGAAATTATTAACCATAAAAAGAATAGAAATGTATATACTTTCTAAAATTTCTTTCTTCAAATAATAATAAATGGTGAAAAAACTGCTGATCGCAACGTTAAACTTGCTGTTATACATATTAAAGATGAAAGTAACCCGCATGAAGCTACACTGACGGAAAAAAACACCCCAACACCACGAAAAAATAGTTGTAGAGGAATGAAATGGCGGCAATACATTTGCATAGGTAACATATTTAATAGATTAAGGTTTCAAGATCACAGCTTAATGTAAGCGCGAGAAGAGCCATTTTAAATGTGAATTGCTGGTACATTAATAACCGGTGTAACCGCCAGAATGCTGAATGCCAGCACGCAAACGTTCATGCATTGTGTCGTACAGGTGATGGATGTCAGTTTGTGGGATGGAGTTCCATGCCTGTTGCACTTGGTCAGTCGATACAGGGACGGTTAATACTGGTTGGGGGAGACGCTGGAGTTGTCGTCCAATGATGTCCCATACGTGCTCGATTGGTGAAAGATCTGGTGATCTAGCAAGCCACGGCAACATGTCGACACTGTGTAGAGCATGTTGGGTTACAACAGCGGTATGCGGGCCAGCGTTTTCCTGTTGAAAAGCACCCCTGAAATGCTGTTTATGAATGGCAGCACAACAGGTTGAATCACCAGACCGACGTACAACTGTGCCGTCAGGGTGCGTGGGATAACCACGAGAGTGCTCCTGCTGTCATAGGAAATTGCTCCCCAGACCATAACTCCAGGTGTAGGTCCAGTGTGTCTCGGCCGCAGACAGGTTGGTTGCAGGCGCTCACCTGGCCTCCGTCTAACCAACACACGGCCATCACTGGCACCCAGACAGAACCGGCTTTCATCAGAAAACACAACAGATCTCCACACCGTCCTCCAATGAGCTCTAGCTTGACACCACTGACGTCGCCAACGGCAGTGGTTTGGGGTAAGTGGAATGCACGCTACAGGGCGTCTGGCTTGGAGCTGTCCTTCAAGTAACCGATTTGTAACAGTTCGTTGTGTCACTGTAGTGGCAACACCAGCTCAAATTGCTGCCGCAGACGCGGTACGATGCGCCACGGCCATTCGCCGTACACGGCGGTCTTCCCTCTTAGTAGTGCCACGTGGCCGGCCGGAACCCGGTCTTCTTGAGGTAGTACCTTCCCTTGACCACCGCTGCCAACAATCATGCATAGTGTCTACATTCCTGCCAAGTCGTTCTGCAATATTGCGGAACGAAAATCCACCTTCTCGTAGTCCTATTACACGACCTCGTTCAAACTCCCTGAGCTGTCGATAATGGCTTCTTCGTCTTCTTAAAGGTATTCTTGTCTAATATCAACACACTACGTCGAATCTCAACGATAAGTAACGCTCACGAACGTTACAGCGTGTCTTTACAGCAAACCTGTTTTGCATGTTCCGAGGGGCGCTGCTGGTGCCACACGTATGCGCCGAGAGCGAAAGTTGCATAGACGTCATCTTACAGATGTACTCTAACCGCCTACCAACTGTCGTTTATCTAACACAACCCCTTCTTGGTATTGGGATTTTTTTTCGTCAGTGTATTTTATGTTAGAATAAATTATACTCCGGTTACTTGAATAGCTTGAATAAAGTTCAGAGAAATATGATGCCGAAATATAGATATCATAGAAAACGAATGTTAAATAATTTTCTCGTTGAAAAAAGTTCTTATGGATACAAAAAGATCCACTCGACTTTTATTAACAATCGTGCTTAGTGTTAGATAATTGAAACACTAGTTCCAATCTATGAAACACAAGTAAACAGGTAATGTATAACATCGCTGGAAAAAGTCCTAAATATCATTTTCATACAGTCGCTGAAGTAAAATTGCTGAAAATGTATGAGAAACTTTGCAGAGAAGAATAGCAACTGATATTGAAGATATGGTTTCGTTCAGTCATCCAGGCATGTCTGCCACAGCACTATTATAAACTGCCGCAACGATGTTTTTCATTAGGATTTAGGGCACTAATCGTAGTACAACATTTGTTTTACAAATATCGAGGGGAAATTCTGACAAATTAGGTAACCCGAAAAGTTGAAAACTTCTGACTTTCACCAATGTAATCCTAGGGGAAAATTCTTGTAATTTGGAGATTCCTACTTCTTAAATACACATTTTGGAAGAAATTTAAAAAGAAATCATTATAAGGTGGAAATCAATTCATTTTCACCCCATTGAATCGCCTCAATTATGATCCCGAACAAAACGGAGCCTTTTCAGAAAATACTTTGTTTCTCTTGTAGTGTTCCATCCTGTAAATTATACCAGTTTTTAACCCTAGTAGATCTTGTTTCCAATATCAAAACTAAATTGGTATTTTACTTACAGATAACACTTTTCGAGATACTAAGGCATTTGCTATAGGAATGAAGGAAGACATTTTTTGTCATGATCTCGCGCCTTAAGACGTCATTTCAGGAGCCATATGTTTGATGACACTTCCCTCTCGGTAACGAGCTTAAATCTTATAACACTCACCTTAAAAGGCAAGTGCCGAATATATTTAATCTTTTAATAATGAAATTAGCAATTGCTTGCAATGTTTAATATATATATTTTTATTTTTTGACTAAAAACAGCAAACAATGGATTCTTGATCTTTTTCAATCGTTTAATATTATCTCACATTTTAAAGAGTGAAGTTATAGCCATAAATAGAGATATCGTCCATAGGATCATTACATGTTAAATCAAGAAGTTTTAAGAAAATATGTACAAATTTTAAAGTATGTTATTTGATACGAGAAAACGAAAACCTTTCAGCTTTACAACATTTAAAAGTTACCAGCAAGTACGGAAATGTAAACGCACGATGCTGCGAGCTTATGTCCAAACACCGCCGGAACGTCACCCGGTACTCCAGCTGAGCGATGAAGAATGAATGGCCTCCTGAAAACTATTCATTAAGATAAATGTGTTGTGGCAGCCAATTTGTGATTTGGTGGATCTACCCAAACGATCTCTATATATTATTTTTCTGCCTTTGTAATCCTCTTAAAAACTGAGTAACGTGCTTTCTACAGTCAATAACGGTAAATTTTAAAACCATTTTCCAGAGCAAAGCAGGCTGTTCTTAAATACAAGGGCTTGCTCTGTTTCGTTGTTTCCCGCCCATGAAATCGCCGCCGCACGTCAAGTCGAAGACGATTTTGGCAACGCGGGGCTGCTGCGAGTAAGCTCGCCGCAGCGTGTGTTTACATCCCAGTACTTGCAAGTAAATTCAACGGTAAAAATCTTTAAAATGCATTGTGCAGAAATGTTTTCTCCATTTTACGCCAAATTACGTGTTTTTAAAACATGTACAACCTTTTTTTCCTAAATTTTCAGACATTTTAGCCAAATAATTTAGAACCCTGATGTACACATTTTCCAAAAGATCAAAATCTTCTTTGGGCCATATTGTAAAGATTGGTCTGAAAATTGGTAGATACATATAAATTGAATGCGTTTCTATTTGATATATCGCGGTAAATCATAAGCCACCTGCCATAATTTATTTATTACTTATAACATGCCCGCTGTAAAAAAAGTTTCTTCGCAGATAAAGGAGTGAGGAAATGTAGAGTTGTGGAGCTGCAGAATAAAGGATAGTACACATCGGTAATTTCATAAAAGTAAACAACAAATTTTTCTAAATTGAAAGAAACAAAACGCTTAAAAGGTATTGATCATTCCACGTTATTTCCTGAAAATCTGAGGCCGTTATTACACAACAGTATTCGAGTAATGCGTGTATGCGTGTGAAAAGCTGAAGATCTATTTTAGTTGTTGCAATACCAAAAATATTTCATGATAAATAGACAATAAAAAATGCTGAACGCAACCCGAACCTCTGTTCCTCTGGCATATCAGTCTTGTTCGTTATGCCAGAAATCAAATGCGATACTGTGGAATATATGTAATGTCGCAGTTGCTACGTCAAATCTTATTGACAGATATATGTAGATTGCCATTAATTATTTTGTAAACATTTGTGGTTGTAAACCGAGAAGATTGCTTCTCCATACCTTCGTTTATGTATAATGAAATTCTGGTTAAAATTCCAAACCTGAACCGCTGTGCTCCATAGAGAAGTTCGGAAGAACATGGAGCTATCTCTCAGTCAATGTGAATAGTAAAAGCTCCTAACGTCTGTATGGATCGCTTTTCGTTACTATTTTATTTGTTGGTCTATGGAAGTACATGGAAATGTTAATTGCATCCCTCCTCCGAAAAATTTATTCTGAAGGAAATATATGTTTCCTCATGAATCGTTATCTGACTATTTAGAAGAATAAATCAAGTACACAGATTATACCTGCCGCGGAAGAACCATCTAGTGATGTGAATCAACACCTCAAAGTTGTGTTTCGAGTTAAGACAATTCTTTTGGAATAAAATAAAATTTGTAGAATGTCGTCTACCAAAGATTATTTAAGTCCCTTTTTTAGCTTACGTTTGAGTAGACGCTTATTGTTTACATAATATGAGGATTACGGAACCATGTCCCAAGTGTACGGGAACATAAATAATCCTTCTAAGCAACGTGCTTCTTCAGAAACTGGAAATGTTCAATACATTGAGACATATACACCACTAGTTTCCCCGCCACAAGTGTACAGTAACACAGATAATCCTTCTTCCTTCTTTTAAACGTGCTTCTTCCGGCATTGAAGATGTTCAAAACATTGAGACATATACACCTTGGTTCCATAATAGGAAGATTATGGAGCCACGTCCCACGTGTACAGGAACAAAGATAATCTTTTGCAACATGGCTATTTCGACCCTGGAAATATTCACAGCATTGAGATATATCCACTCGGAGAGACATTGGGTGATGCTCGGGTCACATTGACGTCACGAACTATGCCTGTCGTGCATGCAACGAAATGGAGGTATCCTCCTTCCTACCAATTTCATCGAACAACCTCATACAGTTCCACACATTTGAGCAAAAGGACACATATAAACTGAGTAAATAAAGGCGTCAAAACGCTTTACGGAATCCTGCAAGAATACACACGGAAAACAAGCAAAGTGGAGGCAACAAGTAATTGTGTTGACTTTCCTAAATGCCTTTTTAACCATTTCGCTACCACAACGCCTGGGGCGCCTGAAAATTCAGACGGCCACAAGCGCCCAGGTCGCCCGATACCGTAATTATGAAATTGTACACCTCCCCCCCTCGTGTTCTTTCAATTTGCACATCGTCTGAGGATTATCAGAAATCATCATCAGTCGTCTTTGTGGTGGCTAAACAGCGAAGTGAACGAGGACTTGGTTTGTCCCAGGGCAATATAATTCACCCTTCTTACATCGCTCGAAAAAACGCCTACTTCTTTGACACGTGGTTCATTTGCTTCCGATATTTTGCATTAATATTTACTCAGAATGTCTGGAATGAGAAGAGGAGTACCTAAAAGAGAAATAAGTGAAATACTTTTTTACTCACACAAATTAATTCACAGTACGAGGCCATTGATCAACTAGTGTCAAGCAGTTTCATCAGAGCAAAGAAAAAAGGATTTTCTCATTTTATTTCTCATAGCAAAAAAAATAATACTGAAATTGTAAGCAAGGAAATTGAGATCTGTGGCTAAAATACGGTAAAGCCAGTAAAAATAATTTATATAAACACATTGAAAGACTGTAGGCACTGGAAACATTATTTGGAACATTTTTCTGGACACTTAAGCGTTCGTGGAACAAATAAATTTACAAGTTACGTTTTCCTGGACATTTGAGGGTTCGTGGAACAAATAAATTTACAAATTACATTTTTCTGGACACCTAAGTTTGTGGACACGGGAATACGTTCCTGGTAACACAGCCCTGCAGCCTAACGTAGGCCCAACACTGAGCCATTTTCTTTTAGCAATAGAAGCCGTTGGCTCATTGTTGGGCATACGTTAATTTACCCGTAGAGCCTGATTCTAACCGATTACACACACAATATGCGCACATATGTTCTGTAGATATTGCAGCAAAAAAATCGGACGTCATAAAATATGTTTCGTGCAACGAGAAGTAAAGCTCATTCAGCAGAAAAATAGTGAATTTCAGCCTCAGAAACACCATAAAACACTAATATTTATTTCAAATAAACTGCGGTGTCTTCCGTTGTCCTAAAAGCGGTAAAAGCGGAGTTTATGGGAGAAAATGTGTCGTAAGCATTCTTTCATATTTGCTCAATCAAAATAAACAGCTTGAGAGCATATTCTTCAAAAGAAAGAACAAGAAAAGGGATAAGGGTGAACACGATTTTCCAGGTGCTGCCTCTCCCGTCGGTCTTATTCTCTCGCTAGATCAGGGGTGGTTGTGGTACAAATATTATCCGGAAATCCGGATTTTTTTGCCTATTAAACCCAGAAATTCAAGAGAAAATGAGATGTCCGTATGTTTTGTATCTGTTAAAATTATTCTCAGACTTTTAATCTAAAATAAAGGAATTAGTAGTTTTTACAGGATAAACCGGTTTGCAAAAGTAAAAAAAAAATCCAAAATTTTAATCTCGTAATCTAGAAACAGCGCTTATCGACAAATATTCGCAGATCATGAGCGCGAGAGACTACCATACAGACTGAGTACAATTGGATCAAAATATGATAAATCTTTAGGTAAATTACAAGAAGGATATGTAAAGTAGTACTAAAAAACCTAGTAGCACTGTAGAAAAATGTGGGATTGCAAAAAAAGGAAAGACAAAAAATATTTTAAGATTAAAAATTTGTAGAGATTCCAGAATATTGTGAAAATGAAAGGTGTAAAAGAAAGACTGATTGTGCTGATGTTAACTGGAAAAAATAGACATAATTTATGTGTTTTCGCCGAAAAGGATAATTTTTAGTTGTCATCAGCCTCTACTTTTATAGGTGAGTTGTTTTCAGATTTTATTCTGTGTAAAAAGGAAATTGTAAACAAAATTTGATTTTAAGCTCTTTGATTTTAAATACGTGATTGCTTTACTTAATTCAGAGCAACTAATTTCTTCACAGAATATGCAAGTTGGAATATGTATGGAAAAGTGTTTTATAAGTGTTACATGTGATCCAAAATAATCAGTTTTTTCCCTAAGTGAACTCAGCATACAGGTTACATTTGTCTCGCTGTTTTCAGAATTTTTTATTTGGCCTCACAATCACTCATGTTAGAAGAATGTACTCATAGGACTAGGAAAAGGTCCTACAAATCAAGCCTAGTGATCGGAAGTTTGGAGTGGCGACCGAGCACTAATCTTTTTTTTGTTAACTTGACAAAGGATAGGAATGAAGTTCGGAAGCAATCAAAGGGCTTTATCGGGCGTGGTACTCTGAGGGGCAAAGCATTTTAATATTGTGGTCCCGGAACCGATAACATAAAATTCCAGTTGAGCCCTGTGGTCAGATCTTGTAGCAGTATGTTCACCACATGAGTCCACATAAAACTACAACGTGTTGGAAAACATATCCAAGGTTAAGAAATGAGCTAAACTTGATTTATTCTACTGGATAGTATCTTTATGATTCATGATGAAACATTTTTTAATTCAGTATAAATATTTTGGAGTAGGGACGTAATTAAAGTTCGTAAGTTTCTTTCAAAGGCCAGACAAAATAATAATGTAAACGTTACACTTGCAGAATTTACGTGTTTTACCTAAAACATAGGCCGAGAGATGGCAGTATGTCAGCACTAAATCCTCATAGGTGAACAATGGGCCAGGAATGGAAGCTCACCTTAAAGGGAGGAAAAGCAATTTATTATATCTTACCACGTTTGGTAGAGTGCTTAGAATTTTTCCTAATAAGAAATATCTAAATGGCACAATATTTATTTGCCGTTTGTGAGAGTTGCTTTATATTCGTTTTTTTTTAAATAAATAATAATTTCTTTTAACTTGCAGTATTTCTTCGGAAAACAAAAATTAAAATAATGGATCTAACAGTTTTTTGGCGATTACCCTTGGTTGTTAAGCAGTTTTGGTAACGCTTGAAAAAAGCGAAATCCCCGTAACTACAAGCATACAAACGTAATGCTGCACAAAGGAAATTCACCGTAACTTTGGACCATTTTGAAGGAACTAAAGTCGCGGCCAAAGGTCCTGCACCAGTAGACCGAAAGTCAAATTTTGCGTTTGGACTCAACTTATACAGCGTAATGATAAAGTCAGGAATACTTATTATACAGCATTTTAAAGGAAAGTGTATCACGGATTCAAATATTTTTACGTAATGTTATTCCCAGTAATAAAAGTGAAATACAAATTTTGAAGATGACAATCCGATTTTTGGCGTAAATGTGACAAGGGTGGTAAGTCAGATATTTTTCGAAAACTTGGAAATTTTCATCGTTCTGGAGCGGGACTCGAATCCGCGTCTCTCAGAAAACGCCCGGCGCCCGGGTATGCTCCCCACTACACCACCCAGAACGACCAAGTTTCCAGTTTCCGATCAATTTGAATTTAACCAACACAGGATTCGCTAGTCGAAGCACCTGGCATTTATGTTTAGCGAATCTGGAGGTTGGGAATCTTATCCCGTGTTTCCCCGGAGAAGCAGATAAATCATGAAAGAAGTACGGGATTACGCCATATAATACAAATTTTGAAGATGACACTCCGATTTTTGGCGTAAATGTGACAAAGATGGTAAGTCAGATAATATCCGAAAACTTGGAAATTTTCAGCTTCCTGGAGCGGGACTCGAACCCGCTTCTCCCAGAAAACGCCCGGGTATGCTAACCATTACACCACCATGAACGACCAAGTTTCAAGTTTCCGATCAATTTGAAATTAACCATTACAGGATTCGCTAGTCGAAGCAACCGGCATTCATGTTTAGTGTATCTGGAATTTAAGAATCTTATCCCGTGTTTGCCCGGAAAAGCCGATAAATCATGAAAGAAATACGGGATTACGCCATATAATACAAATTTTGAAGATGACAGTCTGATTTTTGGCGTAAATGTGACAAGCATACCCGGGCGTTTTCTGGGAGACAAGGGTTCGAGTCCCGCTCCAGGACGATGAAAATATTGAAGTTTTCTAATATTATCTGACTTACCATCCTTGTCAAATTTACGCCAAAAATTTGATTGTCATCTTCAAAATTTGTATTATATGGCGTAATCCCGTATTTCTTTCATGAATGCAAAGGAAGTTACAAGCAAAAGTAAAAAATAGTGGAATTTGTGAAATTACTGTACAATGCATTTAAAGAAAAGTTACTGTACACTACATTATTGAAACTTGTATGACACCTAAAATAACTTAACAATAACCAAATACTCTGCAATAAGTTTACTTGTATAACCACGGTTTCTTAGTAACAAACTGCACTTCCTTGGCATTAAACTAATGAGCTTCTCTAGTTGTCCATTGGTGATGACAAGGTGCCAAATTTGCTGTTAAATGTGGCTGTGATCATTCCTCTCTCTTGCGCACCCTTTAAAGAGTTGCAGAAACTGGATGGGATAGAAACAGAAAAGGAACAGGTCGACCAAGGGTGTGTACTGAACGTGATGATCGCATGTTGATTCGTCGTTCCTTAAAATCAAAGCTTAAAACAGCCACTGATTTGAGGAATGAGTAGGAGAATGTAGTACGAATTATTGCATCTGCACTTGCAGTTCGTCGTAGGCTACAAGAAAATCTCACATTACTGAGCAACAACGGCTCAAGAGAATTGCTTCAGCCAAGGAACGCAAGAAGTGAACTGTGATGAATATAAAAATGCTATTTTCAGTGATGAAACAACTGTTATTATTTCGGTTAATAATTGAAATACTTATGTACGTCGTCGGACTGCTGAAAGATATAAGGCATGCTGCACTCAGCACAATCAACTACCCATATTCGGTGATGTTATAGTCCTGTATTTCAGGCAGTGGTGTTCGCCGTTTGCACATTGTTAATGGTAGATTGAATGGATCGAAATACAGTAAAGCACCGTTTATACGTCTTTCAAGGGACCGTTCTCAGTGTAGACGTATAACCGAGAAAGACGTATAACTGAAATTAAAGCCTAAAATGCGCAGCGAATTTCTTTATAACATACGTATGATATGTACTGTACTGTTGTAGTACCTGTTACGTATAATGAATATATAATTTAGTATGTATAAATATTCACACTTATTACGTAATGTATACAATATTTTGAAGAATGTTTTATTTTTTTCAAAATAAATTGTACTCAAATTACATATATGTAACCTACAACAAAGAAAAATGTATACATATATTTCAGTATCACATGTTGATTAAATATGTTAAATCTCTTTCGAACAAGAAAAAATGCTGGATCACATCGACCGTTAAAAAGCACTTTCAAATTATTTAAAAAATAATTTTAGTGACCTTGGCGTAGATCTTCGATTTTGTGTTCAAAGGAGAGTACTATGTTTAGAATAGAGTTCTACAAACGTTTTCTCACTGGTGTTGGCATGTAAAACAAAGAAATTTCTCAGGGTATCAATCCTACGCATTGCATCTCGAGAGGACGGTTGAACTGGTTCTTCCCTTTCTTCATCACTGCTGCTGGAATGTTCATTCTCCAAATTGGCGTCTATTAATTCTTCTACTGTGCATAGTTTTGAAGTGATCATATCAGCATCACAACTTACATAATCCTCGACGGTTATGTCTACTCCCAGGAGTTTCCAATCCTCATCATCCATAATCACAATTTCTTCATCGCTTTCGTAACCGCCGGCGCTATTGTTTGCTTCCGAGTTTGGAAAACCTCCTTTGACGAAACAATTTTTAATTACTTCTGAGTTTACTTGAGCCCATGCCAGAGATATCATTTTCATTGCATCAAGTATGCTTATATTTTGATGAACACTACCTGCATTGATGATTTGAATTGCAAGTTGAACTAAATTCTTTCTGCAGTGCCCTTTAAAGTTCTGGATTATTCTGAGATCTAAGGGCTGTAATCGACTGGTGCAATTTCGGGGAAAAATGAATTTTACGTTTTGCAAGAATTCGTTTACTTGAAGATGGGCGGTGCATTGGTCCATAAACATTAAAATCTTTCGGTTTTGACGTTTCATCGTTTTGTTTATGTTATTGGGCTACTCAGTGAAAGGATACTCGTCATCCACGGTTTTTTGTTTGCTTGACACGATAATGGCAAGCTTTTCTTATTCGTAAAACACCGTGGATTCTGTAACTTGCCTATAAATAACGGAATCAGTTTTTCAGTTCCATCAGCATTCGCGCAAAGTAAAAAAGTTAGCCGATCTTTACTTTTTTCCCTCCTTTACATTGGTCTCCTTTAAATGCTAAAGTTCTTGTAAGCATCAGATGAAAGAATAACCTTGTTTAGTCAACGTTAAAAATGAATAGCAATTTGTACCCATCTGTTTTTCTGGATAAATCCTGGAACCAATCTTCTACAGACTCTGATGGAACATCTTTTGACTCACCATTTAGAACTTGAGATGACATTCCACGACGCAACTTGAATGTGTGCAACCACCACGTAGAAAATCACGCGTTTTCACATTCAGTTTCAGCGCAATTTTGCTTGCCTGCTCCATCAGCATTGGCACACTGACGGGGATATTCGAGGCACCGCGTTGATTAAAAAATTGCAACAAAATGTTTTCGATATCTGGGAATTTTCCATCTTGGACACGCAACTTCTTGGAAACAGATTTTCCACAAGCTGCAGCTTTGCCTTTTATTTTCTCTGTGGCGTACACTATTGTTTTCAGCGTTGACACAGGTACATTTAAAATTTTTGCAATCTCTCTTTTATTCAGTCCAATATTCTTGTCAAATTCTTTCAAAAATTTAACTTTACCTTTCGTTTTCTTGACATTTTTTACCAACAATCGTAAAGGCACCAACAAGCAATGTAGAAAGGCAATTACCCAAAAGCACCAGTAATAGATGTGTTGTATGGAGGATGTCTTTTCAATAAACCGCTCCATTCCTTTTTTTAAGGACCCCGGGACGTCGAAGGGTTATAATTTCAAAGAAGGAGACTACCCTTGCTGCTGCTGGTGGGGAGCAATCTGATCCCCCTGATTCAGGTTCTTCTGACGGAATAAGGGAGTCCCCGCACCTTCGCATATATTCCCTGTTTTCTTAGCCCCCACTGGTCAATGGACGGTTCTTCTGTCTCTGCTGAAGAAAGAGGCCTCGAGTCTGCGTTCGAAAAGGGTGACAAAGAATGACTCAGATAAGAAATATTAGACCTCTGTAGCGAACTTCAACTGACGAATTAGGTAAACGACGACGTATAATCGAAGTTACGCATCGTGTAAACGAAATGTTTTACTATTAAAATGAATAGCAATTAATCGGGACCGACTTGAAAAGACGTATAAATGTAAAAGACGTAAAACTGAGAAACGTATAAACGGTGCTTTACTGTATAAAGTTTCCTTCTCTCGTATATTCTTTTTTTAACCGTTGGGTATGAAAATATTTTGTCTCTTATACCTTCCTTGTACTATGTGAAAGATCTTCTGCTCCATTTGTTAATTTTCGTAACATGCTTTTCAGCCCCTGGTTAAACTAGCAGATATTTTTATTTCTGAATGTTTTCTCGATTGTTGAAACTGGCTGAATGATTTCCTTACGGGTTCCACTGATGTTGAATAGCTTTCATAAATTTCCTTCGCATGAAAAATTATTCAAAAGACGTGCTTATTACAGCCGAGAGATTGGTGCCACCATTCTTGTTTTGAACAGTAGTAAGAATAGTTTAGGACCATTATTGAATCAGTTTTTATTTACTGTGTTCTGGTGATACTGCCTATTCATAAGTTCTGCATGTGATTTCTCTTTTTGAAGGATTACACCTTATTGTACCTTATGTAATTTCACATGATCTGATCATATTGTTCAGTAGTCAGAATTGAATATGATTCTATTTAAATCTATTAAATGGGAATGCTCATTCGATATTTGGAAACCTCAACTTCAAGAAACTAGTCGCATTTGTATTTTTGTTAATTTTCGCAGGTCTGAATGTAGTGTAAATTCCAATATTCACTGATTTCTACCACTTCAAATTAAGTCACATCCTGTGTTCGTATTTTGCCAACTCCAGATATTTGCTTTCTTGAAGAAATTTGAATTTCATTATTATTTTAAAATAATACTGTATTCTAAATCAAACTTTAGCCCTGTAAATATGTTTGCTCTGTGTGAAAAAGATAACTGCAAGGATATCCAACAAAACATGCCATGTGATCGTGCCCTGGAAATGATAATTTAAAACGACATCACACGCCATTGGCTGTACGAATGTGAGGCTGGAATGTAAAATATCTACGTCCTAATGCAACTCACGTACGCCGTTGTTTGAAGGAATTCGCTAAGATGTTAATAACCAAATAATACATGAAGTGGTTTTCCTGTGGCATATTACACTCCGTTGAAAACCCTATTCTGAAAGGAATTTCTCAGTGCATAGTCCGATCATACAACTAGTTATTAAGTATAACTGTGGTTTCCTACGTACGGAATAGACACATTTGCAGATATAACCGACAGAAAGTAAAACCTAACATTGCGAGACACGGATATTGAAAGAGAATTTCGAGATCACTCATGACATAAGTAATACTACTATGTCACGCGTGAAAAGCTTCACTGGGAAAAATCTGATAAGTATACAACTTCATGTAGCTCAAAATCAATTACGATTTTTTAAACAATTCAAATTTATATCAGAACATATTATCCATCGCAGGACAAATCCTTTTTTGCGCTAACGGAATCAATACAGTTACTATGAATTCAACAAAAAACGTGTAAATTTAAGATGTTCGTGATTTGTCTCATTTCACTTAAATAAAAAGGTAAAATGACCAGCCTATCTACTTATTGACGCAATTTCTACTTATTGACAAATTGCACATTTGGAAATTTCAAACAGTATATTATTGCAAATATAAAATAAATACATATATTTTAAAAAATTAGCTTAGAAAACACGCATCTTCTTTGTCATTGTAAATTTCACACGCCCAAACCGCCGAGTCTGGTTTGCGGCAAACTTGAACACAGATGTTGAGAATTATCGAATGTCACAAAATAACTGTCGGTAGTGTGTTGGGAAAGTTGCTCGTACTGCCCCGGCTGGCACAGTGGTCTAAGCGATGGCTTCTGACCCTTCCTCCGTGATGGGTTTCAATCCCCGTTAAGCAAAGAATATAAAGCTTGAAGAACGCCAACTCTCATAGAGATAACGTAAAACAGGCGACATCAGTGCTACCACATCTTAAGAGGTAAAAATTTCTGCGGGAAAGTAAACATTCAGGAGCCAAACACGTTGGCGGGACTACGGCAGTAAAGCTTGTGTTTGATCCACGATAGTTTTCTTCCATCTGATGACTATTTGCTTAGAGCAATTTTTTGGTTGTTGCTGTTTTCTGATATCCCGCCCATCCCATATTTTGGTCAGAAAAATATGCAATAACATCAGTATTACTCTTGAAAGAAATACGGGATTACACCATATAATATAAATTTTGAAGATGCCAATCTGATTCTTGGTGTAATTGTGACAAGGATGGTAAGTCAGATAATATCCGAAAACATGAACATTTTCATCGTACTGGAGCGGCACTCGAAGCCGCATCTCCCAGATAGCGCCCGGATATGCTAACCCCTATGCCACCCAGAGCGACCAAGTTTCAAGTCTCCGATTAATTGGAATATAACCATCACATGATTCGCTAGTCGAAACAACCAGCATTCATGTTTAGCGAATCTGGAGGTTAAGAATCCTATCCCGTAATTATCCGGTTGAGTAGATAAATCATGAAAGAAATACGAGATTACACCATACAATACAAATTAATCGGAAACTTGAGACTTGGTCGTTCTGGGTGGTGTAGTGGTTAGCATACCCGGACTCTATCTGGGAGACACGGGTTCGAGTCACGCTCCAGGACGATGAAAATTTCCAAGTTTTCGGATATTATCTGACTTTCCATTGTTTTCACATTTACACTAAAAATCGGATTGTCATCTTCAAAATCAATACTACTATTTAAATTAAATTTAGCCAATATTATAGTTAGGCCTAAGGATCTGTACAAAATGCAGACGTTCCGCAGGATTTGGTAATACTGAAAATGTTTCGAAAAAACGGAATAACAAACAAAAGCCTTAACTAACCCGATTGGCGTAACAAAACTAAAATATCCGATTTGTGAAGTGATTATGCTAGTGAGAAGGTAATAATTACGTGCTGTGAATAGCTCGCCTAACTGTTCTGTACACAAATAATTGAAGTCAGCAGAAATACGCATGCGCCGTCTGCTCCGTCATCAGCCTATATGTTGGCTTATGTGCCCTGCATTTTAACTCTTAAGATATGGTGGCGCTAGTTACGTCTCGTTGTGCCCTAACTTCTTAGTTTGATATTCTTTGGGTGAGGCATGGATATTGTGTTTGTCTTACGGCGCTGAATCTCTTTCTACTCTGGAACCAGAGATAATAATATAGCCAGGATCGACTGCTTATAGCCCGCTGAGTTGCTCACGGTGGTCGTTAAACCTACAATAAATAAAATTGCTCAGGAGAAAATTGATTTTCCAGGATGAAAAATTATTTTTGACAATTATTTTCTTATCTTTCCCCATTACCAAAAAGGCTAAGCTCCGATAAACTCTGAAGCTAACTTTTTTGGAGGTTTAGCGACCACCGTGAGCAACTCGACGGGCTGAAGAGTCGCCTGTTCCTGAGCTAGGGGCACTGGTTTCAGATAAGGGAGAAGCCTTGTGTTTTAAGGCAAACACAACAACATATTCGTCGCCTCACGAGATTGGAATCCGGACCCATTTCGGATGAATAGTCAGAAGCCAGCGCTTAGAACACTGCACCACCAGAGGGGCGAATCTAACTTCTTTACGATATTATTCCAAAGTGAGTGAGTGAGTGAGTAGAAATCACGAAAAATATGTTTCGTATGAAGAACCAGTTAATTCGTAACTGCTTAATTTTCCTTTTCTATTTGTCTTGTGTGATTCTTTTGGTTTGTTCCTGTTCACAAAATCTAATGAAAATAACTCTGCAGTTTTGTAGGCAAAATTTTATAGTGTTTGACACTATTGTGGTAATAATTCCTCGGGTACTGAATATACAAAGTTGTGACTTATGCGGCTGCTCAGCTTTTTTCTCTGATAGCATTTTCAACGACAGCTGCTGGATGCTGTCGTTTTAAATGATCCTTATTTGTCGTATAGCCTCGCGTTTTGCAGTTCTTCCCACAAAGGCTACGCTTTACGTTGACCGTTTACTTACCAAAAGAAAGTAATGCTGCTCGAAAGGTATTTTACGTTTACCCATTATTACTAATTGCTTACTTTCAATAAATAACTGTTTGAATACTTGTCGCAAGTTTAAACTTTCAGTACAAACAACAAGAAGAACGCTTTTGAGATTGTCTCTATCTGACTGAAAGGTACACTTTCATTTTGAGCTTGACTTTATCTTAAGCACAGCAGAGTGCAAAATCCGCATACAATCATGGCCTGACCGTTTAGTGTACGTGTATACTAATGATATTTTTTTCAAAGTGGGAAGAGTAACTTTTCTAAGACCACAACTTCATTGAGGTATTACCACAATTTCACACGGGGTTATCTCTTGCTTGCTCGTAAAACACCTGTTCAGATGTTTTTAACATTTATCTTTCGCTGTTTTATTTTCTTCTACTTTGATTTTTTTATTTGAGGTATAGCGACCACCGTGAGCAACTGAATGGGCTATAAGAAGTTGCCCGTCCCTAATTTAGGGCCACTGACTCCAGCAAAGGGAGAGATCTAGTGCAGTAAGACAAACACAACATCCATGCCTCACCAGGATTCGAATTCGGACCCATCTCGGACGAATGATCAATAGCCAGCTCTAAGAATACTGAGCCAAGTATACCAAGGAGCTTCGTTTTATATGTGATAGGTTCTTCCTAATTATTGTTATGCGATTCTACGATAGTACGAAAGTTCGGTCTAACAGTAGTTGTGTTATTTTGGAGTGTGTATTTGAGTAATACCAGGAGCTCCCCAATAAAAGGTTAAAAGTGAGTACGTTTTCTTAGTTCATTTTATTGTCGGACCTCTGTCTGGCCGTTAAGTCTATTTCATTGAGTGTTTACGTTAAGTTCAGGGGATATTGTGTTTACCGCTCTAATAAGGAGCCTTCAAGGTACTAATGTACTAAAACCGAAGTTATATTACTGATATTCAAGATAATGACGAACGCTGAGTAAAAATAATTCCATATTCTTGGAATTTATTGCACGTGAGTGTCTTACCTAAACAAACTCTAGCACTTTGAACACACTTTAGCTACGTCAAGTAACCTTTCAATAACCCTAACGTGACTTAACGAAAGTTTTCCTGCAATACACGTCCAGGCGGAGAATTCTATTCATTATACACGGTAATGGTACTTTCTAGCACTGGCAACACATGGCGTGGTCCGCTGAGTCACGCTAGCTGTTGTTACGTGCTGGTGGTACGGTTCGGGTGTGGCACGGATCGCATGAGGCTATGGATCCCAGCTGTCAAAAAGGCACAGAGCAAGTTGGTGGTGGTTCCATACATGTGTGGGGTATCTTTGCGTGGCACCGTTTGGGTCGTCTATTCCTGGTAAACACGTCAATAACTGGTAATCGCTTTGTTGCTCTGTTGGGTTACCATATGTAAACTTTCAAAGACTACATGTATCCCAAAACGGATGGGATTTACCAAGCGGACTATGCACCATGTCATCGGGCACAAGTTGTGCAAAAAGAGCTTGAGGAGCATTCTGGACATTTCTGACGGATAGTGTAGATATCCGTCAGAAACGCTACAACGTTCGCCTGAAACACCCAATCGAGCACTTTTGGGACGTGGTGGAAAGATCCGTTCGCACCAGGATCCTGCACCTGCAAATACGAGAGAACTGTGGGCGACTATTCAGACGGCATGGCTGAATATATCTCCAGAAGTCTTCTGGCCACTTGTGGATTCCATGCCTTGTAGAGTTGCTGCACCTCGCTGGACTAGAGGAGGTCCTACACGATACCAATTACGTATCCGATGATTCTTGGCATTTCAGTGAATACCAAATTTGTTCGTTTACGTCAGTAGCAGAATCATATCATGAAATTCAGTATGCAGTACGTAAATGGTCTCGTTCTATGGTCATGAGATGTTTCACGCATTCAGTACAACCTCAAGAAAGAAACACTGGAGTTGCCGAAACAACCAAGCGCCAGAGCTACACAGAGGAAGATTTCGACTTTTCGGGTTATCCAGTTTCTAGCACAGTCGGTATCTGCTGAGGTACATAATTTCTTATCTCGTGAATCGAATGCATTGTCTTCCTACAAAGATCTAAATTTCCTTCAAATTATTCTTATATTTGTGTGATTAAAGCAATGAAGTTGAAGTAGTACTGACGCCATGGGCCGTCATCAAGTAATTATAGCATTTCTGGCTTAACTTACATTAAAAAGTACCCATTCCTAACAGTTGGCTTTTACAAGCTTTCGTGGAAATTCATACGATACCCAGTTCAGTTTAAAATGTGTAACATATTTATTTGATTTTTTTCAGTAGAAATACTATAAGCAAAAATATTGGAAGAGAGAAATTATAATTTTGTTATTAAATACCCAATCAACTAGATACAAACTGAAAATTACATCGTAAAATATTGCTTACTATTAAAAACTACCAATTACCTAGAAATTCACAGCGAAAATAAAATTCTGTGTCTCGCTCGTCGTCATATAAGTCTTGTTGAAAGTCAACAAAATTTCTTCACCTTTTTTATTTAATGCAAAACATTTAACGTACCGAATTTCACTTTTTGATTTATACACTGAAATGAATTTTAGAAATTTTTGCGAAAAAATTAAGGAGATGCGGAAGCAATGTTTTATATTTTGTTTTAGGTAAACTTTTGTATCCATCCAGTAAGAAATTCTTGCATTGTTTCTATTATGTGATATTATTTTCCTAATAATTTTCTGGTGGGAGTATGCTCATTTTTCTTTCTGTCGTTGCATAATGTCTAAAATGGTTGGCTGATTCAAAAATTATAGCTTTGAAAATATGGAACATCGAAATGTATAACCTTATCTGTTTCATCATTTCGTAGAAATGTGGCGCAGTTTTAGAGGTCAAGCTAGAAGTATGGACCTCCATGTTGCAAGCAAATACTCAAATGTTCTCTAACGAATGGCAGTCACAAGAAAGTCATTAAAAGATTACTTAACTTTATAATTTAGTTAGTCAGTACACAGTATGATTTTTAAAATAATGTACATTCCGAAATATGTCTAATTGAAGTCTCTTGAATGACGCTTTGCTGTACTACAGCTAGCTGAATGTTGCCTTCCAGCATGAAAAGGTTTCCCAGCTCGGTAGTGGTTCATTGATTTGCAGTGTAGAGTACTGGATTCATTTCACTAGTAGGTATGCATGCATAATTTTTTGCTATTATATAGGTTCTTTAACACTCATTTCGAAACAACTCGTGGACATTAATTTGAAACTTGAATTGATATGTTCTTTTTCAGATATTTAATCAACGTTGGTTCAAATATGCATGAAAAATCCCGAGTGCAGCATTTAAATCATGGGCATCGTTTTATTACCCAATTATCACAAATATATAGTCATTAAAATGCGTATGAACAGATAGATATTTAACATAATTTAGTGTTTATTTTCTACAGGACGGATAGATTTTTGGACCAGTAATTTCTTAATCCAACAAACTGCACACCGAACTTAGTTTTTATTTAGCAGTTGTCAAATAAGGTGTTTCAAAATTTCATTCTTTGCCTCACATTGACACTGTATCAAACAACCGATTTGAAAACAGAACAAAAAACATATTACATGGTTCAGTAAAATAAAATATCTCTCTGTGTTCTTCTTCATAGTAAATTAACATTACATCTCCATAATGCTCGCTACCAAAATTATTAAAGAAAGAAAATATATCTCCTGTTTATGCCATGTAGAAATATATATTTTTGTGTAGTCGAGCAGGCATCGCATGAAGCCAGAAAATGAAATCTAAGTCCACATACATCATCATTAGCCATTCTCCTGTGCCATGCGACATTTGTTGTTAGAATAGTTTTCCTTTTAGCTGCAATACATGTAAGTCCATGTATCTCAGGCATTTAGAAAGACTTTGCAGGTGAATAGGGTGGCAAAGAGCATGCTTCTCCCGGAGTATACAGAATGCCGCCATTGTAGGGAGTATCTAATGTGTTGACACTTTTGCGCGAGTATTTCAGTATTAAATCCGTAAGATTTAAATGTATGTGAGACGACATTTAAATGTCTAATAGTTACTTTTTTCTCTGCAGTGTGTATATGTACGGTCGCGATATAACATGGTATTTTCCCGCTTACTAATCTTTTTCATTTTTTGTCGGATATGAACAATTGCTAATTACAGTTTGATCTAGAAAATTCTCGTTTCGTACGCGAATATTTTTAATATGTAATATCTACAGTGCATTATGAATAGAATCAAGAACTCTTGCTATACCATTTCCCCATTGATCGATCTCTTGCTATACCATTTCCCCATTGATCGATGTCTGTGCAAGTTCAATTAGTGTCTGTGGTTTCAGAACTATAGCATTACGTTTGTCAGTCTAAATCTCTGCACAGTCATTGGACTTTTAGCTATCCTCCACTTTTTCAGTTGGCAATCGGAAGTTCCATGTTGTCGACTTTTGTGGCGTGAATAACAACTTCAGATGCTATTGAAAATGGCATTTGATGTAGCATTGAAATGCGCAGCTTTCAATTTCTATATTTTGTTCTGACAAATTTAAATGCTCAACGTACGTCCTCTGTTGACTGATATAGTATCATGAGATCACAAGGAACTTGAAAATATGTAATATTACAAAGACATTAAATTATATTATGCCTCTAAAGTAAATTTGCACCGGTCTTAAATTTAAAACAAAATTCCACCTCAGTAATCTTCTCTCTCAGTATACTCTACATTATAAGAGATATCTTCTGAATTTTTTAACTGCAGCACAACTTTCAATGAGGGAACGTATTTCTCTCGATGTAAAGGTCCCATTTCAAAAGTACAATTTCTGTCGTTTACTATATATTTTTGGCAGCTATTTGCGATTTTTATATTACGGAATTGAGCAGCGCTGGTTCACATAGTTAAATACTTCTGAATTTTGTTTAGTTATTTCAATCACTGTGATTATTCCGCACTTGCCTATTTAATATGAAGTTGGACTTTTAGCTATCCATTAATTTTTCCACAGCAAAACGTAATTTTTTTCAGTTATTTCGTGTTCCCTCTTCGCTTTCAAACATTACTTTTGGAAAAATTCCTTTCGGATTGAAACGGATTAATAGGGCGTATTCACTGTGCAGGGAGGTTCACGATGCCTTCTATTTTATATTGTAGAATATGATCCTGTTCACTAATTCTCATATATTTTTCTATTTACGTTGTGCTGTTTTTTGTTTCACAAGATGATCCGAGAAATAAAGAAGGGATTCCTTTCATATGCATTTTAATGACTATATATTTGTAATAATTGGGTAATATAACGATGTCCATGATTTAAATACTGCACTCGGGATTTTTCATGTATATTTGAACCAACGTTGATTAAACATCTGAAAAAGAACATATCAATTGAAGTTCCAAATCAATGTCCACGAGTTGTTTCGAAATGAGTGTAAAAGGACCTATACAATAGGTAAAAAATATGCATGCATACCTACTAGTGAAATGAATTCAGTACTCTACGCTGCAAATCAATGAACCACTTTCGAGTTGGGGAGCCTTTTCATGCTGAAAGGCCGCATTCAGCTAGCTGTAGTACAGCAAAGCCTCATTCAAGAGACTTCAATTAGACATATTTCGGAATGTACATTATTTTGTAAAAACCATACTGTGTACTGACTGACTAAAAAAATGTTAATTACAAAGTTAAGTAACCTTTTATTGACTTTGTTGTGACTGCCATTTATTAGAGAACATTTGAATATTTGCTTGCAACATGGAGGTCCGTACTTCTAACTGGTCCTCTGAATGGTTATGCATCATATGTGACCATAAATGTGTCTTAATTAGGTAGGATAATGTAGATTCGCAACAATAAGTGGTTAAAAAGTGAGAAAGCAATTTTCGTGCATGTTGCCCAAAGCGTGGGTATTGTATTGCATTTTTACATATTTCAAGTGGATCTTTCTCAGCGTCAAATAAAGACTTTAAAATGCAATCCTTTAAGAGCTCAATCCATTCCATCTGTAGCTATTTAGAACGCATAAAAGGTAATCATGTGCGTTGCAGTAATCAAAATAGCTCTTATGACTGACTAATGTTTTAATTGTGACAGTCAGTCGGGGAGCACTATTTCGTTGAACCATATCTCACCCTTTGGCATATTAATAACGGTCATATTAAAGATTAAAATCAAAACAATAAAAGCCGAACAAAAACGTTAAGAAAAATAAAAAATTTGGATTCACTCAAAAGGACGCAGATTCCCCATTTCTGAACCAGTATGTTACTTGCAAAGAAGTGAGTCTAAAATTTTAGAAAATATGCATAAATGCATATGCGGCGTCTGGTATGTTACGTGTTTAAACAACTTCAGATCACATGCTGCACTCAGTCGAAAAGGATAAGAAGTCGTAGTCGTTGCTATGAACAGCATTGCATGTCGTTGTTCTGTCAGTGGTTGGGACACCTAACAGATGAACAGCCACAACTGGCTAATTAGGGAACTTTTGCTTTACAAGTTTGAACTCGGCCATAACGCTGTTCAAGCAACATGAAACCTTTGTCATGCGAAAGGGGAAGGTTCCGTGGACCACAGCACTGCAACCAGATGTTTCAAGAAATTCCGTTCAGGTGATAGAAAACTCGACGATAAGTCAAGGCCATGGAGGCCGTGAACCGTGGATTCGAAGGTCGTGCGTCCGGCCGTAGAAGCACATCCGACAACCACCGAACGGAGATTATTAGGTCAGCTTGTCATATCACTGACAACAGTGGTTCGTCACTTTGAAGACTCCGGCAAGGTATACAGGAGCTGCCAAATTGGCCCTCACGTACTGACGCCAGCTGAAGCAAACCAGCGATTGGAGGTGTACACGAAACTCCTTGAAAACTCGGGCAATATACGTTTCATCAAGAAAATTGTTACGTGCGATGAAAATTGAGTCTATTTCCATAATCGTAATACACAACGGCAGTGGTTGAGTCCAAGCCAGCTTCCAGAACGTGTTGCCAAAATTAAGCGCTTCGAGTATTGGTGATGCTTTGTGTCTGGTGGAATTTTGAGGGGATAATCCATTACAAATTTATTCCAGATGTTCGCAACATCAAAGCAAAACTCTAATCTGAAATATACAGAAGAAATACTCTAAACAAAGAAAATTGGAAGAAACCAATTGTAATTTTGTTACTATATAATCAATCAACTAAATCCAAACTGAAAATGACATCGTAAAATATTGCTTACTAGAAAGTACTGCTAATTACCTATAAAGTGACAGCGAAAAAAAGAGCTGCTGTGTCTTGCTCTTCGTTACGCACTGGTGTGCAAAAATTAAGGACGAAGCGGAGAAAATAGCATAACAGTGGAACGAGCAGGCCAAACGGACCGAAAGACGACTCAGGAGATACACTAGGGCCATGTACCGTAGGGCATGCACATACATGCAGCATAACAAATGGGGAGGGAGTGTCGGAAGGGTATAAAGCACATGGGCGGTGTACGCTCAGCAATTCGGTGATAGCTATTGCAAGTTGCACATCGGTTTGAACGACGTCGAGTTGCTGCCACCGTGTGATATGGCCAACAGGCAATCCAGTAGACGACATGTGGACGACGTTCCCCGAGGTCGCGTCATTGGGAAGTTGGAAGAAGTTCGAAGTGTAACTCGTGTGACCGAGAAGTTCGGGATTGCTCACATCATCGTTTCACGAGCTTGGAGAGCATTTCAAACGAGAGGAACAGCGTTCCGAGAATTTAGCAGTGGTCCTCCACGAGCAAAAACGGCGGCGGACGACAGGTATATTGTCCTACATGCGAGAAGAGACAGACGGAAGACAGCTGGAGAAATCGCAAGTCACATGCAACAGACAACTGGACGTCCGTTATCGCGTTTTACCGTGGTCAGGAGGCTGCACAAAGGTGGTCTATTTGAACAACGACCAGATGTATGTCGTTTTGGAAGAGAAGTACCCGGCACTGGTGAATAGAATGCGCGCTCTCCTACAGCAGGACGACGCTCGCTCTCATACCACCAGAACCTAGCGGGCAAAACTCCAGGAACTTGAGGGCATCGAATTGATGTCACACCCAGCATGTAGTACGGATTATTCCCCGTAGGATGTTTACCTTTTCCAGTCCATAGCCCACTTCGTTTTCTGTCGGTTTTTCAACAACCAGGGAGACGTGGCAGCTGGGGTGAAGGAGTTCTTCGCCTTGAAGAACAAGAACTGGTAACGCCGCGGAAACGTAGAACTGGCTGACAGATGGATAAAGACGATGCAACGCGATGACCTATACTTTGAATGCTAGTCAGCTTTCGTCGTAAAGGTGCATATTAAGTCATTAAGAGATCCAAATATTACAAAACATTCGACTTACCCTCTTTAGACAATATTTACCCAATGTCTAGCAGATAAATTTCCGGTAATTGTGATACAGGGAAATGGTTTTTATGTTGCACAAAAGACATTGTCATTTAATAATATCCATGCAGAGAAGTAACGTTATCCTGATTAACCAATGATTTAAATTAACTGTTTAATGTTAAGTTAACGTAGGTAATGAAGTAAATAACGAATGTGTTGTTTAATTCCCAGCCTTATCAATTTTGCAGTATTATATTTAAAAAGAAATTATATATAAATTTTTTCTGATTTAAATTGGTTTTCAGAATTTGTCCATTTTCGTTCAGAAGTTTAGTCCTCCTGTCTGGAAGAAAATTTTTAATATTATTTTTTCCATATGCATTGTACTGGAAGGCTAACAGTAGACAACTGGGTTTAGTTTAATGATTGATTGGATAGCAGGCAGAAATATTAAACAAACTTGCAAAATTACTGTTGGTGAACTTTGAGGTTAGCACCAGAATGACGTTTATTACGCCACTTGGACACCAAATAGTGGATTGCTATAAAACAAAAAGGTGACCAGTCTGCGACACGG
The DNA here is from genome assembly GCA_039090855.1 of Macrothele yani. Lineage (NCBI taxonomy): Eukaryota > Metazoa > Arthropoda > Arachnida > Araneae > Macrothelidae > Macrothele > Macrothele yani. The sequence goes on from CM077016.1 coordinate 2,868,962, forward strand.
TGCTGTTGTTGTAACAATTAAGATCGTCTTATATTAGGGCATTTTAAGAAATGGAGACAGGAGGTACAAACACAGCACTTGCTAAGACAGTAATGGTAGGGATTTTATATCCGGACTGGGCAAATTTTAAAATTATGGTTACCGCTGAAAACCGTAGTACGCTTCTTTTTACCGAGAGCATGTTCATTTTTCACTCACAAAATGTTTGTTGTAATGACTATATACCTTATGAGCTCCCCAATGCCTTTAAAGTATTATTTAACTCTAATCCTAGAGGCTTTGAATTACCCGTAACCGTGAGATAATGTGCTGGGAGGAATGTATTCCTTCTTTGCATATATGTACAACAACTGACTTTGACTGCGTTGATGTGTGTGTATATATTATGCGGATCTTGTCAATTTGGCTGTTCCATCAGAAGATGGGCCATGCGATGGCCCGAAAGTACTCATGTCTTTTAATCTTTTTTTAATGATATATGCTTTTATTAAATTGATGTCTCATAATATGAGTTAATTTGATTTAAGCTAAGCCGAATTTTATTTTATTTTCAATTATCCGTACAAAGACGGCTTTTACACGTGAGATAAAAAAAACTTCTCATTCACAAGTACACAAACATCCGAATCGGCTGATCGTCAGAAAAGCAAGTTGGCAGTGCGTGTCCACCGCTTCCTGCTACTAGTGTTACCCGGCCCTTTAGCATGAGGTACAGATGGTAAAGGGCAGGGAAACGCGTGGGTTCACCTGAGCTCTGTGGCGCAAAGTTCTATACATACTTGTATTTTCCAAAGACACATTTTTCAATTTGTTTATTGGTGCCGTACTGACTTTGGTGGTGTTTTTTCCACCATACTCGTGTGTCACCTGAGCTCTCGGGCACAAGGTTCTGTACATATTTTCCAATGACACATTCTTCAATTTGGTTATTAACTTTGTGAAAGAAACTATTCTAAACCTGCGCCTTAATTTCTGGATATGTGTTGCCATTACCCATGAAACATAATTTAGAACTGCATTCCGAATAGATGATAGATATGTTTTCAAATCCAAAAGCTAGTGAATACTGGATTAACAAAGAGATTTAAAAACCTCACTCTAGACTCAAATATTTTTTCTACTTTTTTGATTTTATATATTTTAATGATCTTACTTTCAATATATAGAAACCCCCATAACATTTAATATTCTGTTATTTCTTTTGCGAAATTTTAATTCATGTTGTTTGTAGATACAATATTCGAATATTTCTGGAACGTGCATTCTTGAAACATGCATTCATTCCATCTCGAAAGCGTTGTGTGATTATTTCTATTTTTAATACTTGTTTTGTATTCATTATTTAAATTATTTCCCTTGTTTTCTAACATTTTATCTGAAATAAAGCAAGAGAAATGACACAAAACACAACTACTCCAGTCAGAAATCAAAGAAATATTGCATTGAAAACTTCAAACTGGCCTAATGCTTTTCGTTGTATTTACTCCCTCGGGTATACTAACATTAGCTTAGAGGTTTTAGGGATCGGTGTCATACTCTTAAATTTTAGAGCCAATAGTGGCACGCCGAACGATTAAAAAAATCATTCGTGAACCGATACCGCTCATGTCAATAAACATTTGGGAACATATTGTTCTTAAAATAATGCATGGTGTCTAGATCAGAGGGTGTACATATATACACTGAAAAGCAATTGAATTAGAGAAAGCTGTTGTTATGCAAATGTGGCGCAGTGGGCGGCACTAAATACGGAAACGACATGACGTATGCAGCGATCCGACAATATAAATAGTGATGCGACGGGAATCAGTAATAGTCAGGCGCAGTATGGGTAAGACAAAGGATCTAAGCGCATTTGATCGAGGGCAAATTGTCGGTGCCCGACGAATGCGTCACTCCATCTCGGAAGTCGTGCAGGCACTGGGATTTTTACGAGCCACCGCGTCACGGGTGCACCGTGAGTACATCGAATCTGGTAAAACTATCCCTGCAAGGGCCAAGCCGTGGACAACAGAAAGTGGCTGAGTGGGGTCATCACCTGCTAGCTCGTATTGTAACAGGGGATAGACGGGACACAGTGAGAGAAATCACTCGGCAATTCAACCCTGGTGCACAAAAACGTGTAAGCAGCCACACCATCCAGAATCATCTCCTCGCTTTGGGGTACAGAAGTCACTGTTCCACGAGGGTACCGCTGCTGACCGCGCATCACATGGTGCAAAGATTAGCATGGACGCGGGAACATCGCCAGTGGACCCTAGACATGTAGGAAAATGTTGCCTGGACTGATGAGTCGATATTCACGTTGGTACATGCGGATGGCAAGATACGAGTACCGCGCAAACCACATGAAACTTTGTATCCTTCTTGCCAGCAGGGTACTCTTCAAGCTGGTGGTGGTTGCATTTTCGTCTGGGGACTATTTACGTGGACTGAAATGGAACCACTGGTACGTGTGACATCGTCCCTCACAGGTTAATTTTACCGGGATATCCTGGACGACCATTTGCTCCCATTTGTGCATCTTCAACATCCCACTGGGGACCTCATCCTGCAACAAGACAATGCACCGTGCCATCGCTCCCGAATTGTATCAGAATGGTTAGATGAACACTCCACCGACGTGACCTCGCTTCCTTGGCCAGCTAGGTCACCTAACCTCAATCCCATCCAGCACATCTAGGATGCCATCGAGATAGATGTTCGAGGCTCTAACCCCTTCCATCAAGACTACGTGAACAGTGGGAGCTTGTTCAGCGGTCGTGGATCCGTTTGGCTTCCCAACGCTTCCAGTGTCTTGTCGAGTACATGCCGAGACGAATCGCCGCCGTCATCAGGGCGAAAGGTGGTGCTACACGCTACTAGACAGGTATCTTGAATTCAATTGCTCTTCAGTGTATTTCATTTTGTCAATATCTCTGCCTCTAAAAGTCGGATTTGAAATATTCCTTCTTTGTTAGACAGCGTTTCCAGTGTAACATTTTTCTCACATAATTTCAAAATTTTCGAGTAATGCATAGACTTTCCGCTCGGGGACGTAAATGTAAATTGCGTTCCCCTCAATATGTCTGCTTCTAAAATTATGGCTTGAAACATTCTTTCTGCACCGGCTACAGCTCCTGATAGGAAATGCTTTGCGTATAATATTTAATATTTGATAAATAACGGTTTGACCACCAGGGGGCGTAAGATTTAATTTCTAGGGCGGATGTATTTGCAGTAAAATCTGGCTCATGAAAACTCAATTGAAAACATTATTTGTGGACCCATACCACTAACATTGAATAACCTTTTGAAAATACTTTCTTCTTAAACTAATGCATGGTTTTCCCTCCAGGGACTGTAGATATATATTCTATATTTGCCGAAATCTCTGCTTCTAAGAGCCCGATTAGAAAATTATTTTTTGTTGGAGAGCTTTTGCGCTTCGAATCGTTTCGCACATAATTTCAATTTCTCCTTAACGCAGAAGAAGGTGTCAGTGACGTTTCCGTTTACAGCAATATCTGCGGCATAAAATCCGCCTGGAAAACTACTTTCTTCGGTCTAATACTACGGTTTTCCATACCAGTTCCGTTGATTTTGAATATCTTTGGTACATTTAATTCGCATCAGAACGGATTCAAAGGCTTGCTCATTACACCCGAAAATTCACTGTCATCTTTTTTGTTTTTTCTTTTGTTAATATAAAAAAAGGTATGAAATACTTCAGATTTCTTATGATATTTAGCTAAATCACTATATTAAGTTCACGTATCTGTACTGCCAAATCTATCATGTTTTGTTGATGGTACGATCGGGAGTGTTGCAACATTGAATGCATGCGTTCATTTGTAAATCTTTATTTCAGAATGATAAAGTTCGGTCAGCATTCGGAATAAAGTATGCCTGAATAACAAATATTTTCGGAGGAAAAATTGTAAATATATGGAGGATTCCTTTAAATAATTACGTTTCCTTTGTTTCTCAACGGAGTTCTAAAAGCAGTCGTCAAAAAAAGGGCGGTTGCGGAAATTAGGACTTGCTTTTTAGGATGGAGATGTCAATAATAGGGCAAAATGTGACATGGCATCACGATAGTATTTTATGGACGGCCCCTTGCAGAGCTACATTTTTTAACTTCAAAAAAGCAATATCGGCTGTAATAATTTTAATTTATTATATATCATACTAATGTCAGTAATGTTGTACACTGGGAGTATAATGTTTCCTGAAATTATAACTATGAGTTTATTTATTGATTCAGCGTACGGAGTGAGAGTGCTTTGTTCTATAATTTACTTAAACGCTTCTTATATTTTTCATTTGAAATTATTCTTAAAAATTAGTTACTTCGTTAAAACGATGAAAAATATTTTGTTTATATCTTAAGAATCGAAGATTCAATTCTTTGAATCGAATGTTCAATAATATAAACAGATCGAAGGTAAACAGCTAAAAACACTTCGATATTTGTTCAGCAACCGGCGTATCAGAGTGGGTCTATAAATACATGTACTCGTTTAGCTACTTTTAATTTTAGATCTTTTTCGAATTGCAAACACTATGTAAAAAATACAATAATGCATATTTGCTCAGACAGACACAGGACACAAACAGGCAGAAATTAGTAATTTTAATACATCCATGGTATTGAAACCAGATACTATGCCCTATTACAATTAGGAAGATCTATGGACTCTACAGCAGGTGCTACTTGGCCCTATTTTTCCGCATGCGTACGTGTGTCTATTTCAAAACCCACCAAGGAGAGTTTCTGCAAGCTGAATATATCTGCTAGTGCAACTAAGTAGTCCCGAAAGGAGGTCAGACCAATACAAACAGTTCTGAGCAAACAATAATTACGTTTGAGTCCGAGTTCTCTAGATATCACTTGAATCGCGGTTATTTGCAGCATGAAAAAATGGATTTTCTCTCATTGTCAATGTTTTTACAAAACGAAATTCATTCGGACCTTAAACAAATGCTACAGTGTTAAAGTTTAATTAAAAACGAATAGAACTTATCCGCTCGTGGTGTGGTTGACACATGGAATGTGTTGGAAGAAAAGTAAAATTATTGGGTCCTTTAATGCTAACTTCTTAAACTTTAATTTGGGAAACATTTGCAAACAGTTGTGTGTATATCATCAAAAGGACATTACTTATACACATTCGGAGCATTCCAAAGGGCACAAATTAAAACTGAATGTATTTTCCAAAGAAGAAACCTGCGCACAGAACGTTCCAAAATGTTATCAGATATTTTCAGTATTAGGGAACAGATCTGAAAATATTAGATTGTGATATAGGAAGTTGAAATTCAAGTCACATTAAAATATACCGATTTGCAAAATATTTATTTTCCAGTCAAAATGGCATTGTATTGTAAAAATGAAATAGAAATATTTCACATGGATTGCACCGCGTGTTTAGATGCCTTGGAACAGAAAGTAATTCAAAGATATCTGTCATGGGCGATGCTGGAAGTCACAGCATTTGATGAATGTAGTCATTTGGAAAACCTCTTTTCATCCTCATGTTTAGATCTCAATAAATCTAACTGGTTGTCACTTCATACGAAAAATATTGAAGTGAATGACCTTATAGAGTAATATCTTTGCACTCTTACAATTGGCAGGAACTGCTTTACGTAACTTAAAATGCAAGAGACCGTGAGTACTTTAGATCTTATAGCGTAGTAATATCGTTAATTTCTGGTGTAATACGCGTAAAGATTAAACAAGCTTTCTCTGTCCACTTGAAGGCTGTTCTCAGGAAATGGTAGACATAAAATGCAAAAAAATAGAGTACGTAAAAAAAGAAAGATCAGTTTTTAAAATAACGCCGTAGACATCACGAGCAGAGTCACAAAATTATACGGTGTGTTAAGATGTGTTTCCATTTTTTAAAATAACGAATGCCAAATCATTGGTAGTTCGATAGAGACAACATCAGCGCATGGTAGTTTGCTGGATAGGAGTTTTACTGTTTCTCTGATGGAAGTTCCTTTAAAGTTCGTGGAAAAGGCAATTCTTCTAATATTATTCCAGGTATGAGTGTTCGAGAAACGCATAATTTCTCTGACGATGGCTGTATTCTGCTTGTCTTGGTTTACACTTCGCATGTGTTCTTTACATCGTGGATCGCTTTGCCATTCCCATATATATCATTCCTGTATTGTTAGGATACACCTACATCAACGGTAAAGCGTACACACCCGGTTTTTCTTTCAGATATTAACCCCTTACAGCATGATAATATATGTCATAATGGATTCCGCGACTTCATTATTATTAAGCTGTTCTACATACGTACTGAATTTTTGAACCTATATGTAACGCATGGGACATATGTGATGGATTTGTCGTATTTAAAATCTCTTACTGGTTGATTTTGTTATCACCGACATTATAAGATTTCTTACAGTTCTATGTATTCTGTCTGTGTGACCCATCTTATATCCAGCCTTTAGACCTTTCCTATAAGTATTATAAATTTCCTTGTTATTTAGGCAGTCGGATTTGTGTACGTTATACTCTCTATAGAATCACTCTTTGGAGGGACGAGGCTCGGTACTTTTGTCGGTTTATAATAAACGTCAAAAGCAAAGCTGGATGTCTCATTTCTTTTGACAGCAACGTCAAGTTAATTCAGCGTCCCATCCACTTCAAGCACATGGTGAAATTTCTCGTATTTTGCAAATGGTTTATCTAATGTGTCTTCTCTATGTTCCCATCATTTATCATTTATTTCGTCTTCCCTATGTTCCCATAATAAAAACATATCGTCAGCGTAGCAGATCCACACTCGGGGTTTCTTTAATCAATTTATAAAGATGAGGTATCGTAGCGGTCTAAATACTGCTAATGCAAGGACTGAAAGCAGAGGTGAATCCATCGATACTCCCTTTGTTTTTTGTATATGACTCATTTAAAAATAAAATAGTTGTAGTTGCTCACTAGATTTAAAGCGACGATAATATTCTTAGTTTAGGTCTGTGTGAATTCAAGTGGTTTTACCATTGCCAAAGGAAAACGCAGTGTTTTTATCATATTAATTTGCAGTAATTTATTGAAAAACAAAATTAAAACATAGAATTCTGGTTTACTATTTTTCTTAAATTCTTTTAAAAAAATCCTGAAACGCTTGCAAAATCGAAGAAAACATATATCATGGACGAATTTTAAGGGTGTGCTAGCTGGGAGGCTTACACCCACCCACCCGCACAGCATCGTCGCAATTAATTTATCCTCTACCATTGACTTTACATTTTAGAATTTATTTCTAATAAAACTAGCCAGAGTTTATCCAAAAGCTTCGCGTGGTGTCTAAAACTATTTCTAAAATAATGTTAGCCACCATTATGTTTTCATTAAGAGAAGGCTCGTTCATTAAACATAATATTACATTTCTGCTAATTAAATCCTAAGGACATCTAACGGTCTTCTAGCAAATGTGATACAAGCGCTCCGAAGATGGCGCTGTATGTCACTTTTTTATTTCCCTGTGCTTTCAGATATACACCTGATCTCTCAGCGTGTGCTGGCCAAATAGAGCACCGCTTGCAATCCCATGGAGCAAGGGAATTCAACGTCGTGAAACAATGTTGCTGTTATACTATGTTTTTAGATAACAAAACTCATCAAAGTTGTCTTAAGGTTTCGAGTGGTGGCTAAAATTTATTTCCTTATACAATGTTTCCGTAAAATGGAAAACGAAACATAGTTTTGTAGTATTCTCATCCGTAAGTGTGCTATTTGGTCAGTGAACACCCGAGGCACTTAATCCAACAGTGACACAAAGCGTTCCAGATGGCACTGCAGGTGACGTTTTTATTTCCGCAGAGGCTAAACTTCACGGTTTTCGCGCCTGAAAAAAAAGCTCTGCTGGTCATAGGTTTGCGATTGGAATCACGTAGAGTAAAAAACTGAATTCAACGTTCTACCACGAATCGCAGTTTTTCCGTCTTTTCGTTGCAGTGCGAATTGATATGGTTATAATCACAGATTTAAAACAGAGTTTGAAGTTTTATTATCCATATAGGATTGGATAACAAAAAATCACTCTTTTTTTTTTATTCAACGACCGATAAAGAAGAAAAATGCTTTCGTATGTTCAAACTCAATGCATTAATGTTTTAGCTCAGGTTGCATAGTAAACATGTTACGTGTTTTTTCACCACGTAACAGCGCACACCCAACCTAAATGGTCACGCAGCGCCACTTATATGTATTTATCTATCATCATCAACCATTATCAATCCACTATTATGTCTCTCCAAGCTTTCTCCATAACGGTCTTTCTTGTGCCAATTTTCTCCATGTCACTTCCGCATGCTTCATAAATTCATCCTTTCATCCACGAATCACCCACGTGGTGTTCTTTTTGGGTCTTTTCCTGTCTCTTGAAATCCAGGCTAGTATTTGGATTATCCATCAGGGATCCGATTAATAACCCAAATTCTAGAATTCTAGCTTATTAAATTATATATATACACAGCTTGTCTCTTTCAAAATTTCATTCTTATGTAATTTTATAATTAGCTGATGCTATATGTGAATGCATTTTGGTTGAAATATTTTCATCGAATTGTTATATCACAAGTCATTGGAAAGTGAATGATATTTCTCCTAAATATAACACTGCGAAAAATGTTATATCTTTTGTTTTCAAAGATCGCACGGATATGTTCTTCGTTTTATGGGTTTCTGAAATAAATGTTTCAGCAGCTTTGTCCACTTTATGTTTCTGTATAATTTACATAGGAATTTTCATTTTATGACGCGTAGGATATCTGTTGGGCTCACCTCCGTTCCCATTCCGCACGATATTCTGGTAAAGTTTATTATTTACCTTTCACAGTCTGTAACGTCGTGAGCTAGAAATTTAGGCACAAACCTGATTAATATCCACTAAAGTGCCAATTACTAGGCAAATTCCATATCTCCAAAAATATGTCGAAATATTTCCCATATGTATAGTTTTGTACATTGGAAGATAAACGGAAATTTATTTGGACAAAGAGAATAGCTCAATTATCATTTCTTGTGGCATGCCAGATACCCTGACTCTATCCATCCTAAAACATAAGCTCTAGTGGGGAAGTTCTCTGAAGTGATATTAGCATATTTCTAATTCTAACTCTATGCTTCATGGACTGGTCTCTCTTAGAAGGTCATTGAAGACATAAAATTCAATTTAGCCAAAACACTAAAGTAGGAAGTACCGCCCATAGTCACTTCACACAGGTGAATAAAACCAATGACTTTCCCACATGCATATATAAAAATAATACATATTCTTACAAAATTTTAAATTTAACTTCATTTAATCAATTTGTACATTACTTGTTGATAATGTATGATCTCTTATAGGATTGGCATTGGGTAGTTTGATTTAAAAATTCAGTTAAGAGGAATTTTATCGCCATCGTTACAGACATTTTATAGAACCTAAAAATAGACTACAGTCTTTAACATGAAAGAAATACAGAATTACACCATGTAATACAAATTTTTGAAGATGACAGTCCGATTTTTAGTGTAAATGTGACAAGGATGGCAAGTACGTTAATAGCCGAAAATTTAAAATTCCTTCGTTCTGGTGTGGACTCGAATACGTGTCTCCCAGATAGCGCCCTGTTATGCTGACCACTACACCACCCAGACCGATCAGGTCTCATGTTTCCGATTAATTTGAAAATAACCATCACAGGATTCGCTGGTCGAAGCAACAGGCATTCATGTTTAGCGAATCTGGAGGTTAAGAATCCTATCCCGTGATTCCCCGGAGGAGCAGATAAATCATGAAATAAATACTAGATCACACCATGTAATACAAATTTTTGAAGATGACAATCTGATTTTTGGTGTAAATGTGACAAGGATGGTAAGTCAGATAATATCCGAATACACGCGCCGAGAGAGCGGGTTCTAGTTATTTGAAATAACGAAATACTAAATATTTAATTATTTACGAAATTTATTTTCTAAATTAGGTACTGTAAACTAACTATGAAGCATGCATTTCAAAAATTAGATCAGATTTAAGTAGCAGATAATCAATGCATCCAAATTATTTATTTCATTCATTATTGTGCAATCCGTAATTTTGTTTCAGCATTTTACCACATATAGACGGTGATTCGAAAGCTTTTGTGCACACTTTAGTGAGAAAAACGGAACACTAAAAGACCAATCTTTTTTTATCAAACAATGTATGTCCACGGACGTCATTGGACATATATACATTCTCTTCGGTGTTAGAGGCCGTTTTCAGTACGGTACATAATTTAAGGCACAAAGTTTGAAAAACGTTTTAATTTACAGCAATTTTAAAGTAATTTTACACGTGTGTTAGAATTTTGCAACAGTTGCACAAAGGAGCGACCGCCAACAATAATGTTTGCCAGACAGCCTCCATGATTGACTGCCGTACATTTTGAAAGATTCCCGGCATTTTGCAAACATTTGCTGCTGGAAACCGATTTTTGTGATGGGGTCCTCATGGGAGTAAATAGGAATGAAACGAATGTCTTAAGGCATTCCAGAGGAATAAATTGGTAGATTTCAAATCGCGCGGTCGTAGTGGTCAAGCGTCGGATCCACTTCGCCCTCTCCATGTCACCTAGAAGTGGTGAACAAATAACATACCACAACAGTCTAAGGTGTGCTGGTCGCGTCGTGTTGAAACCACCTACAAGGGCTACACCCAAGGGAGCATTTCTGAGCAGTTCCTGCAACATTTCTTTCACAAATCTCTCTTAAATCCGCCCGTTGAGGCGAGGTGGCAACCGGTTTTAGTTAGTTAAAAAGAAGAGTTACCCCATAAACTTCACAGTTTTTGAAGGTGTTAAAATGCTTTTGCATACCACTGTAAAATTTAAAAAGACATCTCTTCTGTGTTTGGACAACCAATGCTCCTTTTCTCTTATCGTATCTTTTCTGTGTAATAAAATTACGTTAAAGAACATAAATGGAAAATTATCAGGTTCAAAGTTTTGAAATTCAGTAGGAATATTTACTAATACTATAGCAGAAATACTGCAAATAATTTATTCAAAAGCTCAGAATCGAACGCGCAAAAAATCGCGGTTGTCCACAATCTCTCAATATTACATATAGAACATAATATCAGCCAAAAGGATTTAAGCAATAAAATGACCTTTATTATTGTGAACGCAGGACGATAGGAAATTCCTTACGAGCATTTAGCAACAAAAACTTGGATTTTTGCTAGCAGTACTCGAGGCAAGCATGATGTTTCTAATCGGTGAAATCTTTAGGAACACAAAGGTGTTTTGGAGCAAAGCACCAATTTTAATGAACGGCAATTAAAAGTGAGAAAGATAATTTTAGAGGGAATGGTCCTAATTTTAGTCCATTCGCTTCGTCCTCAACGGCAAAATGCTTGCTTATTCCTTTTCTAATATGCGAGTATGATAGCAATCATTTTAAGGAACAGACTGCTGCCCATTTCAGAGAAATATTCTGAAACCATCACCTAATACCACTGTGTCACGGGGGAGGATATAAAGAAACGTGAAATACAAATTATTACAACCTTCATAGTTGCTCGCATTTGCCAACTTATAGCGCTGCCACCAACAATTCGCGACCGTACCGTGAGTGACAGTATTCTGCCATCAGTGACCCATTACTGCCAGCAGGAGGTCAGCAGTTGCCCCACACTTACCTTTTTGTTGTTCAGAGTAGATGTTGGCTTTGCTCTTCAGATCATCTGGAACCAATTCGTAATGGATTATCCCCTCGAAATTCAACCAGACTCATAGTCTCAACTTGTGCTCGAAGCTCCCACGTATGGCAACAGGTTCAGGATGTTTTTCCGGGCTTAATAACTGCCGTGGTGTGTTAGGATTACGGAAATAGAACCACGTTTCATCGCACGCAACCATTCTCCTGATGAAATGTACATCGAGCAGGTTTTCTAAGAGTTCCGTACACACTTCGACTGAGCGGTTTGCTTCATCTGGCGTCAGTTCGTTAGGGACAATGCGGCAGCTCCTGTATACCTTGCCAAGCTACTGAAGGTGACGAACTACGATGATCTGTGATGTGCCCAGCTGGCCTGATAATTCTGCAGTGCTGTTGGTTGAATTTGCCTCTACGGCTTGGCGAACGCCTTCCGGATTCGTGGTTCGCGCTGACTTTGGCTGAACGTCGAGGTTTCTGACACCTGAGCAGAATTTCTTGAACTATCTGGGTGCGGTGCTGTGATCCACGGAGCCTTTCCCTTCTGCATGATGACAAATGTTTCCTGTTGCTTGAGCAGCGTAATGGCGGATTTCAAACTCGTAAAGGAAAAGTTCCCTAATTAGCTGGTTGTGGCAGTTTATCTTTTAGGCTTTCCAACCACAAACACAACGACGACATGCAATGCTGTTCACAGCAATGACTACCACTTTATATCCCTTTCGACTGACCGCAATACGCTACTTGAACTGATTTCGGTTGGTTGGTTGGTTGGTTGATGGGTTTTATTGGCGCAAGGGCCAGGTTTGGCCAAAGAGCGCCAGACAAAGAACTATCAGCTACAGATTTTTAAAAGTGTGGAAAATGATTAAGAGCAGACAGGCTTGGTAAAAGTTGGAAAAAAGGATGATGAAAGCCGTGAAGACAAGTTAGTTAATTGGGTGTATATAAAAATTTATTAACTTACTATTATAATTATTATAATTTGTTTTTTATTTAACACAACTACACAAAAGATGAGTCACAGGAGGGGGACGAACCGTCACTCTCCTCCCCCACACACTCCTCTGCAATGCTGGCCGAGGGCGGGGACGAACTGTCACTCTCCTCCCCCCATGTTCCTCTGCAATGTTGGTTGAGGGTGGGGACCTCGCTGAGTCCGAGACAGTTGCAATGTTGGTCAGGCGGACCGCGACAGTTGGATGGACACTGCACACCTTTGCGGATTGAGGGCCGGGTCTTCCGCACGTGCAGGCTTTCTGCTGGGAACTGAAAGAGTCGGTCGTCTTCAAAAGAGAAGTCGCAGACTCAGCTATTTGAAAAATCTGGAGCTCGGGGAAATCCACCTGTGTCGCTTGTTCAGCTGTAGATCGCTTGGCAAGTGCGGCGAGAGCTACAGGGCGCGGAACAAAGGGCTGCACGGGTTGTGGCAGAGACTGAACTACTGCGGCACAAGTACGCTGTCGATTGGTGGGTATACCCAACTTGGCCTTTGCAGCAGGGTACGAGAGGCCTTCCAGGGTTTTGAGGCGCTGGATCGCCATCTCGTCCTTCCATTTCATACAGTTGCGGGAGTAAGCTGCATGGGCCTCACCACAGTTAACACAGCAGGCCGCAGAAGGGCAACCTTCCCCGTCATGTTCACTGGAGCCACAATTAGCGCAACGAGCGGAACTCTTACTGAAACGTTGTGAATGCCCGTACCTCTGGCACCTGAAACAGCGCAGAGGACTGGGAATGTACGGGCGAACTCCACAGACCAAGTAGCCAGCCTTGATTTCGGTTGGAACTTTCGTGGAGGTAAAAGTCAAGATCACATTTTTAGACTTAATCAAAGAACCATCGCGCCGAAACATCATACGACGTGCAGCAATAACACCTTGATCTGCAAGTTCAGTCACCAATTCTTCTTCACTGCATGGCAAGAGATCAAACTCCGAAATAACACCCCGAGAGGTGTTAAGAAACGGGTGAGGTGTCACTTTGACAGGAATGCCTTGAAGACTAGTGAGTTGCAGAAAAGTGTTACTCTGAGAAACACTGCAAGTTTGGACAAGCAGGTCCCCAGAGCGAAGCTTCTTCACAGACCTCAAGGGGCCAACCGCAGCGTCCAAAGCTTTACAAATGAAAAAGGGAGATTTGGTAGACAGTCTCTCATTCGGATCGATGGATTCCACAACTAAGTGTGTAGCATGCGTAGTCACAGCAAACGAGGGGAGACGACGCTTCGGAGCGACTGGAACAGCTGCCGAAGAAGAGGTTCCACATTCTTGGTCCAGGTCAAGGTCTAAAGATCGTTTAAGGTTATGAGACTTGGTAGGTTGAGAAGACGAAGGGGAGTCATTGTCAATAATCATTTTCTCAGGCGACTTAAATTTGGAGTTTTTCTTTTTGTTTTTACCCATGGAAAAAAGGAAGAGGATTCGTCTGCAAACTACTCCACCCACCACCGAGCCCTACGAGGGAGAACTGGAGGTCTGCAAGTCAAGAAAATGACGCTGGACACAGTTCTGGAGCTTATACGTTGCAGATATAGTCCGTTGGCTGTGATCACACGCACTCGGCGGACACTTCGGCCTCCGGGTACCGTCATGCCAACGCCTTTGGCATGATCCCACAGCCCCCGGGCTTACCCTGCCGTGCTATACGACAAAAAAGCCGCTAAAGCCCTGTACACAACTTGGTACAAGACTTCTGACTAGAGGTGGGTTAGTCTCTAGCCTCCCGTTTACAGCGAAGCCGGGGTCGAAGAGGAGTGTTGGTACACAGGAGGCACATATCCGGTCTCCTGCGACCTCAGCCGCCAGACATCCCATTTCCGCCTCACGGGTCTCCGCACGCGGCAAACATGCAGGTAGGTCTAGCACCCAAACCAGCTAAAAGGAAAAAAGAAATCCAAAGAAGACAAACCCTGGAAGGGAACCTAAATGGAATCTCAGCAACCTACGAACTGAGCGGTTAATATAAAACAGTTAGTGGTGGAGGGTAACAAAACCACAATACCGGGGTGTTAGTACATAACGTAGTAGCGATTAGGTAGAGTAAACAACACGGGCAACTAGCCAGTGGAGAAAATAAATAAAAACGAAAAAGCGAGACACAAGACCAGCTCGGGAACGTGGGGACGCGACTCCCCAACAGCTGGATGAACAGCCGTCCCTGCAAACACCAACAGCACCAAAATAAGAAAAAAACAAGCTGTGGCATGACATCAGATGTTGACCAGTCACAAGGTCAGCTCGGGCCGTGGGGGCGCCGCTCCCCAAATAACTGGAAAACCAGTTATCCCCGTGCGGGGAGAACTGATTTCAACACGTAACATATCCGACGCAGCACATGCGTTTATGCAAATATTTCAACACTTTCGACTCCCCTATGTAGTTTATAGTGCCAATTTTTGTTCCAGCGGCGTTTCGCACCTGTCATGTACACCTTTTGTTTTTAGAATGCATTGTATTTTTAAGTGTGCACTTGAAATTAAAAGTTAAATAAAGCGAATTCTGTTTATATGATTTACAATGGAATCACATAAACGTATCTTAAAATTCCATCCTGATGCCATTCAGAAAATAATAAATAATAACTAATACAGTTGCTCATTGTTTTTTGTGCACAGTACAAGTGTATACGGATGGCTGAAATAAGCCACTTTTTGAAGTGAAACGCTACTTTGCTAGTAAACAGGAGGTGGAAATATGTTTGTTAAAACATTTGAGGCCGTCCTTTGTGTCGAATGGCTGACAGAGCTTTACATGACTTCTGAGTATGAATTCATATGCCCCCTTCGCCTCAGGTCGAAACCGATATGATGCTGTTTATATATTTGCGGAGAACAATTGCCTTAACACGATATTTTATGGTTGTATTCACTAAAGCCCGGATATTTAAGCGACATTTTTATTTAGAATACTTAGCCTTTCTGAGTAGTAAAATCATATTTTTACATATATTAAGTATATTTCCATATATCCTAAAAATATTCTAGAAAAGCATGTTTGAAAACCCATCATTTTTTTTTATATTTAACTATTAAAAGCATCGTTAGTGTAGAAATTTTCTTTTCTTTCTTTCTTTTTTTCTTGAAATTTCGTTACACTTTGAAAATTTATTTTGAACGATTCTATCGCATGAAATACACAGAGCTAATCCTCCATATATCTGATATTTGAATAATAGTTATTTAATGTTACTATCCTAAATGATTTGTTTTTCAAATAACCATGTGCTTAAATTCTGGTAGATGTGGAGCCTTTTTAAAGGCTTACAAAAGTTACGCACGTCTGCATTAACAGAAAAAGCTGCGTTTTTGAGATTTTTTAATATAACGTAATTTCCAAATAAGTTACTGAAAGCAGTATTTTATAAACTACGATATTGCACTTGGATATTAGAATGGACGACAACTATGCTGAAAGATGAGGTGCATGAGTTATATAATGTCTAATACTGAGAACAATGTCTTATGTACGAGGTACTCCAGGTACTCCTGTAGTCAAACACGAAGTGTTGCAGTATTTTCACAGCTATGTGGTAATTTTCCATAACTGTGACTGCTTTATATTGTGCAGTTGATTGTTTCTTGGTAATAACAATTGCACACGGAAGTGCCAAAAATTCGTAACTGAGTGAGGAAGTTCAAACTCTAATGCAGAAGTAAAAACGCAAGTGGTGAAAACGGGTTCGTGACAAAATTTTGTTATTTGATCAGTTACCTGAATAAAAAATATTTTTTTAGCATAATACGAATTGCTCATGCATGAACTCTAAAGTATGATGCTCAGGTTGAGAAACAGGTTGAATTAATGTCCTGATCCCCGAGTTTGCGTGTGCCGGAAAAAAAGCACATGTTTTGTCAGCGGGTCAACTGATTCGGGGAATATTGTTTCAGAAAATAAGACTAAGCATCTATTTTCGGCTTTACGTCATAGGTGGTCTATTAAAAGTACTTCTTATTTCAGGGTGGAATGAAGAATCGGATCGCTTTGCGGTAACAAGAGAATCTTCAAACTTAATACGGGGACAATATGACGTTGGCGCTTAACTTCACCGGTAAGGACAACCAAAAAGGCTATAAAGTTCTGTCATATTTGTACAATAACGCCTGCAGCTGCCTACGCGTGGTTTTACTAATTTATATAACTAATCAAAGATTTAATGGTGCTCTCCTCGTAACTCAGTGAAAACGAATGTATGCGGTACATGGTTACTCCCAACATTGGGATCAGTCCTTGGACCGTTTCGTGCTCTCTTGCTACTGATCCGAAAGAAGTTTCACTGCATCAGGCGAGAATGCCCTTACTATTTCGTAATATTGTTTTCACGCGTGGAAGGCGTTTATTATTATCCAAAGCATTAAGGGCTTTAATTCGTCCATTATGTTCCTAACATGAGGGCACTGGTTTTTAAGATTAGGGAACTCCGCATTCTGTAATCCCTATTTTGTTCCCATTAGATTGCTTCCCCAATCGCTTTATTTCACATTCCCCCAAATAAAAGCGCCTTTATGAATAAGTGTAGGTTGCAGTACATACTTTTGTGTGTTACTATTGACAGAAGACATGTTCAACGTGTGTAAGACGAAGAAGCGGAGAAGCGTGTTACGGCTCCCAGATAGGAATTCCCAATACAGTTGAAGAAAGGAGGTCTGGAAGATAGGCGATAAAAAATGATGTCCTTCTTTCTAAGAGGAAATCTTTACCTGGATTCTTTATGGAGATCATAGTGGATTTCCAAATTAAATATGAGTTGGTTTCCATTAAATATACCATTTATCAACCAACGCATGATCAATTCTTTGCTATTATTGTTTATTTACGCCAAACATATGAAAAAAAGTCTTGACAACCAATTCACGGAAATTATATACGTAACAAAATTAGTAAAAAATGTAATCGTGCTAGTAGACATATTCGAATCAGAAATACAAAGCATAATATTTCTCTGAGAGTCGTATTGTTGTCAAAATTCTGCAGTTATTTTTTTTTTTTTTTTGAAAGCAGAAGTACTTCCACTTGGATGGAATTTTTTCGTTGGCCCTAACAATAAAAGCAGGAAAAGTGCATGTCCAGCGTTTCAAAAGTTCTTTGAAACGAAATATCATATGAACTTACCTATGTGCATTTCAGAATTCTTCATTTCCGATACGTTAAATTAAAACATTTTTTGCCTGCTATAAAAACAAAAGTAAAAAAAGGAACATTTTGCGACGATGCTTTCAAGAAAAGGACAGCCCTCGCTAAACAATGAAATGTAGTCGTACGAAACCTCTAAAAGATATACGCATTCCAGGGTAGACGAAGTGAGTAGATTAATCGTTACTACACGCGAAAGTTCTTCATCTATTGTACCACACGTGTGAAGGTTTCCGACAGTCTCAGTGGGAAAAACTAAAACCTCATAGAATAAGAAATGATAACATAAAACTAATATAAACAAAACATGGATTACGCTTAGTACCCTCATCATCAACCATAGCAAAGCTCAAAAGAAAGAACGCAGCATAAAGCATAGTTAAGACTCTAAAGCACTCTATTTCCGAATCTCGGAATATCTTACTAAGCGTTTTTTTATTTTTGATTGGAGGTTAAATGATTACTGTGAGTTACTCGATGGGCTATAAGCAGTCGCCCGTCCCTAATTATGGACACTGGTTCCAGGGAAGAGATAGAGCCAGTGTCGTAAGATCTATACCTCACCGGAATTGGAACCCGGACCGAACTCGGAAGAAGTATTCACAAGATATCGCTTACACCACTGCGCCACCGGGACGCCTGAGCTCTTTGTCAAATGCTATGATTACATTGTTTGTCACCAGTTTAAACCGAACCAAAGTTTTGCGGTAAATGTATATATATATAACTGATATTTTTTACAAAAAAATTGTGATATTTGCAAGTACAAAAACTTTCAATTTTCTCTATTTGTAATACCCCAGAAATTGAAAAAAAAATGTAACTAATCATAAATATTTTTAGAACACAATTTGTTTTCAATTACCCTTATTTCCCATTAACAATACTTGCTTTTACTGCAAGATTTCTTTACTAATCCGAAAACTGATGTTGAACAATAGAATAATGAATCTCAGTTAATGTTTAGAATATGCACTGCAGGAAAGTGAAAAACGTACACCAAGAAGGAGACGTCTGATACCAACGAAATTTATACAGCATAATAACGGAATACAGAGGATAACGTGATCAAAACATTATGGCAAAATACAGCTGTATTTGCTGGTAAACTAAAAAATAACATTTCCATGTAACATGGTTAGTACGAGGTTGAACCGCCATGAACTGCGTCACACTGTGCAATTCTGGCATGGCGTCTGTCGTACAGATGTTGGATGTAAGTTTGGGGTATTGAGTTCTAAGCATCCTCATCCTGGACCCATAAATCGGGGATGGCCGTGGCTTGCCGTGTAGACCCAATAAGTTGTTGTCCCATGAAATCCCACACGTGCTTAATGGGGGACAAATCCGGTGAACGTGCAGGCCATGGAAGTTGACTCACACCCTGAAGTGCATGTTGCGTTCCACGTGCTGTGTGTGGGCGTGCGATATTTTGCTGGAAAATACCATGGACTGACTTTACAAATGACACAATAACGGGCTGAATGAAGTTGTTGATGTAGTAGGTGCTGTTTAACGTACCCGGTACAAACACTAGTTGTGTACGGGAGTGATAACTGATCGCTCCCCACACCAGGAGACCACGTGTAGGCCCCGTTTGTCGCTGGCGGATACAAGAAGTGTGGAGACGCTACCCTATGTGCGTCTGTGAACACGCAAACGGCCATCGGAGGCTCCCAAGCAGAATCTGCTTTCATCGCTTAACACGACAGATTGCCATTTAGTTCTCCAGTGCAGACGTTGGCGACACCACTGCAGCCGTTCCAGAGGGTGGGCTGGAGTCAGAGGTACACATGCCAGAGTCACACGTGCACCTAGTCCTGGATCCAGTAGACGGTTGCGGAATGCTTGCACAGTCACTTCATGTGCAACGGCAGCTCGGATTTGCGTCGCAGTGGATGTTCTGCTTGACAGCGCCGCTCTTCTTATGCGTCGATCGGTCCTCTCATCAGTCCGTCTGTGACTCCCGGTTCCGCGTCTTCTCGTGCGGGAATGTTCTTCGGACCATCTACGCCACCATCGTACCACCACCGATACATCCCATCCAATTCGCTCCGCAATACGACGATACGACCACCCGGCCTCGCGGAGTCCGACTAGAGGACCTCGCTCAAAGTCCGATAACTGCTAAAATCGTACACTTCTTCCATGTCCAGGCATTGCAGCTGCTTCAGGGTCTTCGCACGTGTCCGTACGCCGATGACTGATTACATTGACTTTGCCGTACTTCTTAAATACCACCGACGATAATTTGCATATTATGCCGTGCTGTGGTGTAAGCGCTCACCGGTTGGTCCCGAATTTAACATCACACCTACGTAAACTCGAACCCATTAACTTATGTAAATTTCGTGATCGTCCGCCAATTCCTTCTTGGTGTTCCTTTTTCACTTTCCGCCAGTGTATGTGAAACTTAAAAAAACAAATCAGCAATTCTATGCATCAGGTTTTTACATATTAGCTGTAATAACTACTGAAATCGGCTAATATTTCTTATGCCCAACAGCCTGGTTTGCTAATTTTAAGGTAGGAGAATGGCTTCATAATTCAGTGAAACATTCTAAGTACAGGAGCAGATAAATCACTTCTCAGAGTAAATTCTAAGTTCTAAGTGAAAGGGAAACCCCGCCATGGGATTATTCCAAATAATGAAAATTAGAACACTTTATTTTCTACATTTCCTCTTATGAATTCAGTGGTGGATATTACTGGATACCTCAGGTGTAGTCAAACCGTGTCTCATTACAATGAGATCTCCCTCTTTTGAAAAACGAGAGCTATATAAAGAACGACTTATAAGGTTTAGGTAAAGTAACTTTGTATTGTTTTTCAATTTTCCAATTTGCATTCAAAGTAGGCAAGTCATTTGCATGTCAGTAGAACTTGAAATTTGCCGTACAAAATGACTTCTGACATGTATACGGAAAGTGTTTTGTTCAAATTGAAATATATGATTTTGTTAAGCGTTTTTTTTATCTTTAGAAAAATGAAAGTCAGTCGAAATCTTTATTTCAGTAGTGACTTTCCACTAACTAGTCGTTCAATGCCATTGAGATTGGAAGTATAAATCTGATCATTTAGGAACGAAATCAATATGTAATGCTTGACTTCTGACCTAATTTTTTTGAAAATCATAAATCACAGAAGCGCAATCAACTAGACATGTACTTGATGAAACGTGTCGAAAACAGAACAAAATGCTTGCCCATTCATTATAACTTTCATAGAATAAGAACGTGTCGGTGTCATACTCTGAATATCTGACGCAATAATAGTTTTAAGGCCTTTCACATAACCATAAGAGATCAACGACTCACATTAAGAAGATTTGAATAAGCATTACTCTAAGTCATGATTGTATTATTTTTGTCATTTCCCTTACCTCCTAAATGACCAACTATCATTAATACCTTATTAATTCTTGTGAAATGTGCATTTGAATATTGACTTTCCTTTTTAAGTAAACCAGAAAATTTTAAAAACGAAATTGTCAAACTACCATTACTTTCAACTGAACATATGCTCCAAGTGTATTTTACTGTCTACTTCTTTACTTTGTTTGGAATTTTGGCAACCAACACAAGACACTCCGCCAGAAAAAATTGCCGACTGTCTTAATTTTTGAACCACTGTTCTAGAGCTGAAAGACAAGATCATCATCTAAGGCTCACTCAGGATTCGAACACTGACTCACATCGGACTATGGCTACCTAAAGAAACTTGATGATTATAATAATTTGGCTAGAAATTCTTGTCATTCACTCAAAAAGTAATAGTGTTTCCTTACAAACGCTTAAAGAGGAATTCACCACAATTTCGATAAATGTCTTTCAAAATCCCCCTGAATTTTTGAAAAATAACACATAGTAAATTTAAAAATAATTTACTGTATTATTATTTGACTTCGCTTAGTTCCTTATTGGAGAAGTTTACCGTATTTCGTTTGATAAGATTGTTTCATGTAAATATATGTAAACTTCTGCGCCCACTGCAAAGTTCTGAAAACCACGTATAAATAACATTGATCCAACTTAATTGTAAGGTAAATACAGAGGTATCTTCCGATATGCTGCATTAACTGAAGACTTCGCGTTTATTAAAAACTTTGTGAAATCTTCGATTTTTGAAAGTTCTGTTGCAGATAAAATAAAGTTCTGTTGCAGATAAAATAAAGTTCGCACCGCCACATTACTTAGAGCTGTAAAGTGTTATTCCTGTTTCGGTTATTCTTCTAACACTGGCCCGCTCTGCTTGATATAGATATTATAGATGATCCACAGACGGCAGCCAACCAGATCCAGCGATTGCGTCTTGTTATGTTCTGGAAGTACGTTGGAAGTCTCCCAACTCTCAAACTTTATTAAGCTTCTAACTCTCAAACTTTTATTCTAACGGAAATACAATTCTGATATATGTAATCGAAAAGGAACATTTTATTTCCTCATCAATTGGAGCCTCTCTGTCTAATAGAATCAATCAAGTTCAATGATTGCCTTTCAAGGAAAAGCATTCTGATAATGCGAATCAATATCTTGAAGTAGTGTTCAGAGAAAAGACAGATTTTGCGTTCAGAATGTGCTATGCCCAAATAAATGTTCCGTTTTTTTCTTTTAGTTTACATTGCGACAATTTCTGTTCTCATCATGACGATATCAAGAGGGATATGAGGATTGTGGTACCAAGTCCCAAGAGTTCAGGAAAAACATATCTAAAATTGCCTGAAACGTGCTTCTTTCGACAACTTAATTGTCGCAGAACAGTAAGACAAATCCACTAGGAAAGTAACTTGGAGATCTTCAGAACATATCCTTGTTGATACAAGGTAGCCGTAACATTGACAACACGAAATGCATCTCTCTCTCTCTCCCTCCCTCTATCCCCCTCTCTACCCCCCCCCCTCTCTCTCTCCAGCAGTTTTATTTGAAAACATCTTCCCTTTCTACATCTCTCAGCAAAAAGAAAACAAACATCCACGGTCTGGGTGACATATGTCTTTGAAATAACTCTTAAGAACTGCCGTTAGAAAACGTAGTCTCTACAAACACAGAGGAGATAACACGTATGAGGGAACAATAACGAGCTGCCATTCATCGGTCGAGCTGTAATCACTGTATCGCTCAGTAAGGGGCCAGCTTTCGAAGTACTTCCATATTTCATGGTAGAATAAAATTTTCTGCTCATGGAATGTGACAAAGTATATATCTTGGCGCATAGGCTTACTAAATTTATAAGAGAAGTTGTGCCAGTCTAATCAGATGGCAAACAAAATAGTAGGCTTTCCACTAAACACTGAATATGCACTTCTGTTGATATTGATACACAAGATTTTAGACAAGAATCCGGAAAGTGTAAGGAAAGGCCGATCAGAATGAGTGATCATTGGCGCACATAAATGAACTTACTCGGGAAAGTATGTAAGCTCAAGGATCGACTTACTAAGAATTCCCTCAGCTGGTTTTATAGACACCCTAGAATTATGGCAACGGATGCGGTTAACCGTGACGCGACCACTGTTCTGGGACTTCATATGACCAAGTCTGTGTACAGGGTAACGCTCCGGGAGAAAAAATGACTGGTTGTAATACGATCGGAAGATTGAGAGTAGTTTCTCTTCCTCTTTCTGAATTACAGACTGCATATTAGACGCCAGGTTAGAGTACGTGGTATTAAACACCAGCAATTATTTTTTGTTGAGATGTTTTAGATGAAATTCCATATTACAACAGAATCCGAGGTACTCTTACCGCTCACCACTTTTTCTCGTTCCTCTCATGCGGAACTTGTTTGATAGTAGATATTGAATCGATGATATTTGCGAGTATTTATATGACTACGTGTGATCAACTATTCTTGTTTTCTTCCGGCTCACAGTTAATAACTATGTGAAAAATGTATGCATTTCTAATTCATTTATGCCGTTCTTATGTATTCCTCGCTTAAACCACACAAACTCAAGGAGCAATCTAGAGTGCGTAATTGATGTGGCTTTACGTAGAAAAGCCCTGGACGATCGTGGACAGCGGCGTCTGGCGCGCAAAGTAGTATCCGTCCGTAAACAACACTGTCTCAAATCACAATACAAAATGAGTAGGTGTATTAGCATGAAATCCAGAGCTATTGTAGGTAACATAGTCATTTGCACATCTTTTGGAAACATCAGTAAACTCTTAATAATACTTCTATATGCGTAGTTGTTCTCTGACTGCGAACTTTCCAATACTTCTAAATGCGTTTTTACTTTCTGACTGTACAGAAGATCTTTCCTGCAAGCCGGAAAGATCTTCCGTGTCGTCAAGACAACTAATAGTTTTTATTAGTTAAGTCAGATAGTAACATTGTGAATATTAATATAAATTATGTTATGTACAGCATCCCCATAAATACAATAACTCATTGAGCACCATGTACAGCATCCCCCTAAAATACAATAACAGATTGAGCAGTGACAAGACTTATATAGGTTCGACACTTCGCTCTATTTGTGTCCTCGTGGCTGGACACCAATACGATATCAGGTCTAGAGCTACTACCACTGCCCTTGATAGACTTGTAACAGGGAGTCGCCATACTTCTGTTTTGAAAGAGGCAAAGATACTTGCTCCTTCTTCAAGTAAGTTTACTGTTTTATTCACGGAAAATATCTACATTTGTATTTCTTCAAACATCTGCTGCTATGACGATTCGAAATATGTTTTCTCACTGTCATAGAGGTACTATGTTAAAAACTTGAATAATCCTGACAAAACGGAACCCGCAGTTAGCAGCGAAGAATCTACACATGTACGTAGTGCAATCAAAAAGTTCCGAGACTAGTTACGTAACACGTGAACAGAGGGCAGTACGCGGATGCGCGAGTAGCGGTCGAGGGTAGGTACCTTCATGAATAATTGTGCCGAGTGGCGTCATTCTGTGAACATAGGGAGCTGTGCAACACGATATTTGGTGACCACGTGCAGAACAAAGCTGTGATTTCATTATGGACTGCAAACTAGTGCAGCGAGCAAACATCAAACTCTGCCTCAAACTCTGCAAATATGGAACACGTACGTATGAAATGTTGCGGCAGGCTTATGGCAATGAAGTAATGAGTCATGTGAGGTGTTTTGAGTTGCACTCGCTCTTCAAGAGCGTCAGAATGGCATTTTAATGCGACGAGATATAAGGGCGACCGTCCACAAGCCAAACTGTCGAGAATATAACCAAAATTAGGGAGCTGATGCATGAGGATCGTCGGAGAACCACTCAAAACATTGCTACCATCATCATTGTGTTATACGGAACAGTGCAAAAAATTATTATGTCGGTTTTGAACATGCACTGCATTGCGGCAAATGTTGTGCCCAATATTCTGAACCCCCGAACAGAAGGCGTCAAGATCTTCGTCAGCAGGTGGTGAATGATCCAACGTTCCTGTCGCGGGTCATCACTGGGGACGAGACTTAGGTTTACGGTTACGACCCGGAGACTAAATAACAGTCGCCGCAGTGGAAGCGCCCGGCATCTTCACGACAGAAGAAAGCCCGATAGGTCCTCAGCGCAAACAAACGCATGCTCATCGTGTTCTTCGATATTCATGGGGTTGTGCACCTTTAATTCGTCCCGTTGGACCAGACCGTCACTGCCTTTTTTTACTGTGATGATCTGCGGCATCTTAGGGAGGACATTCGCCGCAAACGACTTGAAATTTGGCGCAGGGGCTATTTCCTGCTCCATCACGACAATGCAGTAGCTCACAGAGTGTAGGTAAAACGCCAGTTGTGCTGCCGCAACAGCATGACTAACATTCCTCACCCACCTTACTCGCCTGATGTGGCCCCCAAGACTTCTTTCTGTTCCTGAAGATGAAGCGGAAGCTCAAAAGTCGCTGTTTTGAAACCGTGGACGAGATCCAGCGCGAATCGCAAACGGTGTGTGACATGATTCGCGAACAGGGCTTCCAGCGAGCGTCCCAACAGTGGCAAAAACGTTGGCAGCAGTGTATCGCTGCCCAAGGAGACTACTTTGAGGGAGATTCTAGCCAGACTTAAGTAACATAAGTACTTTCGTATATATCGGCCTAGTCTTGGAAATTTTTGTTGGGACCTCGTGTAATATGATTCCTGAACTCCGCATATTACATAATAAGTGTATAATCTTGTCTACATATAACGTAACGCCTGTATAATGATGCATGCATGCGTAATGTGATTTCTGAACTCCGCATATTACATTATAACTGTAAAATGTTGTCTACATATTACGTAACACCTGTATAATGATGATGTATGCATGCGTAATGCGATTCCTGAACTTAGCTTATTAAACGGCTGATGCATCTTGGGAGCTAGTCTCGCTTGTGTATAATTGGTTTGTCAGCGCAGCACTGTGGCACTTTTTCTGAGGATCGGCTTGAGGCAAACCAGAAAGATCTTGCGTGTGTCATATATTTTATTTTAAAGTTAGTTAGTGATTTTAATTGTATATAAAATTAATCTTTTAATTTGCAATTGAATCTTTATAGCTCACTGTTCATCGTGCATAGGTAGCTTTAACTTGTCTTCATTGTTCAATAATTTGTGGTTGTGCTGAAAGAAAGGCACTTTAATAATTCGACATCACCAATTTTTTATTATTTCTGGAAGCAGTGACAACCGATGGACAGTTGAATAAATAGGCTGGATGCCGAGGTAGAAGAAAAACCATCTAGGATGAAAGTGGATGTAGTTTGAGAAAATGCTGAGATGGTATGAAAAAGACTGGCTGAAGATAGAGAATTCAACAGACTTGATGCTGCCTTTCAACCTAGTTGTCAATTGAAAATGATTGATCATAATGAGGGTAATGCCACCGTGGGTTCTAATATTTATTTGCTAAATATTTAAAATGTGTACAGTTAAATATTTAGCAAATAAGTTTCTCCCTGTTATGGCATGTGTAAAGACAGCTTAAATATCATTGAAATTGTTGATATAACGTTGTTTTTGCAACAGTTATCGGTTTTTAATTTGGAAAGTAAATAACTTTAATAATTAATTGTGGGAATTTGAAAAACAAAAACTCACTTCCTTTGTATAGGTGAAAATCTATCTTGCAGGAGGAACAATCCTTCTGAAAAAGCGAAAGCGAATCACAGCTTTATAATTTAATTTGATTTAGTAATGTTTTTGAAATAAAACTGGCTAGTATTTCACTTTGAACTAAGCCAAAAATTGCTGCAGAGGAAACAAGAGCAGCAGAATAAATTTTAATATGCCTACTTCAACTTTCTATCTATCTATCTACGTATTATGACTAAATATTTATTTTGATGCATCCTGGAAACATTCAACTCCTGTGGGTATTATCATTAGAACAAACAACCTCATCAATCGTTCGCCTTCTGAGAACTTTCTTATTGACATCATGTTATATAATTTTTTTTTTATTTTCACGGAAACACATGAAAGTAAAATATATGTTACAAACGTAAAGATTGATACACCGATAATTAGATTTATTAAAATTTCAGAAATCTAGAAGAAAGGTGAATCAGAACATGACGAAAAAGTTTTAAAGCATGACAAGCATATCAATGGTTAGACAGGCACAGCATTGATGCATGGAAAAAGTTCTCAAATTTTGTTACAGAAAGTCATGTTTCAGGTAATGAGTACTAATTATAATCGCTTACGGAAGTCAAGCACGTTGCAAAATCATAAATCATGGTGGTAACAAAACGACAGATGAAGCCTACTTGAGATATAAACCATTGATCTCTTAATGCATGTCATGGCTCCAGAAGATTTCTGGAAGAAGTCTTAGAAGAGTAACAGTACATCACACAAGAACTTAGATATGTGCAATAAGACAAAGTTCTGGATATCTCCATGACCTGTGGATACCAGCCGTCTATGCTAAAACGCCCACAATTCGAATTCAATTACAAAAGAACTATCTTTCAATCAGAAAGGTAGTTCTCCTGTAATTGATAGTTCCTTTGAGAGCATCATGGGGCTTACAAAGAAAGTCCGAGATGGTCACGCACGTAAGACGTAAAAGAGAACGATTTCCAGTATGAGCAATCAGATTTTGTTTTCTGTATCTTTCATGTTTACTTAAATTTCCTGGAAGTGTCGGATATAGGGAAACTTACGATCACAAAAGTAGTTATATCGATGTTTCTTGACGGTTCAAAGATCATATTTGGGTCGGGAAGGACTCCCATTTTATTTTAACTTTTGCAGAAAAACTTGCATAAGAAACCCGGAAACGGAAACAAGGTTTTATATTTTGAAACATGGCTAAGTACACAGTCGAGTCACATTATTTTGACCACCTCCTACTTTTGTCGTCAACAGCGCTTAACATATGAAAGAAGGCACGTTTCGTGAGCTGGCTTGTAGAGTATATAAAACGTGCTATAGGCATTCTGAAAACATGTCACTCGTTTCTGTCATGGATAAATGGAGCGATTTATCACATTTGCAAAAAAGCGATAATTATCGGTTTTCGGGCCAAGGATGGCGAATTTCTGAAACATCTCAGTTTGTGGACAGTTCGCGTGTAGCTGTTGTTAATATGTAGTGTGATTGGAGAAATGGCACCATTGCGTATAAGAGACGTGACATTGATGTGAGGAGTTAACGTCGGCATCGAAGGTGCGTGAGGGTCGTTCGACACCTGCAGTGGAGCAACACGCCGGCCGAATGAACCAGAGGGCTACTGGAAGTGTGTCTAAAACGACAGTTTAGCAAACCCAGCAGCGTATGGGGCTCTGATGCTGACGGATGGTCACTGTACCTATTCTAACGAAGGTGCATCGGCAGAAAAAAACAATTATTTGCACGACTGTATCGGAATTGTACCTCCGCTGAATGGCAGAGAATTGCCTTCTCCGATGAGTTACGCTTTCTGTTTCATCGAACCGGTGAGCGTTGGAGCATAAGGCGAGATCATTGGAGAATAAACACATTTCAACCAATGCTGGAAGAACACAAGCTGGTGGTGGCAGCTTTATGGTCTGGGAAATGTTTCGTGGCATTTCAAGGGTCCACTCATATCTGTGGAAGGCTCTACGAATCTAATTCTTCATGAATCCATCCTTGAAGACCACGTACTCCCACACATGCTGATTTTCTTACGTGGGGCGGATTGGATCTTCCAGCACGAACAATATGACGTTTCACAAAGCTAGAAATGTCCGAAAGTAGTTGGAAGAGCACAATGAATACTTGCAAGTACTTCCCAGGCCCCCCAATTTCTCAGACGTAAAGGCAATTGAGCATTTGTGAGACCACCTCGATCGTGTTTTTCCCTCATATCACCTTCTTGAGTCACTCACAGCCCGTGTAGATGCTGTCCGCGCAGCACATGACGGTTACTCTGGATATTAGCTGGTGGTCACATTAATGTGACTCCGTCATGTATTATATATAATAAACAAGTGCTTACTTCTATGAGTATCCTCTCGCTGAAATATACTTTTTTCAAAAAAAATTGAAGACGCTCTAGATAGTCATTCGGATCCGATGAAACCCCGCATGGAAGTATCTGGGGTCCGATGGTTTAAATGATGAAATACCACATCTAATGACTAAAGAGTGGCCAGCAAAAAGGTTTGGGAACCGCGCATGGAGGAAGGTATATCAAAAGCAAAGTTTGGACGAAGGGACATTTGTGTCAATGGATTGCGCTTGCATTACTTTCCATGTACTGTGGGGATGTCACATCTTCGGATACGTGCATACTTTGAGCAGGTGATCGAGCTTATCAGAGGTCGTGTAATTGTGTTGAAAGAGACATGTTGATAAAATTTCCGTGTCGTCAGATATTTTGGATCAGAGCGACGTGGAAATCGGACATTGTTGGCCCCACTGATTCAACGATCGAACGAACCATAGCCACGCTGGGTGTGGACAGCCGACGGTAAAGACAGAACGCTAGGATTGAACGATTGCTACAGCCAGACGTAAAGAACCGAATTCGGGGCTCTCAACCATCAGTGTCCATATTTCGTCGTTTGCATGTACGACCATTTGCCAGACGACTTGTAGCACAAGGACTATGTTCGAGGATGCATCTTTGCTGCCTGCCACTGACCAACGATCATCGCTGGCACCGGTTGCACTGGCGTCGTGCCTGATCAATGTGGGTTAAAGTCCAGTAGCGTTGCGTTGCCTTCAATAATGAATCACGGTCTGACGTGTCTCAGATCCCGACATACGTTTCTTGAGGTGAGCAGACAGCGCACGGATCATAACCTTTAGCGTGGTACGGCACATGGCTTGTACACTGGGAGTGAATGTCTGGGTAGCTATTTCCTACGATAGCCGGAAGACTTTGTACCTTACTGCGGACCATCCTAACGGCCCAACGGTACGTCAACGACCATCTACGACCTGCTGTGTTGCCATTCCAGTCGCTGCACCACAGACCGATTTTTTAACATAATAATACGCGACTACACACTGCTCGACTTTCTCATGCCTGCTTCAGTATTTTCGACACCCTTCCATCGCCAGCCAGCCCCATAGCCCGACTTCTAACATATCGAACATCTTTTGGACATGACGAGACGGCACCTGCGCTCATCCTGCAATATATTCTGGTGCCCCTGTTTTTTTTTGTTTCTTTCTTCTTTATGAAAGAGTATATTCACGCAACGCAAAAGGAAGCCCGACGACAATCCCGTACCTATTCAAATAACAGAAAAGAAGTTTTTATAAACAATCTGGCTAATTATCATTTTATTGGCATTTACAGAAACGGCTGAATATGAGCTTAATTGTCGAGCTGCATTTCTGAAGAACTTAAGAATTTGGATTGTACACAGCAATTTTATGGAAGTAATGCGAAAGGAAAGGCTCACACTGTGAATGACCAGTGATTAAAATTTATACATCAGGTGCACGACATTTTTCCTTAAAATTTACTATTATTTACCGCATATAATTGTGTATAGGTCGATCTCCTGTATAAGTCGACCTCCCGATTTTTATGTGAATAACTGCAGTTTTTGTATACCTACCTATCGTGTGTATAATTAAAAAAAATATATTTTCCGAGGATGCGCCCGCATGCGGGAATGGGAACCTACTTTTTATTGTTGTAGCTGGCTGTCGCAATGTTGGTCGCGGCAGTTTCCCGCAAAATGTGCGTGGAATTGAGGCACAATTCTGGGAAGATAATAGGTCTCACCACCCTGGTTAGAGAGTTTTCAGGGGAATGTTGCACATTTTAAAGATATATGAACCATCTTTTGCACATAGTTCCTACCAAACCCCTTCTCCTACTTTTTGCGAGCGGGTTTTCTGCAGTTATTTCATTCATGGAGAGTAAAACATTTGTTCCCGCAGCAAACGAATCGTGATGCATTTACCAAACGTCGTAAGGAAGTCACATAGTTATTTTAAAAAAAAACAACTTCCTGGAACATATTTGGAAAGCGTAAATAGCTCTACCTGATTGTTTGTTTATCCCATAAAGAATATGCATACCGTAAAAAATAAATGTGTAACTTTCGAAGTTTTCAATGGATTTCTTCAAAATTTAAAATGAATCTTTATTTTGATCTATTGCGGACACTAAAATTTGCACGCAGCTATTTAAAAAAATGAAGAAAATTTGTTCTTTCTCCCACTACCCTGTGCAGCGTAGCAGCTGTTGGTCAACTGCTGAGTTGTAGGAGTGTGTGATTGACATAAAGGTCATTTATCTACTCCCGAGTTTCATCACCCTCTCCACCGTGTTTGTGACAAACAATTGGCTTTAGTGACAAAACCAAACATCGCCCCATTCAATAAAGATGCAATCATTTTTTCTCGCTCTTAGTCTTCAGAAAAGGTTACTGTTTTTTAATTTTTTGAGACGGGGCACACTCACTTGAATAACAAACGTAAGTAGGTTGTTAAATTCATTCATTTTTTACTATCAGTGGCAATGTTATTCTGAGTGATCGGCCAAGTTTAAACACTTTTGTTTTGGGGATGCATTGATCAAGTTACCGCTTTTCTGTAAATTGTCACACCTCTCTTCGCCGTCACTAAGCAGAGGCAGCGGTCTCCTTTTGCAATAGTCTGTCCTTTTCCCTGTTCATTCCGCCTTCAAGAATTGAGCACGGTCGTAGGTCACGGCACGGTGCTACTTAAACTATTGACTGACGCGTTCACCTCTTTGCTCTGGGTGATTTACCAGCGGTGCAGTCAAGGTCATATCGACAGAACTAAATCGGAATTGGAGACATACTTACGAAATGAATTTTTCTATTAGTGAAGAAGAAAAACTCGTACATATAAAATCAAGAAAATTCTTAGCAATCATTTTCTTCTGTACCAGTAACCCCCGGAAAATGACTAAATGTACAACTGCAAATGAACTGATGGCGGAAAGGGCTAAGTATGGGCATTTCCATAAGGCATCATTTTGGTTTTCAACCTATCAGAAATATTTTCCGTGTATAGTTCGACCCCCTAATTTCGACCTAAATATTTCATTAAAAAAGTCGACCTATACACGAGTGTTTACGGTAATAAAAGAAAAAAATCTAAAATAAAAATGAGTTTGTGTTGTTAATGCCAACCATTTGGGCATTCATTTTCTGAATTCATATCTTTGCAGAAGAAACAATCAAAAATTTATTTTTAGAACTGTTTTAAAAGAATCAATGCAATTTACGTTACGTTTAGAACGTGAAGAATAATCATAAAAAAATCGCGTTAGATATTCTATTCATGAGCCAGAAATTTTGCAATTCATGTACCAGACTTTTCACTATTTACAATATAAAACCTTATACTTACTCTATTTGGATACTGAATTATTTAGTAATAATTCATGACCAAAAATTTCAAGCAAATCCTTCGTTCAAATGGACTGCTTGATAGTTAATAAATATCATAAGCAGTTCTTCGCTGTGAGATTGCATAAAGTTCAACATAAATAGGTTTGCCTTGTAGCAAGCATTAATAGTGAATTAAGATACACTGCACACATAAGATACAAGTGCAAATCAGGAAATCGGAATCAAAATGCTAACATCTAAAAAAAATTTAGGCGAGAACAGCAGCTTTGCATTTTAGGTTCTGTCCTTTTCTAATTGTAAACGATTGTAAATTATGATTTCCGTAGATTACAAACTGCGCTCTCTTCATTAATATTATAAATTGAAAAAACCGAAGGAAACTATGATCTAACAATCTAAGTTAAGAAAATCTCCAATGATACAGAATAAGACATCAGAAGAATAAGTAAACTAAACTCCTCGTTGTCGGTAGCATTTGTGATATTTCGTTAACAAAATAGCCATCTTCATAGTATATTTTTTAATTTTGTGAAAAGTACAGGGTATTTTACGATCAATTCAGTTTCTGACCCATTCTTCGGTGTCTAGGAAACTGCTTCTACTTGCAGTGTTTTATAAGAAACATATAATTAATTACTATGTGATGTGCCATGAAGTTTTTAGGATTGTCTAATTGGTCCAGCAATTATCAAGGCAACACCTAGGAAGCATAAGGTAAAATACGTCGTGTAGCTGAGAAACGTACTGTTGTATATGGAAGTTAGAGGTAGAAAGTTTAACAGCCGAATTATCATCCTGTTCACAAGATGAACTTCCATTGATAATTTGATGATGCTTGAAGAGAAGTCACCGTAATAATTTTCCTTCACCAGTACCACAAAAACGGATCTGTATTGGTTGATATACTGTATATAGAGATCGTAAAAAATAATACATAAATATCGTAAAAAAGTTAATGAAAAAGTATCCTGTTTGTTTTCAACAAACGTTTCTCATTGAGTTCTTTGCCAATTAGTTTTAGATTCCTGAAAAGAAGCACACCAGAAAACTGCATATATTATGAACATATAATTTTCCTCCCCTTAAAGGAAATATAGGTCACAAATTTATATTGCTGCGTTCCGTAAGTAGTAAATATTCGTTAAAACGTTAGCATGAAGACGAACAATGTTGCACAAATTTGCAAATTTCTTCTATGCTGAATTCTGCGCTGTAGCCAACAGCCTGCTGTACATTGCCAGACGAATTAAAGGCGTGTGTTGTGTAAAAGTGGCCCTGTGACAGAAAACAGAATCATTTTCCGAAATTTGTTTTCTACCGGTGAATGATCAAAAAAAAAAAAAAAATTCAGTCTCATAATGTCCATACTCCAGTTTCCACCAAAATTAAACTTGTGTTTAATTTAAATGATGGTCAAGCGCAAACCATACTCAGAGGATTAGAAATAATCCAATGCAATATCTAGCAGAGGTTATATGCAACGGCAGGCAAAACCAAAAAAAAATATTTGCATTGCTTCCAGATGTTCTATATAAAACAAAATTTATCTACCCCGTTGTTAAGAAGCCGTTGGTGACAAATTCAGATCCATTTGTACCATATTTACTTCTGAGATTACACGAAATGTTGTGGCAAATAGACCCTTGTGTGCTATTTGTTATGCCACTGAAGACCAGTAGTTAGCAGGTACCATAAGGCAGGAGAAAGAAGTAGTTTCTAATCCACCCACACGGATTAACATAGGCAAGAATCACCGACTTGATATGAGGACAGACTGCCAACAAAAGAAATTACAAATTCACGAAAACAGTAAAGAAACGAATACCTTGAACATAATGAAAGACACCAGCTGTAGATTGATATGTTTTTATATCTTTTAGAAACATATCTCTATTTATACTTCACGAAGAAATATCAGAATTTGAACTAAGCAATCCACGAGACTCGCCAAAACATCTTCTGTGCTCAAATGCACTGGCGTGCAAAAATTAAGGACGAGACACTTTTTGGAATGTGACGTCATGAAGAAATGCTCCACATCGACTCAAATCATACCATAAGATCCCAAAGATGTACGAATATGGGACAAGTCAGAAAATCCGCCCAAACAAGGAATTCAAAGGATACAAAGGCACTTTATTGAAAAGGTAGCTTCGTGCACAACTGGACAGAAGACAGAAACGTCCATGTGACAGGCGGCTGCCAAAATAAAATCCAGTCTTTAGTAGGGGGTATGATCACCCCTAACCGCGTTGCACGATTTACAACGTCTGTCCATGCTGAGGACGAGGTTGTCAAAGAGCTTTTGAGGCATCGCGGCCCATTCCTCTTGTAGCGCCAATCGCAGCAGCGGAATCGTTGCTGTCGGCTAGTGACGTTCTGCCAAGCGTCTCCCGAGAAGGTCCCACACGTTTTCGATTGGATTTAGGTCCGACGACGTTGCGGGCCAATTCATGCGTTGATAATCTTCGCTCTGCGACAGCCACTGTACGATGAAGTGTAGCGTTGTCAGCCATGAAGTGGAACTCAGGACCCACGGCACCTCTAAACAGACGCACGTGAGGCAGGAGAACCTCGGTACAATAGCGGACAACAGTGACAGAAACTCCTTGGAAGAAGTGGACGTCAGTACGGCTACCAAGCATGATAACGTCCCAAACGAGAACTTCACCAACACCAAACCGGTCCCTTTCGATGATGTTGGATTTGTGATTGCGTGTTCCCTGCTCTCTCCAGATGTGTATACTTCCAGAATCGCTCGTCAGACTAAATCGGCTCTCATCCGGAAAGAGAACTCGACCCCATTGTTGATGGGGCACCACAGAAACCGCCGTCTCCGTTGAGCAGGCTTTAATGGCACACACCGTACTGGTCGTCGTGCGAATAGACCACCTTTGTGCAGCATCTTTGCCAAGGTAAAACGCGATAACGGACGTCCAGATGTATGTTGCATATGGCTTGCGATTTATCGCGATGTCTGCCGTCTGTCTCTTCTCGCCTGTAGGACGATATACCGGTCGTCCGTCGCCATGGTTGCTCGTGGCCGACCACTGCTAAACTCTCGGACAGCTGTTCCTGTCATTTGAAATGCTTTCCAAGTTCGTGAAATGATGCTGTGAGCGTTCCCAAACTCCCCGGCCACACTAGTCACACTTCCACTTTCATCCAACTTCCCAATGACGCGACCTCAGGTAAAGTCATCCAGATGTCGTGTACTGGATCGCCTGTTGGCCATATCCCACGGTGGCAGCAAATCGACGTCGTTCAAACCGATGTACACAGTGCAATATCTTTCACCGAATTGCTGAGCGTACACCGCTTGTGTTCTTTATACCTTTCCGACACTCACCCCCCTACGTCATGCTGCGTATATGCGCATGCCCTACCGTACCGGACCCTAGTCTATCTCCTGAGTGGTAATTCAATCCGTTCTGCCTGCTCGTTCCGCTGTTATGCTAATTTCTTCTCTTCGTTCCTAATTTTTGCACACCAGTGTATATAACGTTAACAAGAATGAAAAATATATCGTAGTTTGTTTTTAAAATGGTATGAAAGGCTCATGGTTCGAAGAAACACGTAGCTCTTCCACAAACAGTAATACCGGAGAAGGCAAAGTAAGTTTCCAGTATTGTTTCCACGAGGAATGTCGGAGTTATATATTACAGAAGAAACAAGTTTAACAGAGTGCTAAACTGAATTAAGTTTATACGATTTCTATATGGAAATAACTCCCACCTCACAAAGTGTCGCAGATGCTGAGTACAGAACTTATGGAGGGCCAGAATAAGACGTCTGTACCTAGAAAGGTACTTTAAAAATTCTGATTCTTAAACCCACAGTTTTCATTGCAACAGCCGTGGAAAATACAAAATAACCAAAAAAAGTCCTGATGCTTGGCCCTTTTTAAGCATTTAATGTGTGATACCCGTATTGCCTCCGCACGGGAAATTAGATACTTAGCAACGGCTTCCTGGTCCCATGAATCCTTCATCGTCCCGAATCTTTTATTTCAAGTTATTTTGCGCAGACGCAAGGGTAGAGATAATCGTGTAATGCGATGGACCAGGCATGCGAAAAAGGAATTGTTCAAAACTGTAAAATTTCGGTTATGATGTAGGATGCGTTCAACTAGCACGCACTTGGACTTGTGGAACAATCATGTTCGAGTTAATCTAGATGCATCTTAAGCAGGTCCACGGTAGTTGTCCGTCCTTTCAGACCATCTGCATTCCTTCATGGAATTTTTCACCGATAAGGAGATGCACTGTTCCCTTTCAGAAAGATAATGCTCCTCGCCACAGAGCAGTTTTGACTAGAACTTGGTTAGAAGACTATTCTGACGAAGTTCCCTCCCTGTAATGGACTCGGTTGCACTGGACATGAGCTCGGTGGAAAATTTTTTGGGTGCTCATGAAACGTTACTTTCAGTTTTGGCTACTCAACCCATTAATGCAAAGGAATTTTTAACAGCGGTGCAGCGAGCATGGGTGGAGTTCCCTGTGGAATAATTTCGTGAACTAATAAAGATATCCATGCCTGATATAAATCCACTCCATGCCTTGCAGTGTACCTGCCTTTTTGTATGAGAAAGACCGGACTCTCCGTTACTAGTTCTACGTTCTTGAAAATGGCTATTTAAGTGATAATTGACACTAATTCTTTCTTATTGATTTCTGTATTTCTCGGCGTCAAGGTAAGTTCGCAGCACTTTCATAAAGATAAAAGCAACACACATTTTACAACAACATATAAGGAAAAACATTTCAGTCATCCATATCGTCAAATCCAGAAAATGCACTTGTGTTATCCATGTCACTGTCATAACCAGGGTACTCAATACTCTACGAAGTGTTACTATCTTTACACATAATGTTATCTTCTGTGCCATCTAACGTATAACTGATGTCAATTTTTTTTAAATTTACTTCTATTTCAGTCTTCACAACATTCCATGGTTTTAGGACCGACTTCCACACCTAAGCAATTGTTGCCCTTTTCATACTACTGGTTAAGGTTAGGTCGTGGTTCAGGACCCGCATCCACGGATTCCACTCTTTTTCATAAATAACTTAAAAGGCTTCCTGATGGATATATCCATCAACAAATCTTTAACAAGCCTATAGAACACGTGGTTTTTCGTAAATGCATTCTAGCAAAACCGACTGGAAGGAAAAAGAAAACATTGGTTTTCCCACTGCGTTTCACGACAAAGGCAGTCTTGTTATTAAATAGGTTTACCAGTAAACATTTTAACATAGAAAATATTCCTCTGGAATTAGCACAAACCTACGAAAAACGTAATCTTCGGTCTCGAAGACTCACGGTAAGTTTTCGAGACTTATTTCAGAAAAACAAAATAGCGTCCACGACGCCGGAAAACAGGGTATCTCCTAAAGATGGTATAATGAAAGACTACAATATCTAAGAAAGGAGAGAAAGAAAAGTTTATTTTAAATATCTATCCAAACATAGCTTTTGTGATATAAAATACTGGTTTATCTGTTTCTGAAGGTAGGAATTTAGCTTTCGCCGATGCCGAAAATGCGTTGCTTTAAAAAACATTGTTTTTGCGACCCTTTGACTAATAAAATAATCCGAGTCACAATTTGACAATTGTAAAGGAGTATAATTTGGAAAATTACCAGAAGTGCGTTCATTTGATTAAAACGTAACCCAACGAGAAGACGGAGGTTCACAAATTGTTGAAAAATACTGTAGGTTTTGTTCTGTGCTGTTTTTTTACTTTCGATCAATTTGGAAGATAATACATTGAAAGGAAGGCAACGCTCCTCACTGTCGTGTAATGGGGAAGCTCAGCGTCACGCACGTTCATGGGTGCACAATTTCTAACTCGGACCGATACTAATGCTGCAAAACTCTAGTTCTTTTTGCGTTTATTCATCTGATATTAGCGCAATATCATTTAAAAATGACCATTTTCTTTTTTTCTCTTACGTAACAAAATTGATTTTTCGGCCTTGCCATGAACAACAAACTTTCTGCAGATATTTAAGATTTGAGATTAACATCGACGTCCGAATTATACGGTTATACCCTTTTCCTTAATTTCATTGCCGGATTTTTAAATAATTTTTTTCTTTAATTTCCTGGAATGCAAAATGTACGTAGGAAAAAGAATGATATCCGCCGTAAAAAAATAAGAAAGTGATAAAATAAATTTACCCTACCTTTATTTCGATGACCACAACTTAGTAACATGTACTTTAAAACAGCAAAAAGATTATTATAAATAAATCACAATTAAAGACTTTTTTCAAAATTGTGGTTTTTCACTGCCAATAACTTTCTCAGCATACATAGGGCTGACAGAAGGGAAACGGATTTATGCCTTTAAGCTCAAGTGCAACGAAAAATGTTATTGCGAGCGAACTTATGATATCATTACAGGGAAATCTGGTGTTACTGCTCAGGTGGCGCAGTGGTCTGAGTGCTAGCTTATGACCAATCATCCGAGAAGGGACCGCGTTCGAATCCCGTGAGGCATGCATGCTGTGTTTTCTTACCACACTGGCTCTCTTCCTTCCCTGGAAATAGTTGCCCTAACTTTAGGACGGGCGACTGGAAAGCCTAGTGTTAACGATGCACCATAACGTTAAGACAGACACGTTGTACAACTTATATCTTGTATCATTTTCTATAAAACGGAGCACATATTTATTTCGATATTCCGTAGTATCTTTTCATTCAAATTTTAATGTCACCGGCTGAGATAATTTTAAACAAATTGTGGATTGCGCTGCAAGTGTTTGAATGTTTAATGAAATCCTTATTGTTATTTTGTGCTGTCGTATGCATAGCATGATATGTAAGTTCTCTATGAACATGGCTGTCTAGAAATCCAAGGCCGCGACATGAAAAATATGTGCTCCCTCCTCTTGTGACATGAATCTTATGTCACATTACCTGATAGGTTGGTTTCTTGTTTGAGAAGCTAACGACAACGTTAGAAACATGTCGAAAGCTTTGGTTTCCGCATTTTATCACTCAAGGGTGAACTCATTTCTATAAATCATAAAAGAAATATGGGATTACAACATATAATACAAATTTTGAAGATGTCAATCCGATTTTTATCCAATTTTTGTGTAAATTTGACAAGGATGGTAAGTCAGATAACATCCCGAAACTTGAAAATGTGATCGTCCTGGAGAGGGACTCGACACCGCGTCTCCCAGATAGCGCCCGGGTATGCTAACTACTACAACAACCAGAACGACCAAGTCTCAAGTTTCCATCATTTCTGTAATGTCACGGCCATGTATCTTCTTTACAGCCTTGCTCTTAACTGGTTTTCAGCACAAACGAGGTTTGACAATTATGAACAACCAAAGATTTGTAAAAGGAGTGCATATCACTGCATCTGAGTCAATGTCATAAACTGATATTGCATATCTCTCAAAACCGTTTCTTTCCATGGAAGAGGTTATTAAAAAATGACACATTTTCATATCGATAACATGAAAAATTAAACAGTACTTAACATTTCGGAAAGTTAAATTCTCACTCTGTCATCACTCTAATTTTACATATTTTGCTACCGTTAAGTATCTTCTTCCATAGAGGTCCATGCCCTTGCTTATTGCTCAGCGCGCTGTATAGTTCCGTTGTACAAAAGTATAATCTGAAAGTAATTGTTAAGTGTGAATGTTTAAAAATGACAAATATGCCAAAGTCAGTTGACGTAAAAACCCAATAATTTGAATAAATTTCTGCAATTATACCACTGATGTTTTCGACTTATCTTTACTAGCTGTTTTCAGCGAAACATAAAGTCAAGAAATTACAATTTTCTCCTGGTAACAGTAGGTGCCAATTTTGTCTTGACGGATTCTTCTGCACGTCCGTAACTCGCCTTAAAGCGCAAATAGCTGTTCTATAAAAAACTGTAGAAAAACAAAAGCGATGTGTGTGTTTTGTTTTTAATATCTCTTGAGGAAAGTGTTCATACTAAGCATTTTTGTCATCTGCTTTCTGACCTCTTTAATACCACCGATTAAGATAGTTTTCGTATTTTAAACAGCGGCCTTATGGAATGTTAAAAAGAGGCATTTGCTCAGAAAATGAGCTCGGCATTTTGTGCCTATTTCGTGACCTCAACTTTTTTACAGTAAACATTCTTTCCGCTGTTCGTTACAAGAAAGGGTTTAAAAAATATTACATTGAAAATCGTCAAAGCTCTCTGCATTTACTTTCTGTAAAGTTCTCTGTATAGATATGAAAAAACCTGCTGTCCATTGAAGCATCAAGTCTTCCACATCACAAGTTAATTTTTATGAGTCATATTTGGTCACAAAATTTCTGAGTGATGCTCCTGACGTTATACTTAGATATTTACCTACATTTTTTGTGTTACATTGTGGCAACTAGCAAACAACGGATGATGAGTACTGAAACCCTAATGAAAAAGAAAATGAGCAAAAAATTATCCCTAACATAATTTAACTTCAATGTGTATTGTTTAATGGCAATGTCGAAAGGAGGTTCTTTCCTCAGTCGATCGCATATTCCGCACAACAATGATTAACTGATTAATCCAACGTGTGAAATGTTTTTAGTGAAAATGGTTTGTAATACAAGATCAAGACCATTTCAGGACATAAACACGTATACAAAGGGAGTATTAAATTTAGAGCCAGGTTGTTGACAATTCAATATGCAGTGTCAGGGAATACTAATTTCGAAGAGCGCAAAACATGTGCAGCATTTGAAACTTTTTCACATTGCTAACCTTAGCTAACATTTCTCTTCCATAGTTTTTTAGCTTCCAAAAGTGAGGAGGCACAGCTCAGGATATAGCTGGTAAGAGGTCGTAAAAATATGGTGATAACGAATGCAACAAGAACAATCTCGAGATCTCTGCTGAAACGCCGGATGCAGAAAATTTAGGTCTCAAAAGCACGGTAAGTGAACTCATTATTCAAATGTAAATCCGTTTATCGGAAGGAAATGATTCGTAATAAAAATTATCATCATCACCATTGTCAGCCATTATCAATCCACTGCTAGACGTAGGTCTCCTCAAGTATCTTCCACAATGGTCTTTCTTGTGCCAGTCCCCTCCATGTTACTCCGGCATACTTTCGAATTTAACCCAACCATCTCACACTAGGTCTTCGTATGGGTATTTTCCTGTCCCTTCGAATCCAGTCTAAAATTTCAGCTGTCCATCGGTGGTCTGTCATTCTGGCATTATGTCCAGCGCATTGCCATTTCAGAGATTTTTATCTGTACATGATGTCTTCAACCCATGTCATTTTTCTGACACACAAGTATCTCTTCTTACCTCTCCTGGTTACACCAATCATGCATCTCTCCAAGCTTCTTTCAGTTGTCTGCAGCCTTTGTATGTCTCATTTAGTTAAAGTTCACGTCTCTGCACCATATGTAAGCACGGGAAGGTTGCATTGATCAAACACTCTTCTATAATGAATATCAGTTTCTACTAAACTAAATATAATGAATATACTGCTTCTGCTACTAGTTTCTTCTAGTATAATGAATGCAGCTTCTTGTAAGCTAATGCTTCTTCTAATGGTTGTTCAAATGGTTGTTGTGTTATTAATTATATCATGAATAAACTTTCCTGCTAGTAGTGTAGTAATAATAATGAACAAGCTTTTAACTGCTAGTAATGTTGTAGTAGTAATTAAGATGAATAAAGTCTTATGCTGGTTGTTAATAATAATCAACTAATGAAATAAACCTAACAGCCAGACAGAGATCTGACAAAACTATGAACTGAGAAAGACGTACTTACTAAGACAATCTTTTATTTGGTAAACTTCTGGCTCTCACATAAACGAAGATCTCTTTACACACGAAACAAAGCTCTCACGCACATAAACAACCGCTCTCTCTATACAACAACAGCTCTCTGACACATAAACAACAGCTCTCCCTACGTATCGTTGAACGCGCCTATTTATACTGGCTACACCACGTCATGACTTACACTCATTGCCATATCTCATTCAGCGGGAGAAATAACATCTCGTTCAGTAAGAAGATAATTTACATAGTAAAATAAAATAACCAGAGATAGTAAAAATCAAAAAGGAAAGTAAATCTAGAGTATACGTTACATCATCTCCCTCTTAATGTTTTTTTTTCGAAAAACCTATCAATTTTGGAGTGTAAGTCTTACACTTCGTTGATTGACGTTTATCGACCTCTTTTTTGTTGTTGTTTTGGTGGCAGCAGTATGTACAATATCAAACTTGCCATGACAAAATCAAGAAATCTGTATTCGTCTGTGAAACACTTTATATACTTGAACAAAACAAACCTGCATCGGCATACCTTCCTTTTATTCTGCCTAGCAGGAATCACTTTTTTAATTTCAAATTACGTTCTCATTATTCGTTGAATACACACCAACTGTATCAGCAGCGAAGATTGCCTGTAGCTGCCTAACAGTAACAATTTTTATTATTTTACCCCTAAGCACATATATATAAAAATATTTGGATTAGTAGATGGACATAGAAGAAATATGAAAAAAAAACACATATATACACAAAAAAGAATGCATAGGCCCACACGAAAAAACGAAATTCTGACACGCCAACTGGTCGTGCAGGAAAAACAACAAACGGAGAAAAGAACCTGTCCGCGAGAACTTAGTTATCTCGAGGACGCATAAAAAACTCTAGTACGATAACGTTTTCTAGGCCTAATCGGACTG
This sequence comes from Macrothele yani, assembly GCA_039090855.1. Classification (NCBI taxonomy): domain Eukaryota; kingdom Metazoa; phylum Arthropoda; class Arachnida; order Araneae; family Macrothelidae; genus Macrothele; species Macrothele yani. The sequence continues at coordinate 2,912,248 of CM077016.1, forward strand.
GTAAATTCAGGTGGCGTAGATCTCTTTAAGGACGTGACTGGATCATTGGTAGTCTGTCGGTCAAGAAATCCCGGCGGCTGACAGGAACGGTCAGGAACTGCTGACGTCCGTCGGTCAGGAACGGCTGAAGTCTGTCGGTCCGGAAATTCCTGCGGCTGACAGGAACGGTCAGGAACGGCTGAAGTCCGTCTTTCCGAAAATCCCTGCGGCTGACAGGAACGGTCAGGAACGGCTGAAGTCCGTCGGTCCGGAAATCCCTGCGGCTGACAGGAACGGGCTCCCCCAGGCTTTTGATATGTAGTCCCTTTGTGCTGGGGCCCGTGTTGTCCTTCCAGCATTCTTTTGGACGGACGCGGCTCCGGCCACATCGTTTGTTTTCGCTTTCTCCCTCGTAACATGAGAGTAGAAGCAGGCATCGGCCCTGTTTGCCCTGAGCGTAGATCCCAGGGGCGAAACCCTTCCGGAAGCAAGGATCTCTGCCTTCGTCGCTGTTGCGGCAAAGCAGATTGGGGAGACAAGTTACGTTTTCGACCAGCTTTTGGTGTTACTGGACGGTTTGTAATTGGTGTTTGACGTTTAGGAATAGTCAAATTATTGTCCATAACTGATAAATCAGAAATATCTGAAGACTCTGAGTCGCTGCTGTAATTTAGTGGTCATGCAGGGCGATGTTTATTTCTGCCTATAGGTATACTCTCTGACGAGATATTCAAGGAATTAGGAGCTTGTGGTGTTGCCGAGTTATCAGGAAACGGTGCAGCAATAGTCTTGGCAATGGTTGGAGGGAAAGGAACGATACTAGTATTTGAAGAACTTGATTCGAGCCTTCGTCTCAAGGGAGAATCAGATTGCGTGTTTGGAAACCCGTCTTGAGGAGGGGAGGGGAAGAAAAATCACTGGAGATTCTTCAAAAATGTTTGTTGGTTCGTCCAAAATTTCTAGAGGTTGATCGTGAGATATAGACTCTTGAGTCTGTGGAACAGAAGGTTGAGTAGGGTTGATTATAAAATCGATATTTCGTTCATGATACTTGCGACACTGAGCAACGTGTACGTATTGAAATTTATTGTCAGGTTTTTCAAGAACACTGTTATTTTCAAGCACATTTGCCACCCGATATGGACCTTCGTAGCTGGGTGCAAATTTCTTCACTAATGTATGAGGAACAGAAGACTGGAAGTGCGTTTCCACGAGAGTGAGATGTCCAACGACAAGATCTGGTTCCCTACGCCTAGTATTATAATATCTTGCTTGAGCCGCTTGTGCTCCTAGCATTGCAACACGAGCTTTTTCTGCCATGATTCGTACTGATTGCGGAGTTGGACGCTGGTTCAGTTCGTCGATAATCCCCGGTAAATTTTCAAAAGGGGTTTTAATTTTTCGAATCAGAAAAAGTTCTGCAGGAGTAGTTTTTTTTCCGATATGGACCTTCGTAGCTGGGTGCAAATTTCTTCACTAATGTATGAGGAACAGAAGACTGGAAGTGCGTTTCCACGAGAGTGAGATGTCCAACGACAAGATCTGTTTCCCTACGCCTAGTATTATAATATCTTGCTTGAGCCGCTTGTGCTCCTAGCATTGCAACACGAGCTTTTTCTGCCATGATTCGTACTGATTGCGGAGTTGGTCGCTGGTTCAGTTCGTCGATAATCCCCGGTAAATTTTCAAAAGGGGTTTTAATTTTTCGACCCAGAAAAAGTTCTGCAGGAGTAGTTTTAGTAGATTCGTGAACAGACGAGCGGAGGGCGAACGAAAAAGCTCAAGATGGTCATCCCATCGCTCATGATGATCTATGACAAATGTAGCAATCATTTTCACTAGCGTGCAGTTTACTCGTTCCGCAGGATTACTCTGGGGATGATATGGGGAAATCAATTTATGCTTAATGTGTAGTCTTGCACACATTCTTTCAAAAATGTCAGAAATAAATTGAGGACCATTTTCCGAAACTACTTTATTAGGTGCAGCATATCTAGAGAATACTTAATTAATTAATACATTACAAATAACTTCTGCCGTAGCGGCTTTAATGGGAAAAACTTCAACCCATTTAGAAAAATTATCAGTTAATACTAGAACGTAACGAGCTTTGTTTTTAACAGATAAAGGATAAGGTCCCAATAAATCTATTGAAATAATGTCAAAAACATGAGAACTTGAACTAGATTTCAAGTGACCGGCCGGTCTTACATTACGGTAATTATTAATCTGACACAAGTGACATGATTGAACGTATGCGAGCACACTTTGGTACATGCCAGGCCAATAGGCAACATCCCGCAATTTACAACGGGTCTTGCGAATACCTAAATGGCCTGCAAGAGGTTTGTCATGAAATTCGTTTAAAAGGGCCATTCTAAGGGTTCGCGGAATACATGGGCGAAACTCTGCCCCAGTAGTCCTAGATTTCGTATAGTAAAGAAGACCCTCTATGACTTAAAAATGCTGTGACCTTCCAGCCAGAGAAGGATCACTTTGTAGGGGCGAACCCGCAAGCAAAAAATTATAGATATCCCCAAAATCTGGATCATTTATTAATTCGGCCATTATCTGCTCTCTGGATGTTATATCAGCTATTAGAAGTAAAGGCTGACATCCAGGAGTAGTTTCTGTGGAGACCCCACTAATCGGAACGCGAGACAATGCGTCCGGTAATTGATTCTTATGACCTGGCTGATACGAAATTTTGATATTGCTCTCTTGTAACTTAAGAGCCCACTTCATAAGTCTTTGAGAGAGATGCTTAGCAGAATTCAAATACTGAAGGGCAGAATGATCCGTAATTATGTTAACTGTCAATTCGTTAAGATAACATTGAAATTTGTCAAGAGCATACACAACAGCAAGGCATTCACTTTCCGTAGCTGTATAATTGCGTTCAGCTTTGGCTAAAGTACGAGACGCAAAAGCTATTGGATGCCCAGCTTGTGACAAAACGCAACCAAGACCAACTCCTGATGCGTCAGTATAAATATCAAATTCCTTAGTATGATCGGGGAAAGCCAACACAGGAGGCTGAGTCAACGCAGACTTCAGTGTTTCAAATGCAGCGTTAGCCTCAGGTGTCCAAACAAACTTCTTGTATTTACGTTTCAAAGCATGCAATGGCTCACAGATTGCAGCATAACCGGGAACGAACTGCTGATACCATCCGGTCTTTCCCAGAAAGCGATATAGTTCTTTTGCTGTTTTAGGCCGAGGAAAGTCAACAATAGGCCTAATTTTTTCATTATCCGTAAATAAGCCGTTGGGAGTGATTTTCAACCCCAGATATACTATCTCGTCCCTCGCTATCTGGCATTTACTAGGTTTTAACGTCACGCCAGCATTGTATATGAGTTGGAACACCTGTTTGAGCAGAGAAAGGTGCTCGTCAAAAGTCTCGGATGTAATAATAATGTCATCCAAATATACATGCACATGGGGACCCAGAACAGGTCTGAGAACCGTATCCATAAGCTTTTGGAAAGTAGCAGGTGCAGAAGCTAGTCCAAAGGGCATACGTAGGTATTCAAAAGCCCCAAAAGGAGTCACAAAGCCTGTTTTATCGACAGAGTCCGGATGTACCGCCACCTGCCAATATCCACTCGCCAAATCCAAGGTTGACATCCATTTAGTTGATGACAGGTCATGCAAAATATGCGACATGACAGGTAGTGGATAATTGATCGTTTTTGTGACTTGGTTGAGCTTGCGGAAATCTGTCACGAAACGAAATTCATTGGGTTGTTTCTTTGGAACCAAAAAGGCAGGAGCAGCCCAGGCGCTTGTTGATTCCCTTATTATGCCCTGTTTAATCATTTCAGAAATTTGACGTTGCATTTCCTGTTTCTTATGGGGAGCACAAGGGTAAGGTTTCGTCGCTATCGGCTGTGTGAAACCAGGTTGATCAGAAAATAAATCAGGGCTTTCCTGCAAAAGTAGAGAAAGCTGGTTTCGTTGCATCTCATTCAATTGGTTACTCAATAACAAACACGTTATATCCATAGGAACCGTGGGAATCATTTCGACAGGTTCCGGAAAGGAAATCACATGTTGTACGAAATTCAGAGTTATTTGAAACGTATTAATAAAGTCCATTCCCATTAGACATTTAACAGGTAGTTCGTCTATAAGCAGGAAAGAATGCGTAAAACGAGCCTTTCCCAGTCGTAGAGATAATGTGACAGTTCCTGTGATACTGAAGATTTCGTTAATTGCACCTCGCAAATACTGCGTCGCAGGCTGAACGAGTATTGCAGAAAAATTGTCAGTGCAAAACTTCGTATTTAGGGCTTATATTTCAGAACCAGTGTCGAACTTTGTCTTGACAATAATATCTTCAATTGTCAAGAATACATCAGGCAACTGAGGAGTTCGGACAGTCACTAATACTGTTTGAGGGTCAGAATGCTTGGTATCAGGAAGCATAACCGACCCTTGGTCTACTTCCTTTAGAAGTTTAAAGGATTCCTGGTTGGATTAGCATGCGGTCTGAAACCTCGACCCTGCCGGGTATCGGGAAAATTTTCACGATGAGGAAAACTGCGTGAAACCTGCGTCGGGAACTCCGCGTGTCTGTTGACATTTTCATATCTATTACTTCTTCCCTCAGCACGGGCAGAAAAATCAGCATTGCCCTGAGCATGAAAACGTTCCGAATGCTGCGGATTGGAACGGGGTCGAGCATAATGTGCATTTCTACGATATCCCGAAGATTGTTCAGAAACTCGCGGTTGGTTTGCCACTCACTCTTCTGTGTGGTTGAACGTATGAAGCTTGGGCGTGCACTTGTGTATGCTCGCGCTGAAAGTTATTAGGCCTATTATGCCGCTGAGGGTTTTCGTAATAAGCCTCGTGGGGTGCCCGAGCATGGTGAGTTGAACCATGTTTGCCGTGTCACTCTTCATACGTTCGTATGAGGCGAAGGCATTCATGAATTGTAGCAGGGTGTCGAACCTCAAGAAAATCTTGTAGAAATGGGTCGAGCTGCTGCAATATGGTGTCCAACATGTCGACATGACTGGCATTGGGATCCCATAAGTTATATAAGCGTGTTGTTTCCAACGCAAATGCAACAGGGCTATCGTTGGGTCCTTGCTGACGAGAAAAAGTTGTTGTGCAAGGCTAGCTCGACTGAGGCCAAAAGGAAAGACCTCCAAAAATTCTGCTCGGAAATTCTCATAATGAGAATCCGGGTTAGACACTCTCCACTGCCGATACCAGGTTATAGCGGTATCCTTCAAGCAAGTGCCTGCGATTTGTACTTTGCAGTCTTGAGCAATATTATAGAGATCAAAATGATCTTCCAAATCTTCGAGGAATTTTAAGAACCCCTCGAACCCATTGAAATGAATTGTTCCTGCATGCGGCACGAAATGGGCAAGCATTCTGCTTCGCTGAGAGGATTGAACTCCCTCAGGTACGACCCGCGACTCAGAGTAATAGGAAGCTGGTGCATTACGAAATTGTGAAGAATGCCTGGGTACGTGTAGATCACTTATATCAATGTTAGCCCCACAGGCTTCTTGCAGATGGTCGAAATTAATCCCATCACCATCGAAATTTGATTTAGGGTGAAAAATTGAAGTTGTCTCAGGTAAGGAGGACATGGGTAATAATTGTCAAGATCTCGTGTTCGAGAAAAGTTCGGGCGCCAATTATAATGAATATCAGTTTCTACTAAACTAATTATGATGAATATACTGCTTCTGCTACCAGTTTCTTCTAGTATAATGAATGCAGCTTCTTGTAAGCTAATGCTTCTTCTAATGGTTGTTCAAATGGTTGTTGTGTTATTAATTATATCATGAATAAACTTTCCTGCTAGTAGTGTAGTAATAATAATGAACAAGCTTTTAACTGCTAGTAATGTTGTAGTAGTAATTAATATGAATAAAGTCTTATGCTGGTTGTTAATAATAATCAACTAATGAAATAAACCTAACAGCCTGACAGAGATCTGACAAAACTATGAACTGAGAAAGACGTACTTACTAAGACAATCTTTTATTTGGTAAACTTCTGGCTCTCACATAAACGAAGATCTCTTTACACACGAAACAAAGCTCTCACGCACATAAACAACCGCTCTCTCTATACAATAACAGCTCTCTGACACATAAACAACAGCTCTCCTCGTACAACAACAGCTCTCTCTACGTATCGTTGAACGCGCCTATTTATACTGGCTACCACCACGTCATGACTTACACTCATTGCCATATCTCATTCAGCGGGAGAAGTAACATCTCATTCCGTAAGAAGATAATTTACATAGTAAAATAAAATAACCAGAGATAGTAAAAATCAAAAGGAAAGTGAATCTAGAGTATACGTTACACTTCTTTTAAGACATAATGGCATATTGCTGTTGAAAATTATACAATTTCATCCAAAAGCTCATATACGCCGATTATTTTCTTCATCAATGTTACCCTCACTTGATATCTGCTGTCCAAGATAAATGTTGGTATTGGTTGTCTCCAGCTTTTCCCCATCAATCGTTAAATCTTCATTTTTTGTAAAAGCATTGTACATCACCTTTGTCTTCTGAAAGTAAATTTTAATCCCACTTCTTTAGTCTTGTCAGCAAGTTCCTGGGTCATACTCTGCAGCTCTGATAGAGTAGTTGCAAAATGACTACGTCTTTAGCAAAACGAAGGTGAATTAGATAATCTCCAGCAATCTTTATTCCTTTGTTTTCCCAATTCAGTGATTATAAGACTTTTTCCAATGTAGCATTAAAGAGCATGGGAAATATAGTATCACCTCGCTTCACTCCCTTTCCAAGTTTTATGGGGGCTGTATTCTCGAAAGGCCGAATCTTTGCACTTGCATTTTCATAGATGTTATAAATAATATTAATGTATGCATCTTCAATACCGCAGGATTTCAAAGCCATTGTAACTGCTGATGGTTTCACCGAATCAAAGGCCTTTTCATAATCGATAAAAGCCATACACAATGAAAGTTCATATTCCTTCACTTTTTCAATTAGTTCTCTCAGCACGTGGATATGATCTATAGTGTTGTAGCCACTCCTGAATCCAGCTTGTTCTCTCGGTTGAGCCATGTCCAGTGTTACCTTCAAGCGGCTTGAGCGAACTTTAGTGAAGATTTTATAAACTACTTATAGGAGGCTGATTGGTCTGTAGTTCCTGAGATTCTCAATGTCACCTTTTTTATGTAGCAAGATCATTGTAGCGTTGTTCCAATCCTCAGGAATCTTCCCTTCATTAAGGCATCGAGTGAAAACTTGTGCGAGTACTGTTTGAATTTCTCCACTTGCTTCTTGTATGATGTCTACAGTAATTCCATTTTATCCTGGAACTTTTCCCCGTTTCATGTTCTTGATTGCATGTGAAGCTTCTGCTAGGATGATTGGAAGTACTCTGGCACTGGTACCTTTCGTAATGTCTGGAGTACATGTATCATCCCTTTCGTATAGTTTTGAGTAGACATCTTTCACTTTTGTCAAAATTTCACCTCTATTTCTTGCTACAGAGCCATCTTCTTTTCTCAGAGCCATAATCTGTTTTCTTCCCTTACTCAGATGTCACTTTGCTCCCTTCAGTCTTTGGTTGTTTTCAATTGCTGTCTTCACTAGTTCACAGTTAAATTTTCTTACATCTTCAGTGATACTTTTTCGTACCGTCTTGCATAGCTCTATATATTCCACTGTGGAAGTCAAATCGTTTTTAGTTGGCCTCATCTCTCTTCTTTTTGGCATCAGAAGTTTGGTTTTTCCTGATAAATTGTTCGTATGCAACTTGTTCTTAGTACCAGCTATTTTTGCTGCTGTTTCCATAACAGCCTTGGTTAGTTTTCTGTTAACTTCAGAGATGCCCACTTCTTCCAAAGTTAGACTTTCTAGAGCAGAGAATCTGTTCCTCAGTTCCAATCTGAAGGTATTATGCTGTTTTTTAAGGTTGGTTATGTCAAGACACTTTGTTTGTTTTATGAGCTCGCCACGCTCAAGTTTAACATTGAAGTGCATCTTACATCTTACCATTCTATGGTCACTACCTGTGTTGAACTTGTTTAGCACACTGCAGTCTTCCATAATAAATTTCTTGTTACACATAATAAAATAAATTTCACTTCTTAATCCATTGGGATGTCTCCATGTCCATTTCCTTTGCGCCTTTTTCTTGAAAAGGAGCTCATGATGAACTACCCTTCTGCTTCTGCAAACTCTACGAGAGTATTTCTACGCTGTTTTCTGTTGCCGTGGACGAATTTACCTTCTTAAATTTCGTTCTGTTGCCGTTGCCCTATTTTCGCAATGAAATCTTCCATAATGATCTTCAAGTGCTGCTTGCACCCACCACAAGTCATCCTGAAAAAGCGATTGAAGAATTTTATGAGGAAATTCATCATCTATTAAAAAACAATGAATATCATACGCAGCCATTTTAAAAAGAACATTTTTGTATGGTGTGTCTTTGCTCATCTATTCGTGCTTGGAGTTTTCCATTTTCTGTTGTTTTAAATTTTTTGGGGACGATTGGTTGCTTGTTATTTAAATAACAGTGTCTCTCAAATTTAGCTCAAATCTTTTCGTCAATGAAGATATTTAAAACATTATAATTACGTGGTCTTTTGTTTCATAAATATCATTTTAGCCACATTAGATGATTCTCTCATGAACGCTGTGAAAACATGAATACATTTTTTTTTACTTAATAAGCATGAAGTACATGTATCAAGCATAACACGAAATTTGTAAAATTTCAATTTGGTAATACACTGAAATAAATAGATGTATAAGGACTTCTATTAAATAATTTTATACTAAAAAATCAGATCCTGCAATTAAGCAACACAAAAAAACAAAGAAAAGAAACTTCCTAAATGTTAGGAATGTGCAACAGATGACTTTAAGAAAAACAAGAAGCGTGAAAAAATAGGCAATATGGCTTAATCTGTTTGAAATATTTGAGACATTGTCTCATTTTAAAGAGACTAATAATGATATAATACATAAAACATGAAAGAATAAAGTAAATAAATGGACAAATAATAATGGAAAAGCGAAATAATTCACAATTTTGAATGTATAAAGAATTGCAAAAACATGGTGTCTATGAAATAATGTGGAACAGCGTTGAACCATATAAAATAAAGAAACAATCATGTGTTCATAGAAGTATAAATACATCCTTCGTTTCTCTTATCTGGAAAATATGACCTGTCCTTTAATCACTTTGCATCAAAGTTACATTTCATGCAGTACCTTTTCTAGACTTTTGGAGATATCCATTTGAAATTTTAGAAAGTTTACATTGCTTAATTTTTAAATAAAAACGCAGCAAAGACATCGCGTTGGATTTTAACAAAACAATCAATAAGGCGTATACCGTTGTACGTGATGAAAGAAATATATTCCTGTTCTCATTTGCACACACGTCTGGAAAATGATAGGTAACTCTACCTAATAAACTACGTGTTCAACAGATTTAAAGGAACATTTAATGTTTCATGATTGAATGATTAGCCACACATGCTGATAACAAATCATTTTTGTGCACTTATAAAAATTCAAATTTTATTATACTTACTGTATTTGGTAAAAAAAAACATATATTTTCATGTATACAAATGTCGCAACACAGTCCAGTTATCTAACATAAAATAATTTCGTGAAACGTATGACCAAACGTATGCATTTTATCTTTGCTGCTAGTCATACTGTTTTTTGTTGTTGTTTTTATTTTTCTTAGAACAGAACGATGGCATAAATCCAATGTTTGATATGTTATTTTGGTCAACAGAGGAGTACAGGCTGTTGGTAACTAAATAATAAAACACCACTACGAATCGTATATCATCAGGTGCTGAGAGAACTCTGCGTTAGCTTTCTTAGTTGTTATGATTCAAAACTGTATGTTTATATGGAGATGAACACGTTGTGAAACTTGTTACTAAAATTAAAGAACGCTAAATGAATACTATTTTTTAAGATTAAAATATTCTCTACCTGTTAAGGAAGAACTTTAATATTGAGGAAAATATCCAAACTATTCTTTCCATACTCAACCAGAATATCTAGCATAGAATATATTTATCTCGGTAAAAAACTTGCATAAGAGAGAAAAATAGTCTCATTTCGCTATGAATGACGCAATACAAAACTATGCATAAAACAACGCTCAAAACTGTCGGCAATTTCCAAACATGTTTCATCTGATCAATACTGCAGTGCGAATTCAAAGTATAGTGTACACCGTGGAAAACGTTCTTCTGAAAAACTTCGATATAATTTTATTCTGTGAAGAACATTGCTTAGTTCACTGATGCAACATATTAACAACTGTGTCCAGCCCTACACACGAGAACTACACAATTACGTCATTTAACTTTATGGTTGTGATAAGGAAACCAAAAGTATATGCTTTACCTTGTCATTCATCAGGATTCTTTTGGTCTTGATAGGAACAAAGGCATTTTGTTTAACTTTGATAAAAAAGCAATCGATTTCCAGCGGATTAGGAAAGCTCCGAAAAAAATTATTACACTATGATACACTTATATATACTTTTACAGGGGTGTTATGTGTGAATGTCTTGATGACGTTACAGGAAACCAATAAGCTAATTGCCTTGCTGAATTCCGGGAAAATACAATTTATGTGTCCTGGCGCTGTTTTCTATGTACTTCTCATATGTTGTTGTACAGTCAGACAAAGCTTTTTTTTTCTTTCACAAAAATTATAGTTTTTCAAAGATTATTTGTGGCCCATCCTTTCTTACCATTCTTTACATATACATCTGTATTACAACATCATGTTCCGTTGCATTTCGTGTTATTTTATGTTGACTTATTCAACTGTAATAAAAATAATAAAACTAAAGATATGTGGCAAATTCCCCAGGAAAAAGCAAATATATAAATTTAGCCAAGTTAATCGTTTGCATGAAGAAACCATATTGATTTTTTAATTTTTGATATGATTTTCACTTAATACACAATTTTTTTGTTTCATATTTTGGCTCCGAGAATTGCGTAATGCAACAGGGATTTCAAGAGAAATTCCTGAGCGTTAAATGAGTCTAACCATAGCATGCACGTATGCTAATGCCTGAAGTGGGTGTCTTTTTGGAATTGTTGCTGTCATTTTGTATGATTGCTGGTTAAAGTGATTATTTTCTCATTTTTATTCAAATATCTATCAGTTTTTTGATAGACACAGGCAAATTTAGTTTTGCACGAAATTTTGTAGTTATTGAACTTTTATTATAACCAGAAAGGAAGAACATGAAATTTTTTACAATTTGAAATATACGTATTTGCTTCTTATTCGAAATTTAATTTTCAGTTAGGTTAAAATACAATGTCAAGGTAAATGCAAATAAACTGACCCTTGGTCATTGGTAGTTTATAAGTACTTGAAATACAAATCCTAAACGACCTGAAATGCCGTCAGCTTCCACAAATTTCTGAAGATGCTTCGTGCACAGTTATTCAAAAAATAAAATTATTTTCGTCATAAAATAACATTGCGACATCCCTCTTGGTGATGTCATTTCGGCAGTTCTATTTAGTTTCAACTTTGCAGCCATACCTTTCAAGAATTTGAAGAGTTCCCACAATCAGGAGAACAGCCTGAGGTTCAAATTTTTTAACCTGTTTATGAATTTAATTAATGATGGCAATGTACTGCCAGATTGTAACAGAAATCCTCCAATGTTAGGTAGGATCTAACGGAGTTCTACGCCACTGATTAGTATTGTCCGTCTTATTTACCCACTTCGAAATTTTAAATGTTTATACCGCCTCGCCTCTATCTGTTTCTGAAGTAAGAATATTCCTGTGATAAACATAGAATTAAGTCGGATGGAATATTGGATCATAAGGCAAGTCCTGGTGATGTGACAAGGTATGTAATAGAGAAATTGTCAGGCAATTTTCCAAAGTATGCAGTTGTCTTGTTCTCTTTAATTTGGTATGTGATTATATAGCCTCAAGTCCCATGTTACCACAAGTCTCAAATTACCCCAATTCCGAAGGTTGCCAATGGTTTCACTTCCCCCTGGGGTTGGCTGGTGTAGAAGATACTGGATATTCTGACATCAAACCGAGTGATTTGCCCACTTCTGTTGGACGTCCTAAGTCTGACAGTTTCCAAGTAGAAATGCTCTTCCCGTTGTCTTCAAAGATTTCTAATTTCTATCATGTAGACTTACTGAAATTTTCTAGCTTCCATTTCTAAAAGGCCATTTTTAGACATTAGATAAGACACTCTTCTACAAAAACTACTTCAAGAATTATGCATTAAATTTGAAAAGACATAACTGGAGCAGCTTTTACTTTTCAATTTTCACTTTTCACTTTCCGTGCTTTTACTTTTCACAACCGCCTAGAGGTAACAGCACGTCACACTAGTACCTCCACAGCTCATGGCTGACTAGGAATATAACCCATTTCACTTCTTGGGAAAGACTATGAATGTCTTTGTAATGTATGTGCTCTTTATTGAAAGTTTGTTTCAGATGTTTTCCCGTAATTCCTGTAAATGGCTTATCTGGTCCCACGTCCTATTCAGATTTATCCCTTTAAGTAGTTCTGATTCTGATGAAACCCAAGATTTTCGAAAATACCTTTTATTTATGTATTAGTCGAACTTAAATAGTTGAACTCCGGGTTTTCTTATGTTCCACCTAAAATAAAATAAATATTTTCAAGATGTTGATATTACTTGATAAATAACTTACATTGAAATATTTAAAAACACCAATTTTACAACTAATAATTTACAAATAAAAAATGCTTGCTACTGAAGAAAAGTATGCCCTATTTTATAAAAAAAGAAAATTTAATAAATTATTTAGAAAATTTAGAGTAAGGAAAGTTTGTTAATAAAATGTGTTTTTAATAACTTCCTGAGCATATAAGTGCTTGGAATTTAATAGAATAATTAAGTTAAATATTGCCGTTAATTTAAATGATTCCCTTACCGTTATAATTTACTAGCTGTAAACCCTGTTGAAATGAAAATGCAACGGGTTCTACATATGACTTAGGGGCTGTCGATAAATGACGTCCGAGATTTAAGGAGAGGGGGCAGTCTGCCAAAGACATTGAGCTCTTCAAAATGACGTTTCTTCGAAGAACATGCCGATAAAGTGTGTTGGTGAACCTTGAATCGTTTGACCCGCCATTGGAGATGAGGTAAGAGCATTTCCTTTTACTGAGTGAGCAGAAGTGGCCTGAGAACACGTGCTTCAGGGACAGTGAAAAGTAACGTAGAAAATGTTTGAGAGAAAAGGTTATAAAAACTATTTTTCTGTATGATAAAATTTCACCTATCGCCTGCACGTGGCATAATGAAAAATTCCGTAGTCACGGAGTGCAACTCTACTTAAGATTGTAAATCGTAAAAAAATTATGTCATTCCAAACAGGAAGTTAAACAGCCGTGTTGCTGAATAGAAAATATATATATTTTTTCTTTTTTTAATATTTTTTTCTTTTTTTAATATTTTTATGTAATCAAATTCAGATGTAAGAAAAGCAGCAAACTATAATAATTAGAGAATGTTATAAAAGTTTATTTCACTATATAATTTCATCAATGTTACCATAATTATCATAAACGGATAACAGTTGTTATTGCTATAAATGAGCATAACGAATTTGAAATGTAAATTATCATGACCTTTCAAATTTATGAATAGTGTTCACGATTGATTGTATGCGACCAAATAAATACAGGCTAGGTTGCCTTTCACAAAATTTGTTCCTTCGTGTGTGCAGTGAAGAGTGTTGAAGGCTTATCGTCTCTAATACACTGCTGGACAATTGCTAAGGACGGATCATAAACGGCTATATAGCGCATAAAAAAGTAAGTGTGGTTCGATGCCAAGTGAAATAAAATAATGTCAGAATGCCAGGACATTACCAGAAAGATAATTCATTGTGCTCTGAAATCCAAAAAGCTTTGGAACGTGTTCAAGGGACAAACAGGCCATTTTGGGCAGAATACGTAAACGTGAAAAAAATTCAAATACCATCCGCAGGCGTTCCGGCGTAAGATGTCAATACGGGATATGGCCACCATGGAGGGCGATGCAAGATTCCACACGTCGTGTCATGCTTTGCACAACATTATCAAGCAGCTGTTATGGTAATTTATCCCATTACTCTGTCAGTGCACGGATGAGGGCGTCCTTGTTTATTGGAGGGCATTGGCGACCAGCAAGACTCCTCCCCAAAGCATCCCACACATTTTCAATGGGATTCAGATCTGGAGAACGTGCTGGCCATACGAGGCGTTGAATATCCTCGCTCTCAAGACACTCCTGGACAGCGACTGTTCGATGACATGTTGTGTTGTCGTCCATGAAAATGAATCTATCACCGACAGCACCACAGAACATGCGAACATGAGGTAGCAGAACATCATTAATGTATCGTTGGTCAGTCATAGTCCCAGTTGGAAGCACATAGAGGGACGTACGGCCATTGATCATGATGCCAACCCATACCATGACACTACATGTCGGATATCGGTGGCTTTCCTGTATGTTTGCTGGACAATATGCAGTACCACTATCACGCCAGATCAGTTGTCGTCGACAATCAGACGATAGACTGTATCTACTCTCATCTGAGAAGAGGACAGCAGACCAGTCGTTATCAGTCCATTGCGATGTTGATGGCACCATTGCAAACGTGCGGTACGGTGACGTCTGGACAATGGGATGCACACAACAGGACGGCGGGCGTATAGTCCTCCTTCATGCAAACGTCTGGCGACAGTTTTTCGGGAGATCCGCTTGCCAGTAGCAGTCATGAACTGATTTGCTACCTCACTAGCTGTGCTGCGCCGGTGTTATTTTGTTGATAGCACTATGTACCGATCTTCTGCAGGTGTCGTACTGCGAACACGACCTCCCCTGTGACGTTTGCTACACTCTCCATTTGTTTGAAATGATTTCCAAAGCCTTGAAACAACACTGTGGCTGACGTCGAACTCCCTGGCAACATCTGATATTTTTCGCCCTTATTCAATCTTGCCAATAATACGGCCACGCGCAAAATCATCTACGTGATGTCGGGAAGACATACTGAAAATTGCAAGTTCGTCAATTGATTCTTTCCCTTTCAACTTTGCGTTTGAACAACAACGGACAATACGCGTCAAATCCTTTATATCTCTTATCAGCGCTTTGACGTCACGAACAAGTTCAGCAATTCAAAATTTGCATACGCACAACACGTCTTACTGTATCCCGCACTTATGCTAATTTCCACATTTTCCTGGCTTCCATTTTATGTTTGCTATCGTTGCTATTGTCATCCGTCCTTAGCAATTGTCCGGCAGTGTAGTTATCACTGGCATGTGTTCCATCTTAGCACTGACTAAGGCTGGAACATACGTGGGGCAAAATTACGGATTTCACAACTTACACTAACGATCATGCCAACCTAAATTTCTGGGATAAATTACTGTATTGTTAACCATTGTATTGTCCAAATACACATGTGCCACAAGTCCGAAGTATACAAAAAATATATGTATATTATATTTAGTGCATAACAGAAATGACATATTGCATCACGGAAATGACAGTGTATAACATGTATGACACTTACATTGGTCCTTCGTTTCGTTTTATCTTTTTTAGCACGTCTTTTGATCGTGCTTACGTTATCGGTTTGTCCGTCCGTTTGTTTGTAGACACTATATCTCTGCAATTAATAGTCCGATTTGAAAGTTAGTTTTGCATTATGAAGCATGAAATGTGCGAATGATGATACTTTTTTCTGTTTGTTTTTTATGATGCAAAATTTTGCCGCCAGAGGGCGTAAAAGCAGATGATATCGAATTCAAAACACATTCTATTCCATATATTTGCTTCTAAATATCCATATATTTTCTTCCAGATATTATTTTAAGCACTGTCAATTTTCCAAGATACCCACAGATTTTTTGCTACGGGGTGTAAAATAAAAAAAAAAAATCCCAGATATCTCTGCTTCTAAAACTCCGATTTGAAAAATGTTTCCTTCAGGGGACACAGCTCGTGATGGGAAATATTTTGCATGTAATTTCTAACAGGGGCGTATATTCGGGTTGTGCTCGGTGTGCTGCGCACACCCACGCAGAGTTGCAATTTAACCTATACTATCGATATTAGTTTTTCGGATTTGTTTCTAATAAAACTTGCCAGAATTATTCCTAAGGATTTTAGTGGTGGTTAACATTATTTTCCCTACATAGTGTTTTCATTAATAAGAGAAGGTTCGTTTAGTAAGCATACCACATTCGTGCCAGAATCCCGAGGTGTGCTGTTTTGCGTGCACACATCCGATGACCTTAAAGCAGCTGTGTTGCGAGCGCTCCCCAGACGGCACTGCATGTCACGTTCTTATACCTCTGTGGTCTCAAACGTACCAACAAACCCTCAAGGTGTGCTATCCAAATTCAGCACGTTTTGAGTCTCACGGAACAGCCAGTTGCTGTCATATTGGGGTTTTTTTCTTTAAATGTGTTTCCAGTGCTACTCGCTGAAGTTTGTCTTTTATCTTTTTGAGCACGGCCTTTGATGGTTAGTGCTATTTTAACGGCGGACACCCTAATTAACTGTAATTCAAAGCTTTCCAGATGGCGCCAGAGGTCATGTTTTTATTTCTTCGTGGACCCAATGCAGAGGTTTAAATTTCCAGCGTGTGCGCGCTAAAAAAGCACCACTGATCATACTTGTTTGCGTTTGGAGTAGCATGGAGTCATAAACACACTTCATCGTTCTGCTACGAGTTTTGTATCTTTTCGTCGCTGAGTGAATCGGTGTGTTTATGAGCACAGATACAATTAAATTTTGACATCCATTTAGGTTGGCGACGTACTAGATGTTGATTTTTTCCCAGATATTTTGCAGTTTGTGCAAAGAGGGTAAAAGAAAGTAAACCTCGTGCTGAATTTAAAACTTATATTAAGAAAAAAATACCGAAAATTTGTTCACCACTCTAATATTTGCACAGGAAATTCAGATTTTTCTTACAATGGAGTGTACGTAAATATCTCTATTACCGTAAATTTTGGACGACAGCTAAATAAAAGAAAAGCTTTTCATATGTTCAAAATCAATGCGCGAATTGTGCAACGCGGGATACATATTAAAATTTTTGTATGTTTTTTCCTGTAACAGTGAACACTCTACCTTAATAGGCACGCGACGCCACTGATCTCTAATGTTTGCTATAAGATCATTTGACCACGAGGTGGCGTAATCGATGGTTTTAGATTTGACGTATTTGCAGGAAAATCTGAGCTTCTAAAATCTCGATCGAAGAAATTCTTTCGTGGAATTCGATTCTACTCACGTACACGAACATTTTCGGAATGTTTTCTTCTTAAAATAATGTATGTTTTTTTTTCCGCTGGGGGGAATAGATATATTACCTGATTTTGTCAGTATCTCTACTTCTAATGGTACGATTTGAAAAATGTCTTCTTTGTTGGACAGAGTTTCAGGGTGCGGGATGTTTCTGATATAAATACAAAAATTTCAAGTAATTTATTGACTTTCCTCTAGAGGGAGTAAAGGTAAATCACGCTTTCCCCGAAATCTCAGTTTTAAAACTCCGATTTGAATAATTCTTCCGGCACCGGATAGAGCTGCTGACGAAAAAAACTTTTAGTTGTAATTTCTATTTTTTTATATAATATAATTTTGCCACCAGTGGGCGTAAGTGTTAAATTTCTGGTTCGTAGGTGTTTACAGCAAAATCTCAAGTTATAACACCCCAATTAAAAAAAATACTTTCGTGCACCGAAACCGCTCATGTCGATAAACGTTTGAGAATATTTCCTTTTTAAAAAAATGCATGGTTTCTACACCAGAGAGCGTAGACATGTATCTTATTTCTGTCAATTTCTCTGCCTCTAAAACTGGGATTTGAAAAATTCCTTCTTTGTTAGACAGCGCTTCCCGTGTAAAATGTTTCTCATATAATTTCAAAATTTTCAAGTAATGCGTAGACTTTCAGCTAGTGGCGTAAATATAAATTCCGTTTTTCTCAATATCTCTGACTAAAACTTCGATTTGAAAAATTATTTCTGCACCGGATACAGTTCCTGATTATAAATGCTTTACTTATAATTTGTAATATTTGATAAATAACGGTTTCGCCACTAGGAAGGTAAGAGTTAATTTCTGCGTCTGTTGTATTTGCAGTAAAATGTGATCTACTGAAAACTAAATTTAAAAAATTATTTCGTGGACCTATACCGCTCACATCGAAAAACCGTTTAGAAACACTTTCTTATTAAAATAATGCATAGTTTCCCAGCAAGGGGCCGTAGACGCATATCATATATTTGTCGAATCTCAGTTTCCAAGAGCCTGATTTGAAAATTTCTTTCTTTGTTGGCGAGCGTTTCTGCTGCGAAATGTTTTACATATATTTCAATTTTTTCTTAACGCACAAGTCTGCCACCAAAAGGCGTCAGATGACATTTCAGTTCACAGCAATATCTGTGGGATTAAAAACCAGACTTAAAATCTTCTTTCTTTGGTCAGATACTGCTGTTTTTCGTACCGGTTCCATTGATTTTGTATAGCTTTTTTAAATTTAATTCGTATCAGAACTGATTCAAAAGACGTGCTCATTACAAACGGAAATTCAGTGTAATCTTTTTGTTTCTTCATTTGATAATTAAAAATATATGTGAAATATTTTAGATTTCTGATGATATTTAGCTAAAGCATAATGTAATATCCTCGTATTTGAACAACCAAACCTATCGTGTTTGTAGATGGTATGATCGGGAGCGTTGCAACCTTGAATGCATTGCTTTGATTTGTAGATCTTTACTTCAGAATGACAAAGTTCGAGTAGAAAAAAGGAATAAATTAAGGCCTAAATAATAAGTTTTTTTTTAAGAAAAAGTGTAAATATATGGAAGATTCCTTTACATAATTTCGTTTTCTTCCTCTTTAGAAATCTCAATGGATTTCTGAAAACGGTCTTCAAAAGAAAAGGGGCTTGGGGGAATCAGGACGTACTTTTTAGGGTGGGGTGAGTCAACAATCGGACAAAATGTGACATGGGGGATGGGGAGTCTAAAAATAGTAAAACATCACGGACGTTCTTCATGACAGACCCTAAATAACGTCACTGATAATTTCCAAGGATATCTTGATTAAGCCCTAAGAGTAATTACCACCGTCTGGAAGAGATCCTAGAAGCTGAACATGAATTGTCTTTAAATTAAGTATTTTTTATATAAAAACTGAAAGTAATGTCCTCTAAACAGTTTCAAAAAGCAGTTTTGTTTCAAAGCTCATACATATAAGTATAAATGGTGCGGATTTCGTGGAGATAATACGGAGTGTGATTGCCCCAACAGCGATACATCTATTACAAAAGCCCCCGTGCAAGTTACGTGAATGAGTAATTGATAAAGATATTTGCTTTATTGGCATAAAATCAGCAAACAAGTAGCGGCAAACTTTCAGCAACCTACTGGTGCTTTCATCAGACTTAGGAGTGGTTTAAGTACAAAGTTAAGAACCTGAATGAATAACAGATAAATTTAAAATATGCACGGGAAATGTATGTAAACAGACCATCACGGCACATGCTGAAACAATCGAAAGTTTGAATAATCCAATACTTTATTAAAAGGCAAGAAGGAATATTCGCCAAACCAAAGGCAGCTCCAATGACACTTTATCATTGGAAAGGTCACTGCTGAACAAAATCTCCAATGATTTCCTAATGGCTATACCTCTGGCGGTAGTGTACGGTGCGATCCGTTGTGATTAGGCTCATTTTGTGGATGATATACAATCTTATTACCTCACGTGAGAGGGCACTGAGTGATTTATCGCCCAAGCCGTCTCTTTTGTGTTCAGTCAAACGAATTCCAAATGACGTTTTTGTCATACCTATATAAAATTTGGTAGTTCCATCTTGGTATCTAAGCGGTATGGAATGTACCCTTGCATTAGCAAGCGCAGTGCTACGGCTTCCGGATGAAAAAACGTATTGTAAAATGAGGAGATTAATATTATTAATCTCCTCAATCCTGGAAGCGTCATTGAAAGGATGGGCAAACGCTCGTTTAGCATTAATAGCTGGCCCAAAAGATGAGGGTAGGATTCAACTTAGGGTACATGTAGGATTATAACAATCTTCAGTCAAGAAAGTTCCATAATGAGGTTTAGTGAGGAGGACGTCCAGATAAGGTAGAGAGTCACAATTTGCTCAATGCATGGTAAACATGATGTCTTTGTTAGGGAATTTTTGAATGGCAAGAAAACATCCACTTCTTACATCCCGTGGGGCCAAACGAAAATGCATCGTCTACATAACGTAGCCACAAAGAAGGTACCAATCCTGCTGGATTGAGGATTTGCGATTCCAACGGCCTTAACACAGCTTCATCAAGCACATAGGACATTGGGAGGGCCATAGCCACCGATTTCGACTGCTTAAACACTTGGTTGTTAAAACAGACATAGAGGCTGCAACAACGTATATTGCATACGAGATGGCTGCCAACGACTCTTGGAAGAAGAAGTTGAGTCCAATATCGCTTGTTTTATGGTACAAGATGATTCCTATGCAGATATTGACGGAAAAAGCGAAACATCAAACGTACCAATGCTGTGATGTTGAAACACTATGAAATGTGAAGTGGAGCCACTGTAAAAGCACACAAGTTCATGCTTTCCTTTCGATAAAGTATTTGATTAGTTAAACTTTCTACTGAATCAGCACGTGACATGCTGTTATGTTTATATACATTTCACGGGAGTATTTTAAATTTGTCTGTTTGCCTGTTCGTTCCTAACGCTGTACTTAAACCACGCCTTAGCCTGATTAAGGCACCCGTAGGTACTGGAAGCTCGCAGACCTTTGTTTACTGTTTTTATGCCAATAAAACGGATATTGTTATTGCTTAATTAATTGTTTGGCATACCATTCCCCACTTCTATCCAGCTACGTCAATGAGAGTTTAGCCTAAAAAATGCAACTTTCCTACCAAGTAGCATCGGAAACTTGGTAAGGATTAGACGGGTTGCAATTACTTTATGGATTGCATCTCAAGCGTGTTCTATCGGGCTGAGATCTGGAGATCTCTCAAGCCACTCCATACACATAGAGTACTTTGCACATCAAAGCTTCTAAAAAGGACACGCAATACAAATTAAATTCATGCTGGCCTCTCGAGTATCGTCCTTTGTATATAGACCAAACACCCGTGAACAAAGACCGTATTAATATTCACACATGGGGAACATTGTGCATCAAAGTCTTTTGAAAACGATATGCAATGCAAATTAACTTCATGCAGGCTAAAACACAACTTCTCGAGTATTGTTGTTTATATGTATAAAGATCAAATGCCAGTAATGAAATATGAATGTGCACTGCAGCATCATGAAGTACATGGCACATCAAAAACTTTTGTGGATATGAAATACAAATTAAATTCATAGCTATTATGTAAATGTTACCTCCGATGTGAGTTAAATACGCTTTTACGCCATCTGGTGGATTCTTTCATCTCCATGAAAATTTTTTTCGCATAATTTCTTCTTTAGTGCTAAATACAATTTAGTTTTTCTTTCTTCGGTTGCAGCTACAGAAAAAAAGTAATATTTTTACATGATAAAGAGAAATGTCTATTGGAAAACAACATTAATATATGGAATAATTACCCAGATTTTCAAATTTTAAGTTCGAGGTGTCCTTCTCCCCAAAACGCGAGATATCCATGCAATCTAAAGTTCCTTTTTGTTTAGTAAGTAGTTACGCTCACTTGTGTTCCACCTGCAGCAATAAAAACGTAGGACTTCTATATAATGAGTACTCTAAATTCCCTTTGGGAAGCATTAGCAATAAAATGAGTTATTATTCGGATTTTTAAATTCGAAGTTCAAAGATGCCGTCTAGGTCAAACGTGAGAAATTACTCAGTCGAATCACAATATTGTGACCACCTCCTACTTTTGACGTCAACAGTACGCAGCCAATGAAAGATTGAACGTGTCGTCAGATGGCTTGAATAGTATATAAGATGTGCTGTAGGCATTCTGAAGATATATCACTCGCTGCTGTCATGGATAAAAGGAGAGATTTATCAGATTTACATAAAAAGATGACTATCGGTTTTCGGGGCAATGGTGAAAGTACTTCAGAAACAGCGCAGTTTGGGAACTATTCCCGTCCTGCTGTGGTTAATGTGTATCGGTATTGAAGAAATGGCAACATTGCGAATAAGCGAGGTGGAAACTGCGAAGCACCACATGCCACTGATTGAGAGGTGAACGTTGGCTGCGAAGGTGCGTGAAGGCCAATCGACACGCTACAGTATAGCAGCTCATTGGCTGAATAAACCAGAAGGCTACCGGAAGTGTGCCTAAAACGACAGTTCAGTGAACCCTTCTACGTATGGCGTCCTATGCACACGAATGGTAACTGCACCTATGCTAACGAATGTGCATCGCCGGAAAATGCATACATTTGCAAGACAGCATAGGAGTCGGACCCCTCTGATTGCCAAAGGATTGCCATCTCTGATGAGTCACAATTTCTGCTTCATCAAACGGATGGACGTTGGTATATCAGGCGAGAAACATCGGAGAACAAATACTCTACAACCATTGCTCGAAAAACACAAGCAGGTGGGCGAAGCATCATGGTTGCTGGAAGAACACAAGCAGGTGGGCGAAGCATCATGGTTGCTGGAAGAACACAAGCAGGTGGAGGAAGCATCATGGTCTGCGGAATGCATTCGTGGTATTCCCTTTGACTACAGATACCTGTGGGAAGCAGTATAGACCGAATTTGTCATGAATTAATTCTTGCAGACCACGTACATCCATACATGCTGGTTTTCTTCCCTGGGGTGGATGGGATCTTCCAGAGTGACAATCCGACGTATCACACAACTAGAAGTGTGCCAGTGTTATTGGAAGAGCCCGATGAAGACTTCATAGTACTTTCCTGGCCCCTAATTCCACAGACGTAAACTCAATTGATCATTTGTGGGACCACCTCGATCGTATTGTTTGCTCTATTGATCCTCCGCCACGCAGCCTCCAGAAGCTGTCAGATGCACTGCAGTCAGCATAGCTCCACATTCCTGTAAACACCTTCCAATACCTTATTGAGTCACTCCTAGCCAGCTGCGCACGGTTGTTACTCTGGATATTAGATGGTGGTCCCAACAATGTGACTCGACTGTGTATCTTCTAAGGTATTCGACATATGATCTTCGTTTAGTTTGAATATCTGCTATGATTTTAACTTTTCCAATTATAAAATTTTCCCGAAACTGGCAGCATGTTCAATTTTTTTTCTGCAAATCTGTTTTGGGAATTCATGTGTACATATTGCAGAAGAAATACTGTGAAATATCAGAAGCTCAAAGCCGAAGAAAAAGCATAAATTTTTCTGTATATTTAAAATTCTGATTTAAACATTTGTGTTGCCCAGAAAGGTCACAGGAAAATGTCTAACAGCAAAATGCAGTAGCCATGTATTATCCCTATCTTAACAGTATCAAACTACACTGCTGGACAATTGCTAAGGACGGATCATAAACGGCTATATAGCGCATAAAAAAGTAAGTGTGGTTGGATGCCAAGTGAAATAAAATAATGTCAGAATGCCAGGACATTACAAGAAAGACAATTTATTGTGCTCTGAAATCCAGAAGGCTTTGGAACGTGTTCAAAGGACAAACAGGCCATTTTGTGCAGAATACGTAAACGTGAAAAAATGCAATTACCGTCCGCAGGCGTTCCGGCGTAAGATGTCAATACGGGATATGGCCACCATAGAGGGCGATGCAAGATTCCACACGTCGTGTCATGCTTTGCACAACATTATCAAGCAGCTGTTGGGGTAATTTAACCCATTCCTCTGTCAGTGCACGGATGAGGGTGTCCTTGTTTATTGGAGGGCATTGGCGACCAGCAAGACTCCTCCCCTAAGCATCCCACACATTTTCAATGGGATTCAGATCTGGAGAACGTGCTGGCCATACGAGGCGTTGAATATCTCGCTCTCAAGACACTCCTGGACCGCGACTGTTCGATGACATGTTGCGTTGTCGTCCATGAAAATGAATCTATCACCGACAGCACCACGGAACATGCGAACATGAGGTAGCAGAACATCATTAATGTATCGTTGGCCAGTCATAGTTCCAGTTGGAAGCGCATAGAGGGACGTACGGCCATTGATCATGATGCCAGCCCATACCATGGTACTACATGTCGGATATCGGTCCCTTTTCTGTATGTTTGCTGGACAATATGCAGCACCACTATCACGCCAGATCAGTTGTCGTCGACAATCAGACGATAGACTGTATCTACTCTCATCTGAGAAGAGGACAGCAGACCAGTCGTTATCAGTCCAATTGCGATGTTGATGGCACCATTGCAAACGGGAGGTACGGTGACGTATGGACATTGGGATGCACACAACAGGACGGCGGGCGTATAGTCCTCCTTCATGCAAACGTCTGGCGACAGTTTTTCGGGAGATCCGCTTGCCAGTAGCAGCCACAAACTGATTTGCTACCTCACTAGCTGTGCTGCGCCGGTGTCTTTTTGTTGATAGCACTATGTACCGATCTTCTGCAGGTGTCGTACTGCGA
This sequence comes from Macrothele yani, assembly GCA_039090855.1. Classification (NCBI taxonomy): domain Eukaryota; kingdom Metazoa; phylum Arthropoda; class Arachnida; order Araneae; family Macrothelidae; genus Macrothele; species Macrothele yani. The sequence goes on from CM077016.1 coordinate 2,936,856, forward strand.
ACACGACCTCCCCCGTGACGTTTGCTACACTCTCAATTTGTTTGAAATGATTTCCAAAGCCTTGAAACAACACTGTGGCTGACGTCGAACTCCCTGGCAACATCTGTTATTTTTCGCCCTTCTTCAATCTTGCCAATAATACGGCCACGCGTAAAATCATCTAGGTGATGTCGGGAAGACATACTGAAAATTGAAAGTTCGGCAATTTATTCTTTCCATTTCAACTTTGCGTTTGAACAACAACGGTCAATACGCGTCAAATCCTTTATATCTCTTATCAGCGCTATGAAGTCACGAACAAGTTCGGCAATCCAAAATTTGCATACGCACAACACGTCTAACTGTATCCCGCACTTATGCTGATTTCCACATTTTCCTGCCTTCCATTTTACGGTTGCTATCGTTGCTATTGTCATCCGTCCTTAGCAATTGTCCGGCAGTGTATTTCTATAATGCTAAGACGTGCTATAATATGAAGTGGATACAAACAGATTTTTTTGTACATGCTATAAATTAATATATAAGGGTGTTTTTTTGTGGAACGCACTTTTCCTGTTGATATACATTCACAGACATTTTATTGAGGGACATCATGAAAATGTTTTCTTTCAATTTCTGAAAATCACACGATACAAACTTTTTTTTCTTGTTTTGAAATATGGCATGACGGCATTTTCTTTTTGTATTAAAGCCAAGGACACTGAATCGTACACTGCGTGACATTAAATAAACCCCATGTATTGGAAATAACTTGCGCTGAGCAGCCCTATGAAAACGTAACGCATAATATGTGTTTGATATTTAATTAAGACATATGTTCCAAATTACGCAAAGTTGTTAAAAAGGAGCGTATCAAGTACATGTTTAATCATTTACCACTGCCTTACGTGATGTAAAAATATTGGAACAAAAGTGAAATATGCCGTGGTCTGGAAGTCAGCCTTTTTATTTTCATTACTTTTTCGCAGAAAACATGGTCTCTCGGAAAACGATTCTTCAGAAATGCATGTCTTGATTTTGACAGTTTCTTTTTCCTATATGTCTAAATAAAAAAAACAACTTTGGTTGAAACTCAACCATGGGGCATAAAACACTCAATATAACACCGTACTATATAACTACGAAGAAAAGGCCTACAACGGATGATTACATGTCACGTACACCGAAAACTGCTAAGTTAGTTTCGGGGGAATGTCGTTTTATTTATTAATCATTGCTTACCATGAGCTACCACCGAGGATTACAGTTCTTCATTTAGAAGAAAGATGTGCTTTCCTACAGTAGTGGATACTTACATCATTTCTATTGATATCGACTGTGAACTACAAATGCATTTCATAAAGAGCACTTTTCACCCTCGATTTGTTCTGCATTTTTTGTTTGGGGGGGGATTATACCTCTTCTAAAGGTAGCTATTCTAAACCCGTTTTTTCCTTATTTAAATTACTTTCAAATTTCTATACTGCATAATAACCACAACTGTTCCGTGGTTTGCATTGATCAAACTCATTCCGTTGAGCGCAAGAAACTCTCCCAACTGTATTTAATAACACTTCAGACATTGTTCCTATTTTTCAAAGTGATAGAAAAAGCATTGCAATTGTGTTAATGCGACCAGAAGTGGATCAATGGAAGTAATACGATTAATACATTCTACAGCTATATATACAGCTTTCTATCATCAAATATCTGTAATCATCACAATTGACGAGATAGTATATGTGCACTGTATATTAAACAAATGAAGGAAAAACGTTCCTGTATATATTGACTATTTTCTTCCGCCGTGTCTAAAATATTCTGCTTTCAATGATCTATTCTTACAGGTGTGAACCAAAAAAATTATCGTGAAATAATTTCGCTGTTACCAAACGTCTCTAACTGTATGGCTTCTTCACCAGATGACGATAATTTTCTACAGTTTCTTCCGAATCATCTTAATACGAAACTTTGAGACATTTTAGGAACAGATATATTTAAAATGTCTATTTGAAAATTTCAGCATCGACGTATTGTTTCAAAAGTAGTTTGCATTCATTTTCCTTGATGGAGCATAATGAGATAGCTGTAAACAAAGTCACATTTTATATAAATATATTTCCAGACAGAGGAAATAGTGAAGCCGCAAAACCTTATGACAACCCTTACTAACACGCAATACCATTTCCGTTTTCATATGGAAAAGCAAGCCTAATGAGTGATAAAGATATTCGAACCGTCATAATTATTCGCAATAACAAAATTCTCTTAAACTCCTACTGACACTCTCTTGAGATTCATAATATTTTCTATTTCTAATTGGGGAAATTTTTGTTTATCAGAAGCCATTCACGTCTCTCATTTCAGGTGTCCGAATTTAGAAACATTTTTTTCTAATTCGGTAAATAGGCGATGAGATCTGGTATCCAGAAGATGATTGACATACAGGCATTTTCCAAATAGGAATAAGTCTTTTTTAACCACCCAAAAAGTTTCTGAAATAAATTTCTGTACTTTAATTAGTAATCCCATGAGCTACATACAGGAAATATGGATCGAAAGTCAGATGAACCCATACGTAATTTTATGAAGCATTAAGAAAGCTATTTTTTTTATTTTACAGTAGCCTTTTTTAAACCGATTAATACGGCTCTCTGTAGAAGATTAGAAAGATTTTGTACGTTTAAAATATATTTTCGTTTATTTACATAATTTTACAAACATAAACATTCAGATGAAAACTTTGATTTCTGAATAACAAACGTTATTACGTTATTGACCTCATTCTGGGCTTCCTTGGGGAACATTCCCGGCGATCGTATCCTTTGCCTCTATTTCCAGACAGAGGAAATAGTGAAGCCGCAAAGACTTATGACAACCCTTACTAACACGCAATCGTGTGAAATACACATATGAAGAAGAAATCCCGTGGTTTCTTTGGCTCAGGAATAGAACTTTTAATTAAAGAAGAGGAATCCGTGGCTATGTTCTTCATAGATATCTAACGGGGTTTAAGATAGCAGAAATTCAAATTCAAAAAATATATACACGTAATATTTTTGTTCTATTACGTTTGATGTTTTAATGTCCAAGCGATAGCTCGCTTTAGCTTCAGACGCCAGTCCTTGCCTTTATGGCAACAGGGCAGAGGTGACTGCATACATGGTAAATAACTTTGAGTGAAACGGCTTGTGCTAATAGTTGCATGAAAGAATGTGTGCTTCGGTTTTATTCTTTTAAACCTGTGCCATCGTGATACCTGTTTCCGGTCTATTAATTTTGTATTGTATCCTACTGAGAATTGTGAAACATTTTTTTAGGTACCTGCGGTATTCAACAACTAAGAAAATGGAATCTGTTGCCTTTTAAACACGTGTTAAATGCTAACCCTAATGGGTTTTCAAAATGTAATGCCATACAAGTCCAAAAGAAAATACAGAAATTGCAGCTTTACATATATTTTATATAATTATTTTTCTAGTTTATTTACTGACAGTCAATGTTTAATTCATTCCATAATAACTGATATTATTTTTCGTGTAATATTTAAAATTAACGGACATGTATTTGAGTGTGCCCATCATTCTAATAATATAATGCCATAAATTCTGTAAAAGAAATATTCTCATAAGACGTAGAAATACGTTAGAACTATTGGGACAGCAATCTGACATCTCTGAATTGCTTGTATTTACCGTTAAACGCGTAATATAAATCATATTAAAAAACCTTGAAAAGCACGGTGATGTAGTTTTCAAAGTTTTTTTATGTGGTATGTCATGTGATGAACAGTAAATAAATGCATTTAATGATGTCTGATTGACGGGCATTATTCACAAGGAAGCAATAGTTCCCAAACATCTCTTTTCCTTCTTAGGTTCTATATTATTGTTACAGACCTTTTAGCTGGCAATCAGTCAAATGGTACTGTCGCAATCATTCCTCTGAAAAAATATATAATACAAGAGGCTACACCAAATTGTTTCACTGAATTTTGTCAAAAAAACTACTAATAGAATAGCGAAGTACAAGCCCTGACATAATTTCAAAACTCGCCACCTGGTTGGCACAGTTCATTACTCACGGACATTATTTTAGCTCACATATTTTTTCAAAGTGGTCAATAAATCTTGAATTAAGAAAATGGCGCAAAATTAATGCTTTTTTCAAGCACTTCTTTGGGGGTTTGGTTTGGAACACGAGACTAGCAACTTCTCTCTGCAACATTCCATAAATAGATAAAAATTTTAATTAAATAGTAAAAACTGTATTTGAACAATTGCCATCTGCTCGCTAGATTCGTAAATTTAATTATGAAAATCACTAATTCTTCCAAGAAATAAATGTTTGTAGAAGAATTTCCAGACTCCACAAAAATCTGCTATAAATTTGTCTACATTGGTAACAGAATTCAAATGTAACCTTTAATTTAATTATCAGGGAAAATAACCGACTACCAAAGAAGGAAATGTTTAATATCGTGTGAAGAAATTAAAATATGTGCAAAGTGGTGAGAAAGAAGAATGCATTCTTATGCTGTTATTCTTCGTGAATTTTATTGTAAGACTCCTGAAATTCTCTGAATTTATTTTCACCACAGAATCTTTTTTTATGTTTGCAATTGGAATAAGTCTAATGAATAATTCAATTTATCTAACAAAATTCAATCCCAGTGTGTGTATATAGCCATCTTTTGGTATACATTTGAACCTTTGCCAATAAAAATTCTATTTCTTTAAGCCTTTTTCTTACATAATTAAAAGAAGCACGAAATTTTGATATGTCTCTGCATCAAATATTAAGCAGCTTCCCGGATACTACTATAAAAGCACGAGCCTGAACACAATAAAATTTTAAAACACAATTTCATGTCTTTTGCATGTTTCTATCGACAAAAAAAATGAAGTAGATTCCATTAATTGCGACACTTCGGGTGTGGAACACTTTGGACCCAATGTATCGTTTGAGATGTTCTTCAAGTCTTGACTCAAATAAACGACTGCCGCAAATAAGTGATGACCCAATTAGCCGGAAAAAAATTCCTCCGGGGAAAAATAGCATCGAAGAAGAGAAAAAAGTCGCGCTTGAAAACCACAGGAATAAATAAAAAAAATTCCAACGGACCCCACTATGTCGTTGCCGTCCCTTAAAATCAAAGATCCATCGAAATAATAGAGTTCCAAGAAACACATAACCACCAAGATATCTAACACCTATGCAGCGCCCTTTCGCCACTATGCCGTTGCCATCCCTCAAAGATCTATCGAAAACATAAAGTCCCAAGAAGAGCAGCAGCATCGGCGTAAAAAATTGTAAGGGAAAAAAACTCAGAATTCACATTTCTTCTTCACTTCCTCCAAAATTTGACAAAGTCAAATAAATCTACCAAGAAAATAAAAAAAAAAAAAAAAAAATGTAAGTTTTTTAAAATAAATTAAAGACAATAAGTAGGATACGGAAAAAATATGAGTAAAAAAAATATTGGAACGGGCAAAAAAAACTCAGAATTCACATTACCCCAAAAATTTGACCTAGTCCAATAAATCTCCCGAGAAAATATTAAAGTTCCAAGAAGCACCAGTAGGGGACAGCACACCGAGTACTCTTATGTTCAATCCACTCGGTCGTTGCAATCCCTCAAAGATCCATCGAAAGTTCCAAAAAACACCGCAAGGGGGTAGCACATCGAGTACACATCCCCCTATGTCTTCTCCTACTCGAACGTTGCCATCCCTCAAAGATCCATCGAAAGTTCCAAAAAGCACCGCTAGGGGACAGCACATCGAGTTGACATCCCCTAATTCTACCCCCACACGGTTGTTGCCATCCCTCAAAGATGCCTCGAAATTCCTAAAAGCACCGCTAGGCAGCAGCACATCAGTATTGACCCAACACACTAGCGCTACCTGCACGCCCTCTCATCCTCCTACCGTGAGCCGCGCCACCTGCTCCTTCTGTCTCCAGCCGCGCCTCCTGCTTCTTCCGGAAGGATGCATCCTCCGGCCGGATCGGTCATTTTTACTACTCATGGTCACTAATTTTCAAGCTGGCGGAGGCAACATTATGGCCTGTAGAACGTTTTCGTGTGAATGTTCGGGCCCTTCGATTCGCGTAGAACAGCAGCGTCTCTCCATCCAAAGTTATTAATTTTAAATATCGTTGCCGATCAAGTCCACTCAGTTATTTTAAAGATTTATCCCAAATGGAGATGTATACATCCAGCACGACAATGCTCAATGTCATAGTAATCACATTTTATGCGAATGGTTTGAGGAGCATCACGGAGACTTTGAGCTTCGGCACTGACCTCCCCAATCACCGGATCTCAACCCCATCTTATCGCAGTGCGATGATGCCGAAAATATCATTAGACAGTGGATCCGCTCCCATCAAATCTTCAAGTGCTGGACAGTGCAATTCATTGTATTTTGACTAATACAGCCCAAGCCCCTTACCGACATTTAGTGGAGTCCATAACAAGAACCTTTCAAGTATTACCATGGGTAAAATTTATCAAACATTGTACTAGCCAAGTGGTCTTATTTGCATATGTAAAAAATATCAGGAAAAAATATCCAATTTCCATACGAAAAAAAGATATCCAATTTGCATATGAAAAAAATATCAAGAAAAACAAAAATGCTGATGCAAAAGACGCATGAAATGAATATCATTAAAGAAAATTTAACTTCCAAAGCAGAATACATAGGGATATGCCAGACAATTCTGAAAAATATCACTGAAGCAATACGAAAATTTAAGTGTAAAATCGGGCGAAAAGAAATTGAAAATAATCAAAGCTTAAAGAAAGCAAATTGACATCTCAGTAAGGGAAGAAAACAGATTATGGCACTGAGAAAAGAAAATGGTTCTGTAACAAGAAATAGAGACCAACTTTTGACAAGAGTGAAATATTTCTACTCCAAATTATATGAAAGGAATGATACATGTACTCCAGACATCATAAAAGGTACCAGTACCAGAGTTCTTCCAGTCCTTCCAGCCCTTCCAGCAGAAGTTGCACATGCAATCAAGAACATGAAGCGGGGAAAAGCTCCAGGAGAAGATGGAATTACTGTAGACATCATACAAGAAGTAAGTGGAGGAATAGAAACAATACACCCGAGATTTCACGCGATGCCTTAATGAAGAGAAGATTCCTGAGGATTGGAACAACGCTACAGTGATCCTCCTACATAAAAAATGTGACGTTATGGATCTCAGGAACTACAGACCTATCAGCCTCCTATCAGTGGCTTATAAAATCTTCACTTGGGTTCTTTCACACCGCTTGAAGGTATTACTGGACATGGCTCAACCGAGAGAACAAGCAGGTTTCAGGAGTGGCTACAGCACTATAGATCATATCCACGTACTGAGAGATCCAATTGAAAAAGCGAGGGAATATGACCTTCCATTGTGCACGGCTTTATCGATTATTAAAAGGGCTTTGATTCAGTGAAACCATCAGCAGTTACAATGGCTTTCAAATCTTGCGGTATTGAAGATGCGTACATTTATATTATTAATACCATCTATGAAAATGCAAGTGCAAAGATTCGATTGTTTGAGACAACCGAATCTTTGATGCTCTTTAATGCAACATTGGAAAATGTCTTTCAATCACTGAACTGGGAAAACAAAACGATAAAGATGAATGGAGATTACCTAACTTACCTTCGTTTTGCTGGTGACGTAGTCATTTTTGCAACTAACCTATCAGATCTGCAGGGTATGCTCCAGGAACTTGCTGACAAGAGTAAAGAAGTGGGATTAAACGTGAACTTTCAGAAGACGAAAGTGATGTACAATGCTTTTACAAGAATGAAGATTTATCGATTGATGGAGAAAAACTGGAGATAACAGACACGTACGTTTATCTTGGACAGCAGATATCAAGTGAGAGTCACATTGATGAAGAAATTAATCGGCGTATAAAAATTGCCTGGAGAGCTTTTGGAAGAAATAGCACAATTTTCAAAAGAAATAGGCCATTACGTCATAAAAGAAAAGCGTTTGATCAATGAATCCGTCCAGTGCTTACGATGGTGCAGAGACGTAGACCTTAACTAAAATACACATACAAAGGTTGCAGACAACTCAAGGTAGCATGGAGAGGTGCATGCTTGGTGTAACCAGGAGAGATAAGAAGAGCAACTCGAGGATCAGAAAAATGACAAGAGTGGAAGACATCATGATCACAGTAAAATCACTGAAATGGCAATTGGCTGGACATACTGCGTGAAGGACAGAACTTCGATGGACAGTCGAAATTTTAGAGTGGATTACAAGGTGCAGGAAAAGACCCAGAAGTAGACCACATGGGAGATGGGTGGATGAAATTCGAAAGTATGCGGGGGTTACATGGAGAAGACTGGCACAAGATTGACCGTTCTGGAAGCATGAATTCCACAAGATGTTGACAGGTGGTTTGTGGAATCTGAGACCATGCTTGATGAATATCACTTTCCAGGAGTGTGAGATTGCAGGGCTGTGGATCTAGCTGTCTGATGGCTCGTTCAACTTCATCTCACAGATTCTCAATGGGGTTGAGATCTGAAGATTGTGGGGGCCACCTAAGCAAATTAAACCCACCGGCATGTCCCTGAAACCAATCCTGTACAATACGAGCATTATCGCAGGAAGCATTATCTTGTTGAAAGTAGCCATCGCCATTAGGATAAACCATCCACATGACAGGATGCACTTGGTCCGCAACGATGTTCAGATATGATGTGCCAGTCAGACATTGATCAACACAAACTAAAGGGCCATAAAGCATGCCAGGAAGACTTTCCCCATACCATAACGTTGCCTCCACCAGCTTGAAGGGTTGTAGCAATTCATTTGGGTTCTATGCTTTCGTGTTGTTTCCACCAAATTCTCACTCGGCCATGGGCATGGTGCTACATGCCGATGGCCGAGTGAGAATGGTGCAACTGAAAACGTGATTCATCGGACCACATAATTTGTTTCCAATTATCGACTGTCCAATCCTTGTGCTCCTGTGAGAACTGGAGACGTTTTCGCTTTTTAACTTCAGACAGCAAAGGTGTTCGAACAGGCCTTCGTCTGCCATATCCCATCCGATGCAGTGTACGGCGAACAGTGCATGCAGAGATCATTTGAGGAGATCCTTGATTAAGATGGTCTGTAATTTGCTGCCCTGTTGCCCTTTTGTTGTCTGTTACCAGTCTGGACACTGTCCGTTCCGCCTGAGCAGTCACTAGTCGATGACGACTACCCAGTTTTTTGGCTGACAGTCCAGTCTTTAAACACTTTAACAACAGCTGCTCTGGAATATTTCACGAATGCGGCGGTTTCGGTGATACTCGCTCCATGGCTCCGAGCTCCTACAATCAATCCACGTGGAAAGTCCGTCAAATCGGATTTTTTACCCATCTCATCACAAAAAAATCACTTCCACTACTGTCGCAAGCACTGAGCTCTTCCTTTTTTATACTAGCCTGGCCATCTGACGGCAACAGCGGGCAGCCATAGCTCATTTGCTTAAAACTGTCAGGTGGTCTTAATAAAGTGGCCACTCAGTGTGTACGGTGATTTTACAAATAGCTCGAAGTAATTCTTGGATTTGGCTACTGGTGATTCTAGGCCTTCTCTCAGCACCTATTCTCAGGTAGCGTTCTTGCTTGATGTTGGTTAGCCTCGGAAGACCACCCGTGGACCGATCTGCAATATTTCATGCAGTAGTGAACTTGTGCATAGCCGTTTTTATTACACTTTGAAAAATTCCTAAAGCAGGACTCCTATCTGTAATATCACAACAGCATTATTTCTGTCGTCAACGCATAAATGTTGTTTGGACATCACATGAGGTAGATCCTACACTGACGCTAATACATTTAGCAAATTTCTATGCTAAGCGGTGAGACGACTCTTTCTTCGCTTTTCTTTCGGTAATTTTACCGGAGCTCGCAGGCTATGTTCTCTGTTTCGATATTACTATTTTGCATATGACGTAGCTACCGACGCTTATATCTGACCTACAGTAGTCGCTAAATTTGAAATCATCATGTATTTTTTCTTCCAAACCGCAAATGCTTAACGTTTTGTGACCAGAGTATATGGATTTCGTACTTAGGCGCACCTTTTCTTACCTATACTAATTCTTCTGTAGAGAAATATTCAGTGAGTTCTTGCAGGTTGTATTAAGATTTTATGAATAACTCTCCAACAATGTAAGGCAAATATATATTTTGTGTTTTTCTTTTTCTACTTCTTAACTTTGATATCCACAAAACTGCAATTCTTGGTCACAGGTTTAATGTCAACGAAATGATGAATGTCCTGCATTTCGACGTATGGAGGTATATTTTTGTACTACAGGAGGCACATAACGAAGCAGGATAGGCACAATGAAGGCAGATCCTACAATTATTGTTCCGTGTCAAAATATAGGAGTACCGAAATTCGTAAATTTCGATAAATTAGTATTTCTATCATTATCTCTTCCTTGCTTTTCTTGTTTTTTTCTTTGTCTTATCAAAAGGTTGTATTCCTGGTTTGAAATAATATAATGTTAATCAATAAATTAATGTCCCTTAAACATGAAACTACTAGTAATAGCGTTGCAGATCCTATAATTCCTGTTCCGCGTCAAATTAGACGAGTTGCGAAATTTATTCTTACATCACGGTAAATGACTATTTCGGTCATTATGTCTTCCTTTTTGTTTCTCTTTTTTCTCTTATCTATCGGTAGTGTAACTCATTTGAAATAATTTAGTGATTGATTCTTAATAAAGAAATTTAACTTAAATGTGAAACAACTACCGATAGCGTTGCACATCCTACAATTATTGTTCTTCTTCAAAATGGAGGAGTGCCGAAATATATTCCTAAATTTCATAAATGAGTATTTCTATCATTGTCTCTTCCTTTTTGTTGTTCTTTTTTCCTGTCAATCGGTTGTATTCCCATTTTGAAAGATTTTAGTGATTAATTAATAAAAAAGTGTCCTTTAAATATGAAGCTGCTACCAATAGCTTTGCTGAGCCTGCAGTTACTGTTCCTCGCAAAAATAGATGAGTATCCATTCGATGAAGCAGAAAACGTGACTAATCAGAGAAGGAAATTCTTTGCCAATCAGTGGAGGTCCAATTCCGATACTGCCGTTTAAATGTACGCCTTTTTTGCCGATTTACCTTCGTTAACATAGGTGCAGTGATAATCCGTCTGCATCGGAGCCCCATACCACGGCAAACTGGGATCATCAAGTATTGATGTTACTGCTCAAGGCTCCGTCATTCCTTATCCGTCAACGTACAGGTAGTGTTTCTTATTTCTGCCCCCGTGCGGCTAAACGCCGACCCCTAATGATTTTTGTCGGGAAAATTTTCAACTGGAATTTCGTGGGTGCGGAATCTCATCCATTCGTTTCGTAGGGTCTTGTGTGGAATATTTTGACATGTAAATAAACAAGCGTTAGATGAGAAGTCATTTGATTTGTCTTGCTGATAAATTTCTTCAGCTGCTAAAAAAACAACGAATTCGTAATTTTACAAAAGAGCTAGCCTAATATTTCATTGGATGGAGCAAAGAAACGGATAGATGAGATAAACTATATTGTAATTACCACAACAATAACGAACTCTCGTAGAATACTGGTTTTTTTTATTACAATAAACTATTTATTAACCAACCAAATTTTTGTAGCTTAAATGATGTTAATTGCGTAGTTCGTATACACTTAAAAAAACACATTAAAACTGTATTTCCGGAAATGTGGAACGGAATATAAAAAACATCTGCAGAGAATTACAAGAATTATATACAATTCAAATTCTGACGTTAGCTTCTCATGAAAAAAATGCTGATGGGAAACATGGGGCATTTTACTTGAATCACTTACGCAGCATTTTTAAGAAAAAAGTGTATAACATATAGTTCAGGAATCTATTAATCTTTTACCTAATTTTTCAATCTAAACACACATTCATACATCCTTTTAGTAATAAGACATTTAGTGGATACTTTTTATTAATATTATTATTATTATTATTATTAGAGGATCCTTTAATAATTGTCATTTTCTCATAATTCCAGACAAAGCAGATAAACAACTGAGAGGGTGGGGGTTTGCACCAGAGTTTCCGCTTGTTACAAGAAGTTTACAATTTATTTAGAAATAACTTTTTTGAACAGTCTACATATACTTAGTAAGAGGTTCTTGTTAAAGGCATTTCAGATAAAAGTATGGCAAAAATTAGAGTAAACAAAATAACTTTTTTTTTAAAACATGAAAGAATAGGAAAGTGGTGTTACACATGAGTGCGTGAAATACTTAAGATAAGATGGAAAAACACCAATGGATCCAGTTTTTCATTTAAATATATTATTACAAATTAATTTAGTTTTCATGTATGATATTCCATTATGGTTAGATATTTCACGAATATATTATAGTATTCGTCAGTAAATTATTGAAATTCTACTGACATTGTCAAAATTGATTTTAAGATTAAATGTTCCTAGCAAATTACTAAAACGTTATTAGGAACAAAATTATATGTGTTTAAGTGTTTAGTTTACTAATTTATAATTTTCAGTTTTGTTATATTTGCCATTTTTACTATTAATATTTTAATTTGAAATGTTTTATTCTATTATTTTATTTAGTACTTTTGTTCCTGTTTTATATATTACTGGCGCTGGTACTTTCCGTTTATTAAAAGCTTGGAGAGCTCCAAACATTTTAGTCTCAAACTCCAGTATTCTTCTGAGATCACATTTAGTAGCTATTTTAATCTACTCCGGTTTTTTTTATTTTTGTTCGTCAGATAAGGCATTTAGATTTTTCCATATATTTTTTTTGTTATTGCTATTAAATAATGAATTGTTAGGTTTTTAAATTCAGAGCAGTCAAGCGCGACATGGTACAAAATGATGTGCAGTAAATTTATGTCTATAATTTAAGTATTGTTGTAACCACTCTTAGATATATTTTGCAAAATTGCAATCTACAAATATATGTTGAAGAGCTTCTTCAGAGCCGCAGCAGTTACAGTAAGGATTAGATATTAGTTGAATTCTATACAACCATTTTCTTTCTGGGATAATATTGTGCGAAATTTTAAAAAGTAGAATTCTAATATGAGTGCTTAGTTTTATTTTTGAATGCAAGGTACAAATATTATGTACCATATTGGATTGCAGTGTCCAAATACTATGTACCATATTGGATGGCAGTGTATAAACACCCAAGGCTGTTACAGATAATATCTCACAAGCATTCTCTTCCTCCTCCGGAGTCTCTGTTGTTTTAACGATTGGAAGTCTTATACTTTAACAGTCTGAAATTAGTTTACCAGTGGAACACGTCTGGCATGGCAGGACATCAGAATGTCTCAGAAAAACAATTATAGGGATTTTTTCCCCTGGAAATATCCCATAAAGACATTTTTCTCAAAATATGAAACAAATCCAGCACTTTTTTCTTTAAATGTGAAGAAATAAGCATTTTTTCGGAATTTCAAAGTTCAAGAACGTAAGGAGGGTCCCGCTTGGGCTGCGCAGTATCAGATGCGGTTATTTTGAAACCACGCATGACGTAGGTGTGGACGCTGGACGCTCAGTCTTTCGACTTCTTGCATTCCTGTTTGTTTACAATTGGTGTGCTGGAGTTTTCTCTATCAACGCAGTTGATTTTCAACCGCTTGAAATTTGTATCGTATAGTTTTATGTTTATGTTTTGTTTATTTTGATATTTACACATATTTATCACTGAAATTCATTGCTTCTGTGTTTCGTAAGAAACGCAATAATACCGGGTTGGGTAGTGGCCTGTTGTACTACGAAAATTAGGAAAACCAAGAACACTGACATTATGTACCATGTATTTCCCAAGGATGTATTACTACAAAAATTGGGGATTCAGAAATGTAAGCGTAAGGATTCCTTCAAAGTTTCCAATGCAAGAGTGTGTTCTCAACATTTCACACAGGATAACTACCAGCGTGACTTAAAGGCAGAGTTACTTGGGTTAACTAGCAGAAAAGTGTTGAAGCCTGATGCAGTACCTACACTACACCTTCCCACAAGCAATAATACTGGTATTAATAAGGTCATGCTGTATGGAAGGCATTACAAGTAACACACACAAACATATGCTTCCGCAATCCTCAAATACCAAATAAACGAGTTTTGGAGTTTGCAGATGTTACACACCTTTACCAGCTGCTAAGAAATCATTTTCTCGATGATGGACTAACACTTCCAGGTAATAAAATTACAAAAGCTACTATTGAACAGCTCCTTACTCTGGATTGCAGTGAGATGAAGATATGCCTCAAGTTGTCACTTCATCACATTAGTGTGAAGGGCCGTGACCGCCAACGTGAATATTTGGCAACTCTGCTCTTTTCGAATCACATTGCACAAGGAATACGCTTTCCTATGCCACACGAAGAACACGTCTTGAAATTTGTTCAGCTTCTGAAAGACTCGTTTGATGTGCTAAATTCAAGAATGCCTACAGATAAGAAGTCTCTGGCATGTGGATTTGGAACTCATCGTGAAACGCAAGAGAGGATTCTACGACAGCTGCATGCATGCATCCGAGGAATGAAGGTAGGTAATGTAATTCATCTGTTACCCTTTCAGAAAGGATTCATTACAACCAATCGCTCATTACTGGGACTCTTCACTGAACTGAAGCCTCTGAACATAAAATACATCCTAACTGCTCGACTCAATCAAGACTGCCTTGAAATTTTTTCACAAATACGTGGGCTTGGCCACTTCTATGATCATCCATTGCCTACAGAAGTGAAATCCCGTTTGCGTCTTTTGCTTCTAGGTGCCAATGTAAGTGACATTTCATTTTCAAGTGCTGCTCCTTTTGCGCAAGGTGGTGGTGAGGATGATTACTTTTTGACATCTCAATTGTTTAGTGCCGTTTTACCTGATATGTCAGAACCCCTGGCAATGATTGAAGATGAAACTGAGATTTGGGATATTACACTATAAGACTCTACAGGTATTCAAGTACCACCTGCTACTCCCTTTGGCTCTGATTGCTCTGTAGAAGGCTTTCGTTACCTTGTAGGTTACATAGCTTACCGAGGAAGAAAATATGACCGTTTGCTGGGTACGCCAACTGGCCAGCTACTTAATCCACCATCAACTACAGAATCAGTACCTGTTGGCTGGATTGATACCCTTTCACGAGGTGGCCTGCTTGTTCCATCAGATCCATGGTTGGAGAAAGTTAGCCAGTTTGAGTTGATGTTTGCAAAAGTGATGGACATAACTCTTTATCACAGGAACAGAAGATTGTACACAAACTATGTGTGAAAATTTGTCAGAGGTTTCCAGATGTTCCTACAGAAGTGGTAAAGTTATATGTTAGAACCCGATCCTTTATACGGCTAAGAAATTTAAATGCAAAAGCAAAAGTTAGGAAGGCAGAAGAAGTTCAACGCAGAAAAGCACGTAATTAGCAGGCTTCATCAAAGTGAAAGTTTCCTGGATGCACATGGCCAAACCAGTTTTTTTATGCCATGGAGAAAATGTAAGCAACCTGCAGGAATAATGCCAAGGAATTCTGCCATCAGAAGCTAAGTTTTTTTTTATTTCAATTTTTCATTGTTTGTGTGCATGTATGCAAGTATTTGCAATTTTTCTGATAGCTATTATATATACTCATCTGAGAAAGAAAAGTTTTATTTCAATACATCTGTCATAGGCGCATTGTGTTATGGATCAAATCTGGTAAAGGAAAAGTTGTAGAATTGAATTAGCACAGCTTTTGGTAATGAGTATACTAACTTATTTGCTAGTCATTAACATAAAAAAAAGTACCACACACATATATAGGAGAGACAGAGTTTTAAAAGATGAAAATATTTCACCATTCCTTCATGGTGTGTGTGTATATGTATGTATAAATGGTGTGTGTGTGTGTGTGTGTGTATGTATGTATATATGGTGTGTGAGTATATTTTTCAAGTTGTCATTTTTTAAGTAGATATTCGATATAGCTTCTATATCTTCACTTCCAGAAAAAATTTCAACCTTCTTAAATGATGTGTGTGGGTGTGTACAAACAATTGTAAAAATAAAAACCTAAAAAAGAAGATTACCAAAACCCAATCACCGAGCTATATTCTCCCCGTTATGAGGGCTAAAACTAAAAAACTGTAAACTCTAAAAGTGAGATTATGAATGGAGATATGTATGGTAGAACATGTTGAGAATAATCACTTATTCCTTCTTCAGGGTCAAACAGAAATAATCCCTCTCTCATTTCTACAAAGACTTGAAAGTGGGTTTCTGCTATATTACATCTGCTTAAGTGCACCAAATATAAATTTTGTAAGTTAATAAAATCTTTGAACATTAAATTCTACTAAACCTGTAAACTACTAAAACAACCAGCTAACACAAATGCTGGTAAAAAAGGTAAAAAAGATTTAAAGTGAAAACCACATTCTTAAACTTAGAGCAAAATAATAAGCTTATTTAGCTTTACAGAAAAAAGTAATTTTGAAAATAAATAAATAAAAAGGACGTATAACACTTAACTCTTGGTTTTCTTGCGCATATATTTGTTTTATTGTTTTGTTTTGTTTCTATTATCTTGCGTATGTGCTATATACATTCACGCCATGAAGGAATGTTAAAACATGCTTCAACAGTGAATATATAGAGAGACAGAATAGTTTTCGTGTTCACAGCAAAAGTACGGAACTGATTGATTTGGCAGCGATACGTATCGCCGTCTTTGTTGGCATTTTTTGATGAAATAAATTTAGGAAATAATTTAAGCATCAGTGTTTAACCTTAATTCTTGTAGATGTTTATTTTGTAGTGGCTTGGTGGTAAGTATTAAAATGAGAGTTTACGTACATGCAAATAAATTTGGAAATGTTGCGCTTCACGGAAGGTAAATGGTTTGATTTTATGATTTTGATTTATGTATGAGCAGTTTTTTTTGCACTTTTATTTCGTTATTATCATAATAAGTGTGATTATTACGATCGTTTCGTATGCCGTAACCCAACGCCACAAGACGCTCAAAGCTACCATGTTCGCTGCCGAGCACCGAGCGTCCACGCCAACGTTATTTCAGCAGCCAATGAGAGGCTGACATCGTAGCGAGCCCAACCTTATACCATCAGATATATCTAAAGACCTTGCAAGAACGTAAACAATACTTTTCCTGAATCTAATTTATACCCGATATTTATAAAATAAACGGCCTACCTAGTTTTCTAACTCCAAACCAGAAATATCACAATCACAAAGTTTCCAAATCTTGTGGCAAAGCCACACAATAAAAATAGAGAAAAAACATTCAAAATATGGCAATCAGATAAAAAATGTATCAGAATTAATCGAATCGAAACGAAATTGCAATAAGGAACATCGCCAAAACAGAACCGATAAGGCTACCTGGAACACCAACTCAGCAATCTTTCAATTCGAAACTTTCCGAATCAGAAACTCTCCTCTGGGTCTAAGGTTATTGTTCTGTTTTTGTATGGCTTGGCCACAAAATAACCGAATATACCCATACATATCACTAAGCTCTTCTCTGAGATTCAGAGGTTAGCTCCAAAAAGAAATGCAAACTTCGAGATATTTTTACTTATTTTTGTCGTGTCAAACATCTCCATTTACAACGATCTCGACATACAACTCGTGCTTCACTGATATACATTACACGATATACACAAGATATTTTATACTTCATACTCACAATCTTTTTCTCATGCAGACACTCCTGAATCTGATCCACCCATGTCTTCCTTGGCCTTCCTCTGCCTTTCCTTCCTGCCACTTGGGCTAAAACGATTTTCTTAGTAAGCATTTCATCACGCATTCTTTCAACATGGCCAAACCACCGAATCTTATTAGTCTCCACCTTACTAACAAAATTTTGCTTCACATCACACAAATGCAATACATCTTCATTCTTCACACAATCAGACCGTGTCTTGTTTCAAACCCCACGTAAGTAACGCATTTCTACAGCACACAAACGACTAATATGTTTCCTCTGCAGTACCAAGGTTTCACTTCCAGACATCAGAGTAGGAACAATTACAGTTTCATACACAGCCATTCGGGACTCTCTAGAGAACCCATCATTCCTGTGAAAACCTCCCAGAGCAGCTATGACGTTCAAAGAAGAATTCACTCGCTTACTGATTTCACAATCCAATTTGTTCTCTCTGTCAAACACGCTTCCTAAATACACAAACTCACTCACCTGGTCAATCACAGTGACATTTATACTTACATTACATTCAGTGCTACCCGATCTTCTCTCAAACACCATAACTTTGGGTTTTCCTTTATGTACACTGAGTTTGAATTTCATGCAAACTTCGTGCATCCGAGTCAACATACTCTGCAACTCACTTTTGCTCTCTGCCAACACGACAGTGTCATCAGCATACAGCAATCTGCACACACGGATATCACCAAGACATAAACCACTAATATCTATTTCGGCATCACGCATGCATGCATCCATAAATATATTAAACAGCCAGGGTGACATTACACAATTATGTCTAACTCCTGCACCAATAAAACACCATTCACTCGTACACAAGCTCTACTACCCGTATACATGGCTTTTACACTATTAAGTAAATTCCAAGTAACACCATATTCATTCAATAGTTTCCACAAAACGGTCCTATTCACTCGGTCGTAAGCTTTCTCTAAATCTATGAACGCAGTAAAAACCTTCTTACCAACTGCCAGATACTTTTCAATCATCGTGCGTAATGCAGGAATCTGGTTAGTGCAGCCTTTACTAGGCATAAAAGCACTAAGAACATCCCACACTTTCTCTGATGTAAGACACGTACTTTTTCAATAGCAACCTTACCAAACACTTTCCATGGCACATTCAGTAGGTTAATACCACGATAGTTTTTGCATTCAGTCTGATCACCTTTTCCGTTATACAAGGGAACAATAACAGCATCCTTCCAATCCCTAGGGTCCATTCCTAACTTCCAGCACAACTGCCAAATTTAAGTTAATCAGTCAATTACAGTCACCACCATATTTCAACGTCTCTGTAGTTATGCCATCAACTCCCGGATCCTTACCATTCTGAAGAGATTTTAGAGCTTTACACACTTTTTTCTCTTGAGATCCTTCCTGTGCTTCCATTCCTCATTGTGACGTCATCTGCGTCTGTCTCAGAATCCTCTTTGCTTTCCTGATCTAATAACTAACAGAAGTATTCACCCCATCTGTCACTAACTTATTGGGCTCCCATATCATTTCCCCGATCTCATTCTTCACACAACTTTTTTCCCCTATTTTTCCTGAATCTCATGTACTTCCAGAAGGACTTCCGATCTTTCAAAAAAGTCAGTTCATTGCTTTCCACTTTCTCCTTCCTATATTTTGCCTTACTGTGTCGAACCAGCTTAGCAGCTTCACGCTTCTTACAGCGATATTAATCCACATAGACTCTACCTTGCAACAACCCCAAATAGGTTTCCTTCTTTCTCTTTACTGCTTCTTCAATCTCACTATCCCACCAAGCATCACCTCTATTGTTACCCACTACTGTGATGCCACAGACCTCTTTAGCAGCAGGAACAACACAGTTCTTAAAACATTCCCACTTCTTTTCTACATTTCTCTCACCAGACGTCAGATCCTTCAGTCTTTCTCTGAGTAATATATATACTGATTTCATTGTCCCGTTCCGCCAATCTGTCTTGGCTCCACGGGGACTTGTTGAGCACCTTGGATGTTATTTTGAAATGTTGCGACAATTATCCTGCCTTGAGACGCGGTTCGGACCCTGGCCACCCCAATGGCCCAGAGACCAGCCCGTGGTGACGTGCTGGCAGGCGACCTAGAATACCTTGTCTGGGTTCCCGCTCTGTCTGGCGGGATAGGTCGTTTCTTTACTTTTTCGCTGACTGGAAGATTCCTTGCCCTCGAACTTTTTTTGGGGAATAATTTCCCTTTATTTTCTTTTTCAAACACCTACACACATGTATACACTGTCCTCATGCTTAGGACTTACAACATCAAGAGATAGCAAAATTTATTTACAGAATATTTACATTGGTGGTTTCTTCGTCTGCTTTCCCACAGACTTCTACCCTCATTCATCTTCCGATTCGCTTTCGGTGTGCACGTTCACCTCCTGCGTTTCGGTCCCCGTTTGATTGGGGAAGATGGTATGTTGCTGGAGGGTTAGCCTTTCAACCAAGGCTATTATCCCCTCCTGTTAACGGAAGATTGGATGAGCAGATCCAATCTTCGCGTTCTTTGCACACCTGGGATCAGTGTGTTTCTCCATTCGGCGAAGCCACTGCATTCAAGTACGCAGTGTTCTATGCTTGCCGTTCTCTTTCCACAGGGACAAGTGCAGTTCCTGATGGCAAATCTGCCTAGGTATTCAGGGCTGATGCCATGGCCACTGAGTACTTGATTCAGGAACTTATTTGTCTGTGCTCGTTTGGTCGAGACTTTCGGAAACACTCTGTGTGTCTTCCGCCCTGTCTCTCCCGTGTCCCATCTGACCTGCCATTCGGTCATGGTCCGACGTGCTAGTGCTGCGCGAATGCACCTTCGCGGCGTTCTGCATTGCACGTCGACCGTCTCTTTCAGCGTGGCTGCCTTCGCCAGCTGATCTGCCCTTTCGTTTCCTAGGGTTCCGACATGGCTTCGTACCCAGTGGAAACTAACTGCCCCATCTCCCTCTGCCCTCAAGAGGGTTTTGATCCTCTGGACGATGGGGTTTCTTCCCCTGAATCTACTCAGAGCCTGCAGTGCTGCCTCACTGTCCGAGTAGAGTTTTATTCTTTCGTCACTACGCCTGGGGAGTGCCCAGGTGAGTGCCATCTCTATCGCCAGAAGTTCAGCCTGAAAGACCGAAGCATTCTGCGACAATTTCACGCTTCCTGCAGTGGCTTCGTTCCCGTCCGAGAACGCACAGAAGCCTGCCCCCACTTGTCCCTTCAACTTTGAGCCGTCCGTGAACAGCTCATGCCCAACTCCCGTGGGTTTCTCCTTATCCCACGGTGGGCAAATTTCCTCGGCAGGGTGGATCTGCCAGTCCACACTTTCCATCTCCATGTCGGAGGCTCGATGCGGCGCACCGAGAAGGTAGGCGTCCTCGCCTGACCTTAGGCAGTGCATTGCTGCCTCCCTTTCCACTACTAGGTCTGCCGGCTCGCACCCCGCCAGCACTTGGAGTGCTAGGGTTGACGTTGTGCGAAAACAACCGGTTATCCCCAGTAGGGCCAACCTTTGGATTTGGTTTATCCCCTTCTTCATTCTGACTGTGGGGTTCCACCATGCCCCACTTGCATACGTCAGAATTCTTTCAATTCCTCTCTGATAGATGGCCTTCTTGGTTTTGCCCGTTAACCTCATGCCATTCAATCTATTGAGAATCATCGTGCACCTTGTTCTAAGGTGCCTCAGGTGTGGCAGCCCTGATAGACTCTGATCCAGGACCACACCCAAGTATTTCATTTCACGCACCGCCTTGATAGTGCACCCTTGGAATCTGCACTGGGGTGGTGTTTTCATTACTCCTCTCTTAGCTATTGCTAGCAGAGTGGTCTTCTCAGGAGCGAAGCACAGTTTGCTTTCTCTGCTCCAATTTTCTAGCACATCCAAGGCCCTATGTGCTTCTCTTTCGATCACGTGTCTCCCTGAGGCGGAGACCACGAGAACGAAATCGTCCGCATAGGCTTGAATCTCCACTGCGGGCCCCAGGTCTAGGTTCAGTGCTGAATCAGCAACTATATTCCACCAGAGCGGCCCGGAGTTGGATCCTTGCGGACACCCTCTATGGTACGAACGCGAGGATTGCCCATTCCCCGCTTCGAACTCGACTCTTCTATCAGACAGGTAGCTGCTGATCAGTTTGAACAGGTTCCTTGGACAGCCAAGTTCTTTAAGTCTGGTTAAAACCATTGGCCACCAGACACTGTTGAATGCCCCCTCACGTCTAGTGAGATGAAGCAGGTATGGAGCCCCTCCGCTTTGTTCCTCTCTGCCCTCTCTCGGAGGCTGCGAATTGCCTGCGTTGCGCAACGCCCCGGAAGGAAACCAAATTGGTTCCTGTTTAGCTTTTTCTCTGAGTAAGTCAGAATAATGCTGATGATCTTCAACGAGCCTATCAACCTTTATTCTTTCTATCCTGGGTCTCTTCCCATTCCTTTTCAACCAACCAACATAAAGTTTCGTTCGTGACACTACCAAGTAATGATCAGAACCAACATCTGCACCTCTCATGACACGAGTGTCAACAACTAAATGTTTCAAACGCTGATCGTAGATAACAAAATATATCACACGCTTTTGACCAAGAGTACGATTTTCCCAAGTATATGTGTGGATATACCTGTGGTTGAAAAATGTATTAGATGCACACAAACCATTCTCAATGCAGAGTTCAATTAATCTTTTACCATTATCATTCACACAAGGATCATTAAACTTACCCAGAACATTGTCAGAAATTGCATTGTGCACAACTACTATAGGATTAAAATCCCCTGCTATTATAACTTTTTCTTTAGCACCAAACTGGCTCAAAACAGCTTTTAGCTCATTCCAGAAATCTTCCTTCTTATCACAAGGTTGCAAGTCACAAGGAGCATACACTACAAGAATTACAATTATCTGAAGTTTCACTTTCAAACAATCTAGATAATTCTCTCACTTACGCAACTATAGTGAATCAAGTTGTTCTCCATCTTTTCACTTTAAATCACACCTACACCAGCTTGTCCTCTCATATTATCCAATACTCGAGACCACACACTCACCGTGCCATTCACTTCTTCTTCCCCAATTTCCTTCTTTTTTGTTTCACCTACACACAGCACATCCAGTCTATACTTATTCATCTCCTCAATCACCTCACTCATCTTGCCATTTATACCTCTAGTATTCCAAACACCAATCTTACATTCACTCAGCCAAGATCTCTTTCTCATACGCCGTTCAGAAAGTGCAGGTCGGTTCCGTGGTGGACCGCCCTTCTCAAGTGTGGCAGGTCCACCTTATCCCACACTTCAGTCATTCTTTTTATTTCTTTTTGTCTTTTTAATCAGGTAAGTACATCAGTGTGGGGGAATTAGCCCACAGCTGAGGGTTCCAGTTAGTCATTCAACCTAAGGATTCGGGAACAAAACTCAGTGAGTTAGGGTCTTTTTGCCAATGTCACAAAGAACTAGCTGGCACCTCTCCAAGATTCACAGAGGCTCTAGTTGCTGTTACGTGTGCCATTGTTACCACGGAGCGCCCGAGGAGGCTTGTTGTTTGTTACTTTACAAAGGATACTCAATAACCAATAACCCAATTATACACAATAACCTTTCGTTTTCACTTTTTGGAGTTACAATAAGGTGCACAGCAATACACCATGGTAGCTACTAAAAACAGTCAAGAAAACGTTCGCAATTTGAGTACGATATAAGCTATAAAATAATTGCTGCACTTTATCTTGCGTTCTTACAGTTGCTTAACTGAAATGATTAACTTCACGAAAATAGATTAAAACAGACTCGATTTACCTCGCTATAATGCACGTTTAAACAGAACGGCACATGGAAAACTAATAATGATCTGCCAAAAAAAAAAAAAAAAACATTAACTGGGGTCGGCGTCTGCGCCCTCTAGCGACGAAAAGGGACATTTTTCTTGTAAGCGAATACCCGTAGAAATCGCCGAAGTGACAGAGCCTTGAGCAGTAACAGTTACAGTTGATAATCCTAGTTAGACGTGTCCATACACAGCAGGGTTTGCTGAATTGCCGTTTTATACACACTTCCGGTAACGTCCTGGTTCATTCGGCCAGTGAGTTGCTCCCCTGTAGCGTATCGATCTGCCCTCACGCATCTTCGAAGCCGTCGCTCACCTATAACATCAATGGCCCTGGTGCTCGGCAATTCCCACGTCGCTTATTCGCAATGGTGCATTTCTCTAATCACGATACCCTTTAAACACAGCAACACGCGAACACTTCACAAACTGCTTTGTTTCAGAAATACTGAAACCCTTGCCCCGAAATCCGTTAATCATCCCTTTTTGCAAATCTGATAGATCGCTCCTTTTATCAATGACAGCTACGACTGATATGTTTTCAGGATGCCTACAGCACACCTTATATGCTCTCGAAGCCAGCTCACGACACGTGACTTCTTTTATTGGATACACGCTGCTGACGTCAAACTTAGTAGGTGGTAAAAATAATGTGACTCGACTGTGTATTTACACAGGTAGTACAGGAATGATTGCATTTAAAAGAAACAGATACGCTTATATTTCCACAGTTAGGAAACTGTGGACAAATGTACATGGAGTGTGTAAGTTTCAACGGACACCTCTTAGGTTTTATTCTTGTCGTTAATAACAAAATGTTGAAAACATTTCATCAGGCTGATATGGAAAGCTAACGGATTTTTTCTGTTGATCATGCCAAATTATTTGTGATTGTTTTCTCTCTACTTGAAGTTAATTTGGAGGTAGTCATTTTCGTTAATTTAAATATGTATGCCAAAACAGAGGCGTCAGTAGGCTCAAAAAAGTCATCATATTCTAAATCTATGCATCTTGGACGCATTTATTATTTTAACCAGTATGATAAATGTGGAAAGAATGTCTGTGATATCCTTCTTTGGCCATAAGAATCGAATTTTGAAAGTCTATGTAGTTGGCGTTCAGTTACTTAAAAATGTGTTTAAATGCATTTGTTAAAAGTGAAGTTTAAGCATCGTAGTACCTGCATCGTTGTTGATCCTTCAAAATCAAGAAAGGAAATCCTATTCGGAAATAAAATTCATTAAAACATCCACGATATTCGCCCTAAAACAATCCAGGGGTGTTATTCAGTATACGAACCGTGGTTCTTTAAAGAAAAAGACACTGCTTTGAATGCGGAACGCCTTATATTTTTGATGATTCAGAGAGCGTTGCCATTGATGAGATCCCACACAGAAACATTAGCTTTTCTATTTACCTTGGTATCGCATCATGCTAATGTGAGTGTGATATTAATAATGCAAAACTTGTTTCCACGAAATTAAGTAATGGCGACGTAAGTATAAGCACGCATAATCTTTGTTTTCAAAATAATAGAGACGTATACCAGTTACAGTGTTTCGCTTTACAAGCAATTGTTCTTCCGTCAACATACCTAATTGGTGCCAATAAAAACGTAACGACCCAAAAGCTTGGTTATTATTCATAAATGGAATACGAGATTACACCATACAATACAAATTATGAAGATGTGAATCCGTTTTTTTTTTGTGTAAATATGACATGCATAAACAATATCCGAAAACTCTAAAAATTTCGTTGTCTTGGAGCGGGAATTGAACCCATGTCTCCCAGATAGCTCCCAGCTAAGGACGCCGAAATTTTCAAGTTTTAGGCTTTTGTCTGACTTGCTATCCACTTCCTATTTACATCAAAAAACAGATTCACGTCTTCAAAATTTGTATTGTATGGTGTAATCCCGTATTTCATTCATGATTTATCTGGTACGACGGGCAATCGCAGGATAGAATTTTTAACCTCCAGATTCGCTATATATGAATGCCAGTTGCTTCGAGTATCGAATCCTGTGACGGTTACATTCAAATTAGTCGGAAACTTGAAACTTAGTCGCTGTGCGTGTATTATAGGTTAGCATACTCGGGCACTATTCGGGAGACGCGGATTCGATTCCGGCCTCAATGAAACAAAATTTTCAAGTCTTCGGATATTGTCTGACTTACCAACCATGTCATATTTACACCAAAAAACGGATTCGCATCTTCAAAATTTGCTTGGTTATTTACTCCTCCATTTCGGACCTGAAAAGGATGTCGATTTCAAATTGAAAGAAACTTGGTTTCCTGATGAATACGGTGTTCACAGCTTTTACCGATCATGGCAATAAAAAAACCGGTTACCACTTACTACCACTGTTAAGCAAGTCATCACTTTCTCAGGGAAAAGTGATATCACTGAACTCCGTAAGAATATAATTTTAGAGAAACATGAAAAATTTTCGAGATACATCTGCCCAATACGAAAACAATACGAATAAAATGCACAACTATTTTTGTTCAGGAAACCAATGTTTCATTTAAAACAACGTCTAAGGGGCAGTTTCGAAAATACTGCATTTGTATATTTTTGGAAAATACCTATTTATCTTTTATAACACCACGCTCGAAAGTGCACAGAAAACGGTTAAAGAATGATAATCGAAAACCAAATTAACAACAAAGCAAATAAAAGGTGAGAAATGAAATCAGTTTGATTTGTAATAGCTTCGATACAGAAAGCATTTAAAAGCAGTAGGCCTTCGAAAAGTAGTTAATACACAGTTAAAATCCCCCAAAGAACGGAGTGAGTAACAGCAAAGAAAATGAAATCGAATAGATGAATCTCTAACATTATAAGCCATTTCGTTTGGGACTCTCGCTTCGGAAATGTAGCCATCACTAAGAAAGATTTTCGAATTTCGCCCTAAAATGCCCACACAACGTCTCTC
This sequence comes from Macrothele yani, assembly GCA_039090855.1. Classification (NCBI taxonomy): domain Eukaryota; kingdom Metazoa; phylum Arthropoda; class Arachnida; order Araneae; family Macrothelidae; genus Macrothele; species Macrothele yani. Next base: position 2,963,349 of record CM077016.1, read on the forward strand.
ATGCGTGACGAAATTGTTAAACTGCAGGAAGTGCATAACTACATTACATTTGATTCACAAAACAACGTTTATTAAGATAATTTTTCACAATTTAAAATCTATTATAGTTTCGGGGAACGCTATGGTTAATTTTGTCAGGTCTGAGCGTTTTCATTTCTTGTTTCTGACGATGTTACTAGTTTCATGTATCAAACGTCTCGTGCGGCCATCACATAGCATATTGATTAGTGCTTTCCATACGCTTGGCAGGTATGGAGATGAAATTAAATCATTTACCAGGTTAATGCGTTTTTGAAACATATGAAAAGCTTCTAAAATGTCTAGGCAAAATGATGATCTAAGTCTAACAGTTTCGTTTTTTCACAAGGGAAATTGAAAATATTTTAAAGTGAATAGGAACAACTGTCGTAAAAGCAAATAGCAGATAAATTGCGTGTTTTAATTAATACATCATATAACAACGATGTACTATAATTTTTAATACCACAAATTTATTCATACTTCATTTCTACTCAACGTTAGTAATTTTGTAATAAAAAAAATCGCGACCCTAATACTGAGATTTCGGCAACACTATTTGTACCTATCGGCATTCAAATCACTGTCAATTGGTCGTTGATGTGGTTTAGACTGAAATTCTTATAACTAACACATTTTATAATAAAATGCACTTGAAAATATTTACTTGATAATAATTTATCTGAGAAGCTCAGTAAGTACTCATAGCCTTTTAATTCTTTTGATCAGACAACACATTTTCAATGCTTTTTTAGTTGCTCGAGCTGAAATGAAATACGAATTCCTGTATTAGAAAATACCAATTCCTGTTCAACAATCAATCTCCAGAGAGAAAAACAATTTATTTTGCAAAACCCTTTAGTAAAACCAATCTCCAAATACAATTTAAGATTTGAAGAAACAAATGATACACTTTCAATACCGAGCAAAACTAATTGCTAACAGTGATGTCTAACAGAAGCTATATACACACGAAACGAATCGATACACAAGGACACGAACAGCAGGTCAGTGTTGCCAGGGACTCAGTTCCCAAAATCAGTAGAAGTCACTTCTAAATATCAGTAGAAATCGGTAGATCAGATTGTTTCCTTCTCAGATGTGAAAATAATATAAATACTGTATACTAAATGGTTTTATTAAATAAGATGTGATACAAACATTACTTTTAAATATTATTGAGCATTATCATTTATTAAAAACTATTATATGCATAAAATGGGCAAAGCATAAAGAACGCTATGGAAATGTTCAACGAAATGTATATATAATAAATGTATGTACATATTTTCAGCCGCGTATTTATATACATACTGTTTGTTGTTGGATATTAAGACTTGCCAAAATAAAAAAAGAATAGCATGTGGAAGCTCTAGAAAAATTATTTGTATAACTGCAATTACTGATGCGAAATGGCCTAACTGAACGATTGAAGATCTAATCTAATGCATTGTAAAGTATGAATTAAAAAAGTACATAATAGCAACATAGAGAATTATTTCTTTCATTCCTTTTATCCAAAACTACCATCAGAATTAAAAATAGGAAACTTAACAACTATTTCCATTCCATACAATTTGCCTTCATCATGATATATATATTACGATTCCAGATGAGAGATCCTCTTTCTCATAGATTTTGTGATTTCGAAAGAGAGATACGCAGTCACAAATCACACTATTACAAATTTACAATTTTTTGAAAGACTCATACACAGCCACAGATTACACTATTACAGACACACTGATGCACACACGGCCACGCTCACAGGCTACAACAAACAGCCTGGATGTCATAAGTACCCAAGGCCAGAATACCATGCATGTCACCTCTACTAGTGATAAACCGATATATCACTATGGATGTAAACATTGTGTTTTTTGAAGCTGTCAGAAATTTGTGTAACTGATACGGAAATAAAGCAGATACAAACATAAAAGCCTGGTTTGTATCTTGTTTCTCCGTGATCTTCATTTGACTAATGCGGAAATAAGGCAGACCCAAGAAATAACTATTTACTATGTTTGCATCTTGCTCCATTTCTTTATCCCCACGTTCCTATTATTAGCATTGTTCACTGAATATATATGTGAGCAGACCTAACGGTACTAGATTACATTGCTTGGGCAACGATCTTTTAAATCACTTTCTAAGAAAAGCTGAAGTCTTTAATTCACAGGATTTCAGTAAACAATTGATTCTAAATATTTTTCTATGTTTTATAAATTCTGATTCGCGACAAAGTTAGAAGTGTAGCTGTATTTTGTTAATGACTAGTGCATACCATAGATGGCAACATACGTAATCTTGAATAGGATGTGCTGAAATTAAATAAACAGAGAAGTTTTTAGTCGCGGTGCTTTTGTTTTAATGAGAATAGTAATCCGGTAATTGACATGCAGATCGCTATTATTAAAAAAATCAGCGACATTGTAAATTACATATATATTGAAAATTCCACTAAAACTACAGCAAATAATTTTTAAAATGTATATCATTAAGATCAAAAATTGTAATATTTTTCTTTATATCTTCATCAAAGTTGAGGAAACCCGGATTCAACTTAAAAAGGTGTGAAACTGTATTTTGAGTACGTGAAACTTCCGACGGATTAAATAATGTTGGTTATTCGAGTTTCGACTTGTTGTAACTACCGGCAGATGTCGCGGCATGAGATGATCTAAAATCTTTTAACAGCTGTCTGACAAGATTTAGTATGAAATAACGTCATTGTTAACATTATTATTGAGGTGATTAGTAATTACAGTATTATAAAAATTCGTAATAACACAGTAAAATTTATTTCGCGATGTTTAGCTTCGTTTATTTACCGCAACAGCTAGAGTACGAATACCCCGCTAGTTTCAAATCTTTCAGCAGTTTTTCGTACTCTTCCTCCAATTCTAAATAAACAGAAATGAAGCAATCTTTATTAATATTGAAATTCCTCAAAAATTCCTGAAAAACGTCATTTAATGAATCCCGCATAATCTTCAGAGAAACTTCGAATTCGTTAATGTTTGTTCCGTTCCAGGTTGCACCATCTGATGAAGGTTTAATCGATTGCTTGTATATCGTTTTTCGTCATCATTTATCGCACAGGCGCAACTGACAAATTCTCTGAGGTCAGCATGGTATTTTGGCCTTGTAAACCAAGGAGGTTATATTACTGGAGACACCACTGGCTCTGTGACGTCACACCACAGATTACCTGTGACCCAACATAGGTCACAGCTAGTCTATGGTGTGACGTCACAAGCAGGCAGAAACGAACTAAATCATACCGTTGATAAAACAGTAAATTTGTGTATCATTGGTAAAGATTATTGAATTACTCATTTTATCTGTTTATACGCTTAGAAGCTTTTGTTCCATTGGTTTCAAAGCAGCTTCTTTTCTGGGGCTGCGTCGTGCCTGCCCATGACGTCATTTGCAGCACGGACGGTTACTTATGGCGGCCAATGCTCCTTGAAAGGAGTAGTGTCTCTAGTACTATACCCTCCTTGTTGTAAACTCAGCATCTCCCACAAACAACAACTACATACAAAAAGTAAAGTGGCAGTTATCACAACTCACAGTTATGGTATCCCAGGCTACAATCACACTTCCTATGGGAAAAAATTTAAAAACCTTAAAACACTGAAAGCCAAGATTAGGTTTTTATGAGAATTCAGTAGAAAAAATCAACAGCCTTCCCCAAGAGCGGGAAAAATCAGTAGATCTCGGAAATTATAAAAATCAATCAGTTGAACGGCAACACTGCCGCTGGCTCAAATATTGTCTTCGTATAAGACCCCCAAATCATAGGGGCTGGGAGAGGGGAGCGCCCTAATGTGCTCTCGCAAGACGTCCCTTCCCCCATACATGAACTTTGTTGCAACACATCTTCACACTGTTCACCACGCCCAAAATAAACACCTGGACATGGTTCACTGATGTTTACACGCACTCCCACCACGGCCCAACAGGCAACACCAGACAAACCCCCGAATCATACCGATCCTCCGAAGAACTCGAAAGGACCCGCACACAAATAGCCGGCGAGGTCACCTAGAACGGCGGGTGCAGCCCGAAGGTACACCCGGAACGTCCATGTAGGTGGACAAAAGTCCCCTTCAGAGGTGACCAAGTGACAGCGACCCGGACGGGAGACTGTCAGAGAGGACACCGGGCCGACGGGTGCACCAAGGCACTCACATGACCCATGGAAGGTGTCTCCACGGCCTACTTCCACACGGAACCGGCACACCACAAGCAGCAAATACACAACTCCCTACCTTTAGATACCATCCATTAATACCACATCATAAGAGAAAGAGCAGAGACAGAACCAAAACACTCACTTCCCCGACACACACAGCCTCTTGCCGTCTCGGTCAGCGGCCAGCACCGCCGACCTCGACCGGAGACAAGACAGATTAAACCACCGATGAAAGGGTCGGAGGCTAACCTCCACACCCTTCATTAAACACAAGTCACAAAAACATAACACTAGAAAAAGCCCAACACTCCCCGAGAGATGTCTCGGGCTTCAAGGGCCAAAACTAAGGGGGTAAGTTACCCCAATGAAAGGTGTAGTTGTTCTTGGTCCCGGTAACAATCCGTTGCCCAAATCCTCCACCGATACCTAAAGGCTCGGTCCGTTAAATTGCGAGCGTCCACTCTCGCCCTGTCTCGGAGCTCACACTTGACTTGAAGGATAACCGTTGTCGGAGAGAAGCCCAAGTTATCCGTCCAGGAATGCAGAACCCTGTCCCTCTCTCTCCACATCTTATAACAGACCTCGGTGATAATCCTCCTCCAGACCTCCCTGCCCATCGCCGGGTCAGGATGTAGATAAAACACATTAGCCGGGTGAAACTGGAGGGCGTCAAGCCTTTTGTGCCAAGCCTAAGTCCATATCCCCTGCCAAAATTGGTGCGCCATGGGGCAGGCCCAAAGGAGATGGAACCTGTCCTCAATGCCCGCACACGAAAGGCACCTATCGGAAGAGATGCCACCTTACCGAAACTGCCTACTCCTGGTAGGAAGGACATTGTGGGCCAACCGCCACCTAATGTCCCTCTTCTTGCAGTCCACACCCGTCGAGTGAATGCTCATCCAAGTCTTTCTGATACAGAAGTACCTCGGAACGTGGAAATCTTTGACGACGTGTTCCCTAGGCCTAGGGAGAAGGTCAATGTACATTTTCTGCGTCTTCTTCCCGGCGCGGTCGGCTTTCGCAAAGTCCTGTATGCGACCTCCAAGCTGGTAAGACATATGCATCCTCTCGCGCCGGGTGCCAACAAATCTGTGGCCGGGAACGTATTTGGACGAGTCCCACCCCGTTAAACAGAAGACCAAAGGTCCACACTGGTGTTCGGCGACCAGGGCTCCCTTCACACTGTTAAACTGGAGCGCACTGAGCCATGTTGGAAGGTGTTTGACTTCCGAATCCCCTCCGATCTAGGACAGTATAGGACCGCCCGAGCCACCTCCTCGCTCTTCGCCCCGGCCCAAATGAAGCCAAAGACCGCTCTCTCCATCTGCTTCATGAGACTTTCGGGTGGGGATTCAATTTCCCCGGCAGCAGTGCATTTCGAAACCAGAAGCGCATTAGCTAACTTGGCCCGATTCACTCTCGAAATGCCCACCTCCTGCCACCGTTCTTGCTCCTTCTTCATCTCCGCCAGAATTATAACCCAGGTGCTCACGTGAACCCCTTCCTTAGAAAACTGGATACCGAGTATCCGAACGGGCCCATCGGTCACAGGGAGACCTGTAACCGCTGGCCTCTCCCATTTGCCCCAGAGCATAATACTCGACTTCTCCTCATTGAGACGGGCACCGGACGCAATACAGTACTCAGCGAAAGCATCTCGCATCCCGTTCAAGCTCCTTTCCGAGTCGACGAACAAGGAGACATCATCTGCGTACGCAAGGTACTTCAACGACTCCCCCTCCCCGGGACCGGAAACCCCTAACACTATCCTTCTTGGCAAATCTTCTCAAAACGGTCTCCAAGACCAAAACAAACAAAAGGGGAGAGAGAGGACATCCCTGACTTACTCCTCTTTGAACCTCAAAGAGGTGGGAGAGACGACCGGCAATAATGACTCTCCCGGAGAGGTCTCTGTACAACGCCCCAATCGCACTTCGGACAAATACTCCGAAGCCGTGGGCTTCTAACAATCTTCCGACAAACTCGTGCGATACCCTATCGAAAGCCTTGCTCTGGGTTGCCAAGAAGAGCCCCATCTTAATGCCCTTCTCGCCCATGTAAGTGATAGCGTCTCGAATGCACCTAGTATTCCATTGCATCCGGTGCCCGGCGATACCACACGTCTTGTTAGTACCAATGAGACGAAAGGCCACCTTAGCAAGCTTGCTATTGATGACCCTCGCAAGGATCTTATAGCCCACTGTGGAGAGAGACACGGGGCTCCAACCACTTAACTCCCTCGACGGGGCGTCCGGAGTCCTGCACAGCAAAGTGACCATGCTCCTACGCATGGTCCCCGGCATACGACCCACCTGCACAATCTCGATGTACACCCTGGTAAGCCAGGGCGCTAACACATTAACAAACGTCTTGTAAAACTCCGACGGGAGACCATCACAACCCGGAGACTTACCTGGCAAAAGGGCCTGAATCGCCACCCTCACCTCAGACACCGAGAACTCCTCTTCGAAACTATCCAAGTCCTCGTCTGTGATCCTCTGCTTACCCTCCAACCAAAAATCCATGACGGCAGGATCAATTTTCTTCGCTGGAAAACAGATCGCCGTAATACCTAGCAGCTTCCTGCAGGATCTGCTTATTGTCCCTCACCTCGGTACCATCAATATCAAGAACTTCCAGGTTCTCCCTCTTCCGCTCCAACTCGAGGTTCCGGTAAATGTGATTAATATCCCGCTCCTGCTCAAAACTCCTAATTGCACCTTGAAGTTGAACTTCAGAGCCGATGCCTCTATAAAAATCGGAAATCTATTGCCTGATCTGGGTAATGGTCCCAAGGTTACACCCGTCTTTATTACTATTGAGAGCCGCGTTCAGGAAGTTCATCAGAAAAATCTGAGTCCCCCGCTTAGCTCTCGCCAACTCCTTACCCCGAGCAAGCAAGGTGCTCCGGACCTCGTCCTTCGCCCTCTCCCAACCGCCGATCTCCTCATCGGTGGCCGTTTTTGCACCGGCCTCCAAGATCGAACGGAACCGCGTCAGCGCTTCAACGTTATCTAACATTGACACATTTCGGTGCCACGGTGTCGCTTTCCTCTCCCTCGACGCCGGCACACAGAAGTCCATCACGAAAACGCGCTGTGATAAGAGACAAACAACGGCTGTGAGTTAAGGTTAAAAATCTCGGCTCCCAGAATCCAGTCCATCTTTGAGATCAACAGCATGTCGATCCTAGAAGCCAAATGATTCATGTGCCAGGTGAACCCCGCCTCCTGCGGGAACAGCTGCCTCCACACGTCCTGAAGTTGCTGGTTCTTAATCAGATCCGTAAGACCCCTTCTGTACGGCTCTGACCACCTGCACCTGTGAGTACTCAACCGATCAATATGGTTATCCACAACCGAGTTGAAATCCCCACCGAAGACTAGAAAATCTTCGCTTCCCCTAAGGAAGAACGGCAGCTGGTCATAAAAACAGCTCCGGAGAGGACCCTCCACCGGAACATAAACACACACCATCTTAATGGACATCAATCCGCTATTAACCGAAATAGCCACTACGCGACCCTCCCCATCAGTCTGCATCTGCGTGATGCTACCCTCGTACTGCGGCTTGTAGACAATGGCCACACCGGTGAAACCATTCGCTCCAAGAGAATACCTACAATTCAACCCGGTGTTTCTACGCAAAGCAAAAACCTGCTCGGGCTTCTTATGGTGAGTTTCCTGCAAAAGCAAAAAATCAACACTGGACTCCCTGAAGTAGCCCGCGAGCCACTTCTGCTTTTCGACGGTGCGGAGACCGTAAACGTTCAACGTGCCAATACGCAGATCGGTGCCTTGGTAATTATGTGCCATACTTACCTTTATCTGAAAAAAGGAAGTAGTATGTTAACAAAAAACACCATATAAACAAACACCCATGTTCAAAAACCGAGGGAGAGGAACCCAACCAAAAAAGCCACTCACCTTCAAGATCTCGATCTATTGCGTCCCTCTGTCTCCTTCGTATCCGCACTGTTTCTCCGTCGTCGGCTTTTATGCCCCGTAACCGTGGAAACGACGTGCTCCATTCCGTCGAATCCCGACTTCGCCAATTTGGCAAGTTCCTTCGCCGCATCAACGTTGGCCTCGGTCAGCCGTCTTCCCTGACGCATGAACTTAGCAAATATTGGTTCAACCCCAATCGTTCGGAATCTATTTCACGATTAGCGTTTCTTCAAATTTAAAGATTGTTTTACTGAGAATAATGTGCAAAGTCCTTTCACGAATATTTTAAACTCAAATTTCATGCTTCTGTATTGAAAGTTCAGAAAATGTCGCTGGAAAATAATATGTCTATGACATTCGCCCAACATCTAATTTTTAAATCATGTGTATTAATGAAACGAGAAGTGGAGACGGGATTACTTATCGCAATGCAGTTTGTTACGATGGTACGGAAATACGAAAATCAACTGGTATGGTATTGATCGGCTCAATGGAACTATAAAGATATTATCATATCTTAATTACGGAACAATATACTCCGAAGACCAAAATCATTAAGACACCTGCCCAATATGATATTGGTCCTCCATGTACCGCTTAATCAGCTATTGTCCCTCAAGCATGGACGCTTTGATATGTCTAAAAGTGTCGTGTGTTATCTGGTAAGAACACCTCTTAGCAGATCTTTTAAATCCTGTGAATTACGTGGTTCAGTCGTTCAGGTAATATTTTCTGTTACAACCAAAACCATAGATGCTTGATTATATTGATGTTTCGATAATTTGAAGGCCAGGTTAATATTGGAAGTATTTCTCATGTTACACGAAATATACTCGATATATCCGGCCAGCATAGCATGTCCCATTTATCTACAGCAAGAGTCCACTATTAGGGGGAAATACCGTTGCCATAAAAGGATATGCTTCATAAATACGGTTTGTCAACCTTCGATTACACCACCCTTACTGTGACTGGGGCATTCTACTTGCGGTATTTCTCTATGTTTCAATAATACATGCCTAAGTATATGTAGCTCGTTAAATGACTGTTTTTACAGAACAGTTTTAGTAACAGGACGAACAGTGTACTTTCTATTTCCTGCGATACAGCTAGAGCTATATGTGAAGGAAATATGATACACACCTTTTGCAAGGAAATATTTTTTGTTTGACAAAGCATGTTGTAAACACTTCGGTCCTTATTTCCGAAGAAGCCCATTGTACTTTTTTTGCGGATTGTAATTTTTGTGAGGATTTCATGAAATAACTTCGTCAAAAATATGTATAATATACGCTTCCTTGAATACCCTACAATGTACAGAAAAGTTGCTCAAACTTATTTCATGTTGTGTACAACGGACATTCGATTCATAAATAAATATATATTTAATTTTTTAAATACGAATGCTTTGAATTCTGCATCGAGTTGCAGCTTTAAAATATATGTTTTGAGGCTTGGAAATTTTGAAATGCACTGTACAGAACGTCGGGTGCATCCGACGAGGAACAGAAGCTTTAAACATTATAAATAGTTTTGCCTAATTAGAGGCGAATTCATGTGACTTTAGACGACTAAGACGAAATTTCAAATTTAAATCTGGTTATTGATACAGTTTATTTTTACTAATATAATACTGAGAATTTCGGCAACATTCAGTTTAACAGATAAAATTAATAATACCAATTAACGCAAAAATAATTGAAACACAAACCCATGGTAAATATTGCTTCCGTAATGTATTGGTAATGCGTTTCTACAAATAATTTTGGAGCATTTACTCGTAACAAAGCATGGTCTCTGAATTTAAAAAAAATGGAAGAAGTACAATACAGTTAAATAGTCCTTCATTGCTGTTGCTGAGATCAATCATATGTGTAACAAAAGGACACTGGGAACAGAGCAGACGCAAAATTATAGCTTACATGATTCTCCGTTTAAAGCACATAAATAATTTTCCAGTTCATCTGACAGACGGTGCACATTGCCTTTACTGACCTCTAGGAATCTACGTCGGACAGGTGAAATGCTGTTGCTACCTTTGAAAGGAACAAGTAAGTCCTACGACATTCAAAATAATATTATTGAACTACATTCTACTGTGTTACTATGGTGGCATTTCAGTTGGAAATTTCACCCATAAAATACTTACATATCAAGCTCAGAAATACCACAAGTTATTTTCTTCCACTGCAGAAATATTTTTGGAATAACACTTAAATTACTTGGGTGGGTTTGTATTATTATGCTTGTAGGTTTAATAATGTGCAAACACATGATTTATGCAGCAGATAAACAGAAATATCGGGGACGTTTATATAAACAGAATTCATTAATAACGCTTACGTGTCCAGTATTTTTAAATTCACTAGTCTATGATCTCTGCGTTTTTGACCTCTCAAGGCAAAAGAGTTACCTGTATGTGATAATCAAGCTAATTACCGTATTCGGACGAACATAACGAATTATACCTCCACAGTTTTGTTATTTCATTTGCATGAAAACGCAGAAATGTAGACCCAGTTTTGCAAAACACAAATAGTTCTACATTTCGTTCTTCAGTGTGATATTTAACAGATAGCTTCGATTTCCTGGTTCCATTTCTTATCCGGCGATCTTGATCATAGATCTTAGTGTGCCATTCGAATATCATTCAAGTATTTTCTTTAATTTTATTTTACGAGATAATGGTAAATACTTGTGGAAGATTTTTAAGAAGCGGGGTGTGGTTAATCCTTAGTTTCGCATTTAATTCTTCCGTTTCTCTCCTTTTATAGTTTTTATTCATTTTCTAAAAGAGAATGATTCTCGTTTTTCTCTTCCACATTTTCGGAAGATTTTCCTCCATTAAGTGAACGATGTTTCTCTGCAAAGGCACATTGAAATATCAGCAGGGCAGAAAAAAAACTACCAATAATGCTGGAAAACAACTCCTCCTCAATTGTCTAAAATTATTACACATATTTGTTACACACATGCAATTAGAACTGCAGTAGATTTTCATATGGTCCTCTGAAAAAACAACCTTACAGGAAATCGTATTATCAATTTAAAAAAAAAAAAATACGGTGGTGGAATCTCATTGGCGTTTATAACCAAGTGGTTAATACTATCGATCCAACGGAAATAAGTAATGTTACAAGAAAAAATACGCTGCTTTCGACTTCAACATGAATTGAGAGGTCGTTGCTAAAATATTTCCAGAGGGTGTGTTATGAGAATTCCATGCGTGGTTATAATCAGGTGGTTAATAATATTGATTCCATGGTAATAAGTAATGTTACATGGTAAGTACGATACCTTCGACCTGGTGAGAGTTCTTCAACAGGAGTCCATTGGGCAAGGCGAAAATTAGATCGAATCTCGGTGAGGAATGGATGTCGTGTTTATCTCACGGCACTGGCTCTCTCTCTCTCTCTCTCTTCCCTGGAACCAGTGGAACTATATTAGTGACGGGCGACTGCTTATAGACCTCTGAGGTGTTCAATGTGGTCTTTAAACCGCCAATAAAAAAGGAATATCAACAGAATATAAATATCTGCAGTTCCCATACCATTTCCTAGCGGATAAATAAATAGTGCAGCACACCATATCTGTTCACACAATTAAGTCAACCATGTAGCTATTATCGACGAGCAATGCAGAAAAATGAAGTTTTGCACATTCCTTTTCAGAATAGAATAATTCATAATTTCCCGTATGATACGTTGCTATATCATTTGAATAAAGTTCCATATTCCTTAAAGACATGTGTAGCGTTCCGTAGCACACGTATGGTATTTACCACAACTTCTCTGTCGTTCTCCTAAGTTTCGATCACACATTTTTCTGGTAAGTTTTGTACATAAGAGTTCCATTTTACGCTTTCAAAATACTTATAATTCTGCAGTCCCAAGAATTTTGAAGTGGTCACATTATTTAGTTTTTTATTTGTAAAATAATTATTATTACCAATGTTCATTTTGTTTTTACCTTGGTGACCCAAGACAACCTTTTTAGTTTTGCCTTTAGTTAGGCTTGTTTGATTTAGGAAATGACTAACTATGTTCAATCATGACCCCCGTTGGTGACAGGGTTTTTTACGAGTAAATTTAACTGGCAAGAGAGGTAAAAGCTCGAAGCAGCGGAGAGTCGACGTGTCAGCAAATCAATTCTTCCTACGATGATTATGTTAAAACGACAGATCTAGAAGGAAACGCTAAGTAGAATGTTCTCAGATGTTTATAGTTTCAAATTGAAATAATGCAATATTTAGAGAGATTTGTGCTTCCCTATTTCATGAAATAATAATTGTTTGAGACAAATTCAATTTTGACACATAAAAATGAAAAATTCATTTTCTGTTGGACACATCCCTATTGCCGTACTTGATATTTCACTGGAAAATATATCTGTAAAAATTAAGCACAGGTATAATTATGAAGACGACGTAATTTCATTCAAGAGATAACAAAGTAAAAAAAAGAAATTATTTAGGTTTATTTTCATTACCATTTTAATGGTATATCTGTGAGCTATAAAAATATACAATAATAAATTATAAATTTTTCTCCGTATAGCTTCTATTGGAAAGCTGTATGGAGAACATGGTTTATATTGGCTTTCCTCGTCGTCAAACGTCTAAGAATGTGCTGGATAGCATCAGACGATATGGCGGGAAATAAACCTTTATTATTATTTTACAGTAATATTATTTGAAATGCCTTTAAACATAACATCAATTCATCACCCTTCCTCCTTCAAACATCACATCAAATAATAGTGCGCTGCACTGGTAAAATATCATCGACGCGTGTGATGGTATCTTCATCTGCAGCCCATCCGAAGGCTGACGTCGACTCCGTCGTTTGACTAGCTGCATGACGCGATTCTCCGCATGCGGTTTGACAGTGGCAAAACACCAGAGGTGCCACACATTTAAGAATTATTTTCTCAACGCGCACGCGAAAGCCCAATGTTTTTTTTTCTTCATTTGTTAAATTAAACTTTTCCTAAGTAAAAAAGGTAATTGCGACTTTCTAAGTGATGTACTAAATTGCTTTATTTTCGTCTTGAAAAAAGGCATTCTCGTTGCACGTAACGCAAAAACTGAAGAATATTGAAATGTGTACATTGCGCCATACAAATCCTTGGGGTCAATTACAACGGATTTGTGATTTTGCAGCTTCTTTTATTCCAAACAACGGAGGTATTTGCGTTTTGACGCGACTAAGGCCCGCCATACACTAAACTTCGAAAAACAATATCTTCTAATCTATGGAAAATAAAAAAAAAATGAAACTTTCAGGATTTTCAAGAATTGGGGCAATTTATTCATGAAAAAAATGAGTAGTTCAGGATTTTCAGGATTGGGGTAACTTATTCACCAAAAAAAAAATAACAAGTTCAGGATTTTCAAGAATTGGGAGTAATGTATTCACGAAAAAAAAGGAAATAGTGTGGTGGACAGCATCTGCCGATTTGGCGTAGAAAAACACAGTAAAAATAGTAATTAAAGTGCTAGTAAAATTTGCCTATCAAAAGGCTTTTGGATAACTGTTTTATTGGAAGATGTACTTTTGGAGTTAACTTTAAATTAAAAAAATAACATAAATCAATATTCCAATAATTCGCTGAAAACTAATTCTTTGAAAAATATCAATCTGTGATCTTGTACCGGCAATAGAAACCTTGATGCCTAAAATCCCATTAAAAAACAGAGAAAAACTACATTAGTGTTTCACCAAAATCAAGCAAGCTAAACATTTGCGTCTTTTTAGAGAGTATTAACCACGAATACCAAAGAATACTTTTAAACTTAAAAAGGCCCGAACCGTGACTTACACAACACCGGATAAATCTATTAAGCTTGCAATTATAGACACCGAAGAATATAAAGCGAAAATTAAAAGCTACACTCAAGATTCTAAAGCAATACTGCAAACATCAGACCCGTTGAGCAAATAGATTGCCAATGTAAAAAATATTGCTAAGATCACCGCGTTGTTACTTTTACTTGAAAAAAGCAAAATTACCTCCGGAACCAAAGATCATCGTATTTTTGAGAAACTGTAAAACCGTAATTCAGGCAATCCGATTCGGACAATAATATCAAGTAGTTTGGTCCCTTCCGTCCACCTAGAAAAAGAACTAGCTGTTTTTCTTTCTGCATTTTTATCAGTCTCCAATACAGTTTTAAAATACTCTGAAGATTTCTTCGCCAGAATAAAGAACTTAAAAATGGCAACTAACCAATCAGTTACTAGTCTGGATATACTCCCGTTATTTCCAGCTATTCCAGTAAATCGAGCTACTGACTTAAGTAAACAAGCCTTATGAGATTCAGCTCTGTTAGCACAAAGTACGCTATAAGAAATTCTTAATGTAACAAACATGATCACGACTTATAGCTACTTTACTTTTCAAAAACAAGTATATATATACTCACCACCCTCTGCAGTGCTAGCAGTAGCTATCCTGCGGCCTTTGATAATATTACCCTGACATCAGGCTCACCCACCCCTCAAATTTGGTAGAGATAAGTAGATGACATTTTTTTCTTATGGAATTTATACGCAGATGAACTCATTAAGTTTTTTCAGTACATAAAATTAGTACATCCTGATATCAAGCTTACCATTGACAGGGAGAAAGAAGGCATGCTACCTTTCCTTGATGTTCTTGTTAAAAAGTTGCAATCTGAAGCATTCCATACCAAGTGTGCTATAAACGTTCATATATACCAGAAATCATCCCACCTTCTTCTGCAAGCCCAGCTATACATAAATTAGCCTTATTTCGACGTAAAGCATGAAGAGCCATGGTACTGAGCTCTGATCAACAGACGCAATATCTTGAAATTGGATCTTTAGAATCTTTGGCGTCTGCAGCAGGATTTAATAATTGTATAATTGAGCGCATTATCAAAGGAGCAGGTATTCCATTTAATAAGAGAAGTGCTCATACAAATATCTGTAAACTCAAATACATAGATGCATGCTTTACGTCCCAGGCTTCACATTTTCCCAATAAAATACCTTGATGAAAAATGATTAGGCATAGGAATAAAAGCACCTAAATCGATTTCGGACTGGCTAACAAAACGTAAGCAATATGGCACGAACCTAAGAGATGCAGGAATTTATGCTATCCCCTTGCAATGCCCAGATGGCTCCAGGAAAAGGTTCATACTGATAACTAATTGGTCCCTCAAATGAATACTGCCAGAACATAAACGTGATGTCAAACTAGGAAAGCTTACCACAGCTCCAGCAAGAGAAGTCAGGAAAAATGCATCTGAATCTGACTGAAAATAAATTTGAAAAATAGCTCCTCCCAGGGCCACAGCAGTACCCGAATCAGTAGAAATAATAACCAGCACGAGCACGGATGCCTGCAATGAAGAAACAAGCTGAGCTCCCTTATATCTCGGGAATGCTACTAAAAAAAACGTCATCACACATGTTAGCTCACATGAAACATATCTGCCAGTTCTACATGAAACATATTTGCCATGCTTAATGACTTCACGTGACACGGCATAAGCGTCAATCAACCTTGATTATATGTTAAGTTTAAGTCTGATTAACTCAGAATTTCTTCACTTTATGTTATTTGCGTGGTTTATCTTAGTTTTGGCTGATGAGGCCGCCCGTGAATGGTGAAAGCTTGCTGTCTGTTGCCTTTATTATTCTACACCATTAAAACATATTTAGAATTCAAGTTAGGGTCATTTTGGTGTAATCTACCCGTTTCCTTAATTGCTTTACAGATGTAAAAAGCTATCGTTGTGTTTCCATTGCAATTTTATTCTACAGTTTTCAATTGCAATTCACCTTTTGAGAGCAGTCCAGTCACATTATTGTGACCACCTCCTACTTTGACGTCAACAGCGCGTAGCCAATGAAAGAAGGCAGGTGTCATGAGCTGGCTTGTAGGGCATATAAAGCGTGCTTTGACATTCTGAATACACAACACTCGTTGCTCTCATGGATAAAACAAGCGATTTACGAGATTTGAAAAACGGGACGATTATCGGCTTTCGGACCAAGGGTGGCAGTATTTCTGAAACAGCGCAGTTTGTGAACAGTTCGCCTGCTGCTGTGGTTAAAGTGTATCGTGATTAAAGAAATGGCACCATTGCGAATAAGCGAAGCAGAGATTTTGGAGCATCACGTGCCATTGAAGTGAGAAGTGAAAGTAGGCTGCGAAGATGCGTGAGGGCTGATCGATACGCTACAATAGAGCAAATCGCTGGCTGAATGAACCAGAAGGTTACCAGAAATGTGTCTAAACGGGTAGTTTAGCGAATCCTGCTGAATATGGAGCTCCGATGCACACGGATGGTCACTGCACCTACGCTAACGGAGGTTTATCAACAGAAAAGGCTTATATTTGCTCGACAGTATGGGAATTGCACCTCCGCTAATTGGCAAAGGATTGCCTTCTCCGATGAGTCCTCTTTTCTATTTCATCGAACGGATAGACGTTGGCGTAGCAGGCGCGAAACATCAGAGAACAAACATTCTTGAACCATTGCTGGAAGAACGCAAGCTTGTGACTGCAGGATTATGGTCTGAGGAATGTTTTCGTAGCATTCTCTGGTGGGTCTACTAATACTTGTGGAAGGCACTATGGACAGAATTCGTTATGAATCCATCTTTGCAGACCACGTACACCAATGCATGCGGATTGTATTCCTTGTAGCGGATGGGATCTCCCAGCACGACAATGCGAGGAGTCACACAGCTTAAAATATCCGAGAGTGGTTGGAACAGCACGATGAAGACTTCAAAGTACTTCACTGGCCCCTAATTACCCACACCTAAACCCAATTGAGCACCTGTGGGACCACCCAAATCGTGTTGTTCGCTCTATGAATACTCCTCCACCAATCCTCCAGCAGCTGTCAGATGCACTGCATTCAGCATGGCTTCACATACCAGAGAACACCTACCAGCGCCTTATTGAGTCCTTGCTAGCGCCCCGCCTCCAAGCTTCTGTCCGCGCTGCACACGGCGGTTAATCTGGATATTAGCTGGTGGTCACAATAATGTGACTCGACCGTGTATAACTAACAGCCAATATAAAACTCGTCGATATGGTTCTTTGTGTTTCCAGTTTAATTGTGACCATATTTAGATTAGTGTAGGAGTACATATAGTCTTGTGTAGACAGGCTTGAGTATACGCATCTGAATTATGTATCCTCTGCTCATGAACATACCCACCCTGCCTTCGCCGGGATTATTTAAGAGTTGGAAAAAAGTCGGTATACTTCACTCATGATATACTTCAAAAATGAACTGCGTGGTCCTTTCCCTCATTACCGCCTAATAAATTCTACAATACAGTCCACCACACTTCAATATTCATTGTAGCACATAGCACTAAACCCTCTATGTCTAAATTAGTTGAAATAAGGTAATAGCTATTTTAGCTGGCAGCCAACAAATATAGTAGATTCTCCGGCAATTGATATTTTCAGTGCATGGGTGATTCATAGAAATGATTAAATGATAAGGTAAAAACGCTGTGTTTTGCACGATTAAAACGAAGTCTCAAGATGACAGATGTACTTCGTGAAATTACATTTAATGAACTATATACAAGGTTAAAAGACACTCATAAGATCTTTCAGACCGCATAAAAAGTTGTCAAGGCATATAAATAAGGTAGTATTTGCCACGTAATTCAAATTACAGAAGCAAATAAAAAGTCAAGAAATTTACATACCGCAGGCCTGCACCAAACACAGGTAGGAGGTGACACACACTGTGGCAGACTTCAGGGTGGAGTGTAATTACTTTACCTTTTACAGGTAGAATGGCTTTCCACGCCTGGGACACTTGAGTAGATTAATCCCCGTTGCAACACATATTAAAAAATCTGTGGATGTACAGGCTCTCTGTAAAGCGGCTTTGAGTCTTACTGGCTGGAGTTGTCAAAATACTGGCTTCTTCCAGCGTGGGTTGTAAGTTCCCGAAGTGACGAGGCGAGATAAAGCAGTAGATAAAGCATGCATTTTAATGTTCTGGAAATTATAATTGATTTGCTGACACGTTGACTTTCCGCTGCTTCCAGCTTTTACCTCTCTTGCCAGTTAAAATTTACTCGTAAAAACTTTGCAACCAATGGGAGTCATGATTGAACATAGGTAGTCATTTTCTATATCATACAAGCCTAACTTAATGCTAAACAAAAAAGAAAATCCGGGATCACAAAGTGAAAACAAAATAAACAAAATTGAAAATAAAATTTATTTTACAAATAAAAATCTGAAAATATTGTGACCACTTGAAAATTGTTGGGACTGCAGAATTATAAGTATTTTGAAACCGTAAATCAGAACTCTTATGTACAAAACTTACCAGAAAAATGTGTGATCAAAACTTAGGAGAACGACAGAGAAGTTGTAGTAAATAACATACGTGTGTTAAGGAACGCTACACATGTCTATAAATGAATATGAAACAGAAGATTTCTATAGTATGTAAACATTTCAGATCGACCCAGGAATGATCGCACGATGATATCTACCAGGAATCAAAGTCGCTACCTTCAAGTAAGTGCTCCAAGAACGCTGATTACTAAAGCCTGAAAGTTAAGGCAAAATGCCTTAAAATGTTTTTTTTTTGTCTTTTCGGCTCATATTTGAAGAAAATTCTTTTTTATGTTTTTAATGCATTTTTTTGCCTATACTCAACAAATGCACTATTAAAAAATGATTTCTTCTTAAGAATGCGATAAAATCAAAGTTTTGATAACAATCTAGCATGCAGTACGTAGTGTTTCCGGGTAAACACGTAATTTTTTTAAGTTATTCATTTCTTTTAAAAACATTTTTTTAGGGTATAGGTGTACAAACCATGAGGTAGGTGGCATTTTCTCTAAAACGAAATCACCGTCGGCAGACATCTGAAAGTAAACACGAGTACAATCGGTACATTCAAAACGAGGTGCTCCAATTTAAGCAGCGGTGGCAAACGCATGCGCTGGCTCTGCGATGGTTGGCATCTCATTTTATGTTTTGCTCTCCCTAGAATCCTAGATGATAGTTTCTGTGCATGGCGGAAGTAGCCGAATCCAGTCAGATAACATTGTAACCAATCAAGCTAGAGTGAAAGCCAAGAATGCACGTACGCACATAAGACCTTGAACGTAAGTGCAAAACAAGGGAGGAAGATTCTGTTAGTTCGCTACCCCTAATAGATCTCGCCTTGCGCCCAAGTGAAACAATAATACCGAAAACTGCTTCTTCAACCAGTGCTAAATTAAGTCGACATGTTCAAGAGTATGGAAGTGATATCTTACTCACTGATGGAATGGTGTTGTTTTGTAAAATATGCAATACGAAACTGAATTACGAAAAGAGATGCTTCATTTCACAACATTTGGCAACAGCTGAACATAAAGCTGCTGTTATTCGGAAGATTGGTGAAAAAAGACATGCTTGATTTCGTCATTCGCTTCTACTTCGAGCAAGCAGTCACAGTTTGCAAGTGGTTTGTGCCATGCTTTTATAGATGCTGGAATACCTTTGTGGAAGCTGGAAAATAATTCATTGAAAATTTTTTGGAGAAATATACAAAGGAAAATATTCCGTGCGAAGCAACTTTGCGGAAAACATACTTAGATTCCTGCTACGTCGGTATAATGAAAGCAATACGAGATGTCGGGGATAAAAATATCTGGATCAGTAACGATGAGACAACAGACGCCACGGGAAGGTATGTGGCAAATGTTGTTATTGGTACAATGGAACCTGCTCAGCCCTCAACTATCTACTTACTTACATCAGAACAATTTCCAAAAACAAATAGATTTCTCAGATTTTTGCCTCTTCGTTAGCTCTTTCTAGGCATGGTGGAATAAATATGAAAATGAACTATTGTTTTAAACAGACGCAGCTCTTTATATGAAAAAGGCTCACCACAGCCTGAAAGTTCTCTTTCCAAAAATG
Source organism: Macrothele yani (assembly GCA_039090855.1). Taxonomy (NCBI): domain Eukaryota; kingdom Metazoa; phylum Arthropoda; class Arachnida; order Araneae; family Macrothelidae; genus Macrothele; species Macrothele yani. Next base: position 2,983,452 of record CM077016.1, read on the forward strand.
CTTCATTTAACTTGTTTGGTTCATGCTCTCCACAGAGTAGCGGAGGAAGTACGTGGGTTATTTCCGGATATTGATGCGTTAGTGAGTAACGTGAAGAAAATGTTCCTTAAAGTTCCTCATCGAGTTCACTTATTCAAAGAGGTGGAACTATATCTTGCTTTACCGCCTAAACCGATTTTGACAAGATGGGGAACATGGATATCAGCCGCTGTATATTACGCAAATAATTTGAACAAGATTGGTGAAATTCTTAACAGTTTTCAAGAGGATGAATCCTGCGCAATACGCAATGATCAACAGATACTAGCTAAAGATTCCATTCGTAACGATTTAACTTTTACTGAAGCACACTTTTCACAGTTGCCCGATATGATTACTTTGCTGGAAAAAAGGAACGAAACGTTAGTGAATGCCTTGAAAATATTAAATGATGTAGTTAGTGCAATTAAATGTGTTCCCGGAAGAAAGGGTCAAGTCGTGAGTGAAAAATGTCAACGATTTCTTTCAGCAAAAAATGACTTGGAGAAAATCAAAGTCATCGTTGAAATAATCGAAGGGGAAAGTTCAACTTCTATTGAAATAGGTCCAACAACTGCCTCATGTTTCAAATACGCTCCCATTACCTCCGTTGAAGTTGAAAAATCATTTTTGTTTCTAAAACATATCCTAAGTGACAGAAGGCAGAGTTTCACGTTCGAACATTTAAAAAAACACCTAGTACTTATGTGTAACCGCAAAAATAAGTAAGTGATAATCTGATAAAGGATTTTGCCAATTCAGCTTAACACCTGTGTATGATTCAGAATTTGTCGACCACTTCTATAAATGCCTATTTTTGGTGCCTATTTTGACGCTTTATTTCGCTTATTTGCCTGCCTATTTTTAGTATTTCTACTGCCTCAACTTCCGGGCTTTACTTATTACCATCAGTAACCAACTCAGGTAATCACTTCTAGCTGCTTCCGGTGTCCCAGTATGAACTCATATTATTGACCATGTTACGGCTTATTACCACCAGTAACCAACTCAGGTAATCACTTCGAGCTGCATCCGGTGTCCCACTATGTACTCATATTATTTACCACATTACTGCTTATTACCACCATTAAACAACTCAGGTAATCACTTCGAGCTGCATCCAGTGTCCCAGTATGTAATCATATTATTAACCATATTACGGCTTATTACCACCAATAACCAACTCAGTTAATCACTTAGAGCTATTTCCGGTGTCGCAGTGTGTACTAAATCGCATTGATACCGTCATTTCGAGAACGGACTCATAGGAACGACGCCGCTAAGAATCGTAGCTTTGACATCATCTCTCACTGTCCTCAAAGATGTACCTGGGTCCAGCAGTACATGTTATGGAAAAGAGAGAGGCGCCATATACTTTTCAGAGAAAAATTCTCTTTCGCTCTTTATCATGATACTCGACGAAGACACGTGTGGAGGGAAACCGGCACACGAGATCAATCAGTGCAGTTCGTTCACCCTTACCATAGGCAGCCATATCTTTTCTGGACATGAGTGTGTTTCAGTGGCAGCACTTCCCTGTATGTTAGTCAAGGTTACATGAATGCTTTAGTGTACCGAAACAAGACCAATGTGTCACAGTTTCAAGCTGCCATCGGGCATGCAATTTGCTTCGCGATGAAGTTGCAAGCAGTCACCGTGCGTGGAGCTTGCTTCAGGAGCTGAAGACTCATGAGATTTAACCGTTACAGCTGTCTCCTAGGTCTCCTGGCTTGAATCCTATTGAGAAAATGTGTGAGGCTGTAATGCGACATCTGTTTAACCACGTTTCATACGCCAGTATACTGGCAGACTTCCGTAGAGTTCCGCCGTCGAATTACATTCATCAATAATAGAGATGCAAGTGTTCCTCGTATGTGTCAAGACATTCTTTGACATCGATGCGGTGTTACCAGGTACTGAAATCCAGAGGTATGTGCATTCTCCGAATTTACGATATTGTCTAACTTTCAGTTTCACTTTGCCATGCGTGAAAATTACACAGTTCATCGTTTTTTAAACTCACTGTTTGCCGTTTGTTTTACCTATTCTCACTGATAATACGTCATTGCGCCCTTCTGGAGTCAGATAAAACCATCTTTCATTTCATGCGATATCTCTAAATTTTTGTGACCAATGTATTTGTCTTCCCATGAGTGTAAAGTTATTTGTTTTAATTTTAGTTTTTACTTTTTACAAGGGTCTCTGCACAACGACTATAAAAGACCCAAAGCAATTTAGACGAAATTTTTAGCCATGATGGGGATTTGTATAAAAAAACATTGATAGTGATATTTTTAAGTCTATTTTTACATGCGTTAGTTACTATGATTTAGAGACATAAACAGAGGAGTAGCTTTTTCAAATTTCTTCCATAACAAATTTGGAGTTTTAAAATTCCTTTCAGCAGATTCATGATTCTCCTTTCCCTTCGAAACGTATTTTAAACTGCCAACAGCGTAATTAATGCAAAATCGGCCGAAAAGGAATTACTTTTAATGCAAAGTTTTTCGACACAATTCTTCTCTGCATTTAAGAATAATATCTCACTAAATCTTGCAGAATGTTGTTTATTACAACAGCGTCTTGCATTAGGAAAATATCTTCAACTTTATTACAAAATGTTGCTTTATTCTTAGTAATTCCGAGATACTTTTGTTTACATTCGACATGCAATCAATTCTTTCAGATCGTAATAGTCCTTGACTCCACGGTAGCTACTGCGAAACATGGAGGATGATCCCTGATGGAGTAAAGTACCATATCATGAATTCTTTGGGCGATTGTTTATTCTGCAGGATCACGTCAAATCCGAAAAGTATATATCCATTCTAGGGGTTAACCTGCACAAAATGTTGCAGACATTGTTGCTGACTGATCGTGTTTTGTGTATATCAAATATGCACCGGTGAATAGTTCGGAACACATGAAGTTTTGGTTTGCAGAGAAGGAGCATTAATTACTGTAACTACCAAGTTCACCTCAAAACCCAGATCTCAATATGTTTGAAAAAATGTGAGAATAACTTTACGGAAAGCTCAGATTATATTTGCCATCTCCAACATCGTTGGTACAGTTGGGACATACTATGGAAGACGATGTTTTTCTTTATAATAATATCTATTTCTAACCTCATTATGTAAAACGGTTTAGTTTGGGTATATTATTTGCAAAATAAGTTATATACAAAATTGTAAAAGAAGAACAGCTATAACTTCCTCTTGGATGTTTTGCCTTAAAGCTTTTGAATAGGCTTTCTACTTTGATACACTGTTCAGCGAGTTCAAGTCGGCCACGTATTTCTAGGTGGCACTGAATTTTGTGTTTGTAGTTTTAAAGCACCGCATTCATTTACACATCTTTACCAACGGTAATCTAAACAGCATTGAGTTAAGAAATGTGACGCTTCATAGTGACCAAAATATCTGGCTCCAGTTGTAAATGGCGAATCTCCCACTCGTCTTGACTTCCGACATCAAATCCAATTTCACAAGATTCAGCATTAAAATAAAATCTCTCAAACAATTATATTGTAGTGGAAAGCTCTTAACACTTAATGCGTCACACGAGAAAACTGTGAAATATTGGATTGATGCTGATAAAGTATCCTAAATTAAAGTGTCACTTACGCACTTCCATAAAGGTAGGAAGCACATAGCTGCTAAGTTAAAAGCAGTACCCCACTTCCAAGGCAAACTCTACGAACGTGAGAAGTTATGGATTACAAGGATATAAAAATCAGAATTTTGTATGGAAAAGAACGTAGCAATGGACGTGTACGCATCTTGCTATTTGGGGAAAGTGTGGAACACAAGAAAATAATCGAAATGAGAAAAAACGTGATAATTGGCAGAAGCAATGTAAGGCAAATGTGCAGGGTTCGGAAAAGTTTCGGAAGCAAACTGCTGATTTGTTGAACAATCCAGTGGGGGTCGTGGGCGTGCTTTGCCGTGAAACACGGGAATCACATACTTGTTGACGTTATTTCCTACCTGGTAAGGGGATTTACTGGCATCTGCTACATTTCAGCACAATAGTACGACTAAATGATGTTCTCACATGGTCGGAGAAAAGAATAGTATATTAAGCCAGAGGCATACCACCTACAAGGATCAGACATTTGCAGGGGTGAATGGATGGAATTCAGGTGATTCGATTATATATATACAACTACTGTGCTGTAAGTATATGATTGTAGCGGACGGACCAATTTTCAACTCAAGGTACGATTCAATGTCGGAATCATTCCAGTCTGTGACTTTTTTAAAGGGAAATTAACACCCAAAGAAGACGTGTCTTATTTGCTGTTGTGAATTCGTTTGTCACACAGACATCCAGCTTATTCCTGTTCTCCATGTCCGCAAAGCTCCTGACAATCGCCCAGTGATACACACGGACGATCACACTAATTTCACGGACACGTCCCATTGGGTAAACTTCCACGATGTTTTTCAGCATCTCATCGGTTACTGCTACTGTTACACGAATACGAGGCGCATTTGCACAAGACGCATCTCCATGTTGATAATTCGCGAACCTACAGCATATGGTGCGTTTATTCGCATGGGCTTGCCTAGTTGGTTATATTAATGATTTGGCCGCAACACCCGCGTAATGACTGCATACGAACTCATTCAAAAAAATTATGCAAGACTGACATGTCTCCATACTCTACTTTGACCGAAGCCAATGCTCTCGTAGTTGAATCTTGCCACGAAATGACACATGTGATATGATACGATTCGATAACTTAAATTCGGAAGTTCAGGACCAGTGTTTTCTAAACATGTTTACTTCGTGGAACCTTCAAAGATCGCGGAATCCCAGCTAGCTTAAATCTGCCAATCCTACAAGATGTTTAGCCATTTCTATAATACTTGGTTTATTTTATCAGATTATCTAAAAAGAACGATTAAAATTACAAACGAAATACTGAATTAGGATGGAAAATTATGTAAACAAGGAATCTAACACAAATTATATCATGAAGTATGTTCGTCACTTAGCTTTTTCCACAAATGATACACAAAGGAGTAGGACAATGTTCATCACACGAACAAGTGAAACTCATTGCTAAAAAGCTTTCAGAATAAAGGCAATTCCTCTAGGTTATATTACCTGCCGACTCTCAGTTCTCAGTACGTATACATGGTTTGGACATCGAATCGTTATTACTTACCTTACGTTTTTCACAGGCACCTTTACTGTTCTCTGCATTGACTTCTCCATCTTGTGACGTGCTAACAAGTTTTACGAGCTTCCGCATCTTCAAAGCGCTCATGTCTTAATTGTTAACGCCATGTTCATAAAAGTACTTCCAAAAGTAACAAACCTTAAGTATAATATCACTGATTATGGGCTGATAGGAGAAGTCTGGAAAGTTTGAGAAACTTTTGAACAGATGAGCATGGATTTTTCTCATGTCGGAATCTTTTATAAGCAACATAAACACTTACTCCAAAGTAATTACATATATCTGGTATTAAAATACTTCGCGGAACTCCTGTTAGTGCCTCGAGGAGCCACCTTGTTTGGGACAAACTGATTTAGACGCTTATTCGTATTCAGTTGCAAAACCTAGAAAATTAAATCTATAGGTTCGGGTGCAAATTCTGTTATAGAAACGTTTTTCTAAAGAGAAAATTTCACTTTTGGAGGGGTAGAAATAAGCTGCAAAGGAATTAAATAAACCTATTTCATCTCCACACGTTTCACAGCTAAGCAGAAAGCACAAACGAAAAAGAATACCTAAACATTTTGAGCAACAATTGTTCTTAGCGGAAAAATTGCAAAAGTTGGTGTAAGGAACACAGGAGTGAGAGAGGAGAAAATTTGTTTTTTTAATTATCAGCGATAGCGTTTGGAGACCGTCGAAGTACCCACTTTTAGCATAAACACTGTTACAAGCGTTTGACAGATGGCTCCCAATCAGTGTGCAACGTCACTGACCATCCAGGAGGCATGAAGCAGCTAGTGAATCATTGTACGTTCAGTCATAGTAGATATAACATCTTTGGTGAAGTACTTGCCATGGAATGTGGTGATTATGAAAATCGTATTGCTGTAATAGCTCTGCACAAAGTTGGAAAATGAGCTTCCGATATTTTCAACATGCCAAAGAAGCTAAAAATCAGCCGACTTTGTGTCTACCGGACCATAAAAAGGTTGCTTGAGACTGGGACTATCACTGACCACTGCAGAAAGGGCCTGCCGCATTCCGTGAGTATTGCTCGCCTGGTAAAAGCAGTGGGAGCCCGTAATCGACGATATCCTGTCAGAAAATAATCAGTGATGGCTTGTTAGCTGAATATTTTAAGAATGTTGATGTCACGCGTGCTGCCGACTGACCTAAGGGTAAGAGCTCACCGGAAGCGTAAAGGGCACCTCCTCACGACAGAACTAAAACAGCAGAGGATGCTAAAAGCAAAACGTTTACTGTGGTGTTGCGCAGACAATCGCCACGTACAGATCCTTTTCTCTGATGAAAACATTTTCACTATTGAAGAGGCTTTCAACCGCCAAAAGGGTGTATGCTACAATTTCACGAGAAGCTCAAAAGAAACCTCCAATGATCATGAAGGACATTCATCCTGCTTATGTCGCGGTTTGTTGAGGAGTCTCCTACGAGGGTAGCAGGGAGCTCCATTTATGTGAGAAATGAGTGAACACATCTTTTAAAGTCTTCCAACAAAGGGCTCTGGATCCAGTGGTCAAAAATATGAGACACACCCTCTTCCAAAACTGACAGTGGAGCTTTCAACGCTATTCCCACCTGCCTACAAGGATAAGTCAGCCCAGTATTGGCTTCAGGCGAATTTGCCAGATTTCATTTTTCCAGCAGATTGGCCTTCAAGTAGCCCAGACCTCAACCCATTGGACTGCAAGTTGTGGGTCACACTGGCGGGCATGTCCTGCAGAAAGAGACACCCAGTAATGACCGTCTCAAACGCTCTGTGGTGCAGGGAGTTACAGCTTTCCCTGTGGAGACCCTGCGTAAAGCTTTTGATGAGTGGCCACAGAGACTGAAGGACTGTGTGAAGGTGAAATTATGTCATTTAAAAAGTGATTTGTGATATGTATTCACACGCGTACACTTACGTCATATCACAGGTATATTGAAATATCTTCAAATTTCTTTTTTATTTCACGAATACTTTGTAACAGTATTTATGGTAAGATTTCTTTTTTTTTTTTTTTTTTTTTTTTTTTATTGGAGGTTTAACGACCACCGTGAGCAACTCAATGGGCTATAAGCAGTCGCCCGTCCCTAATTTAGAGTCACTGGTTCCAGGGAAGGGAGAGAGCCAGTGCCGTAAGACAAACACAACATCCATGCCTGACCGGGATACGAACCCGGACCCCTTACGGACGAATGATCAGAGGCCAACGCCTTAGACCACTGCGCCACCGGGGCGGCATGGTAAGATTGGGTACACCATATTGGAAATATGACATCCGTTGTTACTTCGCAAGCGATGCAGAAATTAACGGTGCAAATATAGTATCAGCTGTTCAACTTCTCCAATTCGTCGTGAGCTTTGTTTTGGACACATATTTAACTGGTAATACATTAGTACCCCCGTAGCAACGGAATTATTTTCATTAATATGAATGTGCAAGTATATTGCAAGCTTTCTCCAGTCTATTGCCCTGACTTATGGAAAAATACAGCAAATCCACGATTCAAGAGGAAAAGAAAAGTCTTGTTCCTTAAGTGAAGCTTCAGCAAAGAGGAACAGCCCTCTAGCAATGGTTCAAAGTATTTTTCAAGCCTAGGATATCGTCAGTTCAGCGCAATGCACTTTATCAAGAATACCTATTCATTTTCGAATAATGATTAACTAGAAGCTTTATCAGAAATAGTTAAACTTGTGTCCTTTTCCAACCGCCAGTGAACAAGCTTCTGGACAAAAATGTGTATCCATATCAATGCTGATTCGTCTCATTCGTAGCATCGTACAGCAGGTACTAGTCCTAAAAGGAATTAAATTGTGATGCTTTCTTTTAGCTTTTAAATTATCTGAATAAGTAGGTAAGCAATATTGTGAGAAATTATTCCCCAATGCGGAAAGCAGTCTCTCTCCTTACCAAATGTTACCAATACGCTATTGATAGTTCTATCAATAACTACCTCTATTTTTTAGCCGTCCGAAGCTATCGTTTGTTCTACCTATCGACAATTCTTCAGAAATATTGCCAGCCCAATTCCTTTAAAGTAATGCTACACGTACGCAGTAGCTCTCATATGGGTAAATTACTTTAAGAAATTAAGCCGCGCGCAAGAATTATTCTTATAATTTAATATGCAATCGCACAAACATATGATCGATTATAATAATGTGTCCGATCACTTCGTTCAGCAGTAGAAAATATACTGTAAATACACGCATTGCTGTAAAAATATTGCTAGTCTTTCTGCTTAGTTTTAAAATTCCGAGCAAAAACATGCAACACAAATCTTAAACTGTACCGAAAATTTGTGTAATTTCATCGCGCGGAGCAATGCGATACCAGTAAAATTTCACTTTGGAGCTCACAGAAAAGCGTAAAATTTATACGCTTTCAGTTAACTACAAAATTATTTTTTTTTTGGAAAAATTTAATTCAGCTTGCCTAGTTTGTTTTTCTTCTTTGGAGAATTTCTTTTCAGCATGCGTATTTCACTTGCGCAGCTCTAGATGAGGGCCGTCTTGAATACATTACCGTCATTGCTACGGAATATGAGTCAAGCCATATGTATTATTACTGAAAAATTATTCGTATTCAGAGGAAGTGGTAAAAAATTATTCAAGTGCTTCGTCTTCAAAGCCGATCATAAGAAATATAGAAAGGTTCTGGGATTTTATTTACAGGTTAAAATAAAATTATCCACATGCATTGTTTTGTTTATTTCAACATGATCACATTGACAAATCAATGCAACATCTTTTCAAAATAATTTAGAAATTTATGAAGTACTATATAAGTGTCGAATTCAAATATTTTTGTTATATTTAGATCTGTGTATGAACCAATTTTGAAATGTAGCAGTGCGAAGTGATAAAAACCGCATTTTATAGTGGGCACTATAATTTAAGTTTAAAAAAAATAAATTTAAAGTTTTCGGTATAATATACATATTTTAAAATAGTTATGTTAAGATATAACGGCCTTTTCTAAATTGTTGAATTCCACTAGCGTCTGGGGACAGCAATGGAAATCTCGTAGGAAGATCCTCATTGGTAGGAATAAAACACAATCAACCAATTGGCGTGCGTGATGTGTATCACAAGTGCCAGGTAAGTATGAAATGATTAGCAAACTTTCTATATTTAATATAATTTTTCGAAATTTTTACTGAAAGCCATTGATCAAATTACTGGGTAAATGTGTAGATTATCGTTCTAAATTATTTCGCGAGAAAAATGTTAGTACCTGGAAAAAGTGCGACGTACGGATTCAGAGTATGGATATTAAAAGCAAATGGTACAGAAATTTCATATTTTAAATGTGTTTTGAAAATTTTAATCGGAATATTGACCGGAAAGTTCGATGCTGTGAAGAGACGCTGCGGTTGGCCTAATGCATCTCTACTGCGATGATGTCAACTGTGCTCCGTTAAAAGGTAGGTTCGTTGCTGAACCGAAATGACGGGCGGAAGAGTACGAGAGAAAGCGGTTACTTTTTGGCAGAAGAGCAATACATTTTGTAGTGTACATTACAAAAAATAGGTCCAAATTATGCACACTTTATTGGTATCCCATACGTTGTTGGCAGGAAAACCCGGAAAATAAGATCTTTGATTAGCAAACGATACGTATCAGTGAGAGAGAAATTGACCTGCGAACAAAGTATCAACACGAGAACCAAAAGTACAGTGTTACAGCAAATCAGCTACGAATGGAAGCCGTTCAAAGTAGAACCGAAGTTATGCTTCCCCAGTTTTCTGCACAACATAGAAAGGAATTGTAGATTAGCGTCCTAAATTATTTCGTCGGAAAAATACCTGGAAAAAGGGCGCCGTATAGATTTTAGAATATGAAAATTAATGGCAAATGGTGTAGCCATTTCATGTTTTAAATGCCTTTTAACGATTTTTATCGTAATATATACCTGTAAGTGTGATTTTTTGAAGAGACGCTGCGGTAGGCTGAACGCACCGTTACCACGACGATGTGCAGCTTTAATCCTTTGAAAGAAAGATCCCCTGCGGCGAGTAATTCACGCGCTAATGACTACAAGTGCAGTTGCATATGCTCTTGCCAGGAGAGCGAAGTACCATGTACTCATACGTTACAGAATATAGTTCGCTCATGTTTTGCCATTGTTTTTGAAGCACATATTCAGAAATGTTTCGTTCTCTCACACATCATTCCCTAATTCCAAATAGAAAGTGCAAATATTCCTTTCTATGTTGTGCAGAAAACTGGGGAAGCATAACTTCGGTTCTACTTTGAACGGCTTCCATTCGTAGCTGATTTGCTGTACCACTGTACTTTTGGTTCTCGTGTTGATACTTTGTTCGCAGGTCAATTTCTCTCTCACTGATACGTATCGTTTGCTAATCAAAGATCTTATTTTCCGGGTTTTCCTGCCAACAACGTATGGGATACCAATAAAGTGAGCATAATTTGGACCTATTTTTTGTAGTGTACACTACAAAATGTATTGCTCTTCTGCCAAAAAGTAACCGCTTTCTCTCGTACTCTTCCGCCCGTCATTTCGGTTCAGAAACGAACCTTCCTTTTAAAGGAGCACAGTTGACATCATCGCAGTAGAGATGCATTAGGCCAACCGCAGCGTCTTTTCACAGCATCGAACTTTCCGGTCAATATTCCGATTAAAATTTTCAAAACACATTTAAAATATGAAATTTCTGTACCATTTGCCTTTAATATCCATACTCTGAATCCGTACGTCTAACTTTTTCCAGGTACTAACATTTATCTCGCGAAATAATTTAGAACGATAATCTACACATTTACCCGGTAATTTGATACAATGGTTTTCAGTAAAAAATTCGAAAAATTATATTAAATATATAGAAAGTTTGCTAATTATTTCATACTTACCTGGCACTAGGGATACACATCACGCACGCCAATTGGTTGATTGTGTTTCATTCCTACCAATGAGGATCTTCCTTCGAGATTTCCATTGCTGTCCCCAGACGCTAGTGTTGAATTCCTTGGGCTTATGGAATACGTCTGTCAGTAGGCTCTTAAACAAATAATATACGTGTGAGGACCCACAGATGGCGAGTTCTGTATATCTAAGCCACTGATACGGGAAGCTATTGGCAGAACAACTAAAATGAGGATTCCTTCTTCTAAATTTGTGATTGTACTAAGCTGCAAATTGAGCATCAAAAGCAACGAACTTCTAATGAAAAAATTTACACGTCTGTAGGTATTCACAGAAAATACAGAAAGCTGAGAGCAGCATTCTCCCTCGAAACTATATTTTAACACAAAACAAATAATTTCAGTAGAATGTATATTGTTCTGGTTACATTGAAGATTTTGGGCTATTAACTTTAAAAAATGGGAATACAACATACACTGACGGAAAAAAATCCCAACACCACAAAAAAATAGTTGTAGAGGAATGAAATGGCGGCAATACATTTGTATAGGTAACATATTTATTCGATTAAAGTTTCGAAATCACAGCTTAATGTAAGCGCGAGAAGAGCCATTTTAAATGTGAAATGCTGGTACTTTAATAACCGGTGTAACCGCCAGAATGTTGAATGCAAGCATGCAAACGTTCATGCATTGTGTCGTACAGGTGCTGGATGTCAGTTTGTGGGATGGAGTTCCATGCCTGTTGCACTTGGTCGGTCAATACAGGGACGGTTAATGCTGTTTGGGGGTGACGCTGGAGTTGTCGTCCAATGATATCCCATACGTGCTCGATTGGAGAAAGATCTGGTGATCTAGCAGGCTCCGGAAACATGTCGACACTCCGAAGAGCATGTTGGGTTACAACAGCGGTATGCGGACGAGTGTTATCCTGTTGGAAAACATCCCCTGGAATGCTGTTCATGAATGGCAGCACAACAGGTTGAATCACCAGACCGACGTACAACTGTGCCATCAGGGTGCGTGGGATAACCACGAGAGTGCTCCTGCTGTCATAGAAATATGCTTCCCAGACCATAAATCCAGGTGTAGGTCCAGTGTGTCTCGGCCGCAGAAAGGTTGGTTACAGGCGCTCACCTGGCCTCCTTCTAACCAACACACGGCCATCACTGGCACCCAGGCAGAACCGGCTTTCATCAGAAAACACAACAGATCTCCACTCCGTCCTCCAATGAGCTCTAGCTTGACACCACTGACGTCGCAAACGGCAGTGGTTTGGAGTAAGTGGAATGCACGCTACAGGGCGTCTAGCTCGGAGCTGTCCTTCAAGTAACCGATTTGTAACAGTTTGTTTTGTCTATGTGGTGGCAACTGCCGCTCGAATTGCTGCCGCAGACAGAGTACGATGCGCCACGGCCATACGCCGTACACGGCGGTCTTCCCTCTCAGTAGTGCCACGTGGCCTGCCCAAGTCGTTCTGCAATATTACGGAAAGAAAATCCACCTTCTCGTAGCCCTATTACACGACCTCGTTCAAATTCCGTGAGCTGTTGATAATGGCTTCTTCGTCTTCTTAAAGGCATTCTTGACAAACATCAACACACTACGTCGAATCTCAACGATAACTAACGCTCACGAACTTTACAGCGCGTATTTACAGCAAACCTGCTTTGCATATTCCGAGGGGAGCTACTAGCGCCATACGTATGCGCCGAGCGCGAAATTTGCATAGACGTCATCTTACAGATGTACTCTCACCGCCTACCAACTGTCGTTTATCTAACACCACCCCTTCTTGGTGTTGGTATTTTTTTTCCGTCAGTGTATATAGATTTTCGTTAGAACCGTCACAATCAAAGTCGGGTTACCTGCGTTGCGAGTGGACGTTTTTGATGAACTTTGACACTCATTTAAACATTGGATGTCAGTAGAACACATTCGAAATTTGCAATACATCTCATACAAAAATATTATCTAGCAGGAGAAAAGATTATGAATAATAGGATTTGATCACAGACGTTATTAATGATTTCCATTCGTTCTTGCCCCATGTGTAGGTATCTTAGGAAGAGTAACCTTCACCACAAAAAAGGTGGACCTGCTTATGATGAGCATAAATCACCTTTAGAAATAGCTAAACATCTGGCGCTAAATTATTGAAAATTTCTAAACCTTATTAGTAGGCGTTCATATTTTTCAAATTTGAAATCTTAGATGACTCTTAAAGAAATTACATGCTTTGCTGAAGGAGTACCAATAAAAGTTATTTGGCTTTTATCATTTGTTTTACTTTAAAACTCAAAATAAAATTTGTTACGTTTTAATTACAGAAGAAGCACTAAACATTCAGAGATATGAATTGTTCTAATATTGTATGCATGTTGTGAGTATGAATATTCATCATGTACGTACATCTAAAAAGACATCTTTAAATTTTCCAACTAGGTATTTTTTGGCCTAATTTTATTTTGAAAAACAATAAGCTATCTGAAAGTATAGGAAAACTTTAAATATTATACGGATTTATGCATATAAGTAATTTCTGGACGACCAACGTGAGAATCTCTGGAACAGAAAGAAGGGAAAACATTATTTTCTTTTAAAAGTTAACCCCTTTGTCGCACACTCTAGTATATGTTCACATCAAGATTTTACGTTTTCAGATTTATGTTTTCGGCCCCTGAAAAAGTTCCGTGGTGAAAAGCAATGCACGCATCGCAAAGTGCCTTCTAAAGTGTTAATTTCTGGTTCGTGCGTATACTTGCTCGAAAAAACGGAGGTTGCCATTTTGTCTGTGTGTGTCGTACATCCTCGCACGGAAACGGATAAAAAGCATACATTAACATATTTTTGTTTCCGGTATGTCTCAATAGAAAAGCATGCGGGCTAATATATTATTAGTTTGGTGAAGTAGAGGACTTGAATTTTAGATGGCTTACTAGGAAGAAGCTGCCTCCACATAAGGAGAGAACCCTTCTCCTGATACATAATAGAATAGGTTTACGGACAAAATAACCTCAAGTGTAAGACATAAATAAGAAAAGCGAGACGATTTTGAAAAAAGAAATGCCTTCCGTTAAATTTATATAATAAAACATCCATACTGTAACAGTTATGAAAACCAGCGACTTTAGAATAAGATTTTATTTTTAAATTGTAGTGGCTACAGTGAGATGATACTGAAAATGTAATGCTTAGTCTCCGATATTTCCAAAAAATGTTTTCCGAATGTTACTTTTCCGTGAAACTGAGCGCTCGGAAGAACAGCTGTAATTGTTTTTTCAAATTTTTAAATTATGTAGGACGAGGAGTCTGTTATGGGAAAGAGGACCAAATACCATATTTACATACGACGGATATTTTCCAAATCACATTTGAAGTAAGGTTTGCTTTAATAACAGAAAAGTAATGACGTTTTCAATTATTTTTACTGTAAACTATGATATGACTATCTTAATCTTTATTGCTTGACTGAGCTGCAATGAAACACCAACACGTATGCATCTGCACGGTTTGCTGACGCGCACAAACTGAAGTCTTGGCCAAAATATCTGGGCCACTGTAACTGATTGGATTACATATTTAAAATACCCTTTTCTTCAAAAGTATGTGGGACAACATTTTTTCACACAATATTTGCACGTGTTATGTTGACGAACAACTAAGAAATAATAATATCCATAGAACCTGGTTAAAGCTACAGACTTGTATTTTTGAAACTGCAACAGTGAATTAAAAAATTTCAAAGATTATTAATTTTATTATACTCTTGCATTTCTGGCTATTCCCATGATTTCTCACGTTAAAGCATCTTAAAAGTAAGTTCCTGGTTTTGCATAATAACTGTATTACAAAGTGCGTTTTCGAATTACTAAAGCAAGATAATTTGTATTAGCACCGCCAATCGTATTTCTCATTAAAGGTTAAAATTACATGCGGGACAAAAGAGCTCACAAATATTATCTTCGATTTTTTAAACCAATAATTAAATCTTTTGAATCCATCATTTTAAAATATGAATTATGCCATTAAGATTTTAAACACGAATGTCATTATTTAACTTTATCTTTACTCAGTGATCGCAAATTAACAGTAAAGTATTAAGCTGTTAGTGTTATTGGTAAAAAAAGAAAATTAAAAAAATACTGCTTAGGAAATACGGCAGTTCACCATCGGAATTTACTCAAACCTAGTCAAATATGATGTTATTGCGAAATCATTTCACAATCACTTAGAAGTCTACAAAAGTTTATTAATTTTTTTTTCCATGTGGATCTCACAAAAAGACCAAGTTCTTTAAACCATTTCAAATAAGTGTTTAGAAAGAAGTGATAAATTTCGTGCCTTACAATCGTTAGATGTTTTAAATATCTAATTAGCAGTACCTCGGATTCCTTTGATTTCAGTTTTTTCGAATTATTCATTGTAACGTTTGCAGTCTAATAATAATAAAGAAAGCATATTGTTATTGCACTGCGTAGTTTCTCATATGAAAAGAATTTGTTTTGTCTCGAACGAATCGCCTTTCAAAAGGCTGCTTTCACAAAAACATCACACACAGATTTCTAAAATTCCGGTTCATGAAATATGAAATAATGATCGAAAACCCAATTAAGTAAATTTAAGAAACATATGCCCTGGATTGGGAATTCGTATAAACGGTAGAATGAGGAGTATCAATTCCAATCGAACTCGTTGGAAAATAATTGAAGGTCCTTAACACGGAATAAAATTTAAGGATCTTACAGAACTGCAACAATTTTGTTTAGTACAGCATAAAATAATCCAGAAAATAATGTTTGTGACAGTGCTTGCTAATATCTTTTCTGCTTACTTGCCATGTTGTTTAGATATTTTAATTTGTAAAAGTAACTAAACCATTGAAGCTGAAACACTGAAATTTCTTAAACATCTCATGAAAAGCGATTATATATTTTAAAATCGGAATCATTTGAGGACTGGTATTAATTTATATCTTCTTCAGTGAAAGACTAAATATCGAAATTTATTTATACTATATTAATAAGTTACACTTCACCCTGCATGAGTAAATTAACATTTCTTTTTTTTTGCAGAGAGCTCCTAAAAAATCCAGTGATACGTAATATTCTGATACTGAATATTTGTTGTGCACGTGAATTCTCGAAGCTTGCATTCAAGTGACAACTTATATTATCGCAAAATATTTTATCTGTTTTGTATGATCTCTAAATGAAATAAGCAATTTTAAAATCCGCAAAAACTTTAAAAATATACATGAGTACATTTTACATACTCCAAATTTCGGTCTTTTGATAATGCGTATCATATACTAGCAATATCAATCCCCCTCCATGGGCTTAGAAATAATATTAAGAAACGGCAGTTGATGTACAAGCATTAGAATACATTGCATCTTTATCATTGGGTTCTATGCATTGCACAATATTCTCAGACATTCTGTAAAAACACTTCTACTTGCCCACGAATTTAAATCCGGTTATTATCAAATATAAGTTTCAACTTCCTCTGTTGTGTACGTTTTGTGACTTGAGTTACAGTTTAAAAATTTAAGGAACTCATTTCTTCATTGATAGGACAGTTACAGTTGCATGAATCAACATCTTCAAATCTTATAGCAGAGCACAAACACAAAATAATACTTGGAAGGAAAGGCGAAAGGTGATCCTTCCTTTCCTAAGTAAAAACGCCACGTGCTGTATGTAAAGAAGGCAAAGTGATCGTATAATAAATAAGAGGTACATGTACAAGGGTATGGACCAAAAATCGCATCCCATTGATATAAAGTGCAAATTCGTTTCTGTTACAAACGCAAATTGCAAACGGTCTTGTTAGGACGCTGGGATCGGCGGTCGTCCGTTTAAAAACAGTTTTCAGTTTATTTCCGTAAAATTTGTAGTTTAAAAAAAAATTCAAGCGATCACACGCAAAATGCTCTCCTAACCTTTTTAGGGTACCATTGCAGAGCCATGTTGATTTAATTATATTTTAATGCTGAAGTCAAGCATCGGTTCCAGTTCAAACTCAATTGGCATTTTCCTTTCTTGAGCCACCAATAACTGATATTTGTCTTTTGAAATTATTTTTAAAAAGCTTGAGTATAATTATAAAAACCTGGAAAAATCATGTATTATCTTTAGAAAAAAACATACCGAAAGGTCATTGACGTTGAGGGGTATTTGTCCACAAAAACGTTTTCAGTCTATTTTATAGGAGCTCGGATTTTTTTCAAATACATCAGAAATGAAGATTTCAATATTACGCTCCTGGTGGTCAAACATTTCTCTACCAAAAAGTTTTCAAACTGGAGTTTCAGAATCAGAGATATCAGAGAAAACGTAATTTAACTTTGTCACACCTAAACTAAAATCTATGTATTTATTGAAATCGTGGCTATAAAAAAACAGTCATAGCTAGAAATGGCATTGAAACGCAAAATAATTTTTTAATCTGTTATTTTTTAATCTGTTTTTCATCTGCAAAGCAAAAAGAAAACGGAATGAAAGACGCCCGCATTTTTTTCTTTTGAGACATACAGGAGACAAAAACATGTTAATGTATGTATGCTTTGTATCTGTTTCTGTGCAACGAGTTAAGAAACACACACACCGAATCGCAAGCTCGCGTTTATTCAAGCAATTATACGCACGCACCCGAATTAACACTTTGGAAGTCACTTTGCGATGCGTTTACAGATTGACGTTTTAGGCAATTTTTAAGTTATTGCTGACCAGCACATAACTTAAAAGAGACCTAAAGCGTCAATCTGAAAACTCAAAATATTAATGTGAACCTATACCAGAGAGTGCGACCAAAGAATTTTCTTTTAACAGAAAATATTCTATTCTTTTTTCTTACGGTTCCAGAGATTCTCACGTTGGTCATTCAGATATTACTTGAATGCATAAATCCGTATAATATTTCAAGTTTTTCTGTACTTTCAGATAGATTATTGTTTCTTAAAATCGTATTAGGCCAAAAAAAAAAAAAACCTTATTGGAAAATTTAAACATGTATTTTTAGATGAACATACACGACGAAAATTCATAAACACAACACATATACATTGTGCAAAGTAAAAAGAAAAAGAGAATAAAAGAATCATCATTCTCATATGTCATGCTTTCCATGCAAAAGAAATATTTCAAATCAGGCAAATATTTGCAGAGAACTGATGACCACAAGGTGCCGTACGGAAAAAGTTATAGGATAAGCAGGATCTTTTTTTTTCAGAAGACTTTCAAAAAGGAAGTTTTTACTGCGAATCATTAAATTACTTTTTTTTTTAATTTGTGAGGTTTCGGACACAATGAAATATTAAGGGACAAACTTTCAAAAAAGACTTTACGTAATTCCTTTGAGTAATCAAAGATTTTATGAAATAAGCAAAAAAATTTCAAAAATTAAGCAAATTTTTCCTGCCTGTTGTCCTCGTCGTGATGCCACCAGCAGGAAAAACATATGACCCGTAACATCTGCCATGACTCCTTTGTGCGCAATTTAATTCAGCATTTCTAACCGTTTTGGTGCTATGCAGAGATGAAGTGGATATTTCAAATTATAATTGGCATCGAGAAGTTCCGACGCCAATATTTCTATCGGTTTAGATTCTAGTTAAACTAACCTTGTGTCCAATTAAATGTGGAGCCGATCAGTCAGGTGACTTATTGCTACTGCACGGAGTTATTTATCTGGATGTGGGGTTATGCTATGAGAGAAGTTCCACTTGAACGGAGAAGATCGGCTTATACCGTGGATACTAAGGTAACAAGTGCGTCTTACGATATTGCACCGATTTCCTGCAGCTGAATTAACCGAAATTTTAGGTGTATGCTTTCAGTTTTTTGTGCTCTCGCGGTCTATTTTATATAATTCATCGGGTACTAAAGTAATTTCTATTTCAGAAATTTACCACTTACAAACTGAATTCCGTCACCCTTTATAGTAATAAATTCATTATCTTATTCATAAAATTATATTTAAATAACTCTCTTTATAACTCTACTTCCCGGATTTGCGAAAAAATAAGTTTAGTTATAAAAATCTGTACAATGGCAATTGGATGGTTGCTCATCGTACGTAGAAATATCTTAATTAGGTGCTTATACACTGAATGGCCACTTTATTATGACCAACCACTCAGTACTTCGTTGGGCCACATTTTGCCTTGAATACTGCGTTGATTCTTCGTGGCATGGACCCCACAAGATGTTGATAGATGGTGTGTGGAATCTGAGACCATGCTTGATGAATAGCACTTTCCAGGAGTGTGAGATTGCAGGGTTGTGGATCCAGCTGTCTGATGGCTCGTTCAACTTCATCCCACAAATTCTCAATGGGGTTGAGACCTGGAGATTGTGGGGCCACCTAGGCAAAGTAAACTCACCGGCATGTTCCTGAAACCAATCCTGTACAATACGAGCACTATGGCAGGACGCATTATCTTGTTGAAAGCAGCCATCAGCATTGGGATAAAACATCCACATGACAGGATGCACTTGGTCCGCAACGGTGTTTAGATATGATGTGCCAGTCAGACGTTGATCAACACGAATTAAAGGGCCCAAAGCATGCCAGGAAAACATTCTCCAAACCATAACGTTGCCTCCGCCAGCTTAAAGAGTTGTAGCAATGCATTTGAGTTCCATGCTTTCGTGCTGTTTCAACTAATTTCTCACTGGGCCATCGGCATGGTGCTACTGAAAACGTGATTCATCGGACTACATAATTTGTTTCCAATTATGGACTGTCCAATCCTTGTGCTCCTGTGCAAATTGGAGACGTTTTCTCTTCTTATCTGCAGACAGCAAGGGTGTTCGAACAGACCTTGGGCTGCCATTTCCCACCCGATGCAGTGTACGGCGAACTGTGCGTGCACAGATCATTTGAGAGGATCCTTTATTAAGATGGTCTGTAATTTGCTGCAATGTTAATCTTTTGTTGTCTGTTACCAGTCTGGACACTGTACGTTCCGCCTGAGCAGTCACTAGTCGATGGCGACCACCCAGTTTTTTGGCTGACAGTCCAGTCTTTAAACGCTTTAACAACAGCTGCTCTGGAATATTTCACGAATGCGGCGGTTTCAGTGATACTCGCTCCATGGCTCCGAGCTCCCACAATCATCTCACGTTGAAAGTCTGTCAAATCGCATTTTTTACCCATCTCGTCAACCCAAAATCACTTCAACTACTGTCGTAAGCACTAAGCTTTCCCTTTTTATACTAGCCTCGGCCTCTGGCGGCAACAGCATGCAGCCATATCTCATTTGCGTAAAACTGTCATGTGGTCATAATAAAGTGACCACTCAGTGTATTATTTGGTGAAAGATAGTAGAAGGGCCTCTCGGTCCACAACAACATCACAATGGCGTAACGTTTGAAAAACAGTTAGATTCAGCAACCTTTGTTACCCTAATTCAAGCCCTAATGAGATGACAAATATAATATAATTTTGAATTGTCCATATTGGTTTAACCCTGTAATTTGAAATAAAGAAATATATATACTCACTGAAGTTATTATTCGCTTCCTTGAAGTTTATGTATTCTAGAACTGAAGTCAGTAAAGCATGTCCTTTCCTAAGAGAAATGCATTTGTTACCTGTACGGAAGTCGAATTCCCGAAAAGTACGAGAATCACGACATGTGTCATAGGAATGCCAGATAAAGTAAAGTTACATGTTAACAAAGCCGTTGTAATTCGACGCAAATTTTGTATTTATACCAGGTCATCACTTTATATTGGAGGAAGTGTTTTTTTCTTTTTGCATTTAATAAAATTTAATTTTCCTACGGTATATGAATAATAGTTGCTGTTGTATGCAATTATCATTCCATTGCACATCAGTTCATTTTATTCCTACTACACGTTGAAACCGATTGGAGACGTAAAATGCGGTATCACAAAATATGAAGATATGTATCATGGGAAGTAAATAAAAAAGGATATCTATCTTACTCTATAGATTACGTTCAGGAAAAGATAGCATACCAAAAACGGTATTTGAATATTAATTTATCTAATATAAAGAATATCAAAACTGGAAAAAAAACATTTTAAAATCAGCGGCACTGAATCAGATTCTTATCAAAACACAAATAACCAGAGTTGTAATGATAACTGGTAAATAGGACCTGGGATTTTTTGAGTAGGAAATCATTGACCTTGAAGATGGTTCACAAATGGTGAAAATAATCCCTGTTCCAAAGTACCACCAAGCTTCAAATAAGTCTTAAAAGTGAGAAACTCAGTGCACCACAGTGCTGGTTGGGTTAGAAAAACGTTCTTTCTGCATGTAATTCGACTCGCAGCTTAACACTAAACAAATATATACAGTATATACACTGAGTGGCAGCTTTATTATGACTACCTGACAGTTTTAAGCAAATGAGCTATGGCTGCACGCTGTTGCCGCCAAAGGGCGAAGCTAGTATAAAGAGGGAAAACGTAGTGCTTGCGACAGTAGTAGAGGTGATTTTTGGGTCACGAGATTAATAAAAAATTCAATTTGACGGAAATTTAACTTGGGATGATTATAGGAGCTCGCAGCCATGGAGCGAATATTACCAAAACCGCCGCATTCGTGAAATGTTCCAGAGCAGCTGTTGTTAAAGTGTTTAAAGACTGGACTGTCAGCCAAAACACTGGGCCTCCACGTGCAACGTGTGGTCGTCATCAACTAGTGACTGCTCGCGCGGGACGGAGAGTGTCCAGACTGGTAACAGAAAACAGAAGGACAACAGAGCAGCAAATTCCCGACTATCTTAATCAATGATTATCCTCAAATGATCTCTGCATGCACTGTTTGCTGCACATTGCATTGGATGGGATATGGCAGCCGAAGACCAGTTCAAACACCTTTGATGTCTGCTGTTAACAAGAGAAAACGTCTCCAGTTAGAACAGGAGCACAAGGATTGAACAGTTGGTAATTGGAAACAATTTATGTGGTCCGATGAATCACGTTTTCAGTTGCACCATGCCGATGGCCGAGTGAGAATTTGGCGGAAAGAGCACGAAAGCATAGACCCCAAATGCATTGCTACCACCCTTCATGCTGGTGGAGGCAACATTATGGTTTAGGGAATGTTTTGCTGGCCTGCTTTGGGCCCTCTAATTCGTGTTGATCAACGTCTGACTGGCACATCATATCTAAACATCGTTGCGAACCAAGTGCATCCTGTCATGTGGATGGTTTATGCCAATGGCGATAGCTACTTTCAACAAGATAATGCGTCCTGCCATAGTGCTCGTTATGAACAGGATTGGTTTCATGAACATGCCGGGGAGTTTACTTTGCTTAGGTGGACCCCACAATCTCCAGATCACGACCCTATTGAGAATTTGTGGTTTGAAGTTGAATGAGCGATCAGACAGCTGGATCCACAACCCTGCAATCTCACACTCCTGGAAAGTGCTATTCATCAAGCATGGTCTCAGATTCCGCAAACCACCTATCAATATTTCGTGGAGTCCATGCCATGAAGAATCGGCGCAGAATTAAAGGCAAAAGGTGGCCCAACGAAGTACCGAGGGGGTGGTCATAAAAATGTAGCCACTCAGTATAGCAACACAAGATTTTAAACTGAGAGTAACGTACCTACTTGTCTCAGCTACGGAAAAGAAAAATACCCAACACCTACTTAATTAACTATTTGTTCACATTGAGCTAATAAAAAAGTTCCAAACCCCCTATTATATAAATCAGTAAAAACCAACATCAAATGAGAGTAAAAAGTGAGAAACCCACGTACCCCAGAGTACAGGTTGTGTTACAAAATGTGTTTCTGCGCGTATTTCGACTCGCTACATAAATGCTGAGTGCCCAGAGTCGATACAGATGGATACAGACCGCGGTGCCGGGATCGGGTCACGTGACTTCCGTTTGTTCCTGGAGAACCAGGTTACCCTGGGACGCTTGACTTAATACAATGGTATTTTATTAATCTTTAATTTTTCTAATACATTACTAAATGCTACTGTATTTGCAACACTCAATGTATTTAGATTTTGTAATCGAAATTGAAATTATAATATAAACAAAATCCAGTCTTTGAAATTATCCTGGTGCAAAACAACAAAGTTCGATATATTCGCAAACACCTTTATACAAAAATATCAAGGAATGAATACCACTGCTATTAATTGTGTAACTTTCAACGGTGTGCCGACGTTTTTTAATTCGTACTTTTCCACACGTTCTTTTACAAGCCTTAGCACCTAAAAATCTATATTCATAAGTACATTTTAAACAACAAAATTTAACACCACTTTTCAGAGAACAAGCGTGGTTACATGAAAGTTTCACAATAGTAGACTAGTTAATGCTTGGAATTGTAATTGAGTTTTCACATTTATCGTAAAGGATTTCTGAAGCTTTTATATGCACGCACAGGAATTATGACAAAAAACAAAAATACACAGCGGCAACACAAACCTGCTTCACATGTATGCACATGATTAGAAAACACTATCTAGAGTATGCTGAACCATGTAAAAGAAATACGGTATTAAATTATTATTTTTAAACTGACATCACAAATAGTATTTTCATTTTACCTAGTGTATGGAGTTACATCAGATGGAATTAGGAGTTCACATATAGCACCAACTTTCTTCTTTTGCCTGGGGAAATTCGCTTAATTTTCTTATAAAACGTTTCTCCGTGTGTTGTAGAAAAATTCCATATCATTGATATGTAAGAAACAATAGTTTATCAGTAGTACAACTGCTACTCTGAGTTAAATGGCACAAAGGAATTCGTTTGAAGCATGGAGGTTTTCAAGAAAAGATATCATTATCTGTAATTACAATATGAATTTGAAGATTATGTTTAATGCCAAGTGTCTTGTAAACACACCTCTCTTTTGAAAATGCAGGCCCAAATCGACAGCTCTTTTGGGGACTTATGTATACTAAAACTGAGTACGCGAAAATAAATTCAGAATTGTATTATTTTTGTAAGTGACATGTCACATCAGAAAGTAAAAAATATTAAAAGGATATTCGGTATCTCGTAGTTGTAAAATATTGCTAAATTGTGCCGACAAAGCAGAGCTGTGACGAAGAGAGTTGAGAGTTAGCTGCATAATTCTCTTTTTTTTTTTTGAAGAACGAAGTGCATGAAGAATTTTCTTATTTTTTAAAAGTCAAAATTTGGCCAGCGAGGTGGTCTGACCACTGGTTTCTGACAGTTTGGACACGTGGATTGGGGTTCGACTCCCGGATGAAGAATAGGTGGAGTGTTAGCCTTACGGCACTGGCTGGTA
This sequence comes from Macrothele yani, assembly GCA_039090855.1. Taxonomy (NCBI): domain Eukaryota; kingdom Metazoa; phylum Arthropoda; class Arachnida; order Araneae; family Macrothelidae; genus Macrothele; species Macrothele yani. The sequence goes on from CM077016.1 coordinate 3,007,796, forward strand.
CCTACAACTCGTAGCCCTAAACCACGCACGAGCGGGTATTGTGGGCCCTGTTTCTTTTTCGGGTTTAACAGCCACTGTGAGTTAATCATTGGGGTCGTAAAACTCCGAAAACAAAGAAAAAGTAGAAATGGGTACAACGAAATCTAATTTTAAGAACATAGTTCATTACAAGTGTAGTGACCCAAGGGTGAAGTCTAAATTTGAGAATATTTGAGGACAAAAACCAAATTTTGAGGTCATTTTGCGTCTCCCAAAAGCATCAGACGTTCTTGGGGACAGTAAACTAAATTCGAGGACTGTCCTAAAGAATTCGAGACTTCTGATCAGTTTATGTTCTCACGATATTCGTCCATCCGTCCATCCTTTTGTCTGGGTAGTGTTTTGGAGTTAGCCTTACGAAAAGGTGTAACACCTACAATGTGTCTTTTTTTATTTTATTAGAGGTTTAACGATTACGGTGAGCAACACAATGGGCTATAAGTAGTCGCCCGTCTCTAATTTAATGCCACTGCACTGGTTCCAGGGAAGGGAGATAGTCAGTACCGTAAGCCAGACACAACATCCATGCCACACCGGGATTCGAACCTTGACCCCTTCCGGACAAAAGATCAGAAGCCATCGCTTAGACCACTGCTCCACCGGGGCTGCAGAATATGTCTTATGTCAATTATGACTGTAAGGTACGTTTATTTATCGTATATCATGATATTTATTTTTAAGTATGGATAATTTTGTTGCGAAAAATCATTATATGAAACCCGAACAAGAGTTTTGAGTTTATATAAGTTCAATGCTAGAAAAAGATTGCTTTCTGGTTTAAATCCATATAAGTGTTTCTGTTTTGTTCTTAGGCATAAAACGAAGTATCACAAAACTATAATTTCGCCAAGCGAACAGCTACAGGAAGAACACCAATCCCAATACTTATCGTTAACCATAGCTGTTGCCAAATAAAGGGAAAAACAATTTGTAATAAAAATGATAGGTCAGAAGTTATTTTTACAAAAAAAGGAGATATTAAGCTGTTGATATGGTAGGTGCAGTCTGAAAAAAAAAGCTTATCAAATAATTGCTGCAGCCAGATGGAGCCACAATAAGGGTATCATTTGAAGTACCCTTTTCTTTTGCTGTGCAATCTTTAGTGCTTTTCTGGGTGGCAAAGAGTAGTTGTTAATTATTGATATTTTTTTCCTTTTTTGGTCAGCTGAGAAGAAAGTAGTCAGCAATATTTTGTTTGATTCCAAACTATTGAACATCGCATTATTGTATCGGGTACATATTAATTTCCCTATTAACATGTAACACTAGGTATATATTAAAAACGGCCGTGCACTATTGTCCGTTGTTAAAAACAATGCACATGGTCACTCAAATTTATCTATGTAAATTATTTTCTCACTTCTCTGTTAACGCACACAGTTCATATTAGTATAATCATTTTCATTTAGAGGACAGGACTTTCCACTAAATTGCGTGAAACATAAATTAGTTAAACAAAATGGATTTCTTTCTTTCCATTTGAATGTCTGAAGGGTATGTTCTAACCAAAGTAACCTCACCTTTCGGGACTAGAGGTTACGGAAACTTGTGGTAAATTAGGAGATATTTTAAAAGTCCTAGACAATTACGTAATGCTACTTACTCTCACATGAACGCAATGGATTTTAAGGGAATCTATCCAGTATTTTATCTTTTCAAAGTATTTTAATTTGTGAAATGAACTGTGATTTTTTATCAGTTATTTCGAAAGACAAGTGTCTACTAATTGCCATGTAAAGACATCTATTCATTGAAATTAAGTCTGTGATAAAAACTTTACCTTGGATGCCAAGTATTTATTATTTGATTGCATTTTTCAAATTATTTTACACTAGCGAACTTCTCGATATATTAGTCGTGCTGGAAGTCGCAGTCTTTCGATTTGCTAATCGGATTTAGCACTTTCTACCATCACTTCGTTGAGACCGCAGGATTCATGATGATATATATCGTGGAGACGGATGATAACTCCTTCTCAAGGATCGCTGTGCGATGCCTTCCATTTTATATAGGACACAAACCCGGGATAACAGTTCGCGCAGGACAAATATCAGTTTAATTTTTCTGGAAGAGCAACAGATACATTCGAATTTTAAAATATACACCTTTGACAGCTAAATATTGTCACAATACAGTGACTCTGGTTTACACTCGTCAAATTCAGTCAGTTGTCAAATTAGTGAGAGATGGTATATGGAACAGATGTCCGATTCCGAAAAATATGTATAAATCTTTCATTTCTGGTAGTCGACCTTGTTTAACACCGTCCTACTGAGCTGTTACAACTGAGTGAATTGCCCATAACACAACACGTGATAACTTGTTCAGGTATTTCTAGCTACCTTGCCTACCTACAATAGTGCAATTTACATTCAGAAGCGATAACCTTGTAGATTTAGCTATTATGAATAACAAGAACTGCAAAACTAGTCATTTCGTAACTTCAATTTATCCACTGATTCAGTTTCATCTGCTGGGCAATTGCTATGGTCGCATCCAACGGTAATGAACTTTCTTCCAGTGTTGCCAGGTATCACAATTGCGTTGTCGCAGAAACATAAGTCTATGACATCGTTTCCCTTCACCAACTGTCATCGTTGGGATCCCAAGCGAAACGGAACGCGTTGTTGTCGCAGATGATTCAGTAAGAAGCACAGTCTTCGGAAGTCATATACCAAGGTCATTTTTCGGAAGTCACATAGGAAGCTCATTCTCCTGAAATCATATAACGATGAAGGCCTATATCTAAACAGATTTTCCTTGGCTATCATATCTACTTGAATCGTACATTTAGTCGACCAAGAGCTGATATTTCTGTTGTTCCATTTTTCAACCCGAAGCTAATGAGGCCTGAACAGCTGCAAATATTTCTTCAGCTACCCTTACGAAAAGCTTGTAATAGTTAACACTGTCTTATTCATGATGAATGTTTTCAGGAACTTTCGTGAAAGCATCAGCTTAGCTCCCGATTACAGCAGATTTCCTTTAGTACACCGGATGGTTTGTGGAAATTAAGAAAACAAAATTGTGATGCAATAACAAACCTAAATACATATACACACCGATGAGACATTACATTATGACCACCTACCTAATAAGCTGTGGGAGCCCCTTTTCTCCGCAAAAGCGCGGCCACTGGGCGAGGCGTCGATTCAATGAGGTGGCTGTTGGCATAAAGTTACCGCAGTCCGCTGAAAACCAAGTTTTTCCCCCTTCTTCCACCACAAAGCACAGGATCTCACGGAGCGACGAGCATGGAGAACCTTTTGTTTTACGCTTGCGTACCTGTAACCTTAACTAGATGTCGGTCAGACTGACTTAACAAAGGAGAAACGAACGATAACCGAGGTGTGTGCGTGATTCATGGTCTGTGTCGAAATAAGTTTCCTGCAGATTGCATTTTGAATTATGAGTGTTTTTTAATTTGTTCTACATTTGTGTCTTCTCTACATAATAGGCAAATAAAGACCTTTTTTTATTGTGCTACAGATCGTCTCAGGATACCATTCTTAAAAGGCGAGTTTAATGTAGTAGTTCGTTGCATTTTCTCACAATATGGACGACTCCGTTCCTCAGTTTCATGTCTGTCAGTATTGAGATATTTTCTTTTTACCTATGTGCGTTGAGGTTTCGTGCTCTCACGCCTTCCACTATCATTTTCACAAAAGTGACGAAGGTATCCTTGGGTATCTGGTAATATAATGTCAACAGCAGGTCCTCTTGTTCCCGTTCATTTCGGGGTGGTAGCAATATAGCCGAGAATCCGCTTTTCCAATTCGAACCCCAAATGTTTGATTGGGTTCACGTCAGCTGAATTTGGAGGCCAGGGAATTAACCAAAATTCACCAGCATATTCCTTCAATCGTCCTTTGACGATTCTGGCAGTGTAGCATTGCGATTGTTCTCTTGGTAATGTCACAACCAGCAGGAAACACAGTTGCCATGAATAGGTGAACTTGGTCCGTAACGATGTTCAGATACATGACACCTTTCAGGAATTGTGCTATTAAGATAACGGGGTCTAAAGGGTCCCAAGAAAACATCGACCACCGCAGAACACCGTCGCCGTCTGCCTGTTTCGGTCCAACACTGCATCCAAGTGCCATAGCATCTGTTACCGGACAATTCGCGCTCAGCCGGCTAGGTGATGCACCAGGAATCTTGATTCGTCATACCAGGCCACTTTTTCTAATCATCCGTGGTCCTATTTTAATGACCTTGAGCCCATCGCCAGCATCCATTCCATGCGTTGCTGGCGATGGCTTTCAGTGAGCATGGGGACCCGGCTTGGTTTTCGGCTAAGCAGGCCCACGTAGAGAAGGTTGAGTTGAACTTTGTGCTGTGATACATTGGCCTGATCACCAGATTTGAAGCTGTGGGTGATTTGTCGCAATGTGGCCCTTCTGCCCCTGTGAACAATGCGCGACAGTCTCCGATCCCTTCTGTTATCACTGAGCTTAGGGCGACACACGGCTGAACGACGGTTCGTTGGTTGGCCTTGCGTGCATCACTTTTGATACGTACGCACTACTGCGGCAGGTGAAAAATCCACCAGTCGTGCCATTTCCAGGATATTAGTTTCGAGGTGCCGTGCCAGCACAAATTGTCCTTTATCAAACTCCGATAAATCCTCTGCTTTTCTCATTCTGACTGCGAATATACTGCTACCCAAAAGCCGGTCCTCAATTTTTTATATATGCTGCTCTGTGAACTTCACATGCGCCACCGTTCTGTCATCAGGCTCGCTCACAACTTTAGTCTAAGGTTGGTCATAACGTAATGGCTGAACTGCGTGCAATTGGGTTACGTCGTCTGAAGTCGGCTTCCTTTCTCCAAGAGTTCTTTGGCCCTTCTCTGTTTTAATCATCATTCTTCCGTCAAGCCGTTTTGACTAAGTGCTCTCTTTATTTCATAAAACCAAGTTCTTCAAGGTTGGCCTGTATTTTTTCGTCTGTTTGATTTAAATGTCATGGCAATTTTGTGCAGTCGTTAATTGGTCATTGTATTTACATGACAAAACTAACCCAAATGTCTCATCTGTACCACTTCTAAAATAGTTTCTTACACTTCCATTAGTTCTTTAATCCTTTCATGCGTTATAACTTTTTTCTTGGCACTCTACATCATTTTCTTAAGACATCCATCTCTACGGCTGCTGTTTTCTTTTTTATTCGCCTCTGTTAATCGCTAGGTTTCTTACCTGTGCAAATCTCTTTCGTTATTGCGTTGTATTTCTTCTTTCTTGTGTAGTTTACATACCTAGGTAATCATGATGATAACACCGTTCAATCTCTGCATTATATTCTAGTTGAAGGTTTCTTTCTTTCCTTCCAGTGCATAAATATTTTGTTTTATTGTAATTAATCCCCATTGTTTATGTTCTTCTTTTATTTTTCTAGTCATATACTCCAAATCAAATTTATCTTCTAAAAGAATTACCTCATCACCAGCGAATTATAAAATATGTACCACCGTTCCCTTTTAAATTTATGCTATTACTTGACGCTTCATTTTCCATTCTTTTAAATCCTGTTGCACATAAATCCTACATAACGTTGTAGATATGCAACATCCCTGTCTTAGTGCTTTAGTCACCAGGAATCCTTTTGAAGTTTTCTGGCCAATTTTTATCTTTTCTATTTATATGTTATATAGTCCTTTGACTACTTTGATAATATCAGTATCAATATTAGTATCATTTAATTTTTTCCATAATTTTATAATAGGTGTATTGTCATATGCTTTTGCTAGGTCTAAGAATAACAAGTGTAATTCTTCTCCAGTTGGTATTCGTTTCTCTGTTACTTGTTTAAGACAGAATATATTATCCATGTTTTTACAGCGATGAAGTTATCAATTATTTGTCAGATGTAATTAATCAGTAGTTTGATAACAGCTGTCATAGATCACAGCTCCAGGCATAGAAAAGTTTAAATCAAGAGAAAAAAAATTGTGCGTTGGCGATGAAGAAAATATACGATATGAAACTAATGTACATTTAATTACGTAACTTATGTATATATAAGCCATTATGCATTACATACGTAAAAACATGAGATACGTAACGCACAATTCAAAACGATTGGCAAACTACAATAGAATGATGATGTAGAATGTATCAAACTCTACGCCATGCGGGTCATTTTGAACATTGATGATTATAACCTTGCTGTAATAAAATGCAAAACCCTTAACTATTAGTTCATTGTTTGTAAAATGATTTACATGTATAGTTTAGAAATCACAATTTACTTTTCACATGCACTCAATCGGTTTATTTTGACGCTTTTCAATAAGCATGAATACTAAAGATTAAAAATGGGCATCCACTGACCATGCGGAGATAGGTCACGGATTAGATTCATATATGGTCAGAAATTCATATATCACAAGTGGGAACCATTACAATTATCCATGTTTCATGTTCGGGAATTTAACTGCTTTCCCCCACATCACTAGATACAATGTTATAACAAAATATACATTGGTGTCCAAAAATTAAATCGTAGTTAAAAGACATTTCATTGCGCAAAGGCTGAAGAAGTGAAATAAAGTACAGAGGACGTGGGAATATGCTAATATGGAAATCATAAGGCAGTACCATGTGATGAACGATAATTGAAATAGAAGTCGAAGCAACACACATTTGTGAAGTTGAGAAGAAGCTGCAAAGAGGACAAAGTGAAATTTTTTTCCGGCGTACCCTACTAGTTGTAGAAATTCTGGTGCAAAAAATCATGATCCTCACACGCAGTGACTAGCAGATCGGTGAAAGAGCCTATTTTTTTTTTTTTTGTGATCATTCAGAATGCGGTAACCAATTCGACATTACGTTTTCGTTTTCCCAGATCAACTCGTAGAAACTCACGACAGATAAATTTACTTATGTCCACCGATTCAGCCAAGAGTCTCACAGCAATTCTGCAATCTACATTTAACTGATTCCACATACCTTTGATTTTTCCGCCGTCCGCAAACTGGAGGAAAGCCCAGATATTGAATCATAATTAAATGATTCCCAACCGTCACGAAGCAGTGCACACCATTCGGAAACAGCTGCAAGGCAATGCTGTTGTCAATACCCTTCTTTTGACATTCTGTTAGTTTCAATACCTGATTTACCAAGTTTCAAACAAAAACAGATGTTTACTCTCTGCTCTTCCATGGCTAAAATGAAATGTGACGAGAACACTTGCTAAGACCCCCTAAATTTTCGTTTACCGCTTGTCGGTACCGTGTAAACCAATTTCTAGCTGTTCGCTGATTGGCAAAAAACTGCTGTCTTCTGACATGCACGTGATATTTTCATTTTTTGCAGTGTTACTTCAGTTATGCGGCGAGACCTGTAACTTACTGGGCATAGGTTGTATTTATTTTCATAAGAAATGAGTTTCATGGGACAATGTTTAACGCCAAACAGCATTCATTCATTGTCCGAAAACACTGCGGCGAATGTTTGCAAATAGCAGGAAATATATAAAATAATAAAGAGGGGAAATTTCATCAATTCGGAAATTGAACGTCACAGAAAAGGAAAGAATATTTTTATTTTCGTTTTTATTGTTTATTTAAGAGCGCAAGAATTCTCAGTGGCTGACAATAAATTTGACATTTTCTTGAAATAAATTAAATTTTCCTGAATTACTACGACAGAGGAATTGCAGAAATATTATTTATTTTATTCCTTGAGTTGGAATATGTACCAACTTTTTTCATTTATTCTGATGTCTAACTGTCATCATTGCCAACCATAATCAACCCACTGCTGGATGAAGACCTCCCCAAGTTTCTACCACAACGGTCTGTCTTGCGCCAATCTCCTCCATGTCACTCCCGCATTCTTCCGAACTTCATCCACCCATCTCTCATGTGCTCTTCTTCTTGGTCTTTCCCTGTCTCTTGGAATTCAGTCTAGCACTTCGGTTGTCCATCGGTGGTTCGTTCTTCTGGCAACATTTTAACTCACACGTAGCGTTCAAAATGCCACATGACAACGCCAGTTCCTTCCCAGTTCATATTAGAGAAAAGTCACACAGACAACTGAAGATCACGTTTGGGTGCTAAAAGTTGCATCATTGTAAAAGAACAAAGAAAATCAGTACTTGTCCCCGACCACCCAAATAAAAACTATGAAAGTAGCATAACATTTAAAAATAAATTTAAATAAAGCGTATTTTAGATTGTTGTAAGCGAGTCTTCTCTTTCCGCCAGAAAACAATAATTTAGATGGTGAGCTCAGAAATCTCCCAAAAATTAAAGAGGGACAGCCTAAAAACGCAAAGAAAATTACTAGAAGTGTGCCTAACAATTTTGCAAGAGATTAAAAACAGTAACTTTATTTCGATCATCATGGGATTTAATTGTAAAAAAAAAATTTCGCCGCCCCGGTGGCCCAGTGGTCTAAACGATGACCTCTGCTCATTCGTCCGAAAGGGGTCCGGATTCGAACCCGGTGAGGCATGGATATCGTGTTTTTATTACGGCACTGACTCTTTCCTTTCCCTGGAACCAGTGACCCTAAATTAGGGACGGGCGAAGGCTTATAGCCTATTGAGTTGCTGATGGTGGTCGTTAAACCTCTAATCAAACAAAAAAAGTGTCAAACTATTACTGTCACTGTCGTTTCTCAAAAATGTCTTTAATTATTGATTGATCCAGGACCATCTTTGGACCTAGTTAACGTTTGAGCGCTGCAAAGTCCCAGCGCATTTGAATAGAGAAAGTTATAAAAAAATGAAATTTTCCACTGAAAGTTACTTCAAAATTCCTCATTAAAACGACCGTCGCATTTCGAAGACTGTGTGAAGTGCTCAAATGTTATAGGGCAAAAAATACTCTTCTCACTAACATAGTATTTCAATTCCCAAACTGTATTTCGTAATTTTTATCAACCAATAGAGTTAGAAAAATTAATTCATTTGTAGGAGTTAATTCATTGTTCGAGCAAATACTCTCCAACAGAAATTCTTTAAAATGAATGGCATTTGTATTTGGGTCCGCTCCCCGCCGGTTGTCTAACTGTGCTCACGAAATAAACTACTCTTTGTTCTGAAGGCCCTGCGAATGCGAAGTGAAGCAGAACTTGACAAATGACTAAACAGAACAGATTTACCGCATTCACCGTTGTGCACTCATTTGGTATTTATTTACATACGAATCTCGTCTTGTGGGGAATAATCTCTCACACCATTCAAAGGAATGAAAAATTTACCGGTGTATCCTGCCATTCTTAAATTTCAATACATTTGTGAGCTGACAGCTCATTTCCCACAAACGCAGCAGTAAAAACTCAATACTTCTCGCAATAACTATACTTATTAGGAATATGATACCGAACTAAAAAGCCGGAGGTAGCTTAACAGCCTAAAAAGAAAGTGTCTAAATTTAAAACACTGTGCTGTATTTTATTGACAAAAGCAAAATGCGTTGATAACCTAATCGATTCAAGATTTCAGTTTAATATATGCTAATATTCTGAGAGTCGATTATTGTGCGATCTAACTGTGTGTTATAACAGCATCAGCATTTTGTGTGTTCCATTTTTTTATCGAACCAGAACTTTCGTGTAGTTATTAGCACGTCATTTGTAAAAACAGATGGTGCTTACGTTATCGGTTTGTCCGTCCTCCTGTACCCACGATATCTCTGGAACTATTAGTCCGATTTAAAAAAAATATTTTTGCATTAGGAAGCTTGAAATATGGGAATAATGATCCTTCATTTCGGTTTTTTTTTACGATGTACAATTTTGCCGCTAGAGGACATAAAGGCAGATAATGTCGAATTCAAAATAAAGTTTTAATCCACATATTTGCTTCTAAACATCCGATTGAAAAATATATTTCATATTTCGATTCCATTTATGTCGAAGAGTATTTTAGATATAGTTAATTTTTCAAAGTACGCATAGATGTTCCGCTAGGGGGCGTAAAATTAAATTACATTTGTCACGATAACTCTTCTTCTAAAACTCCGATTTAATTTTTTTTCTTTAGCGGATACACCTCCTGATGGAAAATCTTTTGCATATAATTTCAAATTTTTGGTAAAGAATACTTTGGCCACCAGGGGGCGTAAGTGATAATTTTTACCCCTGTTATATTTACCATACAATCTGAGATTCTAACATATCGATTAAAAAAATTATTTCGTGGACTGATACCACTCACATCGATAAAGCTTTTCGGAATATTTTCTTCTTAAAATATTCCACAGTTTCTTCGCCAGAGGGCGTAGATGTATATCTTAGTTTCGTCAATATCTCTACTTCTAGAAGTCCGATTTGAAAAATTTCTTCTATGTTGGATAGTGTTTTCCATGTGACATGTTTTTCATATTATTTGAAAATTTTCAAGTTATTCATAGACTTTTCGCTAGGGTGCGTAGAGGTAAATTGCGTTTTCCCCAATATCTCTGCTTCTAAATCTCCGATTTCAAAAATTCTTTCTGCACCGGATACAGCTCCTGATGGGAAATCGTTTGCACGTGATTTCTAATTTTTGTGAAAAAATGGTTCGGCCACGAGTGGGAGTAACTCTTATATTCCGCTTCTGATGTATTTGCAGCAAAATATGAGCTTCTAAATTCTGGATTGAAAAAAAAGTCATTTGTTGACCGATACTACTCATGTCGGCAAACTTTTCAGGAGCATTTGCTTCTTGAAATAATGCACAGTTTCTACGACAGAAGCGTTGATGTATATCTTATTTTTGTCAATATCTCTACTTCAAGGAGTCCGATTTGGAACATCCCTTCCTTGTTTGATGGTGTTTCCGATGCGAAATGTTGTTTCTAAAAATTCCAAACTTTCAAGTAAATCATAAACTTTCCGCTAGGGGGCACAAAGGCAAATTGCGTTTTCTGCTTTATTTCTGCTTCTAAAACTCCGATTTGAAATTTTTTTCTGTATCGCATACAAGACCTGATGGAAAATATTTTTCACATAATTTATAATGTTTGGTAAATAATGGTTTGGCCACCAGAGGCATAAGCGTAAATTTCTTCTTCTGATGTATTTGTAGCAAAATCTATGCTCCTGAGAACTGGACTAATTTTGTTTTCTTGTGCTGATACCGCTCATATGGAAAATCCGTTTGAGGATACTTTCTTCCTAAAAAATGCATGGTTTTCCCAACAGGGGACGTAAAGTGACATGTTATTTTTGTCGATATCTATGTTTCGAAGAGTCTGATTTGAAAAATTGCTTCTGTGTTGGAGAGTCTTTCCGGTGATAATGTTTCTCATATAAATTCATGTTTTTCTTTTCTTAACGCACAAGTCTGCAACCTGAGAGCATAAGCTCACGACTCCGTTTACAGCAATATCTGAGGGATTGAAAACCCGACTGGAAAATTTTTTCTTCCGTCAGATACTATTGTTTTCCATACCGGCTCTTTTGACTTTAAATAGCTTTGATAAATTTATATTGCGTCAGAAGGGATTCAAAAAACGTGCTTATTACACCCGAAAACTCGGTGTCATCTTTCTTGTTTTCACTTTTGTTCTGAAAACAGTCAAAATAGGACTTGTCAACCACTTTCAAATGCTTTTCTTTAGGTTTAAAATTTGTTGTTTTGGTACACTTTGAATTAGAAGCATAAAACGATTATGCAGGTTTAACATGCCTGAAGACGTACAGTAATCCTTTCTGAATTAACATATGATTTTAATAGGATTATCTTGTGTAGCTGCATATAAAGGTAATTATGGGTTCACATTCATGGCCGTGATCCATAGCTTAAACCTGTTTCTTTTTAGGCAGGAAAACGTTATAAATTTCCATTTGAAGTATTTAGTAAGTTTCGACACTGGAGAAGCAAAACTTACATATATTTAAACGACCTATTTCTCATAACAAATTTAAAATGAGAGAATATGCCGTAAATTCTACTAAGGAAAGCTCCACCAAAGAAGTTTAGTTGTTATTAAAGAACAAGCACCTACTTGTGGCTAATTATCACATCAGAGTAATATAACGTACCTACTCTTAAACGATTTATTCTCTATGGCAAATTTAAAAAAGAGATAATATAATACAACTGGGGAAGAACGACGATCGGGATCGGTGTTGACAACCGAACACAATTTCAAATGATGTTGAGGTAACCATGGACCGTACCTACTAGTGGGCCTTTTAAAAGGCTTTTCGGATGTTTTTGATTTTGATATTAATTCAACTAATTTTTATTAGGATTAATTTTAATATTAGAAAACATTATGATAATAAAGTGCAAACTATAATTCATATGCTACATCTCAGGTGTCAATGATAAGAGCAGGAATGTTTTAGAAAACTAAGACATAGACATATCAATTTTGTATAAGAAACTGTTAAAATAAGCCATTGCGACAATATATAAATTTCAGAAAAAAAATACGAGATATTCGCTTGTCTGTGTACCTCTGTATGTAGCTCTTTCATGAAGATCACACTGCTATGGCCGAGAGAAAATCTACCGCGTCTCTTCCGTAGTAGGTACTACGAACAGATTTGTTTCAGATGTCTCAACGAACCGATTGAATTGATGAGGGTTTTGTATAACACAGTGCAAATGTTTCGGACGGAAAGCTCAGAAAAACATGACGTACATCTACGAAATCTAAAACGATAGAACGTAAATAAGACAAGAAAATAAATGATGAACGTTTCGGAATATTAAAACGATATACGGTAAACAAAAATTTGCAGTGGTTTTTCGATTTTAAGAATATTTTGCGTTACATCAAACTGCTTGTGGTTGCAACAAGCGGCTTTGACGTTAGTGAACTCAGTGGAATAACCGTTTTCACTATACCGAATGGAGGTCATTCCGCCAGCTGGAGTGCATCTGTGATTCTAGCCAAATGAGTTCCAGTAGCATCAAGCATGTCACATCATCGTTTAGTAATACACTGCTGGACAATTGCTAAGGACGGATCATAAACGGCTATATAGCGCATTAAAAAGTAAGTGCGGTTGGATGCCAAGTGAAATAAAATAATGTCAGAATACCAGGACATTACAAGAAAGACAATTTATTGTGCTCTGAAATCCAGAAGGCTTTGGAACGTGTTCAAAGGACAAACAGGCCATTTTGTGCAGAATACGTAAACGTGAAAAAATGCAATTACCGTCCGCAGGCGTTCCGGCGTAAGATGTCAATACGAGATATGGCCACCATGGAGGGCGATGCAAGATTCCACACGTCGTGTCATGCTTTGCACAACATTATCAAGCAGCTGTTGGGGTAAATTATCGTATTCCCCTGTCAGTGCACGGATGAGGTTGTCCTTGTTTATTGGAGGGCATTGGCGACCAGCAAGACTCCTCCCCAAATCATCCCACACATTTTCAATGGGATTAAGATCTGAAGAACGTGCTGGCCATACGAAGCGTTGAATATCCTCGCTCTCAAGACATTCCTGGACAGCGAGTGTTCGATGAATTGTTGCGTTGTCGTCCATGAAAATGAATCTATCACCGACAGCACCACGGAACATGCAAACATGAGGTAGCAGAACATCATTAATGTATCGTTGGCCAGTCATAGTCAAAGTTGGAAGCACATACAGGGACGTACGGCCATTGATCATGATGCCAGCCCATACCATGACACTACATGTCGGATATCGGTCCCTTTCCTTTATGTTTGCTGGACATTATGGAGTACCACTATCACGCCAGATCAGTTGTCGTCGACAATCAGACGATAGACTGCATCTACTCTCATCTGAGAAGAGGACAGCAGACCAGTCGTTATCAGTCCAATTGCAATGTTGATGGCACCATTGCAAACGGGCGGTACGGTGACGTCTGGACAATGGGATGCACACAACAGGACGGCGGACGTATATACCTCCTTCATGCAAACGTCTGGCGACAGTTTTTCGGGAGATCCGCTTGCCAGTAGCAGCCATACACTGATTTGCTACCTCACTAGCTGTGCTGCGCCGGTGTCTTTTTGTTGATAGCACTATGTACCGATCTTCTGCAGGTGTCGTACTGCGAACACGACCTCCCCCGTGACGTTTGCTACACTCTCCATTTGTTTGAAATGATTTCCAAAGCCTTGAAACAACACTGTGGCAGACGTCGAACTCCCTGGCAACATCTGGTATTTTTCGCCCTTCTTCAATCTTGCCAATAATATAGCCACGCGTAAAATCATCTAGGTGATGTCAAGAAGACATACTGAAAATTGCAAGTTCGTCAATCGATTCTTTCCCTTTCAACTTTGCGTTTGAACAACAACGGTCAATACGCGTCAAATCCTTTATATCTTTTATCAGCGCTATGACGTCACGAACAAGTTCGGCAATCCAAAATTTGCATACGCACAACACGTCTTACTGTATCCCGCACTCATGCTAATTTCCACATTTTCCTGCCTTCCATTTTATGGTTGCTATCGTTGCTATTGAAATTCGTCCTTAGAAATTGTCCGGCAGTGTAATATTCAGGGCTCAATGAAGCATGGCTCAGTTCTAAGTGAAATTTCGGAAAACGGCAAGTGTTTTGAATATGGGTATGCCTTTCTTTAATTTAGCATGCAACAGATTTCCTCCCACTAGTATTTAAGGGAATATCATAACCCCGATTTATTTCATGCTGTAATTGGATTACATTTAATGCAACTCTTTTCTTTGACTAGAAATATTTGCCCATTGCTAGTCCAGATGTCCTGATCTTTCACGGCCAATATCACAACGCCATGCCTCTGCAGCAGAACACAGTAGAGAGTCGAAAATCAGAACTAATTTGGAATACAGGTAGTTTGGAATTTCGTTGTGTTCGGATTTTCAAACATGTATAAAATTACCAATACGCTAACATTTCTATAATATGTTATCCAAATGCATGTACCAAAAATAAGCAACTTTATACAAAAAAAAAATAAATCACATAAGACAATTTCTTTGTTAATATGCAATACGAAACTAGTTTACCATTTACTACTGCTGTGAAATTTTTAAACATAAAGTACAAAATTCCAAAACTTGCCAACCATAACACATTTGAGGAGTAAAGTTTCACTGGATTACAAACGAACTGCTCGAAAAAAGTTCATGCAATTTTGTTTTCTTCTAGAAAAAATAATTAACAATTATTTTCTGTAGCGCCATATTAGAAATTCTTTTTTTGCCGCTAAATCCCATATAATTTTCATTAACACAAGTTGACTTGAGCAGTACTCAGCTTGTTGTTTAAACCATTACGTGGCAGTCTCCAATGCAGTGAATGCTTCAGCATGGGTTGGAGGTCTGCTTTATGCTGAGTGCAGGGGGAATCCTTCCGGCTCCCAGTGAACAATGCGGCTGAGGGATGGAACAAATGTTCGTACCGTTGTTGTAATTGGTCCTAAAATCTTAGCTCCGCATGGAACAAATGACTGGTAAATTTTCGCACTTTGCCTATGAGTATCAGAAGTCACCTCCACCTTCGACACGTCGCCCCCAAAATGCTTGCACCTCCGAAGATAGACGATTCTATTATTATTAAGTTGCAAGTTATAATGATGGGACTATACTTACAGGTCCCTACTCCTCCCCAAAAAAGAGCGGAGAGGGCTTGTTTGAATTTTGACTGTGGGATTATCGATGCTCTACTGTATCTCTGTTTTGCATTCTGTTTTGTGAAGTTAAACCACTTTTTTCTTATTAACATCAGAATATATCTATGCACTGACCGTGTTTCTAACCAATATATGAAATTTCCCGTTAAACCTGCACTAGATGGGTGTCATCATTTTGGTTCTTCGATTATATAAATGCTCAACACCCCTGCAAGTAAGTATCTTAACTTTTCCAAGAGTTAGGTAACAGGAAAAACTGCATGGTATTCCAAACTGTCGTCCTTATTGGAGCCATAGAGTAGTGGTACAAGCAAAAAAGACAGAAGATATCACTACGTATTTCGACACTGTTATTAGACAATATCTTATTAGACACTATCTGTTCCTACGAGCTCATTCTACAGAAGGGTTTAATTTCACTCTCCAAAAATTAGGTCATTATCTCAAATTTATTGAAATTACCTCCTGCTTTCCGGGTGTCTGACTTTCTCCAGGTAAGATTTGGCTTTTCTTTCCTTTAATAGATGTGCTTCATTTCAGGGAGAAGCTGTAGACTGTATTTCGTCTCACAAATTACTTGCATGCCAAATAATTCCGACTGATGGAGATATGCCAGCAAAATGTGGGGAATGATTCTTCTCTTCAAAAAAGAAAGGCGTTCGCTGGACGCTAAGAGTGTTATAATGGTCATCTGCAGCGTGCCTATCCCACTAGATTACGGAGGACATGGCGTTTTTCAATGGTGACATGAGAGGAGAAGCGAACATAAGCATCGCATAACGCTAATTTCGCGTGACGAAAATAAACAAACTTACTAAAAATAAACTAGAGTTATTTTTTTTTTTTTTTTTTGCTGAACAACAGCTTAGAGAATGTCCGAAATTTATCATAATTCAGAAACATTCGGACACTGGTTTCACAAGAATAGTATTGAGGGAAATCTCAAAAAGTCTCTGCTACTCAGATAGCCAATGCCACAAATGCTCTTGCTCTGGCGAGAAAACCGCAATTCGAGGAACGGTTATACAGCACCAGGAACGGATACCGCATCCCGTTCACTACCAGTAAAGCAGCTTATTGCAATCGCAAGAAGGTATGTTAAGCACAAAATGGACCCCCGGTGGCGCCGTGGTCTAAGCGATGGCCTCTGATCATTCGTCCGAACGGGGTCCGGGTTCGAATCCCAGTGAGGCATGGATGTTGTGTTTGTCTTACGGCACAGGCTCTCTCCCTTCCCTGTAACCAGTGACCCTAAATTAGGGACGGGCGACTGCTTATAGCCAGTTAAGTTGCTCACGGTGGTCGTTAAACCTCCAATAAAAAAAATGCTTAAAAACAAACTACCACTACAAAGGTTTTTTACCCTATATCGATTTAGACTTCCGAGATATACCAACCTTTTTCCCGTCGTCCTTTCATAAATTTGAATCGTGTTATACCAAAATCGCACCTAATCCGGCCCTTTCGTTTGTCACAGTTGAAACAAATTTCTTTAGTAGCACCGGCAAATGAAGAATCAGTTCAAATGCTCTCTCGGCCATCACAGTATGATCTTCGCCAAACGCTTACCAATACGTTTCACACATGCAGGAGAATGAATTTCCTTCAGGAAATAACATATTTTTGTTTATTTTAAATTTTATTTTTACATGAAATGTGTATGTTAGTGTTTTAAAACTTGCCCGATTGTAACATTTACACGTGAGCTGCATTTATACTGGATAAATTCAGAGTAAGCAATATATTATGAGAAACATTAGTCATTATTAGAATTAATCAAAGTTAAAAATTGATTATGTTTAAGTAAAAGGTATTACTTACAGAAAAGCCTATGTAAGGCTAATCTGTGAGAACAGCACTCACATAATTGTATCATTGCAATTTTGTATGATATTTGCTATAGTTCTCCCTTGTTCATTCGTCATAAATAAATTCCTTTTTTTTTTGTGTGGCTCTTTCCAGACATGAGGTATATATATTAAAAAAACAGAATTTCCCTCATATTCTCACATTTTAAATTTGTCACACACAGATATCTTTTAGGTGTATTTAAGTTTTATTTCTCCAGTAGTATTATTAAAATCGGTATAACCGGAAATATAGCTTTTTTTTTATCATAAGAAAAAAATATGTTTCGATGTGGATCACAGTTCTGAATGTGTAACTTTAAATAACTATTATTTGCTGCTAGATAACAACAAAGTCGCATTGAAAACATGTGTGATTTAAGATAGGAGAACTGTTGTATGTCTTCAGGCAGGTAAAACCGCATCAATATTTTATTTGTGGAAATTCTAATAAAGTATACCAAAACAACAAATAAACATATAAATATCTGAATTTGTTTGGGCATCATTTACGTTTCTTTCAGACCAGAAACGTGCTTACGCACGACAATTCTGGTTGGAAAAGAAAGTAGCATACAAAATGGATCACCATTCCGTCTGTGTCACATTAATTTACCATTATTTGCACTTAGACAACAACAAATCCTTGTGAAATAATTTGTGATTTAAGATAGGAGGACGAATGAATGTCTACGTTTGGTTAGGTGATTAATGGCGCAAGGCCTCAATGCGCCAAAGAAAGCAAAGTCTAAAGTTTTAGAAAAGCACTAATAGGAATATGTACAATGATTTACAAACATCCGGTAGTTCCAAAACACTCGGATTCATAGGTATATGATCTGAATAGCCGAATATACGGCATAGGAGTTCAAGTATCAACTCAAAAGGATTGTACCAATATACTGCACGATAAATCGTTTCTGTCATCAACTGTGTTTAGTCCCTTATGCTTTGATCTTCCAAAGGTTCATTTTTCTCAAATAGAATGCTCTGACAAAAAATTGAAGAAACATCCTTAAAATAATATCAAGATAGTTACCATCCTACAGACAAGCTGCGTTGTTTCATACACTCTCCTTGTGAACAGCAAGATGAAAAGTTTCAAAAGATGCAGTGTAGTGGATGTAGTTGTTCGCAGTTTCTACTGCATTCTAGTGCATTTGCTTAATCACATAAAAAAATATTTTTGTGCGTTATGTCAAGCAACAGAAATATAGATATATATACTGAACATACAGGGGTGTACAAAAGTTTTGCATCACCTGCACAAACCGTGAATTCTTAAGTTTAACTATTTATTAACTAGTTTTCGTAGTTTTTGCATGATTTATAGCTCATTAGATGCGAAATTCAATGGATATTTCAAAAATGCTTTTGTTTTTCTGGTAGCTACTCCTGTTCTTAAGATATGACATCGAATAAGGGGTTTGACAAACACATTAAAACTCCCGTTTGCTGGTATCTATCATTTGTTACAGCACTCTTTTACCTGATTGGATGCTTCCTAACGCTATTCCAATACTACTCCATCCTTTATAAGTTTTGATGCTGAGCTACAAGAGAATTGTAGGGGCCGCGGGTGGCCGAGTGGCCAACGTTCGTGACTGCCACGGGAAGGGCCTCAGGTTCGAACCCAAGCAGGTACGAACGCTAGATCCACTAAATACCCGCCGTGCGTCGGATGGGCACGTTAAGAGGTGGGACCTCGGGTACTGGCCCCACGGTAATAAATAAGGGCGTCTTCCTCCCCCTTTCTACTTCGCTTCCGTGTCACTTTCCTACCGGGCGGTCTAGCCCAAATCTCCTAGTTTCCTATTTTTAAGGGTTGTTTAAGACCTGGGGTCAGACACTCCCTTCCTAAAATCATCTACATATGATCATGATCATACTATAGCATTGTAGTAATCGTTTCTTCTTGTTATTAGGATAAAATTGGTGTACAATTTCAATAATGGTTAAAACTGCTCACGGAGTAAAAATAGTTATTCTGCATGAAGAGGGATTTTCTTCAAACCAAATCGCTGAAAGAGTGGGCTGTAATCAATCTGCAGGTATTAGGCAATTGAAGAAAGTAAAAAACACTGGCGGTATTAAAAATATGCTTCGCAGGGAAAGGTTCAGATCCACAACAAACAGGCTGGACAGAGTGCTCAGAAAACTAAATGGCAGACAAGAGGTTTAATTCACCAGAATTGCTTCAAAGACGGTCTTAAGTGACTGATGTTATTGTTAGTACATTTGCTGTTATGAGGAGGCAGCATCACAATGAATTACGTAGCTGAAAAAGCAGGAGTAAACTGTATGAGGTAAATTTATTCATGCTTGAAGGATATTAAAAAACACAGGTTGCCGTCTGTACATGATTTAAAAAATTACAGTTAAAAACTATATACACAAAGTTAAAACTTTAGCAGTTCCAAGTCCACTGTGTATCCGTCATCGGATGGTGTGTGTGTAACAAGATAAAATGCTGTTAATTGCAAATGAAAGACAGCTTAGATTTCAGTGGACAAAACAACATGACTCATGGACAACAAAGCAATCTGAAAATGTTCCTTTCAGTGGTGAATTAGAATTTTGTCTTCATGGGAATCAGGGCAGTGCCTATGTAAAGCGATTTAAAAATCAAGAATTCCATCCAAGTTGTGCAGTGACTGCTGTTAAACATCCGGTAAAGGTCATGGTTTGGAGCTGCATGTATGCGTATTGCATTGGAACCTCCATATTGTCGATGGTACGGTGAATGTTCAGAAATATATCTTCATATTAGAACAGACGCTGCCATAATCTAGAAGACTATACGACGGCATTTTTTTCAGGATGACAATGCTCCCTGTCATCGTGTTGAAGTAGTGAAAAAGTGGTTTCATAAAAACAAATTTCAGCTTCTTGATTAGCCACCACAGTCACCTGATTTAAACCGGATTGAAAATTTGTGGTTCAAAGGTCATATGAATTATCAAAAAAGAAGCCAACAACCAAAATTCAACTCATTAAAGATGTAATTCAAATTTAGAATCGTATTCTTCAACACAGTCTCTTCAAAACTATATTAACAGTAGGCCAGTAAGATACAAAGCTGTAATCAAAGCTGAAGGCTGGGTAACAAAATATTAGTTTCATCTTGCAATTTCACTTCATTATATTTCTCTATTTAAATGTTATTTCATTATTTATGAATTACACGAACGATTTATTGGTATATACCTAAATAGTGGATAAATGATCCTTTTCATAACAACTTCGACTTAGTCATGTTTTTGTAATCTATCCTAAGAACAAAGGTAACTACAGGAAAAACTGAGATATATTTGAAATCTCCATTAATTTTTGTATCCCATGACTATAAAAGATGAAATATCTATGAAGATTAGTTTATTAAAGAATGAATTAAATTTTAAAATTCACGGTATTTGCAGGTGATGCAATACTTTTGCACAGCACTGCATGTTTCACGAAATCCTAATTTTGGGATAAGATATTTTGCAATACTACACTTGAAAAATTAATTATATATAATATACAAAGCTTACACTTCATTTTCAAAAAACAAGTTAGTAAAACCATGCAACGCATTGATTATGATACGCTTTTCCATATACTAGAAACCGTTACTCAACTTATTACTCAAGTTATGAGGAAAACGGCTATAGAATAAATCTCACTCCTGTGCCCTGACCTTTGATCCCATTTCGATGATATTCAACAGAACTGGTTCAGTATACCTCCTAAATAACATGATAAAGTTCTGTCGCAATCATAGCAATTTTACATAAGTTATGATGCATAAGGGCTAATTAATAGATCCCGCTTCTGTGTCCTAACCTTTGACCCCATTTCGCCCATTTCCAATAGGATTCGTCCACAGGCAGGTCTCTACAACATACTAACATTTCATCCAATTCGAAACATTTTTACGTAAGTTATGACGCATAATGGCGATGGAAGTGATTCCGCTCGTATGTCCTGACCTTTGACCCCATTTCGCTCATATTCAATAAGGTTTATTCCCAGGTGGTCCCCTACCACATACTAAAATTTTATCGTAATCGAACCTTTTTTACATTAGTTATGATGCATAAGAGCAGTGGAATGGATCCCGCTCCTGTTTCCTGACATTTGATCCCATTTCGTTCACTTTCAATAGGGTTCCTTCCCAGTTGTTCCCCTACCACATACTAAAATTTCATCGAAATCGAACGATTTTTACGCGAGCTATCGTGCGGACGAACATACGCACAAAACGCGTGACGTATTAGGCAGATGGGAATCGGTCTCTACAACATACTAACATTTCATCCAATTCGAAACATTTTTACGTACGTTATGACGCATAATGGCGATGGAAGTCAGTCCGCTCGTATGTCCTGACCTTTGACCCCATTTCGCTCATATTCAATAAGGTTTATTCCCAGGTGACCCCCTACCACATACTAAAATTTCATCGTAATCGAACCTGTTTTACATTAGTTATGATGCATAAGAGCAGTGGAATGGATCCCGCTCCTATTTCCTGACCTTTGATCCCATTTCGTTCACTTTCAATAGGGTTCCTTCCCAGTGTTCCCCTACCACATATTAAAATTTCATCGAAATCGAACGATTTTTACGCGAGCTATCGTGCGGACGAACATACGCACAAAACGCGTGACGTATTAGGCAGATGGGAATCGCAATCATCTGTTCGCAGGAGTGGGACGTCATAAAACTTTAATAGATCCACGCACAACGCGTGACGGAATAAGGCAGATGGCGTGACCGCGCGCCAACATCTAATGACTCGTCACCATGACACTACACTAAAAACGTGGTTATTTAACCCACTAAACGAATTTTCCTAAAGTCGAGATCCAGCTAAATCGATTTCTAATACCAGAAAACGGCAGGTTAGCGACTTTCATCAAAATCCTCAGAACCGTGTTCAAAATAAAATTTACGTACCTACAAGAATTGCCCCTTTGAGGTGAACGTCAAGTAATTTTGCTTCCTCTACTTCGAATGGAAAAATTTATCTACACATTGTCTTTCCAATTAATGCGTTCCCAAGGATGAAAATTTGAACATCGATTAAAATATCTTCATTTTATAACTTGCAATACTTAATATTTTCTAAAACATAACCATACTTATGCAATCCAACATTTGTTTGTCTACTGACGTCATAAAAATACAGGTCGCGCTGTCTTTTTTCTGCACAATTAATACGTTCACAAGGATGAAAATTTGAACATCGAATGAAGTAGCTTCATTTTATAACTTGGAATGCCTAATATTTTCTAAAACATAACCATAATTATGCAATTCAATATGTGTTTGTCTACTGACGTCATCAAAGTACAGGTCGCGCCACGCTTTTTCTGGTTTCAACACCAACAAAGGAAAAGTTATTGAGTTTTAATAAAATTATGGTTATGTTTTAGAAAATATTAAGTATTCCAAGTTATAATATGAAGTTATTTTAATCGATGTTCAAACTTTCATCCTTTGGAACACATTAATTTTAAAGCAAGTGTGTACAAAATGTTTCCATTGGTAGTATAGGAAGCAAAATTACTTGACGTCCACCTTAATAATATGGGTCAAGGGCGATGGAATGGATCGCAATCCTATGTCCTGACCTTTCACCCCATTTTATCCATTTTCAATAGGGTTCGTCCCTAGTTAGTTCCCTACCACATACTGAAATTTCATCAAAATCGAACCATTTTTACGCACGTTATGACGCATAAGGGCAATGGAATGCATCCCGCTCTTATGTCCTGACCTTTGACCTCAATTCACCCCTTTTGAACAGAGTTCGTCCCCAGATGGTCCCCTACCACATACTGAAATTTCATCGAAATCGAACCATATTTACGCAAGTTATGACGCATAAGTGCAATGGAATGTATCCCGCTCCTACGTCGTGACCTTTGACCCCATTTGTCGCACTTTCAATAGGGTTCGTCCCCAGGTGGTCCCCTACCACATACTAAAATGTCATCGAAATCGAACCATATTTACGCCAGTTATCGTGCGGGCGGCCGGACAGACGGA
Organism: Macrothele yani; assembly: GCA_039090855.1. Taxonomy (NCBI): domain Eukaryota; kingdom Metazoa; phylum Arthropoda; class Arachnida; order Araneae; family Macrothelidae; genus Macrothele; species Macrothele yani. The sequence goes on from CM077016.1 coordinate 3,031,269, forward strand.
CGGACAACGCTGGAGCATATACGCTTCTTCAACCTACGGTTGGAAAGCGTAAATAAAATGGTGTATTTAACCCCCTAAGTGGCAGCAATTCGGTAGAAACCTGTCTTTGGATTGTCCTCTCAACTGTCATGCGGTATTCCAGTCTCAAAGCGTCAGGCAGTTTTTCTATGCCTGTGCCCTATGAGACCAGCTTGTTCGTCAGAGGTAGTGGATCAGTATGCTCTAACATGTATTAAAGTTCAAATGAACAGCTAAATAAAACAAATAATTGTTACAGGCAAATTTATATTTCCTTGAATTCTTATATACACTACAAAAATGCATTCTGTGGCAAATGAAACGAATTTATCTATGGACTTAATTTCGAAAACCATCCAAATCTTTAACTAAAAAGAATACTGAAGCGGTTACTCACATACAAAATAAGGGTATGGAGACGAAATTAAGAAAGGCAACAAACGCAACAGCAATGCCAAAACCGTCGGATTCTAGTCGACATTTTATGAAATGCCGGAAACAAAATGTCGACAACTGAAGCCAGGAAGTTGACACTTGAGCGACAGAGAAGTCAGAGAGAGAAAGAGAGTAATTGCACGCTGTACTATAGAGATGTTGCACGCTGTATTGTATACCTGTCGCACGTTGTATTTTAGATCTGTCACATATTGAACTGTAAAGCTGTCGCACGTTGTATTTTAGATCTGTCACTTATTGAGCTGTAAAGCTGTAGCACGACTTAGTGTCTGCAATACGAGAGCAACCGAAAATATATGCCGCTAATGAATTCTCGAAGGTTTCCTAAACAGGCTAAGGAATACTAAGTGTTACCAAAGAGCGACAAGACATCCATTACTTGCATTCTGCAACATAGTGTGACCGGTTTGATTCATCAAGCAAGTGGGAGAACATTAAATACAGAATTCTCCTCGAAAAAGTTCTAAGCGAACGTAAAGCATTTGTCTATTATTATTGCTATTGCAAACGTTGCGTCCAGTACTGCATTTGTCTTTAGTGCCATCAAACACGACCGATTATAATTAGTTGTTGCCTCAGAGTTATTTGAACCGCAAAGCCGTACAGTAGCATGGTGTTAAGTGACGAAACTCTTTTTTGTCTTTGTCCAAACATCAGACAAGAATGCAGACCAGGTCCCATGAAACACACAACTTCACAAATTGAAAAATTGTGTTGAAATGTTAGTGAAACCGCTATAAATGGCTATATGAAATGGCTTGAAAAGCAAATTTGCCCGGTTGAAACTTTGTATGCAAACAAAACGGGGTAACATTTCTCACTTTTGAATATCCTGCCGCTGACGAGATGCCAAATTTAGCGACATGGATTTTGTAAAAAACGGCCAAAACTAAAAACGTTTTCTGAATCAATGAACTGGTATCCATCAGTGTTGCACAATACGAATTTAGAAATGGGACATTATGTACGAAATGTTCTCTGAAATATGCTCACTTACCTTTTATTTTGTGCGACCTGCTTTCCCCCGAAGAATGGTGGACAAATGAAGTGTCATCCGCTCAAAGAGGTATGTATCTAATAAGCCAAATATACATATATCAGCTTTAAAAAATCTCCCTTGAGGTACAGCATTAGGCAATGTCATATCAATTATACTCAAACGGTCATCAAACGAAGCATTTATTTTTAATTTATAATTCTCCGAAACATTTGGCTGACAGGCTCTAGAAATTTTTCTTCGACGATAGTGCAAAATTAAACTATCGTATCTCTTTCAAGATTATGAAAATACTTTATTCGATAGAAGAGAGCAATCATTCGCAAGTATTATAATAGACCATTCGGATTCAATTACATACCATCGCTTCAGTAAACGTCGTAACTTCTTCATTTGATATACGAAGCCACGAACTTGAGATCTGCACTTGAGTATCGAATTGCTCTTTATTTCATTTTTACATATATCCAATTCGAAATTAAATACAGCTTTGAAACACAAGATTTCTTTTTCTCCTATGTCTTCATTTTCTTTCTTTGGTGATGGGGTTAATTTATTTGTCCCGTGATGTTTGTGGTGAACTGGCCTTACTTAAGGAAGGGGCATTAGTACACGAAATTGCTTCAGAGAGAAATAATTGGAAATACATTCACGGATACCATTTTATCTGTAATAAATTACTCCCGAAATAAGTTTCTGTATTTCATATATTTTCAAGAACAATCAGTACATCGTGAAAAAAACTTAGGAATCAGATTGCAAATTTCTTTCAACCCATGCAAATTTAATGGGTCGGTTTTTGTTAGAAAACTGAGTACCAATTTTCCCACCTCACATAATGCACTGAACATTAATCCTATCTTCTGACTTTTAAATCAGTGTTTCAATTAATCCACAAAGGTTCAAATGGATAAGCTGCAGCTAAAACATATTATGTTATTAGCATTCAAAGAAATATCAAATAAATGTTGGTTTTGATAAAAAAAATCCCAAGTATGGAATATCAGAAATTTGAAAAAAAAAATCAATTACCTGTTGCATGACTTTTTCATGTACACTATATAATCAAGAATGTCCAGACACACCTTTTACATACGCATTTGACCATGTATGTCAGCCCATAAATGAATAAAGAGACGCGAGCGACTGAGGATTTAGCTAAGTGTAGATGTTTCTCCTAGTTATGGAGTTTTATTCAAATGTATGCTCCTATATATTTAGAAGCTATATTTACCTAAACTAAGGTATCAATAAAGGACATGTAAGTAAACTGCGTGAGCTTTAAGCAGGTGGAAAAACTATTTTTGAAAAGTAAATTATTCGTCCTGAAACAAATGCTACTTGAACTTATGATCTCCGCTAACTATGCGGTACTTATTTACTCATAAAATAAAGTATTTGTAATATCATTAAGAATAACAACTAGGTGTTCATAGTGGAGCTACTTCAGCTACTTTAACAAGGGGCTGATGTTAGAAACGCTTGGATGAGCCTAGTCCATAAAGTACGTCCGTGATTACAGGTGGAGGGGAGGTTCTTGACAACCGGACCAAATGTGGGAGGGGGAGGTTTAATAAATCAGACTTCCAGTGGCAAAAAATATAGTGGACGGTATTTCTTCGTTTTGTTTTCTCTTTTTCAGCACGTCGTTTGTAAAAAAAGATCGTGCTTACGCTATCAGTTTGTCCGTCTGTACACACGATAACTCTGCAACCAATAGTCCGATTTAAAAAAATCTTTTTTCATTAGGAAGCTTGAAATGTACGAATGAGGATCCTTTATTTCGTTTTATTTTGCGATGCAAAATTTTACCGCCAGACTGCGTAAAAGCAGATGATATCGAATTCAAATCACATTCTATTCCATGTATTTGCTGCTAAACATCCAATTCAGAAAAATCGTTTACTTTTTGATTCCATTCATGCTGAAGATTATTTTAAGCATAGTCACGTTTCCAAGTTACGCACAGATTATCCGCGAGGGGGCGTAAAAGTAAATTACTGTTCCACAGATGTCTCTGATTCTGAAACTACGATTTGAAAAAAAAAATTCCTTTAGCGGACACAGCTCGTAATGGGAAATATTTTGCATATGATTTCTATTTTTTGGTGTGAAATGGTTTGACCACGAGGGGGCATAAGGGTGGATTTCTGCTCATGATGTATTTGCAGCAAAATCTGAGCTTCTAAAATCTCGATTAAAGAAATCCTTTCGTGGCGCGATTCTACTCACGTAAACAAACTTTTTCGGAATGCTTTCTTGAAATAATGTATGGTTTTTCTGCCAGGGGCGTAGAATTATTTCTTGTTTGTTTCAATATCTCTCCTTCTAATGGTCCGATTTGAAAAGAAATCTTCTTTGTTGGAGAGAGTTTGGGGTGCGACATGCATCTAATATAATTTGAAACTTTTCCGATAATTCATTGATTTTCCTCTCGGGGGAGTGAGTATAGGTAGATTCCGCTTTCCTCGATATCTCTGCTTCTAAAACTCCGATTTCAAACATTCTTCCAGCACTAGATACAGCTGCTGACAGAAACTTTTTTTGTAATTTCTAATATTTATAAAATATGGTTTGGCCACCAAGGGCAGTTAGAGTTAAATTTCTGCTTTGTAGGTATTTGCTGCAAAATCTGATATTCAAAATCCCCGATTTAAAAAAATCTTTCGTGGACCGATACCGCTTATTTCGATAAACAGTTGAGAATATTTTCTTCTGCCTCTAAAAGTCGAATTTGAAAAATTTCTTCTTTGTTAGACAGCATTTCCGATATAAAATATTTCTCATATAATTTCAACATTTTCAAGTAATGCATAGACTTTTCGCTAGGGGCGTACAGATAAATTGCGTTTTCCTCAATATCTCTGCTTCTAAAACTCCGATTTTAAAAATTCTTTCTGCACCGGATGCATCTCCTGATAAGATTTTTTTCATATACTTTGTAATGTTTTATAAAGAACAGTATGGCCACCAGGGATCGTAAGAATTAAGATCTGCGTCTGATGTATTTTCAGTAAAAACTGAGCTCCTGAAAACTCGACTGAAAAAATGCTTTCGTGGGCCAATACCACGAAAGCATGAAAAACATTTTGAAAATACTTTGCGAGAAACATTTTGAAAATACTTTCTTCTTAAAATAATTCATGGTATTCCTGCCAGGGGCATAGATGCATATCTTATATTTGTCCCTATCTCTGCTTCTAAGAGCATGATTCGAAAAATTATTTTTTTGTTGGTGAGCGTTTCCTCTGCGAAATGTGTCGCATAAGATTTAAATTTTTTCTTACCGCACAAGTCTGCCACCAGAGGACTTCAGCTGACGTTTCCATTTACAGCAATATCTGCAAGATTAAAACCCCGACTGAAAAACTTCTTTCTTAGGTCAGATACTACTGTTTTCCATACCGGTTCCCTTGATTTTAGATAGGTTCGGTAAATTTAATTCACCTCAGAACGGATTCAAAGGACGTGCTCATTGTACCCGAAAACTCGGTGTCAGCTTTCTTGTTTCTTCTTTTGTTAGTAAAAAAAGTTATGAAATTTTTCAGATTTCTGATGATATTTAGCTAAATCACAGTATTAAGTTCTCGTACTTCTCCTACCAAATCTATCGGGTTTTGTGGATCGTATGGTCGAGAATGTTGCAACCTTGAAACATGAGTTCATTTGTTGATCTTTATTTCAGAATGATAAAGTTCGCGGAAACTTTTACGAACAAATTTAAGCCTAAGTAATATATATTTTCTGATGATAAAGTGTAAATATATGAAAGATTCCTTTAAATAATTACATGTTTTCTTCTGTTTCTCAACGGACTTCTAAAAGCAGTTGTCAAAAAAAAAGGGGGGTTGCGGGTATTAGTACGTACTTTTTAGGGTGGGAGGTGGCAACAATAGGACAAAATGTAACATGGGGGAGGGGGAGTCTGAAAATAGTAAAAAATCACGCACGTACTTTATTCACAGCCTCTTAGTTCCACCTAACACGGATGTAGAAAGAAACCTGTTAGTTTTTAGCTTGTCGGATGACCTTGCAGGGTGCGTACGCTCTGCTGTTGTTCACAGGAATTTTCAGAGCGTTGAAAGTCCGTACACCGTTAAGGTAGCATTTGGGTTGTTGGAGGTTGTTAAAATTTTGAACTTCAAGGCGAAAATGCCAGGCTTTAGTAACTATTTTTACTGCAAAATCATGAATCATTGGTTGAAGACTGTAACGATGGGAAAACGTGGTAATCAGTAACTGAGAAATGAAATTATTTCTTCAAATTTGGGTAAACTTGATCTGAAATGCAGTAAAATGCATTCAGCTGAAAAAATTCAGAAACAATGCTTAACGATGTTCAAAATCTTGGCGTTATCTCTAGTGCCATATGAAATTACAAGCAAATAGAAGGCATTTATATTTGCTGGAAATTTCGAATTAAATGTATAAATTACTGCAGAACTTCTTGAAATCAGAGACTACCGTCTTGTGACGATTATATATACAGTATTTCGATACTACAACCTTTACCACAAATATTTTATTTCATCAAGTCGGCTGAAATTTGGCTGGGTTCTAACCTAGCATCATCAGGCCATACGTCCTGATAAAACTAGATCAGAACCCAGAGAAATCTGAGCCGACTTGAAAAACTAAAATATTTTGTGACTAACTTTGTATTATCTTAATGTATACAACAAAATACTTTAAGGAAAGAGCCTGAAGGTTGTGAAAACAGATAAATTCCTTTGGTCATCACCTGTTTCCCATGTCATTGGCCACGAAAGGTTGTCTTCTGCCTCTGACCATTCATCTTCACAACCCCAGTTACTGTCAGTGCGTTGATAACATCACATCATAATGCAAGTGATTAAATAGGCCATCTTTCTGTGTTGATACTTTTCACAAAGTTTCGTTAACCTTATACGCCTGTTTCTCTTTTCTTTCGGGCAAGGAAAATCAGGTGACAGTTTTCCAAGGATTGCGATGGTGCCGTAAGAATTTCTGTTAGCGGGTTTGAAATTACCTGTTCTGTCCATAAGGGCAAATGCCTCATCGAAGACTTTTTTCTCTATTTTATATTGTATAGTGAATCTAATATATTAAAAGTAAGGCTTCCACTTTATATTTAAGAAAACTGGAGCTATGGTGTTATCTTCTTCTCTCCCATTATTTACCTATGCTTTATTTTATTCTTTGGTTTGTACATATTTTTCTGCTTCAGATGTACACTCAGTTTCTACTTTGAACTTGATCTAAAACCTGAATCCACCAAATTTTCAAGTAATTTACAAAAGACCCTAATTTATGTTTCGACATATTAATGTATACAGTAACCCATACGGCGGAGGAACCTGATAATAACTCAGAATCCATCCGAAGCCCAAAAGCTGTCTAAAACGCATATTCCAAGGTGCCAATTATTCATAATTAACAAATTACAACATAAAATAGTAAATTGCACATTCATAACTCTGGAAAAAATGGATTTCATGGTTTCAGCAAATGTGCAGGATTTATAGCGCCGTGCGTTTCATGCCTGAAAAATACGAATAGAACGGACATCGCATTAATTCTCAGATTCAAAGAGAAGGAAGTAATATTAAAATAATATACTAAATTACAAATCGAGAAACAAAATATTTCTTATTGATTGCAGTGCTATAAAATTTCCAAAGATGTGTTACTCTCTGAAGAACGACTAGAGCCTCATCAGCCCTTCAAAGTAATGTGGCGAATGGAGAATACATGCTTTTGATAATTTATACTAAACTTACTGGCAGTGTCTTCAGTGTTGATATCGTCCATAAATCGTGTGCAGATATTATCATAGGAGTTTAGAAAAGCAATTGGTATATTATTCTAAATTACAACTGGTGTTAAGCTATTCACAGTGTATTCAGTCTGAACTGCTAAAGCTGAGGTACTCTTAAAGACGTAGCCCAACCAAATGGCGCAATGAAAAGATCGAAAGTAGGAGTGGTGTAAGCAAATTATCAGTAAATATTTCATTATTATAAAGCTTTAAAATATTAACCTGGAAACTGTATTTCAAGCTCAGTTGAGGGTCTCTAAACATTTTAAACGGAACGTAAAAAAAGTAAATCCATTGTTAGTTACTTACGCATATCTCTTAAATAAACTGTTTCTTGGTCGATGATAAAAATAAAAAAAAATGGTCTAAACATTGTTCACTTGTTATTCTAATGAGTAGTTTACCAGGTGTAGGGAATTCAAGCTTATTAATTTACTTACACTAAGATTCATTCAATAACACAATAAAGTGCGGTGTGTTAATTAAAGGTTATTTAGGTTTCTCAGGGGTGGAATAATTAATGGCCGTTAAAAACAAAACCTGAATTTTACTCCATGTGATGGAACCCAGATGTTTCATGAGCTAAACTTGACAATTTAAGAAACTTTTAGAAAATATTTATGATTTTCAACATCGGGACACATTCTTATTTCTACCACTCAGAATTGTTCAAAATGTCGGAATTCAAATACATTGGAAGAATTTCAGTTTAGGTTCTCGACATAACAATAAATAGTTCTGTAACAAAAAAGTCGTATCGTGTGCAACTTCTAAACAAACTGCACATCGGGAGAGAAAAACTATTGAAGAAAAAATATGATCGTGTTTACAGATGTTTTGTGATCGAATCCTTGTTTTATCAAGATTACCGCTGTAAATCTTTGCACATGGCAATACAACTGGAAAGGCCAAAAGAAAGAGCAAGTGTCTCACTTGCGAAGTTATGGTACTGTTGGGTTACATTACATTATCAGGGTACATTCTAGTGTGCCTTTTATTAGGGTTTTGCTGCCCTCCTGAATTTTATAAGCCATTTCTGCTGAGGAAATGCCGCTTGTACCTTAATTTTTGCAAGTATTCAAAGAAAGAACTGTTGGGAGGGGTGTGGGCCGTAGTTTCTTAGGAACATCGCAAAAACAATGAATGTGCCGGGTGAGTGTCTGCCGTGAATCCGGCTGATATGTTCAATACTGTATGTGGAAAAAAGATTCCCTCAAAACAACGTCGTAATTCAGGACAAAACAATTTTAAGTACGAAGCATGTTTTTATATAAGTAGGTACATAATATTTGAAAGTTCTTGCATGTTGAAAATCCTTACGATCTGCACCAGGTCCCTATTTATGAGAAGAAAATTACATGCGGTGTGACATTTCCTCATAAAAAAAGTGGTGCCTTAGACGTGTTCCCAAGAATGGTTCAACAGTTCACCGCTTAATTGGATGATAGTGAACGTTTTTGAAGAACCAGAAGGACGGTGCACCAAAAGAAACAATGGACATCTTGCAATATCTACTCATCAGGAATTATCTGTTGTCGCTGACTAACAGGTAATTTTTTCATGAGATATCATGCAGAAGTTCCGAAATGTGTGTCCCGTAATATATCTCGTCATGTGAAATTTTGTCTTTAGCAGTTTGCCATCCTTTAAAAAATATATTGAAACGTTCATAACTGTTCCATTAAGCATACAGAATGTACTTGTAGTAGAACAGTTCTTTTCTAAAGATATGTGTTTTATATGTATATATGCCGGAATTTATGCTTTCTTAAATACAGGAAAAATGTGATGTGTATCCCAACAAAATATGGATTCAAATTCACTACACCGCAGAAAGTTTGTAGTCTTGCGCTCAAAACTGACGGCTCAATCAGAACTGAGCCTACCTGATCTTTTTTGTTAAATATCATTATAAAAAAATGTATTCATGTGCAAGTCAGTGAATTTATTTAATAACTGGGATATAGCGTATCACAACAACTGGCAGAAAATGACTAGACAACACGAATTCACTCATAATGCTATATTTGGTGAATCAGGTGCAAAAACAACTGGTTCATTGCGTTTCGATATGCTTTAAACTGTTCAACCCTGGGTAAGAAAAAATAAATATTTCATTACGAAAATTCTGAAAATATTCTTCACAATCGCGATAAATATTTTGAAAGCGAAAAATCCTTCGATCTCATCTTTTGATCAAATCGTGTGCTGAGCCGACACTTTCCGAACGCCTGGCCTCTTCGGTCACCAGACCTGACATCCGGCGATTTCTGGCTCTGGGTTTACCTAAAATCCCAAGTGTACAGATATCACCCCACTTCATTGGCCATGCTGAAAAATGTCATTCGACACCGCATGTGGCAGCTATACCACCGGACATGCCCTTCAATGCCGTCCATGGTGTTTTCTTTCGTCTGCAGGCTGTACTGGAAAAGGACGGTCATCATATTGAACACGTTGTACAATGAGGTGTCTAACCTGGTACAATTAGGTGTCTATTTTTCTCGTCACTTCCATCTTGTGGTTGCTGGGCCATCTGGCGATGAAACATTTAGGTAAAATGAGTAAAAATTTAGGTTATTTCATAAAAACCCAGATGTCATTCTGATCATTTCAACGCAAACCGCGTTGCTCTACCTTCAAACCTCCGCGAGTTATTACGTTCTCAAAATGTGCAAGACTTTTGTATCACCCGGTACATGTGAAGCTTGCACAACGAAACACATCTTCCTTCATATTTGGGATATATTCTTATCATTATCCGAGATTCAAGACATTATCCGAGATTCAAGACATTATCCGAGATTAAAAACATTATATTCTACTTAATAATTACCCTAAGTATTAAACTATGAAGTAGCCATAAATTAGATTTTTACAAAATCGGAGTGATTATAATAGCGCTCAGTAATCAAAAACTAAATACCCAGCAGTTTCGTATTTATTTTTAATTTGGAGAAAATAAAATAGAGATTTGTATGTTGGGAAACAAAGTTACCCTTGCACTGAATGCCCTTAAAACTTAGTTAAAAGTGTTGTCAGTTTGATATTGGAAAAAACAATCTTATGAGAAATATAAAGGATGCAGTTTTACTTGCCTATTTCAATAATTGCTATTCAAAAACACCTGAAACAGCTTGCAATGCGTCAGTAATTGCATGTTATCTCGCCAACTGAAAAAGAAAAAAATTTAAACTGTGCATGCAAATATGTTTCGAATATTATTTTGAAAACCGGGCATTACCGCTAACACGCTTGTAGGGCTACCATTTCGGGTGTTCCGATTGCTTTGGAGAAAACATTGTAATAACAAAAGAAGAATTTAGATATTTTAAAGTAAATATCGAGATGACATTCCGAAACGAACTGTAAGGAAATGGCGAGAGTTTCGTTTATATTGCTCTCACGAAAAAAAAGTAAATGGAATGGTAGTGCTAATTGAGACATTTTCATGATATTTCAGTTTTGTGCTATTGGTGAAGACTGGTGGAAGAATTCTAATTAAACTCTACTCTCCGAGTCTCATTTATTTTTAGATTACTTGCATTCAGCGCTTAAAAGAAATTGTGGGATAAAAAACTTAGATTTGGTTTGTGTCAGTGAAATGTCAATAAACATAATATTAAACACGTTTGTTTGTTGTATTCAATTATTAAATTTGCGTTCATATTTCTATGTACAGGTAGAACATAATTCCACGATATGTGTATCTTCCAAAGATTTTTAACGCTGTGTTTTGTTCAACCCGTACTTTTTTGTTAGTTCATTAGCAGTGTCATATTTTGAAATTTGCTTGCATTAAAAATATTTCAGTATGCTATGTGATGATATAAACACAAAATAATTTATTCACATCAGGCTCCTTAAACATTTATATTCCCATTCTGAATACAGATAGGTCAATGCCGTTACACCTACAGAATTGAAGATTTCGTCTTTGTGATTTTGATCTTAAAAAAAAAAGGAATATTTATGTGCTCATATGACGGAAAAAACTGTCCCGGAGTTTGAAATGTTTCCAGAACAATCAGTGTTTACTCATGCACGGTGTTAGGATTATCACTAGCCCAAATACGGCTGTTCTGGGAATCGACGTGTCCACTTAGGTGGAAACACTCCGCGTCGCAGAACCAGATGTAGTCAAGTATTCCTGGATGTGCATTGACAAACTGACGAAACCAATCCAGTCTATTCTGTTCGTCGGGAGGTTTCAACTTTTTCACAGAACTACCTAGACATGCATGCAGCTTTGCGTTCTTTGCAGCTCGTTGACATCTGCTTACGGAAACCCCCATCTCCTGCGACAATTTATACAAGGACTTCTGCATGGAGGCCAACAGTCTATTTTTCACTTCCTTCACCGTGGCTTCTGGCCGTTTCGGACGTCTTCCTTCGTGGCCATGTAACAACGTTACCGTGGTTTTCAGTTTCTTCAAAATATAACCAATGAAAGAATTTTTCGGTGGTTTCCGAACCCCAAACTACGCCTTCAATTGCCTTTCGCGCTCCTTTATCGATGCAGTTTTACAGTACGTGTGGACGATAAATACGCGATGTTCCACTGTGTACCTGTACATACTATAACTGCTCGTAACAAAATGGCACGATGACTGATGACGAACCCGTAACAACAACACAGTCAGGTCCCAACTTCCGAGATCAGCGAAAACTCAATCGGCCCTCAGTTCACGCAAGCGCGACACACGGGCTAGAGAGTAGCGCCTGCACTCGTTACTATATAGCCCACGTGTCACGCCCAGTGGCGTAACCATGTAAAAAAATCTGGGGGGGGAGGGGCTCCGATCACACGTACACAGTGAGCGGACCCCTCCTCCCAGATAATATGTATACATATATATATATATATATATATATATATCATCATCATCATCATTGTCAACCATTATCAATCCACTGCTGGACGAAGGTCTCCCCAAGTTTCCTCCACAACGGTCTGTCTTGTGCCAGTCTCCTCCATGTCACCCCTGCATACTTTCGAATTTCATCCACCCATCTCCCATGTGGTCTTCTTCTGGGTCTTTTCCTGTCCCTTGGAATCCAATCTAAAATTTCAGCTGTCCATCGATGGTCTGTCCTTCTGGCAGTATGTCCAGCCCATTGCCATTTCAGGGATTTAACTCTGATCATGATGTCTTCCACTCTTGTCATTTTTCGGATCCACAAGTTCCTCTTCTTATCTCTCCTGGTTACACCAAGCATGCACCTCTCCATGCTACTTTGAGTTGTCTGCAGCCTTTGTATGTCTCTTTTAGTTAAGGTCCACGTCTCTGCACCATACGTAAGCACTGGAAGGATGCATTGATCAAACACTTTTCTTTTAAGACATAATGGCATATTGCTCTTGAAAATTATGCTGTTTCTTCCAAAAGCTCTCCAGGCAAGTTTTGTACGCCGATTAATTTCTTCATCAATGTGACCCTCACTTGATATCTGCTGTCCAAGATAAACGTACGTGTCTGTTATCTCCACCTTTTCTCCATCAATCGATAAATCTTCATTTCTTGTAAAAGCATTGAACATCACTTTTGTCTTCTGAAAGTTCATTTTTAATCCCACTTCTTTACTCTTGTCAGCAATTCCTGGATCATACTCTGCAGCTCTGATGGGGTAGTTGCAAAAATGACTACGTCATCAGCAAAACGAAGGTGGGTTAGATAATCTCCATTAATCTTTATCCCCTTGCTTTCCCAGCTCAGCGACTGAAAAACACCATCCAATGTGGCATTAAAGAGCTTCGGAGATATGGTGTCACCTTGTCTCACTCCCTTTCCAGTTTTTACGTGTGTTGTATTTTCAAACAGCCGAATCTTTGCACTTGCATTTTCATAGATGTTATTAATAATATTAATGTATGCATCTTCAATACCGCAGGTTGTCAGAGCCATTGTAACTGCTGATGGTTTCACCGAATCAAAGGCTTTTTCATAATCGATAAAAGCCATATTCCCTCGCTCTTTCAATTAGTTCTCTGAGCACGTGGATATGATCTATTGTGCTGTAGCCACTCCTGAATCCAGCTTGTTCTCTCGGTTGAGCCATGTCCAGTGTTACCTTCAAGCGGTGTGAAAGAACTTTAGTGAAGATTTTATAAACTACTGATAGGAGGCTGATAGGTCTGTAGTTTCCGTGATCTTCAATGTCAACTTTCTTATGTAGCAGGATCATTGTAGCGGTGTTCCAATCCTCAGGAATCTTTCCTTCATTAAGGCATCGAGTGAAAATTTGGGCGAGTACTGTTTCGATTTCTCCACTTGCTTCTTGTATGATGTCTACAGTAATTCCATCTTCTCCTGGAGCTTTTCCTCGCTTCATGTTCTTGATTGCATGTGCAACTTCTGCTGGAAGGACTGGAGGAACTCTGGTACTGGTATCTTTCATGATGTCTGGAGTGCATGTATCATCCCTTTCATATAATTTGGAGTAGAAATCTTTCACTCTTGTCAAAATTTCGCCTCTATTTCTTGTTACAGAACCATCTTCTTTTCTCAGTGCCATAATCTGTTTTCTTCCCTTACTGAGATGTCCCTTTGCCAATTTTAGGCTTTGGTTGTTTTCAATTGCTTTCCTCACTAGTTCACAGTTGAATTTCCTTACGTCTTCAGTGATACTTTTTCTTACTGCCTTGCATAGCTCTATATATTCCACTTTGGAAGTCACATCTTCTTTAGTTGTCCTCATCTCTCTTCTTTTTTGCATCAACATTTTGGTTTTTCCTGATAATTTGTTCACATGCAACTTGTTCTTAGACCCAGCTAATTTTGTTGCTGTTTCCATAAGAGCTTTGGTTACTTTTCTGTTAACTTCAGAGATGTCCACTTCTTCCGATGTTAGGCCTTCTAAAGCAGAGAACCTGTTCTTCAGTTCTAACTTGAAGGTATTATGGTGTTTTTTAAGGTTGGTTATGTCAATAGATTTTGTTTGTCTTATGAGCTTGCCACGTTCAAGTTTAGTGTTGAGGTGCATCTTACATCTCACCAATCTATGGTCACTACCTGTGTTGAACTTGTTTAGCACACTGCAGTCTTCTATGACGAATTTTTTGTTACACATAATAAAATCAATTTCACTTGTCGTCCCATTTGGATGTCTCCATGTCCATTTCCTGTGTGGCTTTTTCTTGAAGAAGGAGTTCAAGATGAAAAACCCTTCTGCCTCTGCAAACTCAACGAGAGTATTTCCACGCTGGTTTCTGTTGCCATGACCGAATTTACCTACTGAAGTTTCATTCTGTTGCCGTTGCCCTATTTTTGCATTGAAATCTCCCATAATTATTTTCAAGTGCTGCTTACCTTTATTATTTGGACGATAAATTTCCTCATAAAATTCTTCAATTTCTCCTTCAGGATGACTTGTGGTGGGTGCTTAAGTTTGAATAATCTGAACCTGGTATCTTTTCGAGAGTTGGATAACAAGTCGTGCAGCTCTGTCAGAGGAACTTTCAACTTCTACAACTTTATCCTTCAGTTTCTTGTTTATTATAAATCCAACACCACTAGTTCTGCCAGTATCTGTCCCACGATAGTAGAAGAGATGTCCACTTTTCAGTTCGATGAGATCTTCTCCTTTTCTCCTTACCTCACTTAGCCCCACGATGTCCCACTTGATCCTTTGTAGTTCCTCTTCCAATTCAAGAAGCCTTGAATCAGAAGATAGGGAGCGTCCATTGTAAGTAGCCAAGGTCAGCATCAGATGGCAGCCTAGTCCGGTCCTCCGGGGATTCTTAGCACCCTCTGCCTTCATGTCGCACTGGCCGCTGCCTTGGCCAGGTACATTCCAGCTGCCGGAGACTGAGGGCCAAGATTTAAGTTGTGGAATCATTTTGGAGGGTTTGGCCATAACTCACCACGCTGGCCAAGCGGGTTGGTGAGTGTGGGATAGCATTTCCTCTAATCCCGATGGTATAGTTATACCGCTATTTGCGGTCGTCAGAGCCCCTTTAGTGGGAACAGGATGCACCACGAGAAGGCGGGGTTGACAGTTGTCAAGGAGAGGCTGTGGTGTTACGCATCACCTGACCTTACATCCCTATATATATATATATATATATACAATAATATATACAGACTGTTTAAAATAGTTTGGGACCCCCTACACACGCGCGCGCAGGAGCAAAACAGTTGTTCAGGCGCGATCTAACTGGCACGACATAAGCGCCTCTCTTGGTGAATTGTGGAACTTAGCTAACACAACTGTGAAACTGTGATAGATAGTGCAGAAATGTAAATTACAAAATTGTAGAGCTGACTTTGCTTATTAGGAATCGGTATCGCTCTTTTATTAAGTACGCATTATACACATGTTTGCATTCCACGAAAAACCACAATCTTACTCGTATGTTATTATATCTAATCGGTTCACATGATTAAAAAATACGCATTATATCATTATATTCCCGAAATAGTGGGGGGGGTCTTTACATTGGGGATCCCCGACTCTGAAAATCTGGAGGGGTCCTGACCCCCGACCTCCCCAGTGGTTACACCTATGATCATGCCGGCGCGGAGGGAAGGCCGATTACGTGCTCGCTGACCTGGACATTTCACTGATGATATTTCCGGTAAACCAAGGTAGGTTCCTGTCAAATTTCACGGAATTACGTCCATTAGTTTGCAAGTTATAAAAGAAAATCAGGGGCCAAGAGAGCGAGTGAAACACCCTGTATATAGTCCGACCTTTCTGAATATCTGTTCATTCCTCCTTTTTAGCGGTTGTTGTATATACAGCGTCATGCCTTTCCTGTCTAACAGGATTGATTTTGGTTAATGTTCATATGCGACGACATCGTTTGCCGTGTTATATCGTGGTCTTCTAGCTTTGTATTGCGACCATCGCAGATATTCCTGTTGTCTTTGTACCTGGCATTCCCTTGAAACATGAAGTGATGTATATAATCTTATTTACATTTTCGAGTTATTGTTTTCCCTCACTGTTTCACAAGTTAACCACTTTTGCCCTATTTCATTGTCACACGAAAACAGTTTGTAAGTTTTTACTATTTAATCAGATACATTTGGTATATATATATTATTTAATATTAATTAATGTTCCGAAATTTATCTAGATTTCAAGGAAAAGGAGGTTCATAGCTCCTAATTTTCTTAAGGCCGTCATGATTAGCCATATTAACAGTATCTCGTAGATTTAACAGCAGATAGGAACCTGTACTATTCTTAACACGATCAAAATTTCAGAGGTGCTCATTAATATTGTAGGATAGGGCGCGTTGGCAAATATGTGTTGTGGTTGTGAACTAAAACTTCCTTTTAGTTTAGTTGGAAATATGCCACTCAGTTTCAGAAAGTGGCGTTACGAAAAATTGACAAATGCGTCTAAAGCATTCCACGAAGTTGATTCTGTTTCATGGAAAGAAACTTTTCAAACCGGAGACTCAAAAACAGAAATATCGTAAAACAACTGAATATGTTTTTTCTTCTTCTAGCAGAAATCTTTTCCTTACTTTAGGAAGGTGGGACGAAGAGTATTTTTTCCGTAGTCTTAAGTTCTTACACAGCCATTTTGGAATCTTTTGTTGTTGACGCATATATGCGTCTGTAAATATACTGGGAAGGAAACTATGGATTTCTGCCCTCCGGTGGAAAAATATGCTTCTATTTGGAATTAGCATAAGGAATATTTTGAGTATGCCATGCTCTTCTTTGAATGCTGGCTTTTGTGAAGTCGATTTTATATAAGTGCTAACAGCGGGAATATGTAGAATAGATAATTCTAACCAGACCAGAAAGTGGAACCTAATCAGAAACTATACATTATTTTGAAAAAGAAATTTTGCGAAGTGTCCCTCGTTGTGGAAAGTTTGTGTAAAGCTTCCTTTTTTCCTCACTACAAATGACCGTCCTACATGATTTTGCGGTCTGCTATGAGAGGTGCTACATACGATCTCACCGCAGTAACTTCCACCGACCCCGACTTCTGCAGATCATAGTTTTAATGCAGCAGGTGAACATACATATATTTTTTTACATTCTAGTCCGCGGAGATGTCACATTAAGGTACAAAATGGGTGCTACGTTTACCTTTTCTTTTTTTTTGAAATTGCACTGGTGGAAGGATACTTTTACCTCGTTGAAATGCAAATTACATACCTGAAAATGAGAGGGGATTTTTCTTCAGAAAACTTTCTAAAATAGAATAGCGACGAATTTTGTGACTATAACACAAAACCAACCTAATCACGGACAATTAATTTCAACTTCCAATGTGTGCAGGAAGTTTATGGCTTTGTAGTTTTCAGAGGGCAATATAGCACTAATGTTATGACTTGCACAGTGGATATCCCGACCAGCTTATAATTTCAAAAACCAAAATAAGGACCACTATAGAATATGTAGAAATATTAATAATCTACATCTGTTCCAATAATGTGCCGATTCTCTAAATTTCTTACATAAGCTAGAACAGCGGCATTCGCTAAAGTTAAATGTAATACGCTCGTGGGATTCTATTTTGATGGATTATTGAAATCATAGTGCGCTTCAGAACTTAAAATGGAAGAAGTTTCGTACTACCAACCATTCTGAATTTGTGTAAATACGTCATTCGGAAGAAAAGGAAACATTTTCAGCTTTTGGCTCGACATTTCTTTCAAGACGACGGATTCTTGGAATATACTTTTGTGCAGAGTCCCCACAGTACTCTTATTCACGATATTTATGATTTTAAGAGGCAAATTTAAAACTAAAAGGAACCACAGAAAATGAATTAATTATGAGAAATTTGCAATATTCAAGAGGTAATTAATAATATTATTCGTCCTGCAAACGAAGATTTTTCCGGTAAAACAGCCCGTTTCCAAGAAATGTACAAAACCCTCTATCTACCATAGAAAGATGTATCATAATTAAATTCCTAGAACTTCAGACGGTTCGCGTTCACACAGAAGACATACAGAATTTGAAAACAGTTAGCGTCTTCGACAAGGTGACTTATTACTCTGCAACAATTGCTTTTTTCATCAATCCAAAAAGATTTACCTTCTTGCAAAAGCATCCTGTCTTTGCCTCGTGACGTGGTAAAAAAGCATTTACTTTGCAAAATAAAAACTTATTAACATCGCGTTCTGGTGCTTTATGACTTAAAATTTAATATGACACTGAAGTTTCTTAAATTTTATGTGCGTAACAGATAGTATAACGCGTGTGTCAGTAAGTATATCTAGTATTACGCTGTTTTATTTTCATATATAGAGGTGCGTAACCATGTATTTTGAGGTTCATAGCTGAAATAGTTAAAACTTTTGAATCCACTTAAAATCCGGTTTTGGAACGTAGACATTATAAAAATTTGCAGTTTAATACACGTATACCAGTAATGATTCTTAACGAGTTGCAAAACGTATTTCGAGGCAATAAGTATTGAATGCTATATGAAACTGAGAAACAAAGGTTTTAGGGTAACAACACGCGGGAAACTACAAACAGAACGTCACGGGGTAAGTGTCAATGAAATATTTGATCGTACAAAGAGCTTATCGTGATCAAACAAGTTAATTATACAGCTACACATGTATGCAAAGTTCTCACGATTCTAAAGTGACCACTGTGAAAGAAATATTAACTTCCAGAGCTCATGCTTCTAATAGAGCAAATTACGCATTAACAGAAATAGCCACAGAAGAGAATTCTATTGTTAAAGATCAAAGACGTAATTTTCAGCTCTTGGAGCTCAAGGAATATGTTCTTTTATCATTTTCAGTGGAAAACTACAAATTAAATTTTTAGACATACAACTTTTAAGTGCTGAGTGCATCAACCGGAGGGCAATGTACAAGGAGTTTCTTTTTTCTGTCGTATGTTAGGACCGTGTTGGGTATGACAAGATTATTCTTTCACTGAGCAAAATTTCTGATATCAAGAAGGAAGATGTATTGCATAATGCTAAATATTTACGAGGACGAATTACAAAGTTTTGTTTTCAGGGCATTTTTTCTTTCAATGCAAGATATGAGCTTTTAGATTTTCACAAAAGGAAGAAGTGGGTAAAAGGTAACTGCTTAGAAATAAAAAGAGTTTGCTGTTTTTAAATGAACTTCCTTTTATCGAATCGATATGATGTTCTAAATAATCTGAAATGATGAAACATTAGATTCGGTTGTTCCTCCAGGTATGTTTAAAGAGCTATCGTGCATAAATATTTAATGACAACAATACTTATGATGCTGAGGTAGAATAATAATAATAAGCAACATTTATTCAGAATCAAATATTTGAAGATCTACTGTGTTTTCGCTGAGCGTTAGTCTGGGCTAATTGTCGTGATCAAACCGCTCAGCGAAACGATAGCAGATCTTTAAACAAAATATTTAGTTGTCAGTAAACGTTGGTTATTTATTCTAAGTATTGTATGCAGGGTGTTTCCAGAAGAGTTTCCGAGAGGTCATCGGCACCGGTTTCCGTTGGATTACCGTATAAATATTTAATTTTCTAATTTTTCAGAAATTAGATATTCCAATGGGTGGCAACCATTATTGCTAAATTTCCCCCTATTTGCTGCCTATTTTTTCATTTTTCACTTTACTGCTACGACCAATTGTTTCTTTTCCAATCTTTTCAGACACTCTACATATCCTAAACAAAGTCCATTACGTCACACATATTTCATGTAACAATACTTCAATATGATTTCAAAAATCAATATTGAAGAAGTTTCACGTAACAATACATCAATTGCTTTCAAAAATTCTGTTGAAGAGGTATGTTTTAGTTCGCTGCCCTCCCCAGAAATTTCGAAAACACCTGGCCTTAAAGCGGGAAGAAAGTAATCGGTTTCCATTAAGTAATCCTATTCCACCTGAATTGCCTGTCATCAGGTTTGTTGGCTCTATTCCTTATAACCCCACCATAGTATTCACGCTCTATAGGTCGTGTCGTAAGTTCAACTACAGTTTCGGCATTTCTTCTGAACGCCTTTTCAACTTGGTCAAGTCTGATCGTGACCATGTCTCAATCATGGAAAATATGGTGTATATTCCGTGCCACTACTATCTGTTGATGACTCTCTCCCTATGACAGCCTACATCGGATCAACTTGTCGGTCACTCGGGGTGAGAATCTCCGGACATAAATACAATGTTAGCACCCATTCATCCGCAACGGCTTTATCCAGAACAGTAAAAAAAGGCGATTATTTCCCACTATGGAATGATGCTGAATTACTGTGCTCGGCCAGAACTAAAACAGCAGTGCTCTTTTTGGAGAGTTTATATATTTATGATTTTGCCGAACAATGTTGTAATGAAGAAACCACGCTAATCATACCTGCTCACTGGAGGTTCCTGTTGGAAGATCTCACTTCTACTGTAAATATGTTTTGCTTATTTACTTACTGACATTTGTATTTCTTTTCATGCATTTGTACATATTTTCATTTGTTACTTTCTGTGTAAAGCATACCCGACCTTGTAGTACGGCGCATGCGTTGTATCTTGCTGATGCACAGAGGTGCGTATATAAGCCAGCGTCCCCCGTGAGAGTTTTCTTGTTGTGCCTGAGGATGGGTCTGTAAAGACAGACCCGAAAGATCTCGCACATAGTTTGAATCATTTTATCCTTTTAAACAAGTTTTAATTATCGTAAGTAAAAAAATGTTTTCACAGCTTGCGATAATTTGACCTGGTTTATTTCGTGTTGAAATGGGTTAAGTCCTGTTCTTCGTGCTTAAGACAGCAATATGGTCTACTGGTAAATCTTAATTAGCACGACAAAAACTTCCACTCATCGTCAAGGACAGCTGCCTTTGAAACAAGTAAGTTTTTACTATTGTCGTCGAACCTTGTCAACTCACGGAGATCTCTCACATGGACGCGCTGTCAAGATATTCTACAGGACCTCTAGAAAACTGGGAGTGGAGCATACTCACCTCAATTTCTTACAAAATTGCCGCTCACTTGGTGTCACTCCAAACTTCTTGCGCCTCAGAGCTACGCCAACGTCCTATCGAGATTTCAGAATTTTGTACTGTGCGGAAAACAGACGCCTTTCTGCAAAAATACGTGCACAATACAGCCTGGTTGACCTTTTTAATAGGAGGTCTTATAACGCATATGGTTTCCTGGTAAAATATGCTCCGCCTGTGATCTTCGATAAACTCATCATTGTAAATTTCGCGAAGGTGGAACGTGAAGTACAGCATTACCAGTACAGACAACTGCAGAAATTACGACTTTTGGTCCATGAATCTACGTGCAACAGACCATCAGACTCTAAACCCACTCTTGGGAACTCACCCGGGGCCGTTGTGAATGTTAGTTCACGACAGTTATCTGAGGAGGAGTTAAATGCACTTAACAGAGGTTTCAAGTTTTCCTTTACGATATTTAACCCTAAATCATTTCAGTTTATTACCCAGGTAGAACAAATAGTCAAAACTTTACCAAAACCAGCTCAAGACCCTTTGCGGTTTAAAATAGCTCGAACCATTGCACACGAAAGTATGCAACAACCCACTGAACACCAAAAACTGTTACAGTATGACAGATCCTTGCTACTATCATTAGCAAAAGATTCTTCACTGGCCATTTCTTCTGCAGATAAATCTCACCAAATAGTTATTCTTGACAAACCTGTGTACCATTCAAAAATTATAGAAGCTATTAATCAAATCCCGCATACTGTTATCACGCATAACCCAACGCCTGCTACCGTCACAGCACTCAGTAAGCTTAAACACAGCAAGTCCCTTTTACTATCTATTGCTGATCATATTCAACCCACCTATTGGACCACGCCCTCCTGAATTGTTCGGGAAAGTTAAACTACATAAACCAAATCAACCAGTCTGACCTTCAGTGTCTGGCTATGCAAACCCAACACGTAACTTGGAAAAATCCCTTGCATCCCTCCTCACCCCATTAACTCAACAATCCAGGTATTCAATCCACAGTTCTACCCAAGCCCTAGATAAAATACACTGGGTTCATTCCGACTTGCCATTCTTAATGGCAAACCTTGACAATGTTTCCCCCTTTCCCAACGTCCCTGTGGACACAGCCATAGATTTAATCACTCCACAGCTACCTAGCTTGGCCTTGTAACCTTCTGAATGCTGTGCTGTTGAATCAGCCCTAACTCTTATTAAAAACCGTACTTATTTTAAATTTATTAATATCATTTACCGCCAAGATTTTGGTACACCAATGGGATCACCACTTTCTTCCGTATTGGCAGAAACTGCCTTACAACATGTTGAAAATACTATACTTACCAATGGACCTTTCCAACCCCTGCTTTACATCAGATACGTTGATGATGTTTTGTTACTTTGGCAATACTCCCTTCCTGATTTACGTGCCTTTACAGAATATCTTTGCTCCGTTCTTACTTCGATTACCTTCACTTTAGAAATTGAATCTTCTGATTCCTTGCCTTACCTGGATATACTGTTGAAACGCATCCCACAGGGACACATTCATAGCTCAGTTTATCGCAAGCCAACCTTTGTTCCAGTGATGATCCCATATAACTTTTTTACTCCTAACAGTTATTAATCTGGTTCACTTCATTCTCTGATTCGTCGAGCCTATACACACTCCTCATCAAACTCTGGTCTCTCACTAGAACTTCAGTACATTTCCACCATGGCCGAGTCGTCCGGATATCCCCACCGATATTTCATTAACACTTTTCGCAAGTTTCAGCGCCATAGCTACACCACACTCAGAACACAACGTGAATTGCCTGTCATCAAGTTTGTTAACTCTATTTCTTACCACCCCACCATAGTATCCACACTCTATAGGACGTGCGTAAGTTCAACTACAGTTTCGGCATTTCTTCTGAACGCCTTTTCAACTTTGTCAAGTCTGATCGTGACCATGTCTCAATCATGGAAAAATATGGTGTATATTCCGTGCAAATACAATCTGTTCATGACTCTCTCCCTATGACAGCCTACTTCGTATCAACTTGTCGGTCACTCGGGGTGAGAAACTACGAACATAAATACAATGTTCGCACCCATTCATCCGCAACGGCTTTATCCAGAACAGTCAACAAAAGCGATTATTTCCCACTATGAAATGATGCTGAATTACTGTGCTCGGCCAGAACTAAAACCGCAGTGCTCTTTTTGGAGAGTTTATATATTTATGATTTTTCCGAACAATGTTTTAATAAGGAAACCCCGCAAATCATGCCTGCTTCCTGGAGGTTCCTGTTGGAAGATCCCACTTCTACTGTAAATATGTTTTGATTACTTACTTACTGCCATTTGTATTTCTTTTCATGCATTTGTACATATTTTCATTTGTTACTTTCTGTGTAAAGCATACCCGACCTTGTAGTACGGCACATGCGTTGTATCTTGCTGATGCACACAGGTGCGTATATAAGCCAGCGTCCCCCGTGAGAGTTTTCTTGTTGTGCCTGAGGATGGGTCTGTAAAGACAGACCCGAAAGATCTCGCACATAGTTTGAATCATTTTATCCTTTTAAACAAGTTTTAATTATCGTAAGTAAAAAAATGTTTTCACAGCTTGCGATGATTTGACCTGGTTTATTTCGTGTTGAAATTGGTTAAGTCCTGTTCTTCGTGCTTAAGACAGCAATATGGTCTACTGGTAAATCTTAATTAGCACGACAAAAACTTCCACTCATCGTCAAGGACAGCTGCCTTTGAAACAAGTAAGTTTTTACTATTGTCGTCGAACCTTGTCAACTCACGGAGAACCCTCACATGGAGCGCGTAGTTAAGATATTCTACAGGACCTCTAGAAAACTGGCAGTGGAGCAGACTCACCTCAATTTCTTACAAAATTGCCGCTCACTTGGTGTCACTCCAAATTCTTGCGCCTAAGAACTACGCCAACGTCCTATTGAGATTTCAGAATTTTGTCCTGTGCGGAAACCAGACGCTTTTCTGCAGAAATGCGTGCAAAGTACAGCCTGGTTGACCTTTTTAATAGGAGGTCACATAACGCATATGGTTTCCTGGTAAAATATGCTCCGCCTGTGATCTTCGATAAACTCATCATTGTAAATTTCGCGAAGGTGGAACGTGAAGTACAGCATTACCAGTACAGACAACTGCAGAAATTACGACTTTTGGTCCATGAATCAACGTGCAACAGACCCTCAGACTCTAAACCCACTCTTGGGAACTCACTCGGTGCCGCTGAGAATCTTAGTTCACGCCAGTTAGCTGAGGAGGAGTTAAATGCACTTAACAGAGGTTTCAAGTTTTCCTTCCCGTTACTTAACCCTAAATCATTTCAGTTTATTACCCAGGTAGAACAAATTGTCAAAACTTTACCAAAACCAGCTCAAGACCCTTTTCGGTTTAAAATAGATCGAACCATTGCACACGAAAGTATGCAACAACCCACTGAACACCAAAAACTGTTACAGTATGACAAATCCTTGCTACTGTCATTAGCAAAAGATTCTTTAAATCTCACCAAATAGTGATTCTTGATAAACCTGTTTACCATTCAAAAATGATAGAAGCTATTAATCAAATCCCGCATACTGTTATCACGCGTAACCCAACGCCTGCTACCGTCACAGCACTCAGTAAGCTTAAAAACAGCAAGCCTCTTCCGCTATCTATTGCTGATCATATGTAACCCACCATTTGGACCACGCACTCTTGAATTGTTCGGGAAAGTTAAACTACATAAACCAAATCAACCAGTCCGACCTTTAGTGTATGGCTATACACAATCAACACGTAACTTGGAAAAATCACTTGCATCCCTCCTCACCCCATTAACTCAACAATCCAGGTATTCAATCCACAGTTCTACCCAAGCCCTAGATAGAATACATTCTGTTCATTCCTACTTGCCATTCTTTATGGCAAGCCTTGATGGTGTTTCCCTCTTTCCCAATGTCCCTGTGGACACAGCCATAGATTTAATCACTCCACAGCTACCTAGCTTAGCCTTGCAACCTTCTGAATGCAGTGCCGTTGTATCAGCCCTCACTCTTATTAAAAACCGTACTTATTTTAAATATAATAATATCATTTACCGCCAAGATTTTGGTACACCAATGGGATCACCTCTTTCTTCCGTACTGGCAGAGACCGTCTTATAACATCTTGAAAATACTGTACTTACCAATGGACCTTTAAAACCCCTGCTTTATATCCGATACGTTGATGATGTTTTGTTACTTTGGCAATACTCCCTTCCTGATTTACGTGCCTTTACAGAACCTCTTTGTTCCGTTCTTACTTCGATTACCTTCACTTCAGAAATTTAATCTTCCGATTCCTTGCCTTACCTGGATATACTGTTGAAACGCATCCCAGGGGGACGCATTAATACCTCAGTTTTTCGCAAGCCAATCTTTGTTCCAGTGATGATCCCATATAACTCGTTTACTCCTAATAGTTATAAATCCGGTTCACTTCATTCTCTGATTCGCCGAGCCTATACACACTCCTCATCAAACTCTGGTTTCTCACTAAAACTTCAGCACGTTTTTACCATGGCCGAGTCATCCGGATATCCCCAATGGTATTTCATTAACACTCTTCGCAATTTTTAGCGCCATAGCTCCACCACACTCAGAACCCAACGTGAATTGCCTGTCATCAGGTTTGTTGGTTCTATTCCTTACCACCCCACCATAGTATCCATACTCTATAGGACGTGTCGTAAGTTCAACTATAGTTTCGGCCTTTCTTCTGAACGTCTTTTCAACTTGGTCAAGTCTGATCGTGACCATGTCTCAATCATGGAAAAATATGGTGTATATTCCGTGCCACTACAATCTGTTTATGACTCTCTCCCTATGACAGCCTACATCGGATCAACTTGTCGGTCACTCGGGGTGAGAATCTCCGAACATAAATACAATGTTCGCACCCATTCATCCGCAACGGCTTTGTCCAGAGCAGTCAACAAAGGCGATTATTTTCCACTATGGAATGATACTGAATTGCTGTGCTCGGCCAGAACTAAAACCGCAGTGCTCTTTTTATATTTATGATTTTGCCGAACAATGTTGTAATGAAGAAACCCTGCAAATCATACCTGCTCCCTGGAGGTTCCTGTTGGAAGATCCCACTTCTACTGTAAATATGTTTTGATTACTTACTTACTGCCATTTGTATTTCTTTTCATGCATTTGTACATATTTTCATTTGTTACTTTCTGTGTAAAGCATACCCGACCTTGTAGTACGGCACATGCGTTGTATCTTGCTGATGCACACAGGTGCGTATATAAGCCAGCGTCCCCCGTGAGAGTTTTCTTGTTGTGCCTGAGGATGAGTCTGTAAAGACAGACCAGAAAGATGTCGCACATAGTTTTAATCATTTTAACCTTTTAAACAAGTTTTAATTCTCGTAAGTAAAAAAATGTTTTCACAGCTTGCGATGATTTGACCTGATTTATTTCGTGTTGAAATGGGTTAAGTCTTGTTCTTCGTCCTTAAGACAGCAATAAGGTCTACTGGTAAATCTTAATTAGCACGACAAAAACTTCCACTCATCGTTTTCTTCTCTATTGTATTGCCGTTACATCATGCACGACAATGAAATTCCACGTTACTGCCACTAAGAAATCATACTTTCAGAATTTTAGCAAATTTCATATACATACGCGCCAAATGAAACATTACAATGTTTCTGCGCAGCGTTGATAACCCTTTCGAATCCAGAAACCGATGAAGATCTCAAATAATCCTACCGTATCAGATATGCATCACTGAATTAGCGTGAAAAATATTTTAAAAAAGAATTGGAAAATTCAAAGGTTCCAAATTTCAATGGGAAATATTGCATGGTGAACATCGAACAAAAATAATTAATTTCTTAAAACAACTGCAAAATAACAATGTTCTTGTGCACTTCCTCGTATTTTTTATCAATGAATCTTTCTGATTTTTCGTCATTAAGGCAGTCTTGCCCAGAAAAAGCTTGTTTTTTTGTTTGTCCCTTTATTTGGGGTTTAACATAATCATGGGATACAGACATACACTCTTCCAAATTTATGGTCACTGATTCCAGGGCCGCCCCGGTGGCGCAGTGGTCTAAGCGATGGACTCTGATCATTCGTCCGAACGGGGTCCGGGTTCGAATCCCGGTGAGGCATGGATGTTGTGTTTGTCTTACGGCACTGGCACTCTCCCTTCCCTGGAACCAGTTACCCTAAATTAGGGATGGGCGACTGCTTATAGCCCATTGAGTTGCTCACGGTGGTCGTTAAACCTCCAATCAAAAAAAAAAAAAAAAAAAAAAAAGATTCCAGGAAATGCAAATAACAAGTGCTGTAGTCAACTTGTCCATATCTCAGCTGAATTCTAACCTGCACCCATCTCGGAGGATTTGTCAAAAGCCAGAGTTTAGACCACTGTACGAACGGCGCGGCGCCTTAAAATTTAATGAAAGCGCTACACTTTCAATATGGAACTTTATTTTGTTTTAAAGTTTATCATGAAACTTTTAATAATTGATATATTTGATTATTACCAAGAAGACAATGTCTGCTTGAGTTTATTTCGTTACGTTGTATAACACTTTTGACTCCTATCGTGATTTTCATCCTAGAGACGTATTATGCAATTTTAAAGCATTTTTCCAAGGTGGCGGATTGGGTTGAGATTGTTATCTCTAATCAGTCGCTCCAGTTCGAAACCGTAAGTATTACGAGTGACTTGTTTGTCAAATGATGATGTCTCTGTTTCTTTCATGGAAACAATGTCCCAAACCAGGGACGAGTGATTGTTTATAACCTTTGTGACGTACTAGAGATGTGAAATACGTTCCAAAACGATAAATCTTCTGCGGTGAATTCGGCCAGTGTAGTTTAGCAGGTAAAAACAACTGGCCAAGAAGGAGAAGGTGTGACTTCGACTGTTTAATTAGAGACAGAGAAATTTTGATGAATTCGTAATTGGAAAACCTCTCATTTTCCCAGCAACAGTAAACCTATACTCTTGTCGTAGTGTTTAGGTTCAACTCCATGCCAAGGATGTGAGTCAGAAAAAACAAAGTTTATTTAGGACTAATGCCAAATTTTACCTGTATAGGATGGCGAAGCCGACTTCATATGAAATTAATTAGTGGGAGATGAAAAACAGGAGAAAAACAGTTCCACGTCATTCGCCATTTAATGTTGCAGTTTTTTCGAAAATGAAACATACTGTTTTTTCCTTTGAACGTCGTGGATGGTCTCCCTAAATTCACTTTAAATTTTCGACATTTATGAACAATAATTCCAATTCCTCTAAGAAAAACTGAATTATTTGGCGCTACTAATATTTCTCATTGTTTTATGCGTTTCAAAATAATTTTTAAGGCAGAAAACCACCAAACAATTGCCTAGGATTTCAATTTCTTTCCGTTCTCATAAAAAGCAAAATTTATTTTCGTTTCGGAGTTTAACGACCACATTAGCCTAAGAGTCATAAGCAGTCGCACAATAATTTCAACTGTTTGGTTCCGATGGGCATTGCGAGAGCCAGGAACATGAGGTAAACCCATCATCCATGCGTCATCCGGGACACAATCTTGAGCATACTCGGAAAAATGTCTGAGAGAAGCTCGCGTTAGTCCATACGCCAAAAGACAGGCTCTCTTTTCTTGCAATATGTAGTAATATTCGAATAACAAAAATTACCTTTCGTTTCAGTATTTAAGGTGTTTTATTCTCTGATAAAAAGCTTGATAATAGTTTTTAATATCTTTCCAACAGTGGCAAATTTTTAATTTCCCACATGTAGACAAATTACGGAAGTGAGTTAACGTTCCTACTAAAGCAACGAATAATATTGTCCATATCCATAGAGAGTCCTAACTAAGAACTATGAAATGCACCCATTGATAGAAACGAGTGTGACACACATGAGTGTTGTTCTTCCATTAACCAACCGTAGCAACATCGCACTTTCAATTTTTTCCGGTGTACAATTATATTAGGAATATTATTTATACTTCCTTGCCGAAACAAATACTGTTTTTTTCAATTTATAGGATGTGTTGGCAGCTATTTTTTAGTCGTAGCCATACTTCAAGGAAGTTGGAAATACATGTCCATGTCAGACTCCACAATACACATTGACAACAAACTAGTACTTGAACGGAGAACTGCAGGACGTAAGCAAACTAGAATTCAATTGATTCTTCATGCAATTCGCTGCCAAAATCGCTACTTGAAAGTTAACGGTAATGACAAAATACGTTTGGTAAGAACCGATAATCAGTTTTGAAAACCTGTGTAGATAAATCCTACTGAACGCCGGATCCTTGGTGCGAATTTATTATAAACTGGAATTCAGATATATTTGCTGGTTCGAAAGATTAGATTTTACCTGTATTTTAATGTCACAAATGACATAAACGCAGATAAGAAAGTCCCGTGTGCGGACATAGCAACCACCAATAAGATTAATGAAAACAGTGTTGACGTGCCAGGCTTAATACTGCAAAAATCCCATGCCTATAGGAACTAGTTGATAAGTAATGACGAACAGCAGGAACTTCTAGAAAAAAAGAAGTTTGTTGAAATACAAAGTGAAGATACAGGAAACAGTTTTGATTAACCTATGAGAGTGTTTAAAAAAATCAAAAAATAAAATTTTGTTTTTGAAAAGCTGTCCTTTTTGGGAAAGGAATGCGAGAGATATAATCAATTTTCAAATTTCTAGGACTACGTTTCATTGCTCGATATATTGTCATTAGTGCGTAACAGAGATAACACAATAAAAACATGATAAACCACCTATGTAAATGGTTGTAACAG
This sequence comes from Macrothele yani, assembly GCA_039090855.1. Taxonomy (NCBI): domain Eukaryota; kingdom Metazoa; phylum Arthropoda; class Arachnida; order Araneae; family Macrothelidae; genus Macrothele; species Macrothele yani. The sequence continues at coordinate 3,061,263 of CM077016.1, forward strand.
AGATAACACAATAAAAACATGATAAAACCACCATTCTAAATGGTTGTAACAGAGATAACACGAGATAACACGATAAAACCGCCATAATAAGTGCAGGAAAATCCATAAGCATTCTCTGAGATTATAATAAAACTTGTGTGGAAGTTAGTGTTTTAGTAGGAGGTTCACTGCTAATAATATGTCAATGAATTGCATTTTAATTTGGAAAAATAATTTATTCCCATAAATATGAGGCGTAGAAATAATTGTCAATATAACAAATTCTGGCTAAAATAGAGTTCCGGAGAGACAGTGGCATGTGAATGAACGAATAGTTCGAAATGTGCTACATAATCTGACGAAGTATTGTATATTCTCTTAGTAAAAATCTTAATTCCTTAAGGCACTCTAAAACATGAGTACACGTGAAAGAATCTTCCGTATGATAACGGCGCGTATGTGAACTTGTTTTATTTCTCGGATGTCAGAACGGTCTGGGAAAAAGAATAAAATCATGTGTTTTTTTGTTAAAGATTTGAAATTAATGCTAGGACAAGCCGCCAACAGTAACAGATAACTCGGTACAGTTAGCAAATTTTGAGCGTAGCTATTACAAAATGTAAGCTCATTTAGGCGTCTATTATAACAAATTCTAAAAACGAACGCGTAAAATTTATGACTTCCAGAACAAAAGTACGAAACATTCTAAAAAAGAAAAGCCGAAAATTTCTCATGAACTACTTTCCTTCACGACTTCACGTTGGTTGTCATCAGGTTGAATGTAAACAAAGCGGAAAGACACACTCAGACCGGGAACGTTTTACACTTGGTAGCGCGAAATACACACACACACACACACACACACACAAATTGCTGCACAAAAATCGTTCTATAACTTGAAACACTGGTTAAAACTCAGTGAAATTTTCTGGTGGGTAAATATGTGCACAAAATTGACGACATCGATGATTTACGCTGTAAAGCACTACCCAAGCACAAACCCTTAATCGACCAAAGTTGTGTAGAGAAACAGTTGTGCAAAGGAGCATTGACGCAAAAGAAATAACAAGACAGATGACACCGAATTTTCGGGTGTAACAAGCACGTCTTTTGAATCTGTTCTGACGCAAATTAAATTTATCAAAGCGTTTCAAAGTCAATGGAACCGGTATGGAACACAATAGTATCTGACGGAAGAAAGAAGCTTTTCATTCGGTTTTTAATCCCTCAGATATTGCTGTAAACGGAATCGTGAGCTTACGAACTCTTAGAAACAAAGACATCGGCAAAAATAAGATGTGGCTTTACGTCCCCTGGTGTGAAAACCATGTATTATTTTAGGAAGAAGGTATTCTCAAAAGGTTTAAGTCTAGTCTATGGTTTACTTAAAAATTTTGAATTTATAGGAAAAACATTTCGGATCGGAAACACTATCCAACAAAGAAGGAATTTTTCAGCTCGGACTTCTAGAAGTAGAGATATTGACAAAAATAAGATATTCATCTACGCCTCCTGGCGTAGAAGCCATGCATTATTTCAAGAAGAAAATGTTCCTAAAAGGTTTGTCGACATGAGTAGTATAGGTCTACAAACGACGTTTTTTTCAGTAGAGAATTTAGAAGCTCATATTTTGCTGCAAATACCTCAGAAGCGGAAATTACGAGTTACGCCCCCTGGTAGCCAAACCATTTTTTACAAAAGTTAGAAAATAATGTGCAAACGATTTCCCATCAGGGGCTGTATCCGGTGCAGAAAGAATTTTTCAAATCGGTGATTTAGAAGGAAAGTCTATGAATTACTTGAAAATTTTGAAATTATATGAAAAACATGTTACACGGAAAACACTATCAAACAAAGCAGGAATTTTTCAAATCGGACTCCTAAAAGTAGAGATATTGACAAAAATAAGATATGCGTGTACGCCTTCTGGCGGAAAAACTATGGAATACTTTAGGAAGAAAATATTCCCAAAAGATTTATCGATGTGAGTGGCATCAGCCCACGAAAGAATTTTTTCAGTCAATATTTTTAAAGCTCAGATTTTATGGCAAATACATCAGAAGCACAAATTAATACTTACACCCCTGGTGGCCAAAGTATTGTTTACCAAAAATTAGAAATTATATGCAAAAGATTTTCCATCAGGAGATGTATCCGCTGAAGAAAAAAATGTCAAATCAGGGTTTTAGAAGAAGAGTTATCGGGAAAAATGTAATTTACTTTTACGCCCTCTGGAGGAAAATCTATGCGCAATTTGAAAAAGTAACTATATCTAAAATACTCTTCGACATAAGTGGAATCGAAAGATAAAATAATTTTTTCAAACGGATTTCTAGAAACAAATATGTGGAATAAAACGTATTTTTAAATTCGACATCATCTGCATTTACGCTCTCTAGCGACGAAATTGTGCATCGTAAAAAAACGAAATAAAGGATCATCATTCGTATATTTCAAGCTTCCCAATGCAAAAAGAATTTTTCAAATCGGACTGATAGTTGCAGAGATATCGTGGGTACAGGCAGACGCACGGACGGACGGACGGACAAACCGATAACATAAGCACGATCTTTTTTTACAAAAGATGTGTTAAAAATGTAAACAAACATATCCATGCTGTTGATAACGGCCGCCATAATGAATCAACGAAACACTCCCGTCGAAACTCAAAAGTGGTGTAATAAACAGCGATCTGGATGGCGTCGTTAGCAATGCACATTTGAAATCGCCATATACCCGATTAAAGCGTGACGTGACCGTGAAACAGAGTGCTCACAGTCTAAATAGTGTCTCATAGAAGACTGGTGTGCCATCCAATGTGAACTTCATTAGAGGGAGCCGGTCACGTGGGAAACAAATCTCTCCGATTGGCGTCGTCCTGTAGAATAGGAATGCCTTATGTTTTGATCAGTGGAGTGAAACGGCAGAAAGTTTCGGTGCAAAACAATAGTGTGACTATCTTCTTTGTAGACATAAAAAAAATTATTTCATCACTGGCTTAATTTTTTTCATATTTACTTTATTATCTCACCGGGTTATTCTTAATTCTACGAACATTGTTATCAATAATGACATTTTTAGAAACACGCAGCATGAAATTAAAGAAATGTATTATATATAAAAAACAATAACTAAGTTTGCTTCTGGTTGGGCTTTCTTTCCACAAAACATTTGTCACGTTTTCCGTTTTTGTAAATGACATCCTGGTCATCTCTAAAGGAAGGTTACCTTTCGAGGGTATCACTGGTACGGTCCCTCCAACCAATATGACGCCGTCTGAATGGAGGGAGTCCTTAATGGTGGACGTGAGGTGGTGTTGCTCCCTATATTTCTAATGGAAAATATTGCGCTATTTCCTCAGTGAAGAAAGATTTCCAATTCATCAAAATTGGACCACTGGTAAACATCCTAACTTAGACTGTACAATCTAAGTTAGTATTTTTTTTATCAGTGTGCGAATTTTGATGAGTGGAAAAGAGCTCTTCGCTGAAGAAATAGCGTCGAAATTTTTTTTCGTTGGAAGTGTAGGGAGAAAAATCACTAAAAGCTCCCCTTTAAAAATACGATTTGTTTGACTTATACTAGAGATTATGTTTTTTTTTTCTATTAGCTACCAAAATATTGTAATCCACTTTATCTTACATCAGGCATTTTTACTTTTATTAATCTCCGTTTTACATTTCGAGTCAGAATGAGTTTAACACTTGTTAATTCGGAGTTCTTTGTCGATAGCAAAAAATGGTTTGTATTGACTTTTACAAGAAATCAACACGTACTCCTTTTTAGAGCTTGGAGTTTCGTATTAAACGGGGTGTTTCAAAATGATTTGAACGATTTCCCACTGGTATATACACTGAAGTGCAAGAAAAACTGTCAAATATTCAGTAGGTCCACCACGGGAGCGCAGGACTGCAGAAATACGACGGGGCATGGACTCCACTAGCTTCTGGAAATATGCTGTAGGCAATACACACCATACATCCTGCAGAGCGTTCCACAATTCGGGTGTATTCCGAGGTCTCGGATTCCTGTGTTCGATAGCGCGTTGCATGGCATTCCAAATCTGTTCCATCACGTTCAGATCTGGGGACTTGGGTGAGAATGGCAACACCCCAAACTCATATGAATGTTCCTTTTACCATAATGTGGCGGTCCGACACGTGTGTGGAGGTGAATTCTCCTGTTGGAACAGGCCAAACCCATCGGCATAAATGCAGGAAATGAACGGGTGTACTTCGTCAGAAAGGATGCGCACATAGCGTTGGCCGGTCACAGACGTTTATAGACGTACCAGGGGTCCTAGTGAAGTACACCTAAATACACCCAATACCATTATGGATCCCCCCCCACCATCACCACCAGCCGCTACAGTTCCCTGTTGACAGGCGGGATCCATGGCTTCACGTGGTTTGCGCCACACACCAATCCTTCCATCTGCCCGATACAGTTGTAAACGGGACTCGTCAGACCAGGCTACTTGTTTCCAGTCATCAAGTGTCCAGTGGCGGTGTTGCCGTGTCCAAACGAGGCGCATAGCTCTGTGTCGTGCCCCCATCAAAGGTACTCGAGTTGGGCGTCGGCTCCCAAGACCCGTATCGTGCAGGGTACGTTGCACAGTCCGGACGCTGATGCTTGTTGAGGCTCCAGCATTCAATTCCGATGATACCTGCGAGAGTGCTGCACGCCTATCGCGTGAAACGATTCTTGACAGCCGACGATGGTCACCTTAAACCAATGTTTTTTGCGGCCACACTGGTATCGTAGGTTGGAGGTTTTGCCGGAATTCTTGTACTCACGGTACACCCTTGCAGTGGTCGTCCGTGAAAATCCAAACTTCGTTTCTACCTCAGAAATTCTATGGCCCATCTCACGAGAGCCAACTATGACACCGCGTTGAAAATCACTTAAATCGTTATAAATTGACATACTTATGCCGAAAACAACTCTGGCAGCTGGGAAGAATGTCAGTCACTTTATATACGCACTGGCGGACGCAACAGAGTAAGCGCATATTTGACGTTGCTATGTATTTTGCATAAGCTCGTCTGTACCAGTTTTTCTGGCACTTCAGTGTACATATTTCCAGCGAGTTTCAAAAGAAAAATACATTAATAAATACAATTAACACGTATTAGTGCAATAATTACTATTGAATATATTAGTCCAAATCACTAGTGAATATCCTTCAAGTACTTGTTTTTCTTTTTTCTTGAAGATAAGAAAGAAACCAAGAAACCAAAACCTTCTTTCTTGCACGGTTTAGTGTTTCAACCAACATATTTTTCCCGAACTGTCCATTTTCTGTTATTATCGACAGTCATCTATGTCAATCAGCTGAACGCTAGACAAATAGTTTTGAAGTTTCAGTAATTTACATAGATCATATAAGTAATTAGTATGCTCTTTGAAATGTTTGCAGCGCGCATTCTTTTTCGTGCAATTTTTTTTCTAATGTTAAGGTTAGTTATTTTAAAAGGGAATATTCGAGCACAGAATTGTTAACATTTATTTTAACCAAATACTCTTCCTTTTTTCTTTTTTTCTTTTTGTTAACCGGATTATTTCAGTGGAATGTTGGGCAACAGCTTCTTTTTATGTTTGTTCTAATCAACTGCAGACATACTGTATTTGCTTCTGACTCACAAACGCGAGTTTCTTAGCACAGCTACTTTTCGTCAAAAAATAGTTTTATTTCTTTTTCTTACTATTACTGGTTTTTGACACTGTAGGACTTCGGTGAGAAAGGATTCCTCCACGCGGAATGGTAAAGTTCCTGCTTACTTTACTTTCCAGCTGAAATTTTTCTGCTGTTCCTCTAAACAAGGCAAGTAATGTTAGCAGATTGACGCTGAACGATGATACGAAGAGTTAGACTAGGATCTCCATGAATGTCGAAGTTTGAGGAAAATACGAGTATTTGCAGCAATTACAAAGTTATTGACCATTTTATACCTCTGTTTAAGAGTATTACTTTTTAGCATGAAAGGCGTGTTTACCGTTCGAATTTATCAACACACGATGAACATTTTACCAACATTCTTAACCAGTCGTAAATTTTACAAGAGGCACTAAAAGTCTTCTTCTAAGACTAACTTTTTGCTTTAATATGAACAAAGAATGTAAATTTTGGTATACGCCCCTTTAGCTCTGTTATTACTAATCGCTGACAAATATTTCACCACCTATCGAAGCTTTAAACTTGATATCGCTCTTTGTGACGTGTAAGGAAGTTGATTCACCTGAGTAACGGAAATGTTATTTATCGTTCGTGGTTGTTTTGCTGCGATTTCATATAACACACAAGTTTCGACAGGAATTGATTTATCAAATATATTTTGGTTGTGTTTCGCGCAAGGACAATAGTTGGAATATTCAGGTTACCTGTGAAAACGCAAAGAAAGAGATAGCAACCTTCTTTATTCTTTATTAGTGGATGGATTATCCAATACAAAACATTACAGTGGTCAGTACGTTTGTTAATGGGCAGATGAAGCCTGCTTAGAGCATTTTAATACCTGATGATAAAGTAGAATTCATATAACATCATTTATTTGCTGCGATGCGTGATTTTACATCTGTTTTTTAAATAGCTTTTCAATGTTTTGTTTGTTCTGACCGAATGACTTTTTTGTTAGTGTATGTGTGTATGTCTGTGCGGGCGGGGGAGACTGTTTTACGTGATGTCAACCTAAAACAATCATTCATTTTTTACTTTGTTATATCGTACACTCGAAACACTGGAATCATTCACATTTATTTTCGTCTCGTTTGTTTCAGTATTTAATGCGAAAAGGAAAATATATTTATCTAAAATTCAGTAGTTAAAATGAATTCAGTATATCCCGTTTAGAGGTACAAAAACACTGTTGAAGCTTATTGTAAGAAAATAATTTTGCTGTAATATGTCACTTGGAAGCTGCTTGAGTTGTACCAAAACCTTCGGGAACGATATGACCTGTATTCACTGAGCACTAGGTGTATTTTCTAGTCATTCGCGGCAATAAACTGCAGTGTTCAACTAGTTTCTATGCTGATAGGTTGTTAGACCTTACATGGCAAGAATACACAAGGTGATCCGATTCGGTAGGAATAATTTAAAAATGCTGTCGTATGCAAAGTAACAGATACAATAAGTCATTATTTCTCAAGAATTACCTTTACCTATGGGAGTTTGTCTAGGCTTCTACGTGACCCCCTTTGCAGACTCGGCACAGTTTATACCGCGCGCTTAATGTTTGCCACGTGTTTTCTAACATCTGCAGAGTGATTTGTTCGAACGCTGCAGAAATTTCTCCTTCAGGTCATTCAAGCTTTAAGGTCGTGCATAGACGATGTTCTTCACAAACTCTCACGCAAAGAACCAGAGCGGGGTGCGTAATGTGATACGAAGAGTTTGCAGGCCAAGTAAAAAGGGCCATCACGACCACACGAGTTGCCATCGAATGTGTTGTTTAGGACGTTTCTTATTACAGTGACCAGTGTAGTGAGGGCCCCAAATTGCTGCAAAAGGAGACAGTTCATATATATATATATATGGGATGTAGGGTCAGGTGACACGTAACATCACAGCCTCTCCTTGACAAATGTCAACCCCGCTTTCTCGTGGTGCATCCTTTCCCACTAAATGGGGTCTGACGACCGCCAATAGCGGTATAACTATACCATCGGGATTAGAGGAAATGCTATCCCACACTCCCCAACCCGCTTGGCGAGCGTGGTGAGTTATGGCCATACACCTCCAAAATGACTCCACAACTTAATTCTTGGCCCTCAGTCACCAGTAGCTGGAATGTTCCTGGCCAAGGCAGCGGCCAGTGCGACATGAAGGCAGAGGGTGCTAAGAATCCCCGGAGGACCGGACTAGGCTGCTATCTGATGCTGCCCTTGGCTACGTATAATGGACGCTCCCTATCTTTTAATTCAAGTCTTCTTGAATTCGAAGAGGAACTACAAAGGATCAAGTGGGACATCGTCAGGCTAAGTGAGGTAAGGAGAAAAGGAGAAGATGTCATTGAACTAAAAAGTGGACATCTCTTCTACTATCGTGGGACACAGACTGGCAGAACTAGTGGTGTTGGATTTATAATAAACAAGAAACTGAAGGATGAAGTTGTAGAAGTTGTAATTTCCTCTGACAGAGTTGCACGACTCGTTATCCAACTCTCGAGAAGATACCAGGCTCAGATTATTCAAAATTATGCACCAACCACAAGTCATCCTGAAGAAGAAATTGAAGAATTTTATGAGGAAATTCGTAATCTAAATAATAAAGGTAAGCAGCACTTGAAGATAATTATGGGAGATTTCAATGCAAAAATAGGAAACGGCAACAGAATGAAACCTCCGTAGGTAAATTCGGTCAGGGCAACAGAAACCAGCGTGGAAATACTCTCGTTGAGTTTGCAGAGGCAGAAGGGTTTTCATCTTGAACTATTTTTTCAAGAAAAAGCCGCACAGGAAATGGACATGGAGACATCCAAATGGGACGACAAGTGAAATTTATTTTATTATGTGTAACAAAAAGTTCGTTATAGAAGACTGCAGTGTGCTAAATAAGTTCAACACACGTAGTGACCAATGATTGGTGAGAAGTAAGATGCACCTCAACATTAAATTCGAACGTGGCAGGCTTATAAGACAAACAAAATGTATTGACATAACCAACCTTAAAAAACACCATAATACCTTCAAGTTGGAACAGAAGAACAGATTCTCTGCTTTAGAAGGCCTAACATCGGAATAAGTGGATATATCTGAAGTTAACAGAAAAGTAACCAAAGTTCTTATGGAAACAGCAACAAAATTAGCTGGGTCTAAGAACAAATTGCAAAAAAGAAGAGAGATGAGGACAACTTAAGCACATGTGACTTCCAAAGTGGAATACATAGAACTATGCAAGACAGTACGAAAAACTATCACCGAAGACGTAAGGAAATTCAACTGTGAGCTAGTGAGGAAAGCAATTGAAAACAACTAAAGCCTAAAGATAGCAAAGGGACATCTCAGTAAGGGAAGGAAAACAAATTATGGCACTGAGAAAAGAAGATGGTTCTGTAACAAGAAATAGAGGGGACATTTTGACAAGAGCGAAAGATTTCTACTCCAAGTTATATGAAAGGGATGATGCATGTACTCCAGACATCATGGAAGGTACCAGTACCAGATTTCTTTTAGTCCTCTTAGCAGAAATTGCACATGCAATCAAGAACATGAAGCGGGGAAAAGCTCCAGGAGAAGATGGAATTACTGTAGACATCATACAAGAAGCAGGTGGAGAAATCGAAAGAGTACTCGCCCAAGTTTTCACTCGATGCCTTAATGAAGGGACGATTCCTGAGGATTGGAACAACGCTATAATGATCCTGCTACATAAAAAAGGTGACATTAAGGATCTCAGGTACTACAGACCTATCAGCTTCCTATCGGTGGTTTATAAAATCTTCACTAAAGTTCTTTCACACCGTTTGAAGGTAACACTGGACATGGCTCAACCGAAAGAACAAGCTCGATTCAGGAGTGGTTACAGCACAATAGATCATATCCACGTACTAAGAGAACTAACTGAAAGAGCGAGGGAATATGAACTTCCATTGTGCATGGCTTTTACCGATTATGAAAAAGCCTCTGATTCGGTGAAACCATCAGCAGTTACAATGGCTCTGAAATCCTGCGATATCGAAGATGCATACATTAATATTATTAATAACATCTATGAAAATGCAAGTGCAAAGATTCGGCTGTTTGTAAATGCAACACACATAAAAATTGGAAAGGGAGTGAGACAAGGTGACACCATATCTCCGAAGTTCTTTAACGCCATGTCTTTCAATCACTGAACTGGGAAAACAAAGGGATAAAGATTAATGGAGATTATCTAACGCACCTTCGTTTTGCTGATGACATAGTCATTTTGGCAACTAAGCCATCAGAGCTGCAGAGCATGATCCAAGAACTTGCTGACAAGAGTAAAGAAGTGGGATTAAAAATGAACTTTCATAAGACAAAAGTGATGGCCAATGCTTTTACACGAAATGAAGAATTATCGATTGATGGAGAAAATCTGGAGATAACAGACACGTACGTTTATCTTGGACAGCAGATATCAAGTGAGGGTCACATTGATGAAGAAATTAATCGGCGTACAAAACTTGCCTGGAGAGCTTTTGGAAGAAACAGCATAATTTTTAAGGCAATACGCCATTAAGTCTTAAAAGAAAATTGTTTGATCAATGCATCCTTCCAGTGCTTACGTATGGGGCAGAGACGTGGACCTTAACTAAAAGAGACATACAAAGACTGCGGACAACTCAAAGTAGCATGGAGAGGTGCATGCTTGGGGTAACCAGGAGAGATAATTAGAGGAACTCGTGGATCCGAAAAATGACAAGAGTGGAAGACATCGTGATCAGAGTTAAATCCCTGAAATGGCAATGGGCTGGGCATACTGCCAGAAGGACAGACCATCTATGGACAGCCGAAATTTTAGATTGGATTCCAAGAAACAGGAAAAGACCCAGAAGAAGACCACATGGGAGATGGGTGGAGGAAATTCGAATGTATGTGGGAGTGACATGGAGGAGACTGGCACAAGACAGACCGTTGTGCAGGAAACTTGGGGAGACCTTCGTCCAGCAGTGGATTGATAATGGTTGACAATGATGATGATGATGATATATATATTCAGGTTACCACTGAAAACGCAAAGAAAGAGATAGCAACTATTATCCATCCCCCCAGGAAATACACTAGCCACTAATACATAAATTTTAGGCTAGTGTATTTCCCGGAGAGATTGATAATTCACTTATTCAAGTGATGGACAATTGTTATATAGGAAATTCTGCGTAAAACGGTATATGTCACATAATGGATATTCCGAAATTTATATTTACACGTTGAATAAAAAGGCTAAAAATTTCGAAACTGAGCGTTGGCCTTCGAGGACGGAGTCAAAGAAATTTTTCAGATATTAAACATTTAGAGAATATAAAACAATTTGTAGCTACAAAATTCACAGACAACCTCAGATTCAAAGTTTAATTCAATGTTTCAAATGCAATAGGGTCTTTATTTTACAAAAAAAAATGAAGGTAGATTCAATTGAACTGTTTGTAATTGAAAAACAAAAGAAGCATTGTTGACCAGAGCAACACTGTGGAACTTTCAATAAAGTACCCATCCATGAGGTGAACATGACGTATCATTTAAAATTAAAAATAACCCAATAAATGCTATGGTTTTCTTGTACAAATTGCGTTTAATAGTATTTAACTTGTGTATTGTGGTTCATTCACGACGCGATTTCCACTCTATCCCTATACTGTTATTAATGCAATGCTGTTTATGTGTTTTACTCGCATTATGCCGTAGTGATAAATGAAGTACAGACATATTTATGAACAATTCAGCGAATGCCATTGACGTCCCCTTTCTGGATATAGCAAATTATGCTTTTCACATTCAGTAGGCAAACTGTTTGACATTCGTAATTTCCAAGTTAAATGTATTTATCTCTAAACAATAATAAAACCACGCATCATAAATCGTTAATAAGTGTTTCTTCCCGCCAACCTGATGACTCATCACCAACTCCGCACGAAAAATACAGAAAAAGTACATTTCGAAAACTTTCAAGATTCAATCAAAGAATATGTTCAACCGCTAAAAGAAGATATAAACTGTTTTAAAATCCATTCGCATCCTCAAAACGGATTTGTACCTAGCACTCAGAGAAATTCCGCAGCTTATTGCACAACGGCTGACAGGCACTTTGAATCCCGAACTGTCTTTAGATTTTTTCTTCTTTGATTGGAGGTTTAACGACCACCGTGAGCAACTGAATGGGCTATAAGCAGTCGCCCGTCCCTAATTTAGGGTCACTGGTTCCAGGGAAGAGAGAGAGCCAGTGCCGTAAGACAAACACAACATCCATGCCTCACCGGGATTCGAACCCGGACCCCTTACGGACGAATGATCAGAGGCCTGCGCCACCGGGGTGGCACTCAGAAATTGTAAAGCACGCTGTAAAACAACTACTGCCCTTTGCTCAAATTACCGTTTTAAGGTACCGTTTTCAATATACACCCTCCTTACGAACAAGCAAAGAAATTATCTCGATCTCGAAACAAGATACGCCGCTCCAGTTACAGAACATCAAATCTGACCTCCAAAAGCCATATCCCTGAAAGACGATCACATCCATGTAATTATTCATGCCCAGTTCAACGGAGAAAGAAAATGAAAGGAATGGTGTGTGCCGTTTTGCTTTTTGAAATTTAATAACTACCTTGAATATTCTATTTCCAAAGATGTAGACAAAATGCAAAGAATCCAAATGCATTTTAAAGTCATGTGATATGATTTTTCCGTGTAATGAAGAAAAAAGGAAAATAAAAAACGTCAGTAGGTAATTTCATTTTAAATTGCAATTTTTGCCTGTTGCCCAAAACATATTTCTTAGTTAAAGTACCATAAGCTCTTAGTCCAAATCTGGAGGCGGGGAAGGAGGAGATCTAAGATATGGACAGATAAGAGTTATTCAGTAAATTCCTCAGGTTTTTCACGGTTCTGTGTACTAAAATAGATTGAGGACCACTATCTTTGAGGTCGTCAACTCCTCAATTCATGCCCTTTCCTCCTTACTGTCTGATCAGCTCATTCTCTCATTTGTCTCACCTGTCTGTGTGTTTAGACCACCTTACGACACATCCGACTCTGACACTGACGCGAAGCCCTCTTCATCCTGAGGAGTAAATATCACAACATGTCCTTCGCGGTTTTCCTTAGATGGAATCGCAGGGCGTTTCATTTTGGAAATATCCATAAAATATTTTTTTTGAAAATAGAAGAAAAGCAATTTGAATTGATGAACTACATTAAGAATTCTATACAATTTTAACAGGAAAATGAATCAGGCAAGCAACAGGAATCGCTTCTCCAGATAATGGACATCCTACGGATCTCCCAGTTCAATAAAATCATTTTAAATTATTTTCCAAAAATTTTCACTTGCGTCGAAATAATTTCTGCGAAGTATATTTAATACAGTAAAACCTCGAAAATGCCGCATCCCGAAAATCGGCAACTTCAGAAATCTAGCACTTTACTGATTTCGTTTTCGTGAAAACATCCGATGTTTTACCAATAACCGTGGAAATCTAACATACCGTCTTAACAACACATCGCGAGATCATTCGATCTCAGCGTGCGATTGCCGATAACATCTGGAGGTTTTGCAAATATGTCATCTCATTGGGCCTCGCTGAACTGAAGCGGAGCAATGAGGCGACGAATCGGCGTGTACGTTTTAAATGCGCGTCGAACGTGTGGTTATGATCAGCGCTTGGTGGTGGCAGTATGTTGATTCGATCTTATGATCATCGGCCTTCGTGATGTATCGCGGTAATCGCCTTCGCGATGTATCGTAGTTTGGTCAGTCGTAAAACCATAACATCGATGTAAAATTCACATCAGGTTTTCGCCATGAATCGATGCATCGCCCAGTCCTAGCTATTGCTCTAGCTTTTTCAAGTTTTTGCCTAATCATTCGCTAAATTATTTTTTTTTCCGACAGAGTTTTATAATAAATTGTACAGAAAGGTAATCGCCAATATTTTCGCCAAACTTTTTTTTCCATCGCCAAAATGATTTTCTTTGTTTTTGCAAATTGCGAAGAATGCGATCGGCAGCGAGACCCCTGCATATTTATGAGGCGTTAACGGGCAAATTTTCATTAAAGTGACCTGTTACGTGTACGTGCGTACTGTACGTAACGCCCATTACTCAGTCTTTGAACGGCTGCAGAAATCCGGAATTTTCATAAATCCGGCACTCGTCCAGTCCCGTCGATGTCGGAGTTTCGAGGTTTTACTGTATTTGAAATTATTTTTCCATACAAGATTGTGATGTGAAAATTTGTGAATGAATATTGCTTGACAGTTCTTTCTCCAACTAAAAATTATTTTTTAATTTAGAAAGTCGGGAACCTGAACCTTACTTTAGGAATAATTCTAAAAAGAAATAAACTTAACACACAGCGTAATAGTATTTTGCCAAGAATAATCAAAAGGAGTGAGGTCAAATGGTACGTACTTTCTGAATTTTAGAGGAAATGATCCCATTCGTTTTGAAAGTGGAAAACACTCTGACCTGGTATAAAGGCTTAACAAAGTTGGATTGTGTTAATATGCAGTTTACTGAAACTTTAGCACGCCCTGTTTCAAGGACGCATCGTTACAAAAGCAGCATAAGAGATTTGATAGAAATACCTTTGTCCAAAATTTTATGTACTTTATTTTTCTAAAGAGATAATGACGATATTCTTTGAAACAGGTAGTTCCCACAAATGTACACTGGAGTTTATACTATTATGGTTACTTAAATTGCAACCCTCAATTGTGACCGATTCAACGAAAAAAATATTGGTTACTTTCGACTCCAATACTCCGAAACTCCAATGCCCAGATGTAATAGCAAAAATTAATTACCGACTCATTCTTATGGCATCAAGTCAAAGAGGTAATCCCAACGCTAAGTACGAGGACATATAAATTTCGTGGTCTGTACAACTTCAGTAAAACGTGCTTTTTCTTCCGATGTCAAAAGGTTCCGATGACCAACACATGACACACTGAATCTATATGTCTCATTGTTTTGGATCATTCAAGTGTAAGAATAAACACGTTTCATGGAAAAATGGACTGTGTGCCGGTTTATTTTGGACGTAGTTTCATAATCCTCATACTGCTCTTGGGACCGTGATGAAACTGAAGCATTGTTTCGCTAAAGGGTTGTCCTAAGAATCGAAGAATCGTCACAGGGCGCAGTTACTACTGCGCCTAAGGCTGCGATTAGTATCAGTATTACACAAAACTATCTTCAGAGTTCTTGCAACGGCGGGACAAACTCGCGCAGTTCCTTTTAAGATACTTCCTCAACAGAACGGAATTCGATCGGTAAAGAGCTTACGTGCCTCTGAATGTATGCCTATTTAGAAATATTTCTGGGCCGAGGTAAGAAGAAGAACCCGTCTGTTTTCTACAAGGACATTCAATAGGCGATGATACATAGAGCGTGAGAACAAAATAACAGAAATAAGTCTCAAATATCTGCTAAAATGAAGACACCGAAGCTTCTCTTTCATCCGTAAAAGACCTCTTCTCTGGGCATTTTTCTTCGCCAAGGCGGGGTTTACGTGTTGCTGTGTTCCTATCTAAACAAGAGTTACTTTACAAATTTTTTGTTTTTCCACAGTCTCAGTGTTGCTCATAGTCACTAAATGGCCATATTGATTCCAACTTTCACTTCCGGGGGTTAAAATTTACTATTAGCTAGTTGGCTTCAGAGTTGTTGACCTGTGTCCAGGGACGAGAGATGGCGACACATCTACTCGGCCAAAGAATAATTAGTTACACGTTGTCGGTTGACCAGTTATTGAGATGCAATCACTCCTGTCGGAACGAGTGACAACATAATTTATTTTTGTGTCTGGAATGCGCCTAAAATATTGTATGAAGTTTTAAATTTTATCCGAGTCCCTTGAAGTTTCGAATCGAAAGAAAACATAGTGACATATCAGACATACTGAGAGAATGACTATTCCCAGACACGATGAAGGACATTAACTGCACAAGACATGGCATTACAAATTCATTAGGCCCGCGTAATCTATTCACTGATGAATAGGTTGATATTTCTTTGAGATATACTGCGTGCAGAGTAGTGGCATTACACAATGCTAACAGTACAGGCTGGTCAATGGACAAAAGCTGAGAAGTGGTATTGCACAATGGAAACGGTACAGGCGGGTGACTGCCCAATGCTGTATGTCAGGGACAAGAAACAATATCTAAATAGAGGATATCGTGATCAAGCTTTGATATAAAGTAAAGAATTCTCAGTAAGTAGGTAGGAGTTGAGAGTGCAAACAATTGCTGGAACTTTGTTTTTTTTCTTTGAGTGAAAAAAATGGTAACACAAAGATAACTGGTAAGGACAGAAAGGCACACCCTAATATCTCATCCTGCACTGCGCATTATTTTGGTTCTCTGAATCTAGCAGAGTGCATTACAGTTGCACGATTTTAGCGTAAATCTCTAGCATATTCAGATAAACAGAAAACAATTGTTATACAGATCACAATATTGAGTTATTTTAAGAACTGTTGAAGATACACCGAAATACCAAAACATTATGATCAGTACGTCAGTATGAAATCGCAGCAACTGCAGAAAAAATACTACGTGGCAGAAGGGATACTCTGGCTTAACTTGCCGCTAATCGGGATGTTAGTGACCGGAGTAATGTATTACAACACATAGTACATCGAATCTTGCTGAAAACTTGATCGCAAGCATCTCGAGGGCCCATGCCAAACTCGGCCCACCGTCGAAAGCGTCCAGCATGCACGCGTGAAAATCAGAGCTGGACCTTGAATGATTCGGACAAATTCTTCTGGTCCAATGAATCTCGTTTTCTGCTGCACAATGTGAACGGCCTAGTAGTTGTATGCCGTTTACTTGGGGAAGTGTTGTGGCACCAGGATGCACCCTATGAAATAACAAACCAGTTGGAGGAAACGTAATGCTTTGGGCAATGTTCTTCTGGGAAGCCCTGGGTCCAGTCTTTCGTGTGCAGGAAACTATAACGTCTACCATTTACCTAAACATTATTACAGAGAAGGTTAATCCTCTTATGTGAACGGTATTCCTCTATAATAGTGTCTTCTTACAGCAGGATAATGTGTCATTCCACACATCCGGGATTGTTGTAGAACTGCTCGGGGGACAGGAGGAAGATTTCTAAGTATTTCCCTGGACTTCGAATTCCTCAGTCATCAATCCAATCGAGCATCTGTGATTTGTGTTGAAACAGGAAGTACGCTGTACGGCGGATCAACCAAGTGACTTACAAAAGTTAAAGGACATGCTAGTAACATGTTGGCACCAGATATCACAAGGCGCCTTCATAGATCTTATAGTGACAATGCCTCGCACAGTAAGTGCTGTTTTGGTGTCACATGAAGGACAAACATCATATTAGGCAAGTGGTCATAATTTTTTGACCCTTTGGTGTACGTGACATAGCATTTGTTACATAAATAGCGATGTTTATTAAATAGAAGCATCAGCACCAAATGTCGTGGTCCATGGATGTCTTTATTAAATTCCGGAAGGAAATGTTTGGACGGACGACCACCGTTTAACTTCCACTAGAAAGGGCACAGCAATTCACAAGTCCGTTCTTGACCTCTCCGTTTTCTATTTAAATAAATATTCATGCGGTTTCGTGCTTTAATGGGAAAATCGTTGATAAACAAGTTGCTGTCTACGCACAAGTGCTCACAGAGCAAAGAGTTTCAGTGTTTCTGCACCTCATGAGACATCATGAAATAGTACATGGCCAGGAGGGGAGAAATTCGGTATTCTGCACATTATTTACACACACACGCTGTTTAATTTATTTTGAAACATTGCACGCAATTCGAGATGCACGCAATTCGAGATTCGGCTCATATATTTCATGTTAGTAGAAATCAGAAAGGATTTGCATGGCTAAAAAGCACATTTGGAGTTTTAGTGTTCGAAGTATATCTTTTTACTCGCCCTTTTTATGTAGAACTGATGACAACGCGCTCTTTTTGAAAACATCTGAGTTATGTTCAAGTTATGTACGACTAGGGAACTTAGAAACTAAAAGTTAATGAATTCTGCAGAAGAGAAATGACAACTAAATCTTAGCAGTTATCTTATGAAACGGCATTTGTGATAGCCAACTCATGGAAACATTTTGAAGTCCGGTACATTTACAAAGGGAAAATGCACTTCTTTTTGCAAATTATATAGCTAGGTCTTTTAAAGCGTTTGTGCGTAGAATATGGTTTGTTTCTGTGTTTTCATGTTTGTGTTTCTTTTAAGTTTGAATCTGCTATTTCTTGTTTCAATTCTCAATGTGATTGATATGGCATTTTATCCAAAGCAACGAATTATGATGAAACGCTAACAGCAGGAATTATCTAATTTCAAAAAAGATGGTTTCGAAAAATTTTATAGACCCAACATAAAATTTGGTAATCATTGGTGAAATATTCTCACTATTTACATTTTATAAATTTATCATTCCACTAATAGTATGGTTTTCTTACACCACGAAGAGCCAAATCTAGACCCAAATATATAAGAACCAAGTTATTTTATCTTAAATCGGAGATTATTCCTGTGGCTAATAGTTGACCACATTTTTGGTTTTAGGTAGTACTCCCGTCTACTACTCGGAGAAATGCAGTACTTTTGCGGAAAACGTGAGTGTTTCAAAGCGCAAGAAGTACCGTAGAAATTCAGAATTAAAAACAAGTTCAAGATCCGACCACGTAACAAGAAAAGTTGGCATCGTACAAGCAAATCGTGAGTGATTTTGCAATATAATAAGGACTCGATCAGTTTTATAACAAAACGATAACTTTTAAGTTAAGAAATACATATTATGAATTCAGATAATTGAGGAATGTGAGATGATTACCATATGCTTATGTTCCTAAATGACAACGTTGTAGATGTTCAAACAAAATACCAAGTTTATTAAGGAGCGACGAATTAGCTCGTTCTTCAGGCAAAACATTATTTTTCGTGAATTTTGCTCACTCACTTTGGAAGGGAATCGTCAAAACGTAGATTCCGCGCTCAGGTGGTGCAGTGGTCTGAGCGGGCTTCTGATCATTCGTCCGAGATGGTCCCGGATTCGAATCCCTTGGATAATACCGTAGATGTTGTGGTTGCGTTTGTCTTACAGAACTGGCTTCTCCCTTCCCTGAAATCAGTGGCCCTGAATCAGGGATGGGCGTATGCTTACAGCCCATCGATTTGCTCACGGTGGTCGTTAAACCCCAAACCGAAAAAGAAAAGGTTAGTTTCAAAGTTTATCAGAGCTTACCTTTTTGACAACGTGGAAAATTAAGAAAACGTATTGTCAGAAATAATGTTTCGTCTCGGAAAACAAATATTCTGCCGAGAGACTTTGCCAACACACTATATCGACAATACTATCGATTTTTATCTCTTGACTATCAAAACTATCGGTAGTCATAACTATCGACAGTTCTCCACCTCTATTTGAAAGTATATATAAGGTAAATAATTTTATAATTATAAATAAATTTTCCAATAATAAAGTAAAGGCTGATAATTTTCGTGGTGGAATATGAAAAATTTCATATCCAGATAGTTTTAACTTACCACTAAGTTTCTAAAGGCTTCATAATGTAATTACTTTCTTTAGCACAATAACATTTGCGGTATTTACACACATTATGAAAGTATTAGATATTATATAAATACAATAATTTGGCAGGAACTTAACGTAGCAAAAACTTTTATAAACGTATTCTAGATATTTAATTTCGGTTTATCAGACCAGTAATCAGAAAATAAGATATGCGCCACCTAAAAAACAGGCACAATGATGCAAGTTTTGAAATAAAGAATGACCTTAAATGCGAAGCAGAAATTTACCTTCGAAAACAATTAGCAATGAAAAATACGATTCAAAAAATGTTATAATTGGATTCTGGCATCTATTTGAAATCAGCCGCATGGCAAGAAACTCCGTAATGTAAAATTTAAATTTTAAAATAGTTCAAAAGTGTGCTATCAACACCTGGTACTTCAGTATCTGATCAAATGTCATGTTAAGCAATTCGGAAACTGAATACGTTTGTCCAAATGAAAAATACTTAGCAAAGAATGCCAGTGGATACTACTATTTCTAAGGACTGCGCAATTTTATATCTGATTTTGTAAAATTTTATGCCATAGTTTTTATGACACTTTTTTTCCTTGTTTCATAAACGCTGTACAAAATAGAAAAATATAAGAATCTCCACTTTAACATCTTTCCAAGACAACAGTGGTATTATCAAAGTGATTATAATCTGTGGCCCGGCATAATGTAGATTTCACATAGCGCAGAATAATTTTTGCGTAAGAGAAAACGTCGCAATACTAGCCGCTGATGCCAGTTGTTATCCACATCTAGGCTTTCCTTCAGAATGTAAGTCACTTTTGTATTGGCGTCTATTCACATCCAGTATGACAGAAGCAATCTAGATATTTCTCTCATAATTTTCGTAGCTCACAATAGCTTTCTAAACTTCTGCCGCGTATATTCTGAGGTGTGTTCCCCGTTACAATCTGCTCACTTTCTATTTAGCACAAGCGACTAACTGAAGAACACCATAGCTCTCACTGAAGGGTTTACAGAACGATGTCAATATTTCAAAATATACTCGTCAATGATTTCTAAACTTATTAAGCCTAAATTTATATATTTTGGTAACACACCGTTCGACCTGACTCCTTTTCAATGGACGAGTGTTGATGGATTTAAAATTCGGCATAACCAATTTAAGGCGTCAAAGTTATGGCCAACGAAATTCGAAAAACAGCGAAAAGCTCTTGAAAGAAATTTCGCAGACAGTTTAGCTGCTGTCCTGCTTTGCTAGAGAAATTGCAACAGCAGAATTCGTGTTCTTGAAGATAGTTGTATTTTTTATTTCTTTAGGCTTTTGGGTCCATATATATACCTGTGAGTGCATATTTTCATACATGGAGATAATTTTGAATCCACATCGTACCCAACTCACAGTTGAACGTTCAGAAGCGAAATTCGCTGTTGACGCAGAGGAATTAAACAGAGGAAAGCCGGGACAAGATTCCGACTAAGATTGTTTTTCTATTAAAAAATGACTTGATTTTCGTTCATTTGTATTGTTATTACTTATTTATCAAGATCCTTATCAAGCGCGAACTCAATTCAAATATATCAACAGAAATGTTTAGATAAATTCATATGGCTGCTACCTTGTTCTGCCTCATACTAAACTAGTTATAGTACTCAAATTATTTCAATTAATATATACCTGTCGTGCACACTGTCGTAAAGAACACCCTAAAGGTGTAGGCATAAGCTGTTTCAGCATGATAACAAATTTCTATCCAATCCCATTGAAAAACCGTCTTCAAAATACCAGGTGATCCAAAAGTCTTGCACATTTTGAAAACATAATAACTCGCGGAGTTTTCATAGTGGGGCAACGCGGTGAGCGTAGAAATGATCAGACTGTCATCGGGTTTTTTATGAAATCATATACATTTTTACTCATTTGACTTACATTTTTCAACGCCAGATGGCGCAGCAAACACAGGTTGGAAGTGTCGATAAAAAAAGACACCTGATTGTACCAGGTTGGACACCTCATTGTACCAGGTTAGACACCTCATTGTTCCAGGTGTTTAACGTGATGGCCGTCCTGTTCCAGCACTGCCTGCAGACGAGAGAAAACACCATGGACGGCATTGAAGTGCATGCCCGGGGGTCTAGCTGCCACATGGTGTCGAATGGCATCTTTCAGCATGGCCAATGAAGTGGGATGACATCTGTACACTTGTGATTTTAGGTAACCCTAGAGCCAGAAATAGCTGTGTGTCAGGTCTGGTGACCGAGGAGGCCAGGCCTTCGGAAAGTGTCTGCTCAAAACACGATTTGCGCCAAACGTCTCTTGCAGCAGTTGCTTAACGGAACGTGCGATGTGGGGTGGTGCTGCATCCTGCATAAATGTGCACAGATTCACTGCATCCCGCTCCTGGAAGCTAAGGATAAAGTACGTTCGTAACATGTTCGCTTAACGTGCACCTGTCACTGAAACGGTTTCGAAGGAGGTGCCGCGGGCCTCTTCAAATAAAAAGGACCGATAATGAAGGAAGCCGTGAATCCACACCACACTGTCGCTTTTGGCTGATGAAGTGGCGCTTCAACGACTGCTCGGGGATGTTCCGTGGCCCAGATGCGGCAGTTGTGCGTGTTTACCGCTCAGTTTAGGCAAAAGTGTCCCTCATTAATTCATAAAACGTTCATGAGCCAGTTCTCGTCGACATCCATTTGTCGAAAAAACTATGCTGCGTACTCCTCACGCTGCACGTAATCGCGAGCTTGCAGTTCGTGATGCCGTTGCCGTTTGTACGGGTATCTGTGCAGAATCCGTCGTAGTGTTCGCCATACTGTCCCACATGGAATGCCAGTTTGCCGAGAAACATGGCGAGCACTGGAGTCCCCACGTGCGGATGACATTACAATCACATCCATTTCCTGCGTAATCGTCTCTGCTGTAGCAGCGCGTGTTCGTGGTCTACCACTTTGTGGGCCTGCTGCCAAAGATCCCGTTTGCTCGAAAGTTTTCACCATTCGCCGCAGCGCAGCACTTTACATCGGTCCTTTCCCACTGCGATCACCTTTCAGTGACCGGTAGGCTCTCGACGCTTCGTGGACGTTGAGAGCCTACCGGTCACTGAAAGGTGGTCGCAGAGAAGATTACTAGCACATTCAGCATTGTAATAGAACAATTTCACCAAGAGAGCTTTGCCCGGTAATGACAGAATACTGACACGGACCGCTGTGACGTGTGGTTGATCAAATGATCATATGTAGAGGATTTTAGGAAGGGAGTGTCTGCCCCCAGGTCTTAAACAACCCTTAGAAATAGGAAACTACGATATTTGGGCTAGAGCGCCCGATAGGAATGTGACACGGAAGCGAAGTAGAAAGGGGGAGAAAGACGCCCTTATTTATTACCGGGGGAAAAGTACCCGGGTCCGACGGCTTCACGTGCCCATCCGACGCACGGCGGATATTTAGTGGATCGAGCGTTCGTACCTGCCTGGGATCGAACCTGAGGTCCTTTACATGGCAGTCACGAACTTTGCCCACTAGGCCACCCGCGGCCCGTGACGTGTGGTTGATCTTATCATAATCATATGTAGAGGATTTTAGGAAGGGAATGTCTGACCCAAGGTCTCAAACAACCCTTAGAAATAGGAAGCTAAGAGATTTGGGCTAGAGTGCCCGATAGGAAAGTGACACGGAAGCGAAGTAGAAAGGGGGAGAAAGACGCCCTTATTTATTCCCGGGGGCCAGTACCCGCGGCCCGACGGCTTAACGTGCCCAAACGACGCACGGCGGATATTTACGGGATCGAGCGTTCGTACCTGCCTGGGATCGAACCTGATATCCTTTCCGCGGCGGTCACGATCGTTGCCCTCTATGCCACCTGCGGCCCGTGACGTGTGGTTGCTTCCCAGCTGCTGCTTTTATACCCACTATCCCAGACCTGTTCCCCTATGGCGCCATCTGGCGATGAAAAATGTAAGTAAACGGAGTAAAAATGTATATGATTTCATAAAAGATCCCAATGTCATTCTGATCATTTCTATGGAAACCGCGTTGCCCTACACTCAAAACTCCGCGAGTTATTACGTTTTCAAACCGTGCAAGACTTTTGGATCACCCGGTACATTACAAAGTTTATTTACAATAAAAATTTAAAAACACAAGCGAGATCTTTCGTGGTCTACTCTGAGCACATCATCAGGCGTGGGTATGTATCGAGCAGGAAATACAGTTTTTACACAGCACACACTCTCAAGTTTTTATGCAAACAAGTTACTCATAGTTGCCAGTTCCGATAATGTTATAATTATCCGAGGAAACTCTAACATCGGCTCGACATTGATGTAAAATTAAAGTTCGCCAGGGTGAAAGGACAATAGAGAGGAGATCCTCATTACAGCAATTTAGCCGATAGTTAATAATAAATAAGCTTTCCATCATGTGCAAAGAGGTCTAGACCCCGTAGAGCCCAAAACAGAAGCATTGTCCCAATCTGAAGTGTGGGAACCTGAACGAACCGCCTTTGGTGCAGAGAGGGGATTCAAAGTTCTCAATGAATATTTATGTTCCGCAATGCGCACACCAAGACTACGTAGGGTAGAACCCACGTAACAGAGGTCGGTCGTTTCTCCAAGAGTGGTAGTGAACGGAATCTTGTGCACTTCATGGCGACTCATTAGAAGAGTGGGGTCTCTATCCCTCCTAATTAACGAGAATAGGTTGCGTGTTTGAACCCCAAGTCCCAAGTCCGATGTTTTACAAACTTTTTTAAGAAAGTTAGTAATAGGTGGATAATAGTCCAATGATCCGACATAATGGCATGAGGTAAATTCCACCTTGAGTGTTGTATATGATCCGTGAACTTGTTTCTTAATCGACAACCAGAGGCTGATATCCATGTTGACAGTCGTAACCCTGGATCAGTACCAACTCTTTCTTACGAAGAATGGAGTCCACCCCGGCTGAATCAAATGCCTTATTTTTACCCAACGCTAAGACATTTCATTCCGGGGTGACTCCATTCTCCTTTGCTTCTATGGACGTGGTCCAGCTGTTTCCTAGTGCTTCCCTTCCGGTTGTTCATGGTATTGTTGAACAGAAATTGTAAACTTTGGGACTGTGCTCCCCTCTAGAAACCCAATCAATTACTGAGGGTCTTCAATTGTTAGCTAAGCGCAGCTATTTCCGTTTTAATGGACTAGTTTACCAACGGAAACAGGGTGCACAAATGGATTCTCCCCTAACCCCGTTACTGGCAGAGCTGCTTCTTCAACATATTCAGGAAGAGGTTCTGTCTACATGCCAGTACAAACCTCTTTGGTTTTGTAGGTATGTTGACGATATCTTAATTATTTGGTCCTACTCAATTGAACAATTACAGCAGCGTGCTGAGGCTTTTTCATTTACCTATCCCTCTTTTAAGTTCACTATTGAACTAGAAAATGAATGTTTGCTCCCTTTCTTGGATATTTTAATTAGTAAGCATTACACGAATTATTCTCTTAGATTCTCCTTTTACGGTAAACCTACGTTCATTCCTAATATCATTCTTGCTTTCTCTTCACACCCTACTAAGTAATAACACGCTGCCCTGCGGTTCCTTGTAAAAAGAGCATTTGCACGTTCTTCTACATTCGCACTTTGTAGAGTAGAAGAACGGGTAAATGCTTTGTAAGAAAGAATTGGTACGGATATAGGGTACTGCCT
Organism: Macrothele yani; assembly: GCA_039090855.1. Lineage (NCBI taxonomy): Eukaryota > Metazoa > Arthropoda > Arachnida > Araneae > Macrothelidae > Macrothele > Macrothele yani. Next base: position 3,086,163 of record CM077016.1, read on the forward strand.
GTCAACATGAAATCAGCTTTCTGTTGTCGATGCCCTGATTAAGAAACAAGTTCACGGATCATTTAAAACACTCAAGGTGGAATTTACCTCACGCCATTATGTCGGATCATTGGACTATTATCCACCTATTATTAACTTTCTTAAAAAAGTTTGTAAAACATCTGACTTGGGATTTGGGGTTCGAACACACAACCTATTCTCGTTAATTAGGAGGGACAGGGACCCCACTCCTATAATGAGTCGCCATAGAGTGCACAAGATTCCGTTCCGGACCACTCTCGGAGAAACGACTGACCTCTGTTACGTGGGTTCTACCCTACGTAGTCTTGGTGTGCGCATTGAGGAACACAAATATTCATTGAGAACTTTGAATCCCTTCCCAGCACTAGTAAAGATGGTTCGTTCACGTTCTTACATTCCAGATTGGGACAATGCTTCTGTTTTGGGCTCTAAGGGGCCTAGACCCTTTTTGCACATGATGGAAAGCTTATTTATTATTAACTATCGGCTGAATTGTTGTAATGAGGTTCTCTCCTCTATTGTCCTTTCACCCTGGAGAACTTTAATTTTACATTAATCTTGAGCCGATGTTAGTGTTTCCTCGGATAATTATAATATTATCAGAACTGGCAACGATGAGTAACTTGTTTGCATAAATACTTGAGAGTGTGTGCTGTATAGAAACTGTATTACCTGCTCAATACATACCCACGCCTGATGATGGGGTCAGAGTGACCACGAAAGATCTCGCATGTGCTTTTAACCTTTTATTGTAAATAAAGTTTTCAATGTATTTTGAAGACGGTTTTTCAATGGGGGTTGGATAACAATTTGTTATCATGCTGAAACAGCTTATGTCTACACCTTTAGGGTGATCTTTCGTATTATTTCATTTTTTTAAATTTCTTTTATATTAGTTGTTAAATATGATTCACGAAAGTGTTAATTTAAACAATAAATATGTGAAATTTCGGGAGAACGCCATCGCGCATTGCGTTGGTCCATTGGGCTAGTATTTGGGGAAAGTGTCCGAATTTTTGATTTACTGTAAATCCGAGAATCTATTTAGTTTTTTTTTATTTTATAATAGAAAATGCAGTAAAGGACAATTTGAAAAAATATAGCTAGCTGATTTTGAAACAGGGCTCATAAAAGTTCGCTCTCTCGTGATCTAAAAGTCAGCTTTTCGATTTCCTGGAACTCATTCATACTTGAAATGTCAGTACATTTTATCGTTCAGCTTGGTGTTTCAATACTTTTTAGACTCCAGTTAGCATTGGAGACTGATGCTCTATATTCCCTGTCGAAATTTAGTATTTCAGGTAATTTATAAAGTTGAAAAGTAATGACTCCCGATTAAAACGATGTAAGGGATGAATAATTCATTCTGCTGCAAATCACTTCTTAATCTACTAAGGGAATTAGCAAATGAGCACTAAAACTTTTGTCGAAATCATAAACTGACATATTACACGGATTCAAAACCTTCTTTTTATATCAGTAATTCACAAATGAAGTATTCGGGTCATATGAACATTTTCCCTAGAATTTAAATATCTCCCGGTTCATATTCGTAGATATTCGAAAAAGAATTATTATTAAATTGGGACTTAATAGGCACATTTATATCTACGCTTACTTTGCGAGCGTCGGCGTGAGGTGAAATTCGTTGATTGGGGCCGGAAATTTGAATGATAATAGGAAACATAGTAACAGCAATAGTTTTTTTGACGCATTGTTTTTTTTATATATTTCAGATATTCTTAGTCGTTACTACGAAGTTCTGGCTAGTTTTTGGGATCCGTGCCTCTTATTTGACTCGAACGTATTTGGATTGGTGACCGATAACCAGCAGAGATGGAATGTCATTGTTTCGGAAAAGAGCAGTACGTAAGTACCATATGTGGTAGATCCCAAGGTATAACATAACGCTATGGACGTGTTACATTAGCTGCATTCGGATTACTGGTTTGCAGGTGAATTCTGTAATTTTTCAGAAAGATTTTGCATCAAGAATCAATAAATTTTATTTTTCTCTGTAATTGTGGTTTGATTGAAAGTAAATTAGAATTAAGGAATTTAATCACTAACCTCACGTCTGTCCTCTCGTTATTTTTTGAGCCTTGTTTCTGCATTAATAGCCTGTGTATTTTGCATCAGAAATATTTGAGTGTTACTTTCGAAATATCTTAGAAATTTATGTCACATTTTATTCTGGATAATTCATTAAGCACACATGGACAAAACAAAACTGTATGCAAAACGCACATAATAAAAAAGATACGCTCATTAAAAAAATGTTCCATATTATTGGCCAGGACCGGAAACGGATAGACCCGGCGTTTCCACAGCCTATCTTGCTTGCCATTTTAGCGCAAATAAAATGATATTCAGTTAGTAAATTCTTTATCTTAAAGGGAATCCCTATGGAACTTCTTGCCATTATCAAGTTGACATCCAATTTCTTATTCATAACTTACAATATTTCCATTGATGAAATACAAACAGTTTTGGACTCAGTTGCTCAGTTGTACTTCAGACAATTGTGACTCTAGGATGTTGCCGTTGAAAAGAAGAAATATGTCATGGAATTTTCTGTTGTAATGAGCACATCTTTTAAATCCTTTCCTATTCGAATAAAATATTTCAAAATTATTCATAGTCAACGAAACCCACTTAAAAAAATTAAAGAAACCGTTGCTACAATCGATAAAACATCTAGAAGTAGAAACAGCTACTCTCTTCCGCCCGAGGCAAAATACGTTACGAAAATAACACGTTGGACACCCAAAGTTTCCATAGCTGAAGGAATATAAAGGGATTTTTAAATGGAATAGTTAGAAGAATGGATATGAAAGAGAACATGCTATAACTTTGGCACCCTAGTGAAAGCATTTTGAATAATGGAAATGTAGAAAACACAAGAATAGTATTCTACATAGAAACATTGTGCTAAGGAAAAAGAAATTTCAAACACGTCTTGGAAGCAGAGATAGTAATGTTCTCCATCTTTATGTGGCAAATGATATGGAACCCAGAAAGAATATTTTCAAATTCAGTTTCGCAAGGGGGCATACAGCTGACAAGAGAAATACACGCTAACATCCCCTAGCACCCAAACTGTGAACTAAAAAAATTCCAGGATTTTAATCAAAGTGTTCCACAAGGTAGTCTTCTATGTTCCAAGAATTTTTTAAATCATGCATTTTGGAGCAAAGATTTTGCCAAAAAAATGATTTGAAACTTGCAACCCCTATGGGAGAAATTGTGCACTATATTTTGCAGTAAACGTACACACGATATTCTGGCAATTAGTAGTATCTGATCAAAAGCGTTTTCCCATGGGATTTACAGACGATCAGATATTTGTTGCTAATATACTGCAAACGGAAATGTGATCTTATGACCTCTGACGGCATATGTGGACGTTTTTTTTATTGGAGGCTTAACGACCACCTTAAACACCTCAGTGGGCAATAGACCGTCCCTAATTGAAGGCCACTGGTTCCAGGGAAGCGCCGTAAGACAAACACAAAATCCACGCCTCAACGAGATTCGAACCCGCACCCATCTCGGACGCATGATTTGAAGCCATAGCTTAGACCACTGCGCCACCGGGGCGGAATATATATGATCGTTAAGTTAAAATTTGAAATTATATGCAAATCATTTTGCACCAGAAACTCTGTCCGCCAAAGAGGGAATTGCCGCCCCGGTAGCGGAGTGGTCTAAGCGATGGCGTCTGATCATTCGTCCGAAAAACGTCCGGGTACGAATCCCGGTGAGGCATGGATGTTGTGTTTGTCTTACGGCACTGACTCTCTCCCTTCCCTAGAACCATTGACCCTAAACTGCTTATATTACTGTTTATAGCACATTGAGTTGCTCACGGTGATCGTTAAACCTCCAATCAGAAAAAAAGAATGTTTCGAATTTGGCGATTTGAAGCAGATATGTTCATTAAAGTAAGATATACGTCTACGTACCCTGGCGAAAACATTATGCGCTATTTAAAGTAGAAGTTATTCGCAATATCATTGTCGTTGTGAGTGTTATCTGATCTCTAAAATTCCAAATCGAATTTTCAGAAACGCAGATATTGCTGCAAATACGTCAGAAATAAAATAATTACACCCCCGAGAGGCCAAAACATTTGTTACGAAAACTTAGAAATTATATGTAGAGCATTTACCACACGGAGGGCTATCTTATGTGATAAGAATTTTTCAAAACGGACAAGGCAGAGATATCGGGAAATCGCAATTTAATTTAAAGCCTCTAGCAGATAAACTACGCATCACTTGTAAAAGAAAGTGCACCTAAAATAGTATTCGTTATTCATGGTATCAAATGGCAGAAGGATTTTTTTCATCGAATATTCAAAAGAATGGAATGCAGGATGTTTTGAATTCGATAGTATCTGCGTTTAGGTCGCATAGTGGCGAAGTTATGCATCGTAAAAAAATCTGGAAGCAAGGATCATCCTTCTCACATTTCAAGCATTCCAATGGGAAAAGAATTTTTCAAATCGGGCGAAGAGCTGCAGCAATGTGGTGTCCCCAGACGAACAGGTGGGTAAACTGATACCATAAGGACGCACCTTTTCACAAAAGACGTGTTAAAAACGGTAATAATAATCTTCCAATACCGGTCTTTTTCTTACCGTACTTTTGAGGTCCCAGATGTGAATCATCTACAAATTCGGAATGCGGAACCTGTGCAGACTAGTTTCGTTCCTTTTGCCATTCTGGGTAGTTCCGTTTCTTAGCGTCATGCCGTTGTATAATATGGTATCTCCTGTTTTGCGGATTCATCACGGCTTCGGTTGGTTTATGTCTGTGGGCGCTGAGTGTTTGATTGGTTGTCAAGGCTTCTCGACCTAATAACTGAAGTGGAAGTACACCTACTTTCTTCGGAGGTGCGTTTGCAGGTGATATTCCGATATTTGACGCTTTCAAGTAGTTCCTAACTTATCGTGTATCGCTCAGCCAATTTTAGATACAACCTGCTCACACACACAGCACGGAGGTTCAAAAAAACTAACTCGGCGTAAATTTCATGCTGAATATCTTTATAGAAGAGAGATACCTGTATCGCTCTCATGACACTGCTTTTTTTACATGGTGACATTCGGATTCTTTTATAACAACGAAATACACGATACTAATGGAACGAACTGTTGCTTAAGCTTTAACTCTCTGCCCCTCGATCTGATTGGCTACGAGTCTATTCTTTCGTCTTTACTCAGTAAACGTATCCGGCGATTTCTAGTAGTTCTACCCCACCCCCTTCTCCGGTAGCTGGGAGCGGTTGGGGCTGTGTTTCTTGGATGTATGAGTTTTCCTCAAAGTTTGATACTCTGCTTCCCTTCCGTTGGTCCTAAGAAGAGGTGTTTCAAGAGAATATTCCTCCCCAAACCATTCCCCAAAAAGTCATGTATCAAAATTTTTCTGTTTTGCTTTCCTATCGGTTTCCGTTGTTGAAATCTATAGACTTAACTTTCTTTCTAAAGGTTAGCTCTAGACCTGGGGTCAGAAATAACCTGAAGTCAGAGGCGGGATACGACGTTTCATCCTATCTATATATATTTTGGGTATTTGCTTTAAAAGGCCAAAAGAAACTTCTCTCCACTTCAGTGAAAAAATTGAAGCCGGACCAAACACGCTGTTACAAATAAATTAAAGGAACTATGGTTATGCGTGGGTCGGTGCCCATACAGCACAAAACGTTTCAAATACGTATCAATAATTTTACAATCTCTCATTTTTAACGCTTTCCAACCGTAGGTTGAAGAAGCGTATATGCCCCAGCTTTGTCCGTCTGTCTGTCGTCCGCCTGTCCTCACGATAACTCACGTAAAAATGGTTCTATTTCGATGAAATTTTAGTATGTGGTAGAGGACCACCTGGGAACTAACGCTGCTGAAAATGGACGAAATGGGGTCAAAGGTCAGGACATAGAAGTAAGATTCATTCAACTTATGCGTCATAACTTCCGTAAAAATGCTTCGATTGCTACAAAACTATATCATGCTGTTCCGGAGGTATTCTGAATCCGTCCTGTTGAATATCATCGAAATTGGGTCAAAGGTCAGGGCACAGGAACGAGATTTATTCCACAGCCATTATTCTCATAACTTGATTGAAAATGCTTCTACTGCAACAAAACTTCAGTATGTTGTTCTGGAGGTACACTGAACCGGGTATGTTGAATATCATCGAAATGGGGTCAAAGCTTTGGGCATAGGAACGAGACTTATTCCACAGCGATTATTCTCATAACTTGAGTAATAACTTGGGGAATGATTTCTGGTATGTTGGGAAGCATATCATAATCAATGCATTGCATGATTTTACTAACTTCTCGTTACATTATCAGAGATATCTTACATTTACGTTTCGGCAACATCTACACTTACGGAAAGTGAAAAAAGAACACCAAGAAGGAATTGGCTGACGGTTATGAAATTTACATATGTTAACAGGGTCGTGTTTACGTGGGTGTGATGTTAATTTCGGGACCAACCGGTGAGCGCTTACGCCACAGCACAGCATAATATGCAAATTATCATCGGTGGTATTTAATGAGTACGGCGAAGTGAATGTAATCAGTCATCGGCGTACGGACACGTGCGAAGACCCTGAAGAAGGTGCAAAGCCTGGACATGGAAGACGTGTACGATTTCAGCAGTTATCGGACTTTGAGCGAGGTCGTCTAGTCGGACTCCGCGAGGCCGGGTGGTCGTATCGTCTAGTTGCGGAACGAATTGGACGGGAAGTATCGGTGCTGGTACGCTAGGGGCGTAGATGGTCAAAGGAACATTCCCACACGAGAAGATGTGGAGCCAGGAGTCACAGACGGACTGAGGAGCGGACCGATCGACGCATAAGAAGAGAGGCGTTGTCAAGCAGGGTTCTACGTCAATTCGTCGCGTGCGTCAAATCGTCGACTGCGTCAATTCGTCGACTGCGACGATTCGTCGCGCGTCAATTCGTCGACTGCGTCAATTCGTCGCGCGTCAACTCGTCGACTGCGTCAATTCGTCGCGGACAAATTCGTCGACTACGTCAATTCGTCGCGTTTACAGATTTTGGTTACATACAAAACGAATGCAGGAAAACGTACAATTTCGAACGTCTTGCTCCCTGATCAAATTTATAAAGTTTGGACACGCAGACAGGATAGGAATATTAAGCTTTTCTTTGGCACTAAAAATATTAGACGGTAAACGGTTTTTGGAACGGGCCAGGGCCCGGTTGGTCAGAGCCCCCCATATACAAAATTTTCGTAAAATCTACAGTTTTCAATTCAGAACCACCAAATCTGGTATACTATCTCGTGGTATTCTAACTTAGACTGTAGACGGTTTGGGGAAGCGGTTAGAGAGGAGGGGCGGGGGTTAGGGTTACCCCCTTCAGAATTGCCGTAAAATATAGTTTTAAATTTCGAACTACCAAATTTGGTATATTGTCTCATGGTACTCTAACTTAGACGGTAGACGGTTTTTGGAACGGGTCAGGGCCCCGGTTGGTCAGAGCCCCCATACACAAAATATTCGTAAGATCTACAGTTTTCAATTCAGAACCACCACCAAATCAGGGAACCAATCTGATAGTACTCTAACTTGGACGGTTGTCGGTTTTTGGAACGGGTCAAGGCCCGGGGAGTCAGAGCCCCCCCCTACATAAAAATTTTCGTGAAATCTAGTTTTCATTTCAGAACCATCAAAATTGGTATCATGAAACTCTAACTTACACGCTAGACGGTTTTTGGAAGGGGTTGGAACCCGCGGGGTCGGAGCCCACCCCCCCCAAAAAATTCGTAAAATCTACAGTTTTCATCTTAGAACCACCAAATTTGGTATACTATCTTATGGTACTCTAACTTAGACGGCAGACCGTTTTTGGAACGGGTCAAGGCCCGGGGGTCAGAGCCCCCTACATACAAAATTTTCTTAAAAACTACAGTTTTCAATTCAGAACCACCTAATCTGGTATACTATCTCATGTTACTCTAACTTAGACGCTAGATGGTTTTTGGAAGGGGTTGGAGCCCGGGGGTCAGACCCCCCCCCGAAAAAGCACTTTTTCGTAAAATCTACAGTTTTCAATTCAGATCCACCAAATTTGGCATACTATCTCATGGTACTCTAACTTAGACGCTAGACCGTTTTTGGAAGGGGTTGGAGCCGGCGGGGTCAGAGCCCCCACCCCTCATACAAAATTTCGTAAAATCTACAGTTTTCATCTTAGAACCACCAAATTTGGTATACTATCTTATGGTACTCTAACTAAGACGGCAGACCGTTTTTGGAACGGGTCAAGGCCCGGAGGGTCAGAGCCCCCACATACAAAATTTTCTTAAAAACTACTGTTTTCAATTCAGAAACACCTAATCTGGTATACTATCTCATGGTACTCTAACTTAGACGCTAGACGGTTTTGGAAAGGGTTGGAGTACGGGGGTCAGACACCCCCTCGAATAAACACTTTTTCGTAAAATCTACAGTTTTCAATTTAGAACCACCAAATTTGGTATACGATCTCATGGTACTCTAACTTAGACGCTAGACGGGTTTTGGAAGGGGTTGGAGCCCGGGGGTCAAACCCCCCGAATATTTTATTTTGTAAAATCTACAGTTTTCAATTTAGAACTACCAAATTTGGTATACTATCTCATGGTACTCTAACTTGGACAGTAGACCGGGTTTGGAACTGATCAAGGCCAGGGGGTCAGAGCACCCACATAAAAAATTTTCTTAAAAACTGCAGTTTTCAATTCAGAACCACCAAATCTGGTATACTATTGCATGGTACTCTATCTTAGACGCAAGACAATTTTTTAAAGGGGCTGCAGCCCGGGGGGTGAGGGCCCCCTCATATAAAAATTCGCAAAATCTACAGTTTTCAATTTAGAACAACCAAATTTGGTATACTATCTCATGGTACTCTTACTTAGACGACAGACCGTTTTTGGAACGGGTAAAGGCCCTGGGGGTCAGAGCCCCTCACATACAAAATTCTCTTAAAAACTACAGTTTTCAATTCAGAACCACCAAATCTGGTATAATATCTCATGGTACTAAAACTTAGACGCTAGACGGTTTTTGGAAGGGGTTGGAGCCCGGGCGTAAAAGCCCCCCCCCCCCCCCCAAAAAAAATGCCGCGTAAAATCTACAGTTTTCAATTTAGAACCACCAAATTTGGTATACTATCTCATGGTATTCTAACTTTGACGGTAGACCGCTTTTGGAACGGGTCAAAGCCCGGGGTGTCAGAGCCCCCTGCATACAAAATTTTCTGAAAAACTACAGTTTTCAATTCAGAACCACCAGATCTGGTATACTATCTCATGGTACTCTAACTTAGACGCTAGACGATTTTGGAAGAGGTTGCAGATTTTTTTGTGAAGGGGTAAGGACCCCTTTCATAAAAAATCGCAAAATCTAGTTTTTAATTTAGAACCTCCAAATTTGGTATACTATCTCATGGTTCTTTAACTTAGACGGTCGACGGTTTTTGGGACGGGTTAAGGCCCTTTGGGTTGGAGCTCCCCCCCCCCGCTTCGGACACACACACAGACATACAACATTTTCTTAAAACTACAGTTTTCAATTCAGATCCACCAAATTTGGTATCATGAAACTCTAACTTAGACGCTAGACGGTTTTTGGAAGGCGTTGGATCCCCGGAGTGAGAGACCCTCCCTATCCTCATAATAATTTCGTAAAATGTACAGTTTTCAATTTAGGACAACCAGATTTGGTATACTACTTATGGTTATCTAACTTAGACGGTAGACGGTTTTTGGAAGGGGTCGGGGCCCGGGTCAAGGTAGCTCCATGCAAAATTTTCGTAAAAAGTTCCGTTTTTTACTCTTAAGAATACCTTATCTACGTTCTAAGGTGCTCTTTGGCCCTTTGAGGGCCTTGCACCATAAACCATCAATCAACCAACTAACCAACCTACGGTCTAAGTTAAGGACTGTAGATAACAATAACGTGCAAAAATATGCGTTTAATGGTGTATTAAAAACACAAATCTATATAGTTTAGCTTTCACTACCAACAAGCGGCTTATCAGAAAGAAATATAATGTAATGTAAACAGAGAGTTCGAGATATTCAAAATTCAAAACGGTAAGATAAAGATGATCAATGCCAATGTGAAGTCGTACGCATGCGACATCACATAGGTACATTGCATTTCTGTGTCGCGATATTCACATAAGCACACGCCAGATGTACGGCAGTTCTATAGATGTCTCCTAGAAGGTAAGTATTGACATTCCTTTCTTTTTTGTTTCGCAAAATTAAATTAACTAAATAAAAAAATTTAAAATAAGTTTACTGGAAAATTGCAGGAATATCTTTTTCATTCATTAACTTTCACCCGCTGAACTTGGTGATTCCACAAATAACAATATGCACCTGGCAAATAACTGGTATCCCTGCTAGTACAAATTATATTAATGATTTATTTGCGTCCAGTTCAATCTAGTATGTCCATAAGAGCGTTTGGGGCCGTATGGAAAATACATTACAACGTGTGCCGCTACGGCGGCGGAGTGATCTAGGCGCTGGCTTCTGACCACTTGTCGAGAAGGATCCTGGTTCAAATCCCGGTAAATCATGGACGTTGTGCTTGACTTCTGGCACTGGCTGTCCCCCTTCCCAGGAACCAGTGGCCCAAAATTGGGAACGTCCGACTGCTTATAGCCCACTGAATTGATCACGATGGTCGTTAACCCCCCCCCCAAAAAAAAGATTGCGACGTGTCCATTGCTATTAGTTGTGGACCGTACAAAAAGTATGTTTTTGATATCAACGTGTCCGCTTCCATGTAGGCTGGCCATAAAATGTTAGGGGACCGTACAAAATTGCACTTTTGTTTTCACCTTGTCATCGCTTCGGTATATGGTTGAAGTATACGTATATATAGTTGGGCCATTTCAGCACGTAGTTTGGTTTATATAGAAAATCAAGATAATGTTACATTTTTACTCAGCTACAACACATTAATCCCAAAGGCTATTTGTTGAAATCTTTAATATGCCGTGCTCATATTCACAACGTTAACATAACATGTCAAGTTATTAATGTTGCAGTTTTACATTGTCACAAAACTTTAGTTACAAGACCTTTGGCGTAAACTTTTTTTAGGAATTTTTAGTCCGACATATTCATAAGGTTTCGATAACATGCCAAGGTTATGGTACTGCGTTTTGACTGAGGCACAAAAATTAATAAACAGGCCTTAAGCCTTTTTATCAGTTTTCAATCAACGGTGCTCATATACATAAAATTTTCAGAGAAAGTCAAGTTTACTGTGTTGCGCATTTACTCGAGTACAAAACTATAAACAGCCATTAATTTTCAACCGCTGAACTTGGTGATTCCTCAATTCATCCATTAGCAAGTCTTTTAAGTGATTGTATGCTATGGTCATATTGATAATGTTTGATGATAAGTCAGGTTAATGATGTTGCACTTATTAAAGATTTAAAAAGGTGTAGAGGCTAGTAATTATTATTTGAAGTCTAAGTAAAAGCTCATTTTTAACTTGACTCCTCATGAAATCCTTATGAATATGGCATTTATTTTATTTTGTACATTTTACAAAGCGTATGCATTTTTTGGCATTTGTTTTATTTTGTGTTGTACTTGTTACATAGCGTTTCGCATTTTTGTAAGGCTTGTGACTTGTCCTTGCATTTTGAATTTTTATTTGTTTCACATTTTGGATTGCATTTTGAATTTTTATTTGTTTCACTTTTGGATTACTTTTTGACATTTTATGTTTTTGACATGCTATTTTGAAAATTTTGTCTTTTTTAATTTTGCGTTGTGTTTTACATTCTTGCATCTTCGGCGGAATTACATTGTTGAAAACATCAAATACAAGTTAGTAAAAGGTATAATTCAATTAGTGAGAAATACCAGCACATTTTAGTAAAGGGTAGAATTATATAAAATTCCTCTTAAAAAGTCCAGCATGTTAACATCGTCTCTGTGCACCAAAGAAGTTCGAATCCTTTTTATCTTGCAGGCATTTCTCTTCTGGGTGGATTAGTTGGAATCTGTGCTGTCACTCTTTCGATTTTAGCCATAGTTGTTCCCTGCTCTTTCGCAATTTCACTGATTATTTCGTACAGTCACAGTTTTTCCTCTCCCAGAATTGTATTCCAGCGTCTGTCTAATCTTTCAAGTTCGTTTTGTGTTCTGGGATAGCCTGCTAAATTGTTTTCACTTACTGACCAAATTGTTGGTGGGAACGGCGGAGGGCTTCTGCTCGGATTGTTTCTTCTGCTTCCACGAAATTTTAAAAGAACATAATTTTCCTCAAACCACTGAACTACAGAATCTGCATATTCTAGTAAAATTGATTTCACTTCTTCAAAAGCAGCTGGAATTTCATCAGATGAAAAAAATGCGAGTGCTTGCAAATGTCTGATTTTGAGAGCAAACTCATTGTTTTCCCTATATTCCAAGGCTATGCCAGAGGATGGATATTCCTCAGCACATTTTTTCCCGAGATGAAACCAACAACATTTGTGCGTGCTGCTTCCAAATTCCTTTTTAGGAGAATTATAACGGTAGCTATTTCAAAATCTATTATTATGCGTATATTGTGGTGCAAGCTGAATATCATAGTCTGATGCATAGTCTTGCAAATCCTACAAAAATACTGTATAATAGTATAATATTCTTTATACTTGCTGGAAAGTAACCCATAAACTAGTGGGACAAGTCTGTGCATCTCTGGATTCGTTTCAACCATAGCATGAATGGAACATAATTGCCTAAAAAGGGTTAGACAAGTTTCAAATGTCCCATCCATAATCCAGAGGGGTGCTTCTTTAAGCTTTCGTAAATTATTCTCTGTTAAAAATAAAATAAATCTTTGATGTCCGAATGCGCTATCTCTGCCAAGAAATTTTGCACCATCTTCTCCTGTAAATTTATTGGGGCATCGATCCGTTCTGAAGTCGTAGGCCCCGCAGGCATGTCTTGGCATGTCTTCTCTTTTTTACAACTTGCCTTAGTGCATCCATATAAGGCATGTAAGCTGCATTTACTGTAGCCATTGACGTTGTCACGGTTTGAATAATTTGTGCAGGGGCTTCGTCCTTATTTCTCGCTCGTTCTTTTATTTGCGCTCTTGCAACAGCAACATCCCTTTTCTTCGGTCTTGGAGCATGATTATGTGGTTTCTCATTGCGCATCATGTGTTCATCTCCAATAAGAATGGTCCTAGCAAAGCCAGTACAATTTCCATAATTTCTTTCAATACAGTGACAATACCGTAAATCACCTCGCACTCTGTTATGGCAAAATAAATACCCTTTCCATTTCAGCAAATCATTTTCTTTTTGTGAGTTAACTATTTATGTTGCATTCTTCATCTGCATAGTGCCTTCGGAAAACAATGCACTTTCTCTTTCCAAAATATTTAGAATGATATATTTCCACTATTATCACTTGACAACGCACAACAAAGGTTTCAACAAGCATGTTCTCTGTTCTGCAGTCAACTACGAACTAATGAGCAACCATTCAATAAAACACTCAGAATACAGACAATCACGTGAAGCTTGTTTCTCCAGTTAGGGTTTAAGCGAAGTTCAAGATTTTCGTACCTGCGGTCATAAGAAGTGGTTAATTTTAAGGATCGGCATCTTATATTTTGTTTTTCCAAAACGCAGAGGTACATGTATTTTACAGCTGGGACGCTCCAGGCGGGGGATCAACAGATGCGAAGAACCCGGGAGCCAGGTTCCTGAGGCGGCTGCAGGCGCGGACTGGGCAGCTGTACTCTGGGCCGGTAGGCGTCATGCTAATTCTCAAAAATAAAATTTTTTTGTGTTGCACCATGCGTATGAAAGAAAATTATTATACTGAAAAGACAATTTGTTTACCCCGTAACATATTAAACGAAACCTACGTCCCTACGCGCCAAATGATCTGTAAGCCAAACGCAGTTTTTCATGCAACACCTTCCCCCGACTTTCTCAGTTCAGATCTGTCTCGTTCGACTTATTTCCTGTACCGCCCCTCTCTTTCGCTAATTACAGTTAATTGCCGTGAAATTGGTGTTTTACGTTGGGGTGTATTGCCGTCTGTCTTGAAGACTAAAGTGAAAGCGGTGAACCTCAGGGGAAAAGTATTCCATCAAAAGCAAAAGAAATCCAATGCGTAAGCAAAACTTTGTTCGTTCGCATTACATCCAAGCAATTTAGGCGAAGTAGGAAGTGTGATTTTCTACTACGACACCAGAAGATTGTCGCGAATGCTCAGGCAATTACGATACAGATGTGTCCTTAAGACTTCTCTTTCAAGACGTCCAAAGGCCGGCACTAGGGAATGGGAAGGGATACAGTGCAGATGCTCTTTTTTATTGCAGTTAGAAATTCTTAGGCTCATTCTTCCTTAAAACTTTGCCTGGTTACCAGTAAGTACTGTCTCATGCCTCAACCATTGCACAGATTTGTTGTTTTTGTTTTCATTCTTTGAGTTAACAGCGGGAAAATATCTGAACTGCGTTGTTTCAGTTGGAAATATTTTTTTAGTTCAGCAACAGGACTTCACGTATAATTGCAAAATACTTCGATAGAATAAACATACCTTACATAAAGAGTTTGTATGATAAAATAGATTAATAATAAGGAAAATATTCTAAAACCAAAAAAAGAAATTGCGGAGCCGAAAATGCTAGGTAGAGGAAACAAAAGGCTCTAAGAAAAAGTTTATATTTAAAGAAACCTCTAGTCGCTTAATGAGTAAGTGGTATAACTCAATACAAAATCATGTGCTGTATTTGAAAAAAGAATTATAAGCAAGTAGGCATCGTGACTGTCCACAGTTTCCCCTTTTCATCCTGTCGACATTACAACCACCACAGAAAAGAAAATAACAAAAACGTAACAAAAACACCCATACAAAGTAAAATGCCCAAAACATAAAAAGAAGTAACCACACAAAATGAAATGCCCAAAACATTAAAAAAACTGCAACCACACGAAACAAAATACCGAAAACATGGTAAGAAATTCTGTTGAAAGCACAATGAAGGAATACGATAGGAGAAATATATGTTTTTAAAACTTAATACAAGTGTCAAAACTGAAATAAAAAGAAAGAAAAAGAAATATTCCAAATTTCATTGTTACTTTAGATATTTTGACCTGTTGACATTTCGTAAATTGTACTTGCACTCGGTCAAAAAATATTACTTACAAGGACTCTTTAGTAACTTTTAATCGCTGTGGTCGTATTTATAAGGTTTTCATAACAAATCAAGTTAATAATGTTGCGCTTTCACTTAGGCACCAAATGATAATTATTGGCCGCTAGGCCTAGGCATTTTAAATAATTTTTGATAAGCGTAACACTCTTAAATTGATTTGTCATGCAAACCTCATATAATCACAGCATCATAAAAATTACTATAAATGCATATGCCTAGGTCTCGGGCGTATCTATTAATGCTTTGTGCTCGAGTAACATTTAAACAGAATTCATTTTATTTTCTATGAAAACTACATAAATATCAGCTCGGAGGACTGAAAACTATCAAACATCTCTAGGCCTAGGGTCTTCTTAATAGTTCCAACCTCAGAAAAGCGCATTGCTAAAATCTTGAACTTCTATGAAAACATTATGAAAATTAGCACGGCACACTGAAAATTGCTAAACAGGCCCAGTCCTAGGGCTTTCTAATTACTGTTTTGTACCTGATTAAAAGTGTAACACTATCTTTAGTTCTTACTAGCAGGGGTACCCGGTATTTCCCAGGTAAATATTACTATTTCTAAAATCACCAAGTTCAGCGGGTGAAAGTTAATGAATGAAAAAGCTATTTCCGTAAATTTCCAGGAAACTTATTTTAAATCTTTTGATTTAGTTAATTTAATTATACGAAGCAAAAAAAGAATTTACATTATCTACATTACATTGTATTTCTGCCTGATAAGGCAACCGTTGGCGGTGAAAGCTAACGTTTATTAATTTGTGTTTTTAATACACCATGAACCGGATATTTTTTCACTTTATTGTTATCTACGGCCTCTAACCTAGACCGTAGGTGGGGTAATGGAGTACTGTATTGGGATGCAGATCTTAAGAGTAAAAATTGTAATTTTTACAAAAATTTTGAATGGGCAGCCTTCACACCGGGCACCGACCCTTTCCGCCTGCGGTCTAAGTTACAATACAATGAGGTAGTGTACTAAATTTGGTCGTTCTAAATTCGAAACTGTAGGTTTTACAAAAATTAGCATGGGGGGGGGCTCTGAACCCCTGGCTCCAACCGTTTCCAAAAAGCGCCTGCATTCTCAGTTAGAGTACCATGACATAGTATACCAAATTTGGTGGTTTTAAATTGAAAACTGTAGATTTTACGAAAAGAATTAATGGGGAGGGCTCTGACCCCGTGCCTAACCCGTTCCCAAAACCGTCTACCATCTAAGTTAGAGTACCATGAGATAGTATACCAAATTTGGTTGTTCCAAATTGAAAACTGTAGATTTTACGAAAATTTTGTATGGGGGGAAGGATCCAATCCCCGGGCCCCGACCCGTTCCGAAAATCGTCTGCGGTCTAAGTTAGAGTACCATGATATGGAATACCTGTAGATTTCAAGAAATTATTTATGGGGGGGGAGGCTCTGAATCCCAGGCTCCGACCCTTTCCAAAAAACCATCTACCGTCTAAGTTAGAGTACCATGAGATAGTATACCAAATTTGGTGGTTCTAAACTGAAAACTCTAGTTTTTACGAAAAAATTTTATGGGGGGATCTTACCCCGTGCCCGACCCGTTCCAAAAGCCATCTACCGTCTAAGTTAGAGTACCATAAGATAGTATACCAAATTTGGTGGTCCTAGGTTGAAAACGGTGTATTTTACGATAATTATTTGGGGGGAGGGCGGTGCTCTTACCGCCCGGACCCCGATCCGTTCCAAAAACCGTCTCCCGTCTAAGTTACAGTTCCATGATACCAAATTTGGTGGTTCTAATGTGAAAACTATAGATTTTACGAAAATTTTGTATGTGGGGGCTCTTACCCCCCGCGCCTTGACTTATTCCAAAAACCGTCTAAGTTAGAGTACCATGAGATAGTATACCAAATTTGGTGGTTCTAAATTGAAAACTGTAGATTTTACGAAAATTTTGTCGGGGAGGGCATTCTAACCCCCAGTGCCCCGACGTGTTCTGAAAACCGTCTACCGTCTAAGTTAGAGTACCATGTTATGGTATACCAAATTTGGTGGTTCTAAATTAAAAACTGTACATTTCACGATTTTTTTTATGGGGGTGGCTCTGAACCCCGGGCTCCGACCCTTTACAAAAAACCGTCTACAGTCTAAGTTAGAACACCATGAGATAGTATACCAAATTTGGTGGTTCTAAATTGAAAACTGTAGATTTTACGAAAATTTAAAATTTTGTACGGGGTTGCTCCGACCCCGAGCCCCGACCCGTTCCAAAAACCGTCTCCCGCTAAGTTAGAGTTTCATGACACAAAATTTGGTGGTTCTGAATTGAAAACTATAGATTTTACGAAAGTTTGTGTGAAGGGGGGGGGTAACCACCCTTGCTCCGACCCGTTCTGAACACCGTCTACCATTTAATTTGGAACACAATTACATAGTATACCAAACTTGGTAGCTCTAAATTGAAAACTTTAGTTTTTACGAAAAAAATTTATGGGCGGGGGGACTCTGACCCCGTACCCGACCCGTTCCAAAAACCGTCTACCGTCTAAGTTAGAGTACCATGAGATAGTATACCAAAATTGGTGGTTCTAAATTGAAAACTGTAGATTTTGCGAATTTTTATATGAGGGGGGCCCTTACCCCCGGGCTGCAACCCCTTCAAAAAATCGTCTAGCGTCTAAGTTAGAGTACCATGCGATAGTATACCAGATTTGGTGGTTCTGAATTGAAAACTGTAATTTTTAAGAAAATTTTGTATGTGGGGGCTCTGACCCCCGGGCCTTGATCCGTTCCAAAAACGGTCTACTGTCTAAGTTAGAGTACCATGAGATAGTATACCAAATTTAGTGGTTCTAAATTGAAAACTGTAGATTTTACAAAAAAAAAAAATATTCGGAGGGGGTCTGACCCCCGGGCTCCAACCCCTTCCAAAAACCGTCTAGCGTCTAAGTTAGAGTACCATGAGATAGTATACCAGATTAGGTGGTTCTGAATTGAAAACTGTAGTTTCAAAAAAAAAATTGTATGGGTGCAGCTCTGACCCCCGGGCCTTGATCCGTTCCAAAAACGGTCTGCCGTCTAAGTTAGAGTACCATAAGATAGTATACCGAATTTGGTGGTTCTAAGATGAAAACCGTAGATTTTACGAAATTTTTGTGACGGAGGAGAGGGGGCTCTCACCCCCGGGCTACAACCCCTCCCAAAAACCGTCTAGCGTCTAAGTTAGAGTACCATGAGATAGTATACCAAATTTGGTGGTTCTAAATTGAAAACTGTAGATTTTACGAAAAAGTTTTTATTCGGGGGGATGACCCCCGGGCTCCAACCCCTTCCAAAAACCGTCTAGCGTCTAAGTTAGAGTACCATGAGATAGTATACCAGATTAGGTGGTTCTGAATTTAAAACTGTAGTTTTTAAGCATATTTTGTATGTGGGGGCTCTGACCCCCGGGGCTTGACACGTTCCAAAAACGGTCTGCCGACTAAGTTAGAGTACCATAAGATCGTATACCAAATTTCGTGGTTCTAAGATGAAAACTGTAGATTTTACGAATTTTTTATGAGGGGGCCCGACCCCGCGGGCTCCAACCCCTTCCAAAAACCGTCTAGCGTCTAAGTTGGAGTACCATGAGATAGTATACCAAATTTCGTGGTTCTAAATTGAAAACTGTAGATTTTACGTAAAAGTTTTTATTCGGGGGCTGACCCCCGAGCTCCACCCCTTCCAAAAACCGTCTGGCGTCTAAGTTCGAGTACCATGAGATAGTATACCAGATTAGGTGGTTCTGAATTGAAAACTGTAGTTTTTAAGAAAATTTTGTATGTGGGGGTCCTGACCCCCGGGCCTTGACCCGTTTCAAAAACGGTCTGCCGTCTAAGTTAGAGTACCATAAGTTAATATACCAAATTTGGTGGTTCTAAGATGAAAACTGTAGATTTTACGAAATTTTTATGAGGGGGGGCTCCGACCCCGCGGGTTGCAACCCCTACCAAAAACCGTCTAGCGTCTAAGTTAGAGTTTCATGATACCAAATTTGATGGTTCTGAAGTGAAAATTAGATTTTACGAAAATTTTGTATGTAGGGGGAGGGGCACTGACTCCATAGGCCTTGACCCGTTCCAAAAACCGACAACCGTCTAAGTTAGAGTACTATGAGATAGGATACCTGATTTGGTGGTTCTGAATATAAAACTGTGGATCTTACGAATATTTTGTGTATGGGGGTTCTGACCAACCCGGCCCCTGACCCGTTCCAAAAACCGTCTACCGTCTAAGTTAGAGTACCATGAGATAATATACCAAATTTGGTAGTTCTAAATTGAAAACAAATACGGCAATTCTGTACCCCCCCTCCTCTCCAACCGCTTCCCAAAACCGTCTACAGTCTAAGTTAGAATACCACGAGATAGTATACCAGATTTGGTGGTTCTGAATTGAAAACTGCAGATTTTACGAAAATTTTGTATATGGGATGCTCTGACCAACCGGGCCCTGCCCCGTTCCAAAAACCGTTTACCGTCTAATATTTTTTGTGCCAAAGAAAAACGTAATATTCCTATCCTGTCTGCGTGTCCAAACTTTATAAATTTAATCAGGGAGCAAGACGTTCGAAATTGTACGTTTTCCTGCATTCGTTTTGTATGTAACCAAAATCTGTAAACGCGACGAATTGACGTAGTCGACGAATTTGTCCGCGACGAATTGACGCGCGACGAATCGTCGTGGTCGACGAATTGACGCAGGCGACGAATTGACGCACGCGAAGAATTGACGTGACACCGTCGAGCAGAACATCCAATGCGACGCAAATCCGAGCTGCCATTGCACCTGAGGTGACTGTGCGAACAATTCGCAACCGTCTACTGGATGCTGGACTACATACACTTGTGCATCTGTCGTGTGTACCTCTGACTCCAGCCCACCGTCAAGAACGGCTGCAGTGGTGTCGCCAACGTCTGCACTGGAGAACGCAATGGCGATCTGTCGTGTTCAGCGATGGAAGCAGATTCTGATTGGGAGCCTCCGATTGCAGTATGCGTGTTCGCAGACGCACAGGGTAGCGTCTCCACCCTTTTTGCATCCGCCAGCGACACACAGGGCCTACACCTTGTCTCCTGGTGTGGGGAGCGATCAGTTATCACTCCCGTACACAACTAGTGTTTGTACCGGGTACGTTAAACAGCACCTCCTACATCAACAACATCATTCAGCCCGTTGTGGTGCCATTTGTAAGGTCGGTCCATCGTGGTGTTTTCCAGCAAGATAACGCACGTCCACACGCGGCACGTGCAGCGCAGCATGCACTTCAGGGTGTGCGACAACTTCAATGGCCTGCACGTTCACCGGATTTGTCCCCCATTGAGCACGTGTAGGATTTTATGGGACAACGACTTATCCGGTCTGTACGACCTGCCACGGTCATCCCCGATTTACGCGTTCAGGTTGAGGATGCTTGTAACTCAATACCCCAAACTTACATCCAACATCTGTACGACAGACTCCATGCCAGAATTGCGCAGTGTGACGCAGTTCATGACGGTTCAACCTCGTACTAGCCATGTTACATGGAAACGTTATTTTTCAGTTTACCAGCAAATACAGCTGTATTTTGCCATAATGTTTTGATCACGTTATCCTCTGTATTCCGTTATTATGCTGTATAAATTTCGTTGGTATCAGACGTCTCCTTCTTGGTGTTCTTTTTTCACTTTCCGCCAGTGTATTTGGAACATAACTCTTTGTACATTATGGTTACCTTAAAAAGCGCATTCACCGATACTACTGTTTTTATAGTTTCCATTGTACATAATTGCTACCTTGATGTTACATCCCGGCGATATCTAAGATTTTTGATTTGGCAACGTCGTGGATGCGCATGCGCATTTATGCCATTTCACCGAAGCACTCTTGCAGGCGTATTTCCATGTGCTACTTAGAAATTCTTTGGTAATACTGTCGTACTCAAGTTAACTAGGTAGTTGATGTAATATTTCATGCCTTTTTTTGTGATTCAAGATCATCTGAAAGTAAGTAATTGTTTTGATTATTATATTTTTTTAAATTCCAAAGGACATATTATAAAATCTAAGTAGGTGGCTGTGTTGCTGTATCGTACACTACACCAGCATGTTTTTTTTTTATTTGAAGCTGAGAAATTTCATATTGGTAGGTATTTAGAAAAACGACGAATTTGATTTTCTTTCTTTTTTTCGCTGAGATATAGTCTATTCCACATGCATAATAGAAGTTCGTCACATTCATTTGGGACCGATTTTTAGTTCTTTTTCTATTAATATACAAATGCCGCCATTGTTTCTGATGGACAGCGGACTGCGTTTTACCGGTGAAACTGTAAACAACTCGTAATACGACCCTTGTTGCTTTTGAAACAGCTATCAAGTGTAATATTTTTTATTGTGATTTTAGAAATTTTATTAAAATTACAATGCTCAACATAGTAAATGCGTAACAGTAATATGATGATGTCACAAATATATTTCAAATACATAACAGTAACATGAAGTTAGTATGTTGAAGTTAGAAAGACCTTTCACTGTAACGTATCGGTTATGTTACAAATTATGTAAAGTTTGAGGACATTTTGACGTAACCGTAAGGTTCCTGAAACGTTACTGTTACATTGCGCAACATATCTGAAAAGTCTCAATGTTTCAGTGCTACGTACTTGTAACATACACGAAATATTCTGTGTTGTGTGGATGGACTTAGAGAAAAACGGACACTGGTTGGCCCTATCCACCCTTTAGTAATTTTGAAGGAGGCACTAGTAACAATTTGATGGTGCATCATCCCCATACCGTTATCCACGAACAGACATAGAGTACAAGCGATTTTTCGGCACAGGTTTTCCGAAATACGTGTCCCACCTATATTTAGATTAAACGAAACAACCACTTACAGGGATCAAAGCGGTTATTCATCATTCAAAATAATGAATGGACTTTTAAAAAAAGGCGTCTATTCGAGGAGGTGGTACGAACGGATTCTGTTTCTCAGTAGAATAACAGTGACCAAATAAATATATTCATCTGGTACAACAAAACATGGTTTGATGTGCTACATTCAACCTAAAACTGGATTTTTAAAATTCCTTCACACTTAAATTTCTGCTGAAAAATTTTCACAACGGAATTAGTTTTATAATGCATATTCAACAATTCTATTTCATCCGAGAGTGAAGAGAGTATTTTTATGAGTTAATAATATGTTCCAAATTTATAAAAAAAAATATGAGGTGTTATTTATCAGGTGATTTGGTTTCTCTGGCGGACCACAAGCCAAGGTTGCCAGCCTGGTTTCTCTTACCCGCCCCTGACTGAATGATTTCAGATATCTGCAAGGAAAACTTCTAGCA
This sequence comes from Macrothele yani, assembly GCA_039090855.1. Lineage (NCBI taxonomy): Eukaryota > Metazoa > Arthropoda > Arachnida > Araneae > Macrothelidae > Macrothele > Macrothele yani. The sequence continues at coordinate 3,108,752 of CM077016.1, forward strand.
ATGTGTGCAAAGTGATGTAAGTTAACCAGGATTTAAAATAAAAAAATATATGGATGTCCTACACATCGTTTTCGCTGCTACGAGAACACCCGAAGAACTTCTAGAGACTGAAGCAGATATTAACTAGAGCCTTAAGCGTAACCCAGCAGTGACACGTGTGGAAACTTTCCTTAGGTAATAAGTCATGAGCCAGTGAATGTCCTATCTGTGAAGACAAACACGACATGCATACCGCCCCACCGGGACACGAAACCGGTCACACGAATTGCTAGCAGCCAGCGATTAGACCACTGCGCTACATACAACATAATTATTTAAACGAGCGGTTAATACCGCTTACAGAGATGTAATAAAGTTTACCTTTCAAAATTTGAAGATGTTGTTTTGACTAAGTAAATGTATTTAATGTTTTAAAGAAATAACTGCTTACTGGAATATCTATAATACAGTCAATCCCCGGGTAACGAACGTCCGACCTACGCACAACCTGTAGTTAGTTACGAGCCAACTCCCTAAAGCCTATTATATTAAAAATTCGAGTTACATACAATGTTTCAGAAAAACAAATGGGAGGCTACTGTGCGACGCGCATCAGAGCATTGCTGTCCTCCCAGAGGAATCGATGTTTCAGGGACGTATGGGCTCTCAATTCCTTAACGATGCAACTCTGTTATGGGAATACTGCTAGCTACAGGGAGAAGACATGTTATGGTCGACATTTATTGCAAGTAGACATGTCGACCAATGTACTTAGAAGGAGGAGAGATAGGTCCATCGTAACGGCCGCCGTCTTTCCGCTTCTCTTCGCAACGCTGTGACGTCACGGTGGCCATAAGCGAAGCTGTGACACTCACGGAGCCATACCGAGAAAGTGTCGTGTGCTCTGTGAATTTTCAATCGATATAACAGAGCTAGTTTTTTAGTAAATAATTTTTATGTAAAAATTGTACAAACATCCAACTATTTTTCAAAACAGAGTAAAATAATATATCATCATCATCATCATCATCATTGTCAACCATTATCAATCCACTGCTGGACGAAGGTCTCCCCAAGTTTCCTCCACAACGGTCTGTCTTGTGCCAGTCTCCTCCATGTCACCCCTGCATACTTTCGAATTTCATCCACCCATCTCCCATGTGTTTTTTTCTGGGTCTTTTCTTGTCCCTTGGAATCCAATCTAAAATTTCGGCTGTCCATCGATGATCTGTTCTTCTGGCAGTATGTCCAGCCCATTGCCATTTCAGGGATTTAACTCTGATCATGATGTCTTCCACTCTTGTCATTTTTCGGATCCACGAGTTCCTCTTCTTATCTCTCCTGGTTACACGAAGCATGCACCTCTCCATGCTTCTTTGAGTTGTCTGCAGTCTTTGTATATCTCTTTTAGTTAAGGTCCACGTCTCTGCACCATACGTAAGCACTGGAAGGATGCATTGATCAAACACTTTTCTTTTAAGACATAATGGCATATTGCTCTTGAAAATTATGCTGTTTCTTCCAAAAGCTCTCCAGGCAAGTTTTGTACGCCGATTAATTTCTTCATCAATGTGACCCTCACTTGATATCTGCTGTCCAAGATAAACGTACGTGTCTGTTATCTCCAGCTTTTCTCCATCAATCAATAAATCTTCATTTCTTGTAAAAGCATTGAACATCACTTTTGTCTTCTGAAAGTTCATTTTTAATCCCACTTCTTTACTCTTGTCAGCAAGTTCCTGGATCATACTCTGCAGCTCTGATGGGGTAGTTGCAAAAATGACTACGTCATCAGCAAAACGAAGGTGGGTTAGATAATCTCCATTAATCTTTATTCCTTTGTTTTCCCAGCTCAGCGACTGAAAAACACCCTCCAATGTGGCATTAAAAAGCTTCGGAGATATGGTGTCAACTTGTCTCACTCCCTTTCCAATTTTTATGTGTGTTGTATTTTCAAACAGCCGAATCTTTGCACTTGCATTTTCATAGATGTTATTAATAATATTAATGTATGCATCTTCAATACCGCAGGTTTTCAGAGCCATTGTAACTGCTGATGGTTTCACCGAATCAAAGGCTTTTTCATAATCGATAAAAGCCATGCACAATGGAAGTTCATATTCCCTTGCTCTTTCAATTAGTTCTCTCAGTACGTGGATATGATCTATTGTGCTGTAGCCACTCCTGAATGCAGCTTGTTCTCTCGGTTGAGCCATGTCCAGTGTTACCTTCAAGCGGTGTGAAAGAACTTTAGTGAAGATTTTATAAACTACTGATAGGAGGCTGATAGGTCTGTAGTTTCCGAGATCCTCAATGTCACCTTTCTTATGTAGCAGGATCATTGTAGCGGTGTTCCAATCCTCAGGAATCTTTCCTTCATTTAGGCATCGAGTGAAAATTTGGGCGAGTACTGTTTCAATTTCTCCACTTGCTTCTTGTATGATGTCTACAGTAATTCCATCTTCTCCTGGAGCTTTTCCCCGCTTCATGTTCTTGATTGCATGTGCAACTTCTGCTGGAAGGACTGGAGGAACTCTGGTACTGGTATCTTTCATGATGTCTGGAGTGCATGTATCATCCCTTTCATATAATTTGGAGTAGAAATCTTTCACTCTTGTCAAAATTTCGCCTCTATTTCTTGTTACAGAACCATCTTCTTTTCTCAGGGCCATAATCTGTTTTCTTCCCTTACTGAGATGTCCCTTTGCTATCTTTAGGCTTTGGTTGTTTTCAATTGCTTTCCTCACTAGTTCACAGTTGAATTTTCTTACATCTTCAGTGATACTTTTTCTTACTGTCTTGCATAGCTCTATATATTCCACTTTGGAAGTCACATCTTCTTTAGTTGTCCTCATCTCTCTTCTTTTTTGCATCAACATTTTTGTTTTTCCTGATAATTTGTTTACATGCAACTTGTTCTTAGACCCAGCTAATTTTGTTGCTGTTTCCATAAGAGCTTTGGTTACTTTTCTGTTAACTTCAGAGATGTCCACTTCTTCCGATGTTAGGCCTTCTAAAGCAGAGAACCTGTTCTTCAGTTCCAACTTGAAGGTATTATGGTGTTTTTTAAGGTTGGTTATGTCAATAGATTTTGTTTGTCTTATGAGCTTGCCACGTTCAAGTTTGGTGTTGAGGTGCATCTTACATCTCACCAATCTATGGTCACTACCTGTGTTGAACTTGTTTAGCACACTGCAGTCTTCTATGACGAATTTTTTGTTACACATAATAAAATCAATTTCACTTGTCGTCCCATTTGGATGTCTCCATGTCCATTTCCTGTGTGGCTTTTTCTTGAAGAAGGAGTTCAAGATGAAAAACCCTTCTGCCTCTGCAAACTCAACGAGAGTATTTCCACGCTGGTTTCTGTTGCCGTGACCGAATTTACCTACTGAAGTTTCATTCTGTTGCCGTTGCCCTATTTTTGCATTGAAATCTCCCATAATTATTTTCAAGTGCTGCTTACCTTTATTATTTAGATGACAAATTTCCTCATAAAATTCTTCAATTTCTTCTTCAGGATGACTTGTGGTGGGTGCATAAGTTTGAATAATCTGAGCCTGGTATCTTTTCGAGAGTTGGATAACAAGTCGTGCAGCTCTGTCAGAGGAACTTTCAACTTCTACAACTTTATCTTTCAGTTTCTTGTTTATTATAAATCCAACACCACTAGTTCTGCCAGTATCTGTCCCACGATAGTAGAAGAGATGTCCACTTTTCAGTTCGATGAGATCTTCTCCTTTTCTCCTTACCTCACTTAGCCCCACGATGTCCCACTTGATCCTTTGTAGTTCCTCTTCCAATTCAAGAAGCCTTGAATCAGAAGATAGGGAGCGTCCGTTGTACGTAGCCAAGGTCAGCATCAGATGGCAGCCTAGTCCGGTCCTCCGGGGATTCTTAGCACCCTCTGCCTTCATGTCGCACTGGCCGCTGCCTTGGCCAGGTACATTCCAGCTGCCGGAGACTGAGGGCCAAGATTTAAGTTGTGGAATCATTTTGGAGGGGTTTGGCCATAACTCACCACGCTGGCCAAGCGGGTTGGTGAGTGTGGGATAGATTATATATATATATATATATATACTGGGAAAAAACGGGAATAAGACATGAATACTGTTCGATGCTTTTTTTGCTGAATATCTTTTTTTTTCTTTTCCAAAAGCACACTGCAATGGCTCTTTGGAGCTGGGAAATCTACATTTCATTACGTCGAATCAGTCGTTTACAAATTTTATAAAATTAGCAATTTGTTTTCTTTTAGGAAAAAATACTCTACAGCTTTGCTTACGTTGTTAGATTGTATCTGGGAGGCTAAAGCTAATTCTTTGTCTCATGCGGCATCTTACATTTGTGTAGATCCATTTTATTTTATGAAACACCTTTAATTCTGAGTTATTACGTTCCAGCAAAAGGTCAAATATCTGGCGAGCGATGGTTCCACAATACAGCGTGTTCCGCGATCAAATATATGATTTCGGAGAAGTTTAATTAGATGAGGCACGTCGGCAAACATCCATATTTTTCGATTTTCGTTTACTGGATTTGGAAAAGAATGCAATATTGGGGTTATTCCAAGCTGCCTCCAAACCTTGATATGCCCCCCTCTCACAAGATTATGTACCACTCTATGCACTAAATAACCCGATTGCTCAACGGCTCGAATTATGTCAGGTAACAGCTGTTGATCCATCTGCTTATCAAAGTAATAATACAGTATATGATTATTTCCAAGCTTTCCAGGAGCCTCTCAGTGTAACTACTAAAACGTTACTATGTGGTCCTAAAATTTTATCTGCAGCAGCATCATAACAATATCGACAATCAACGCTCATTTCACCAAAAGATGAAACTGAAACTTTGTCCAATTCGGTTAGGTGTATAACATTCATTTTCATCACCTTTAAAACGGGCTCAATTAAACCATCGGTAACATAAATTTACCACACCACCGTTTCAGAGAAGAAATGCTTGGAAACGTATGTGCATTTTTTTTTGATGAAAAAATATGTTTTTCGAGAAATAGCATCCAAAACAAGTGCTTGACTTATAGCTTCTTCATTCCATTTTGCTGGTCTATTTTTTGACACAAAAGTTTGAATTTGCACTTCAGTGAAGCAATAGCCAAGCACATTTATGATAGTTGGCCACCTTTCACTGTTACTTAGCAAATTTCTATTCCTGCATTTGCGATTCATAATATTAATTTCCGTTTTCAGGCTTCTTTTCTCGAGGCAAAAGCATTGTTTCACCATTACCAACTGTTTTCTTACGTTTGATAATTCTTCCCGTAGTGAATTATTTTCACTCTTCAGTTGCATTATATTTTTGTTCAGACATTCGCACTTCTCACATAACGTTGGCGGTATGATAAACGTTGGTCAGGAATGATGTCACTTTCATTGTGACCTATGATTTGACGTTTAAATATTTAAATTCGATTTATTGCATTTTTTTCTGACCTCTCTGACCTTAAACCGTTCACTTCGAACAGAGGTTTGCTCCGCCATCTGCTAAGGTATATTTTTTGTAGGCACGGCATGTTTTCTCAGTTTTTTTCTGGGAGGCAAGTTCAGCAATTCATTTCTAAGATCTCGCTCTTAATTCTCTTAATTCCAGACATCAAAGTGTTCTGATAAAATTCGTGCTTTCTTTGCATCGAATACATCCTTTCGACAGCATTTCGCTACACATTGCTTCAAGAAATCTCTATCCGATGGGAAAACATGATGGGTACCATCTGACTTCCTTTCCTTTGAACTGCTATTATGACAAAGTACAACAGCGTATCCAGGTATTTTCGAGATAGTTGTACATAGAAAACAAATGAATGAAAAAAATGAATGAAACGACAAAACAGGTCTAAAATTGACAAAGAAATGCAGCGAGTAATCGACACTACAGCACAAGCTCCGAATGACTCCGAATGCTCAAGAGATCGTTAATGGCCACTGTGACGCCACACTCCAGCTCGTAGGGTGACAGCACGCCAGCGTTAGGGAAACAAAGGCGACTGGACGTACCTCTCCTATTTCTAAGTACCTTGATGTCGACATCTATCGGCGGATGGAAAAATTGCTTTAGAATTTGTGAACCGATTGGCAAATAATCTTCACCAGAAAGAAAAAAATGTTTTGATTCTTTTAATTACAGAGGTTTATCAAAATAATTGAAACACTGTTTGTGGAGAACTTTTTATTAATAAGCTATAGGCCCAACTCGGGCTTTTAGAACAGAAGCATTTTGACTTGGAATAGAGTTTACAAGTCATGCACAAAAGACAAGAGAATTTGGAACCATTATTCCTGTAAAATATGTCCCAAATGTGACAGTGATGTTGGAGTGAGAAAGTGTGATCTGACCTTTCCCTCCAGATATGACCACAAATGTTGAATAATATTGAAAGCTGGAGATTGAAGTAGCCAGGACAGCTGCTGCACCTCGGCCTCATGCTCTGCAAACCACAACTTCACACACTGCGCTTAATGTATGGGTGCATTATCATCTTAAAACCAGGAACCGTCAATAAGGAACAATGTCTGAAACTTTAGGTGAGAACGGATTGGTACACTGCAGATGTGACGCAACCTTCAGAATAACCAATAGCGAAGGCCGTAGCCAGAAATAATTTTCGGCGAAAGTTTTTGAATTTGAAAACTAATTTCAACATGCAATATGCGTAGGTTTATTTTTTTTCTCTGTCGCATTTTACTTGTACATGAAATTCGTCAATTTAATACTCCCCACTTTTCAAATTCTGACATACACTCAAGGACAATGAAATTTGCGCACAAAGAGGAAGCATTAGATTGAACTGAAATTTCATGGACTTAATGATACAGATGAATGATACACATGATGACAAAAACAGAGCTGCAGGACAATTACAGAGGGATCTGTGGCACGCAGTCCGGTCCTCTTCAATAGCGCGTCGCACCGCCTCGGGCTGCGATACATGCTGCAATACAGTCCGGCCTGGAGGCGAACAGACGCCTGATGTTGTCTTGCGGCAGACTGGCCTACACGGCGGTCTTCCCTTTCAGTAGTGCCACGTACACGGCGGTCTTCCCTTTCAGTAGTGCCACGTACACGGCGGTCTTCCCTTTCAGTAGTGCCACGTACACGGCGGTCTTCCCTTTCAGTAGTGCCCCGTGGGCGGCCGGAACCCGGTCTTCTTGAGGCAGTACCTTCCCTTGACCACCGCTGCCAACAATCATGCACAGTGGCTACATTCGTGCCAAGTCGTTCTGCAATATTGCGGAAAAAATCAACCTTCTGGTAGTCCTATTACACCTATTACATAACCATGTTCAAACTCCGTGAGCTGTTGATAATGGCTTCTTCGTCTTCTTAAAGGCATTCTTGACTAACATCAACACACTACTTCGAATCTCAACGATAACTAACTCTCACGAACGTTACAGCGCGTATTTACAGCAAACCTGCTTTGCATGTTCCGAGGGCGCTACTAGCGCCACACGTATGCGCCGAGCGCGAAATTTGCATAGACGTCATCTTACAGATGTACTCTCACCGCCTACCAAACTGTCGTTTATCTAACACAACCCCTTCTTGGTGTTGGGATTTTTTTCCCGTCAGTGTATTTCGTATCACTTAGATTATATATGTGCAATTCTAAGATTTTATAGTTATAGAAATATAGTACTTAATTTCTACGTTGAAAATACAACAACAAGGAACCTAAAAATGCCACATTCCTTTGTAATATCCTGCTAAAGAAATTCCAGTTGGACAAGAATCAACCAAAGTGTTTTACTTGTTCTTGATATTAAATATACGGCTTAAAACAACTTTGAGAAGTATATAGAAAGATAACACCATGAAGGACACAGGTCTGCACTTTGAATTGCCTGTCATGAAAAAGCGTCTCACGATCCCATCATATCAGGCAAATCATTAATAAAATTATCAATGTTAGAAAGCTACTTATATTAGCTGTGAACTTCAAACAGCCAGTTAGGCAACTTTTTGAATACCGCATGTTCTTTCAAATTTAACAATTTAAGCGGATTGATATTTCAAGAGGACATAGTGTGATTGTTCTGAATGTAGTATATTTGAAATCGAATTTCATGTTCAGTATTTTACCTAAAATCAGATTAATTAAATATAAAAGCTTTAGTAAAACTTGGATTGATTGAATTGTACTTATTAGCTGAAGAAGTAATGTATCTTATACGTTATTTCTTTAATCAATTTAATCAGGAAGGTGAAAAATGAGTTTCTCAAACTCTATCGAAAAAAGCAAATGGTATACCAGTCAATAGAAGGTAATTAAATTATTATGTACAATACTCCAAAGGTTTCTTTGTTTATATTCTGGACATGCTACTTCACAAAGAGTATATATTGTAGTAAATAAAACGTAATGCTGCATCCACCTGAATATTGAGGGTTTTGAGACAGTCTGTTAATTTTACTCAAATAAATGATCTGGTAAAACTGTCAAACGTCTTGTTCTGAAAACGGTGCGACTAATAAACAACGGATAGAACTACATTCTTGAATCGCAGCATTATGTCCATCGAAATTCTTTTCTGTTAATCAATTAGAACCATGTTATATTTCTTACAATTTTCTTTGTTAAATTGTTTGTAACATTTGGTGATATCAATACTAATTAATTGATTATCACAAATTATAAAGTCATATCATTACCCAAATATATCATTGCCATCTATGTTGGCACGTTTTAACGGAGAAAATGGGCCACACGTTTTTTTTTTTTTTCATTTCTATGTGTCACACATAGAAATAATAAGAAATGCACTCTTTTCCAAAAAATACAAAAAGGAAACTGAAAAATTAGTTCCATCATGATGAAACTCCGCATGCAAGTGCCACAGGAGATAATATGCTGATGATTAAAAAAAGACCAATTATTAAATAGTGGCCAGCCACAACGCATAAGACCAGCGCATCGAGGAGGGTATAGCAAGAACAAAGCTCACACGCAGGGATAACTGTGAGAGCAAATTGAGATTGCATTTCTCTTTACGGAATATGAGGATGCCTAAACGTCGTATCTGTGCGCAATACGAGCATTTGAGCTACTTTGAAAAGGTGAACATGATTGGGCTGAGAATGGCAGTTTGGTCATACCACAGCAGTTTCAACACGTATTTGAGTCGGAAGAACGCGGCAATCGGAGAATGTCGGCGCAAATTGGTCGAAGAGGTCATAGTCCAACGACACGCTGTCAGTGAACTGCCAAGAGCAACGACAGTACGCCAAAATCGAGGTATTTTGTAGCGTAAAAACATATAGATGTGAAGCAAAGGTTGGGTTTAGAGGACTGAGAAATGAATGCTATACAACATATTGTTCGACTTGAGGTGTAAATCACAGTATTTAAGCTATTGGTTATGAAGATGAGTAGAAATGCCAGAAAAATGCATTTTAGGGGTCATTTAACAGGTGGTGGAACCGAATTATGAAAACTAAATATATAATTTTTTTGTAGGTAGAACAGTTTAGTTTATATAATACTTTAAATAAATGGCAGTGTCCTATTTTTCTATACTTAATAACAAACGAACACTGAAGAGCCAAAATATTGTTACCACATGTAACGTATACTCTAGATTAAGTTTCTTTTTGATTTTACTATCTCTTGTTATTTTATTTTCCTGTGCAAATTATCTTCTCACTTAACGAGATGTTGTTTCTCCCGCTGAATCATATGTGGCAACGAGTGTAAGTCATGACGTGGTGGTATGCAGTATATATAGGCGCGCTCAAGTATACCAAGGAGCTTCGTTTTATATGTGATAGGTTCTTCCTTATTATTGATATGCGATTTACCTACTTTTCTACGATATTACGATAGTACGAAGGTTCGGGCTATCAGTAGTTGTGTTATTTTGGAGTGTGTATTTGAGTAATACCAGGAGCTTCCCAATAAAAGGTAAAAAGTGAGTACGTTTTCTTAGTTCATTTTTTTGTCAGACCTCTGTCTGGCCGCTAAGTCTATTTCATTGAGTGTTTACGTTAAGTTCAGAGTTTATTGTTTTTACCGCTCTAATAAGGAGCCTTCAAGGTACTAATGTACTGAAACCGAAGTTATATTACTGATATTCAAGATAATGAGGAACGCTGAGTTAAAATAATTTCATATTCTTGGAATTTATTGCACGTGCGTGTCTTACCTAAACAAACTCTAGCACTTTGAAGATTAAGCACACTTTAGCTACAACAAGTAACCTTTCAATAACCCTAAAGTGACTTAACGTAAGCTTTCCTGCACAACACGTCCAGCCGGAGAAATTTATTCATTATAATTGGCGCCCGAACATTTCTTGAACACGAGGTATTGACACTTATTGACTATGTCTTCATTACCTGAGAAAACTTCACTATTTCAACCTGAATCAAGTTTCGGTGGAGGTGGGGTTATTTTCGACAATTTGCAGGAAGGCTGTGGGTCTAACTTTGATAACAATGATTTGCACGTACCCAGGCATTCCTCACAATTTCGTCATTCACCAGCTTCATATCACTCTGAGTCGCGGGTCGTACCTGAGGTATTTCAATCCTCTCACAGAGGCAAAATGCTTGCACATTTCATGCCGCATGAGGGAGCAATTACTTCCAATGGTTTGGAGGGGTCCTTGAAATTTCTCGAGGATTTGGAGGATCATTTCGACTTATACAATATTCCTCAAGATTGCAAAGTGAAAATAGCAGGCACTTGCTTGAAAGATGCCGCTAAGACCTGGTATCGGCAGAGGAGAGTATCGAACAGGGATTCTCGTTATGAGAATTTCAGAGCGGAATTTTTAGAAGTCTTTCCTTTCGGCCTCAGTCGAGCTGGCCTTGCACAACAACTTTTTTCTCGTAAGCAAGGACCCAACGATAGCCCTGTTGCGTTTGCTTTAGAAACAGCACGCTTGTATAAATTATGGGATCCACATGCCAGTCATGTCGACATGTTGGACACCCTATTGCAACAACTCGATCCATTTATACAGGATTTTATTGAGGTCCGACACCCTGTTACAATACATGAATGCCTTCTCCTCATACGAACGTATGAGGAGCGACACGGCAAACATGGACCAACTAAACATGCTCGGGAACCCCTGGAGGCTTATCACGAAAATCCTCAGCAGCATAATAGGCCTAATGACTTCCAACACGAGCGTACACAGGTGCAAGTCCAAGCATCATACGTACCACCGCATAGAAGAGTGGTACACCAACCGCTAGTTTCTAAACAATTTTCTGGGTACAGTACAAATGCACAGTATGCTCGACCCCGTTCCAATCCGCAGAATTCGGAACTTTTTTATGCTAAGGGCAATAATGATTTTTCTGCCTGTGCTGAGCGAAGAAATAATAGAAATGGAAATTTCAACAGAAATGCGGAGTTCCCGCAGCAGTTTTCACGAAGTTTTTCTAAGCGTGAAAACTTTACCGATACCAGGCAGGGCCTGAACGTTTTCCTGCAATACACGCCCAGCCTGCGACGCAGTATTTGCGAGGTGCAAATAACGAAATATTCAGTATCACAGGAACTGTCACATTATCTCTAGGGCTGGAAAAGGCTCGTTTTACGCATTCTTTCCTGCTCATAGACGACCTACCTGTTAAATGTCTAATGGGCATAGATTTTATCAATACTTTTAAAGTTACCATTAATTTCGAACAACATGTTATTTCCTTTCCGGAACCTGTCGAAGTGATTCCTAAAGATCCTATAGACATAACGAATTGGTTACTGAGTAAACAACTGAATGAGAGGCGACTAAACCAGCTTTCTCAAGTTTTGAATGAAAGACCTGGTTTATTTTCCGACCAACCTGGTTTCACGCAGGTGGTTTATCACGTCATTGACACTGGTGGTTCGAAACCGATAGCGACGAAACTTTACCCTTGTGCTCCATATAAAAAAATGAAATGCAACGTCAAATTTCAGAGATGATTAAACAGGGCATAATAAGGAAATCAACAAGCGCTTGGGTCGCACCTGCTTTTCTTGTTCCAAAGAAAAACCCAACGAATTTCGTTTCGTGACAGATTTCCGCAAGCTAAACCAAGTCACGAAAGCGATAAATTATCCACTACCTGTCATGTCGCATATTTTGCATGACCTATCGTCAACTAAATGGATGTCAACCTTGGATTTGGCGAGTGGATATCGGCAGGTTGCGGTACATCCAGACTCCGTAGATAAAATAGGCTTTGTGACTCCTTTTGGGGCTTATGAATACCTGCGTATGCCCTTTGGACTAGCCTCTGCACCTGCTACTTTCCAAAAGCTTATGGATACGGTTCTCAGACCTGTTCTAGGTCCCCATGTGCATGTATATTTGGATGACATTATTATTACATCCGAGACTTTTGACGAGCACCTTTCTCTGCTAAAAAAGGTGTTCCAACTCATATACAATGCTGGCTTGACGTTAAAACCTAGTAAATGCCAGATAGAGAGGGACGAGATTGTATATCTGGGGTTGAAAATCACTCCCCACGGCTTATTTACGGATGATGAAAAATTCAGGCCTATAGTTGACTTTCCACGGCCAAAAACAGCCAAAGAACTATCACGCTTTCTGGGAATGACCGGATGGTATCAGCAGTTTGTCCCCGCTTATGCTACAATCTGTGAGCCATTGCATGCTTTGAAACGTAAATACAAGAAGTTTGTTTGGACACCTGAGGCTAACGCAGCGTTTGAAGCACTAAAATCTGCGTTGACTCAGCCTCCTGTATTAGCTTTCCCAGATCATACTAAGGAATTTGATATTTACACTGACGCATCCGGAGTTGGTCTTGTTTGCGTTTTGTCACAAGCTGGGCATCCAATAGCTTTTGCGTCCCGTACTTTTGCCAAAGCTGTACGCAATTATTCAGCTACGGAACGCGAATGTCTTGCTGTAGTGTATGCTCTTGAAAAATTTCAATATTATCTCAACGAATTGACAGTTAATATTATTACGGATCATTCTGCCCTTCAGTATTTGAATTCTGCTAAGCACCTCTCTAACAGACTTATGAAGTGGGCTCTTAAGTTACCAGAGAGAAATATCAAAATTTCGTACCAGCCAGGTCATAAGAATCAATTACCGGATGCATTATCTTGCGTCCCAATTAGTGGGGTTCCCACAGAAACTACTCCTGGATGTCAGCCTTTACTTTTAATAGCTGATATAACATCCAGAGAGCAGATAATGGCAGAAGTAGTAAATGATCCAGATTTTGGGGAAACCTATAATTTTTTGCTTGCGGGTTCACCACAACAAAGTGACCCTTCTCTGGCTGGAAGGTCACAGCATTTTGAAGTCATAGAGGGTCTTCTTTACTATACGAAATCTAGGACGACTAGGGCAGAGTTCCGCCTATGTATTCCGCGAACCCTTAGAATGGCCCTTTTAAACGAATTTCATGACAAACCTATTGCAGGTTATTTAGGTATTCGCAAGACCCGTTGTAAATTGCGGGATGTTGCCTATTGGGCTGGCATGTACCAAAGTGTGCTCGCATATGTTCAATCATGTCACTTGTTTAAGATTTATAATTACCGTAATGTAAGACCGGCCGGTCACTTGAAATCTAGTTCAAGTTCTCATGTTTTCATGTTTTTGACATTATTTCAGTAGACTTATTGGGACCTTATCCTTTATCTGTTAAAAACAAAGCTCGTTACGTTTTAGTATTAACCGATAATTTCTCTAAATGGGTCGAGGTCTTTCCCATTAAAGCCGCTACGGCGGAAGTTATTTGTAATGTATTAATTAATGAAGTATTCTCTAGATATGGTGCACCTAATCAAGTAGTTTCGGATAATGGTCCCCAATTTATTTCTGACATTTTTGAAAGATTGTGTGCGAGACTACACATAAAGCATAAATTCATTTCCCCATATCATCCCCAGAGTAATCCCGCGGAACGAGTAAACCGCACGCTAGTTAAAATGATCGCTACATTTGTCTTGGATCATCACGAGCGGTGGGACCAACATCTTAAGTTTTTTTCGTTCGCCCTCCGCTCGTCTGTTCACGAATCTACTAAGTTTACTCCCGCCGAACTTTTTTGGGTCGAAAAATTAAGACCACTTTTGAAAATTTAACGGGCATTATCGACGAACTAAACCAGCGACCAACTTCGCAATCAGTACGAATCATGCCAGAGAAAGCTCGTGTTGCAATGATAGGAGCACAAGCGGCTCAAGCAAGATACTATAATACTAGGCGTAGGGAACCAGATCTTGTCGTTGGAGATCTAACTCTCTTGGAGACACACTTCCAGTCTTCTGTTTCTCATACTTTAGTAAAGAAATTTTCACCCAGCTACGAAGGTCCATATCGGGTGGCAAATGTGTATGAAAATAACATTATCCTTGAAAAACCTGAGAGTCAATTTCAATACGTACACGTTGCTCAGTGTCGCAAGTATCATGAACGAAATATAGATTTTATAATCAACCCTACTCAACCTTCTGTTCCACAGACTCAAGAGTCTATATCACACGATCAACCTCCCGAAATTTTGGACGAACCGACAAACCTTTTTGAAGAATCTCCAGTGATTTTTTCTTCACCCTCCCCTCCACAAGACTGGCTTCCAAGAACGCAACCTGATTCTACCATAAGACGAAGGCTCGAATCAAGTTCTTCAAATTCTAGTATCTTTCCCTTCCCTCCAACCATTGCCGAGACTATTGCTGCACCATTCCCTAATAACTCTGCACCAACACAAGCTCCTACTTCCTTGAATACCTCGTCAGAAAGTATTCCAATAGGCAGAAATAAACATCGCACTGCTCGACCACTAACTTACAGCAGCGACTCAGAGTCATCACATTTTTCTGATTTACCAGATATAGACAATAGTTTGACGATTCCTAAACGTCAGACACATATTACAAACCTTCCAGCAACACCAAAAGCTGGTCGAAAACGCAACTTGTCTCCCATCCTTGCATCCGCCCGGGTTTCGCCTCTGGAACTTACTCTCAGGGCAAACAGGGCTGATGCCTGCTTCTACTGTCATGCCAAAAAGTAGAAAGAGAAAACAAGCGATGTGGCCGGAGCCACGTCCCTTCAAAATAATGCTGGAAGGACAACACGGTCCCCAGCAAAAGGGACAACATATCAAAAGCCTGGGGAGCCCGCTCCAGTCAGACGCAAGGAATTCCTGACCGACAGACTTCAGCCGTTCCTGACCGTTCCTGTCAGACGCAGGGAATTCCTGACCGACAGACTTCAGCCGTTCCTGACAGTTCCTGTCAGATGCAGGGAATTCCTGACCGACAGACTTCAGAATTTCTTCACCGACAGACTACAGATGTTCCAGATCCATTCAAGTCTCAGAAAAGATCGGCGCCACCAGAATTTACCAGTCCGATTAGGCCTGGAAAAATATATCGTACTAGGATTTTTATGCGTCCTCGAGATAAGTAAATTCTCGTGGACAGGTTATTTTCTCATTATGTTGTTTTTCCTGCACGACCAGTTGGCGTGACAGAATTTTTTTCCGTGTGCGCCTACGCATTCTTTTTGTGATATATGTAGTTTTTTTTATATATATATTCCATGTCCGTCTACTAATCCGAATTTTTATATATATATATATGTGTGTTAGGGGTAAAATAGTGAAAATTGTTACTGTTAGGCAGCTACAGGCAATCTTCGCTGCTGATACAGTTTGTTTGTAATCAGCGATAAATATATATAGAGTTGAAAATATGAGGAAGTAAAATGAAATAAAAAAAGTGATTCCTGCTGGGCAGAATAAAAATAAGGTATGCCGATGCAGGTTTGTCCTCTACACGTATAAAAAGTGTTTCCTGCTTCACAGACGACAATAGCTGCGGACACAGGTTTACTGAATTTTTTATGCCAAGCTTGAAGTTGTAAATACTGCTGCCACAAAAATAAATAAAAAAAATAAAAAAAAAGTGGGACGATAAACGTCAGTCAGCGAAATGTAAGACTACACTCAAAATTTGATAGGTTTTTCAAAAAAAAAAAAATATATATATATATATAAGGGGGAGATGATGTAACGCATACTCTAGATTCAGTTTCTTTTTGATTTTACTATATCTTGTTATTTTATTTGCTTATGCAAATTATCTTCTCACTAAACGAGATGTTTTTTCTCCCGCTGAATTATATGTGGCAACGAGTGTAAGTCATGACGTGGTGGTATGCAGTATATATAGGCGCGCTCAACTATGCCAAGGAGCTTTGTTTTATATGTGATAGGTTCTTCCCGATATTTGATATGCGATTTACCTACTTTTCTACGATATTACGATAGTACGAAAGTTCGGGCTATCACTAGTTGTGTTATTTTGGAGTGTGTATTTGAGTAATACCAGGAGCTCCCCAATAAAAGGTTAAAAATGAGTACGTTTTCTTAGTTCATTTTTTTGTCAGACCTCTGTCTGGCCGTTAAGTCTATTTCATTGAGTGTTTACGTTAAGTTCAGGGTATATTGTGTTTACCGCTCTAATAAGGAGCCTTCAAGGTACTAATGTACTGAAACCGAAGTGATATGACTGATATTCAAGATAATGAGGAACGCAGAGTAAAAATAAATTCCATATTCTTGGAATTTATTGCACGTGCGTGTCTTACCTAAAAAAACACTAGCGCTTTGAAGATTAAGCACACTTTAGCTACAACAAGTAACCTTTCAATAACCCTAACGTGACTTAACGTAAGCTTTCCTGCACTACACGTCCAGCCGGAGAATTTTATTCATTATACACATTCCTAACATGATGTTGTTCCTCCACGTTCCGCCGAAACACCTGTTAATCGGTAAGGCATGGACTCCACTAGAATGTTAAAGATGCCTTGTAACACCCATGCCTCGCTGAGTAAAAGGTGCTTGTGATATCTTGTACCTACGTTTTACTAGCAGGCACTTTAGCTTTTATGGTTACGTTGTGCAGCTGCTGTAAATCATATTTGCTATTCCAACAAAAACCAAAAATGCTCTGTTAGATTTTTGTCTGTGTTATTTGGAGTACCTGAAAATACTTGATTTACACGGAAATACTTGGTTAGCCGAAGTTGAGGAATACCATCCTCATTTTCCGCTAACCAGTATCGATAAATCCTAGCAGTGTGGCATTCAACATTGTTCTGCTAAATAGAAGCTCTGCTGAACAGGAATATCGTTGCCATGAAAGGAAGTATGCCGTGTGCGAATACTCTCTCACAAATGCATTGTTTTCTCGGTGAAATCTCCAAAAAAGCTGAATATCTCTTTTGATATATAAACAGTTACATTACCTAAAAGCATTGTATGCTGAGCCGAATTGTCAAGGAAAACTGCATCATCAGGATAATTGCGATATTTCTTGCATTCAATCAAGGAGAAAATACTTTTGTTTCATTTTAGGAGAAAATAATACAAAGATGGAAGCAGCCTGGACCGACATACCCGAAGACCACATGCAAAGCCTCTTTCGTTCGCTGCCGCGGCGTGTAGCGTCCGTTATTGCCAGCGATGTGGGCCACACGACCTATTGATGTCTGCGTGTTCCGCAAGTCGCACGGGCCTGAAAGCTCAATCGTTTCATCTTTGTATCTGTTGTTATGTGTCCAGTAAATCTGGCTTTGCTATCTCATGTCCTTTCTTTTTGGTGTTGCATTTTGGGTGGGCAGCATTGTATTTTACCATTGCACTATAATTGAATTTGTTTCAATATTTTGACACGCTGACGCCAATTACGGGACGGTACGAAGCAAACGAGTTATAAACGAAATAGGAATAACTTTTTTACGGGATATTTCTTGGTGTCGAAGAAAATTATCACTTTCTAAGCTTTTGTCTATAACGTTGTAGTACAATGTCATGGAAGTAATTTTGAAAGTCGTATTTTAAAAATCAATTGTTAAAGCATGGAATGGAACAAATAATTGCAGAACTTGTTTATTTGCACAAATATTTTATACCATGCTTTTAAAAAAATTATAATGTCAAAATTATACTTTCATGATAAAAAATAAGCGTGGGACTCAATACAGAGACCTTTTTATTTTAGAATATTTTTGGAAAATATGAATCTATAAATATTTTCGAAACAGATTTAATTTTAAATCTCATTCCGAACTTCAAATTAAAACTCACCTTCGCGCTTGCTAACTCACAGTACAGTTATGGAGGAAATACAGTCTCGTTATTCGATTTGAAAGACACATACAAGTACGGTAAGAAATATCCCGTAGCGTGCTTAGCTTAACAGCAAATATTCAAAATGTCCTCAGACAGCGAGACTCGTATTCGTTCACGCATGCCTGCGTTTTGCGTTTTTTCTGCACATGCAGTTTCGATTCGGTCCGCAGTTCGTCTACGTTTCCACGGGTACTGCGTACACTCGTCCTTTCAAATATCAGCAGAAGCAGAAAACCAATAGATTTAGTATTTTAAAGTTTTCTCAGGCAAGTTAATAGATGTTAATTCAGCAAAGAGGCCACTAGCGGGTCACGCCCCGACATATCCATTGCTCTCCAAAGTTATATTGTGATGCTGCTTGACCTTACGACGAAAATGCACTGGTACAATGTAGTGAATGAACAGCACTTACTACCCGTGCAAGAAGGATGACATCTTCCAGTATCAGCGGGAGGGCATGCTGCAGGAAGTGCATACAAATCCCTTGTACCGAAGACTAGCACCTAAAACATCAGCCAACACGTTATCTGCAAACCCGACATGGTGATGTTACGGCTCGGTGACATAAGGACTTTTGGCTACCTACTCATATCAGATTTTGGAAGTTGAAATGCCATGTTTGTTGAGTAAGGCCGCGTAAGTAAATAACACATGAGATGTAAGATGCACCTCAACTCTAAACTCGAACGTGGAAAGCTCATTAGACAAACAAGATGTATTAACATAACCAACCTTAAAAAACACCATAATACCTTCAAGTTGGAACTGAAGAACAGATTCTCTGCTTTAGAAGGCCTAACATCGGAAGAAGTGGATATTTCTGAAGTTAAAAGAAAAGTAACCAAAGCTTTTATGGAAACAGCAACAAAATCAGCTGGGTCTAAGAACAAGTTGCATATGAACAAATTATCAGGAAAAACCAAAATGTTGATGCAAAAGAGAAGAGAGACGAGGACAACTAAAGAAGATGTGACTTCCAAAGTGGAATATATAGAGCTATGAAAGACAGTACGAAAAAGTATCACTGAAGACGTAAGGAAGTTCAACTGTGAACTAGTGAGGAAAGCAATTGGAAACAACCAAAAGCCTAAAGATAGCAAAGGGACATCTCAGTAAGGGAAGAAAACAGATTATGGCACTGAGAAAGAAAGATGGTTCTGTAACAAGAAATAGAGGCGAAATTTTGACAAGAGTGAAAGATTTCTACTCCAAATTATATGAAAGGGATGATACATGTACTCCAGACATAATGAAAGGTACCAGTACAAGAGTTCTTCCAGTCCTCCCAGCAGAAGTTGCACATGCAATATAAGAACATGAAGCGGGGAAAAGCAGAATTACTGTAGACATCATACAAGAAGCAAGTGGAGAAATCGAAACAGTACTCACCCAAATTTTCACTCGATGCCTTAATGAAGGGAAGATTCCTGAGGATTGGAACAACGCTACAATGATCCGGCTACATAAAAAAGGTGACATTGAGGATCTCAGGAACTACAGACCTATCAGCCTCCTATCAGTGGTTTATAAAATCTTCAGTAAAGTTCTTTCACACAGTTTGAAGGTAACACTGGACATGGCTCAACCGAGAGAACAAGCTGCATTCAGGAGTGGCTACAGCACAATAGATCATATCCACGTACTGAGAGAACTAATTGAAAGAGCAAAGGAATATGATCTTCCATTATGCATGGCGTTCATCGATTATGAAAAAGGCTTTGATTCGGTGAAACCATCAGCAGTTACAATGGCTCTGAAATCCTGCGGTATTGAAGATGCATACGTTAATGTTATTAATAACATCTACGAAAATGCAAGTGCAAAGATTCGGCTGTTTGAAAAAACAACACACATAAAAATTGGAAAGGGAGTGAGACAAGGTGACACCATATCTCCGAAGCTCTTTAATGCCACATTGGAAAATGTCTTTCAATCACTGAACTGGGAAAAAAAGGGATAAAGATTAATGGAGATTGTCTAACCCACCTTCGTTTTGCTAATGATGTAGTCATTTGTGCAACTACCCCATCAGAGCTGCAGAGTATGATCCAGGAACTTGCTGACAAGAGTAAAGAAGTGGGATTAAAAATGAACTTTCAGAAGACAAAAGTGATGTTCAATGCTTTTAAAAGAAATGAAGATTTATCGATTGCTGGAGAAAAGCTGGAGATAACAGACACGTACATTTATCTTTGACAGCAGATATCAAGTGAGGGTCACATTGATGAAGAAATTAGTCGGCGTACAAAACTTGCCTGGAGAGCTTTTGGAAGAAACAGCATAATTTTCAAGAGCAATATGCCATTATGTCTTAAAAGAAAAGTGTTTGGTCAATGCATCCTTCCAGTGCTTACGTATGGTGCAGAGACGTGGACCTGAACTAAAAGAGACATACAAAGGCTGCAGACAACTCAAAGTAGCATGGAGAGGTGCCTCCTTGGTGTAACCAGGAGAGATAAGAAGAGGAACTCGTGGATCCGAAAAATGACGAGAGTGGAAGACATCGTGATCAGAGTTAAATCCCTGAAATGGCAATGGGCTGGATATACTTACAGAAGGAGATACCATCGATGGACAGCCGAAATTTTAGATTGGATTCCAAGGGACAGGAAAAGACCCAGAAGAAGACCACATGGTAGATGGGTTAATGAAATTCGAAAATATGCGGGAGTGACATGGAGGAGACTGGCACAAGACAGACCGTTGTAGAGGAAACTTAGGGAGACCTTCGTCCAGCAGTGGATTGATAATGGTTGACAATGATGATGATGATGATGAAGTAAATAATACTTTACCGGGAAATCGCGGATTACCCACGGATCAGTGTTGCAGATCCCGTAGAATGCGAGTCTCGGTAAATCGTCGGTCACACCTAGTGCCTGAACTTGCTGGATATGGTAACTGTGTAGCCCAGTGGTTCCCAAACCTTTCAGATTCTCGGCGCCTTTGTTAAATCCAGGTTTTCCCAAGGCGCCATATGTCAAATTCTAAGAAGTACACAATTCTAAAAAGCACACTTAGGTAAAAATAAATGAAACACGTATTAAAGATCACAGAAAATGTAATTTCAAAAATTTAACTAATTATAAAAAATAATTAGTGGGATGGATAGGCCTTTTGATCACCGCACATTTTCACAAATCTTGGAATCAAACTTGACAGAGCCACTCTCATTTCCTTCTCCATATTGATTTTTGCGCGATACTTAGTTTTTATCACAGTGACCAGTGAAAACTCAGCTTCGCACAAATAAGAAGTCGCAAATGGAATTAAAATTCTCTGAGCTTTACCACTGAGAAGGTGATATTCATATTTTACTGATATCCAAAATACAGGTAACTCCATGCTGCTAACTGTTGTTTTCGACGTATTGTCGCAAGGCAACTCAATAAGATTCTTTTCTTCTTCAGCAGTAAATTCAGATGGAGCAGTGGAATGAAACGGATCTTGAATCCGTACACTTTTATCCATATTATCATTTTGAAAATATTCCTCAAACCAGGTGATAAGCTATGATAAGTGTTCCCCAAAAATGGATTTCATGCCTCGACAGAAATCAACTCCATTGGAGGTCAAAAACTGTTGCAACAAAGAGAAACGTTCTTTACCTCCGTCTTCATTCATTTTTCGTTTCTGTAGTTTTAGTTTTTTTATAAAAGCTGACATTTTCTCAATCGACTTTAAAAGGTGCATCTTGCTTCCCTGCAGAGAGAGATTCAGAGAATTCATCTTTTCAAAAATATCACATAAGTAGGCTAGTTTTACCAAAAAATCTTCATTCACAAAATTTTCGGTATACTTGCGGTCTTCCTCTTTAACGAAAATACAAATTTCCTGTTGCAGTTCAAACGTGCGAGACAAAACATTACCACGAGAGAACCATCGCGAAGTGCTGTATTACAACAAAGACGTGTGCTCGGATCCCATATCCTTACATACTTTTTTGAAAAACCTTGCCTTCAATGGCGTTCACAACATATTCTAAGACCTGGTTCAATAATACATTCACAGCATATTCTAAGACCTGGTTCAATGTAAGACTCAAATATTTTGACGCGAGTGCTTCCATGTGAATAACGCAATGGGTCCACAGTGCATCATTTGAAAGCAGCTTTCCAGCAGACTCACCGATCCTAATGTTCACCATATCTACAGAAGCCGGTAGAATGAGTTCTTCTGAGATGGTATGAGGCTTCTTACATTTTGCGATTCTATGTGCCACCTTGTAAGATGCTAGCAAAGCATTGCTTGGTATTGGTGCCTGTTTAAAAACTACCTTTTTGTTGATTTAACTCTTGTCACTTTCTCGTAAAGCAATCACGAGATTTAATAAGCATGCTGGCATGATTGGTTTCTAAATGGCGTTTCAACTTTGGTAGCATGCACTCTGGCGCCAAAACTTTCATACACAGTACACACTGCGGCTTCTCTTCACCGTTGACTTCTGTTGACGTAATATTAAAGTTAAAATGACTGTCATCATATTTTCGATATTTACGTTTCTTCACACTCTTGCCACTCTTTGACAGTGTGCCCTCTTTATTTTCACTTTCACAACGCTTATTAGTGTTTAGTAAAAACCGATCCATTTTTAAAAATACATACAAGAAAAAAACTTTGGAAACTTCACTTCACTTAATCACAACAATATTCAGTTGATACGCCAAAAGCTTACAAACGCCGACACTCAGCGACAGAGCACCAATATAACAGACTGCTAACCGCCAAATGAGTCACAAATGACAACGGGTGAGCGTATTTAAAATTCCTGGTGATCTTCTCGAAAAATCTGGACTGAGAGTCTCATTTCTAGACGCTCAGAGAACGAGTGAAGAATGTTTATCAGAAGCCCGGAAGCTGGTGCGAAAGCTCAGGCTACTTCCGGTAGCGGCCGCGCGGGACACACACGTGCGCCCGTTGGGCGGCAATCGTGTGGGGTGAAAGCTCCCGCTTGTAACATTATTGTAGAGCACCATCTAGATACCATTTGGAGAGCCTTCTGCAAATATTTATTACTAAGTGAATTACTGGTTTGCACCAGGTCCGATAGACGTCGCGATGTCGCGTCCTATCACAATGAATTGAAATGGAAATAAAATTATGAAATGTTTGTAATATTTCACGGCGCCCCTTTGAGGAATAACAAAATGTAATTAGCATGGAAACCATTATCTTATGCAGAGAAAGTTCATGCATTTGTAGATCAACTTGTTTCTACACAATCTAATTCGTTGATTGAGTGTTGGAAAATGATCGGTGAAATTTTCCAACTTCAGAAAGTTCTATTTTGATTGAAAGAAATATTCCGCCGTACCTTAAGGTGGACGTCAAGTAATTTTGCTTCCTATGCTTCCAGTGGAAAAACTTCTGTACACATTTTCTTCACAATTAATGCGTTCTCAAGGATGAAAATTTGAACATCGATTAAAATAGCTTCATTTTATAACTTGGAATACTTAATATTTTCTAAAACATAACCACAATTATGCAATCCAACATTTGTTTGTCTACTGACGTCATCAAAGTACAGGTCGCGCCATCTTTTTTTCTGGTTCCAACATCACCAAAAGAAAAGTTATTGATTTTTAATATAATTATGGTTATGTTTCAGAAAATATTAAGTATTCCAAGTTATAATATGAAGCTATTTTAATCGATGTTAAAATTTTCATCCTTGGGAACGCATTAATTGTCCAGAAAATGTGTACAGAAGTTTTTCCATTGGAAGTATAGGAAGCAAAATTACTTGCGTTCCACCTTAAGGAAAAACCTAATAAGTAATGTCACTTTTTTCAGCTTTCTAGCTTTCATAACATTTGATTTTCGTGTTACTTCTGATCGAATGATTTTTATCTTTTTACTGAGTTACATTGTTTTTACAAATCTTCATAATAATGACATTTGGATTTATGACCTTACGATTATCTCCTGTTTTATTTTATTTTTTGTAAGAAAAGCAGGCGTTTCTTTTAAACATAAAAAAAAATATTTTTTTAAGGCTTTAAGGAATCCCCATGCTTTCATCGTACAGTATCACACTGTTAATTTAGTACTGCATCTGGAGAAAAGTCTGATAAATTGTAGAACACTCTAACGTTAGAGAAACTGTTGGCACTTATTCAGATTTCACAAAGCCTTATGATTTTTCTTTGAAACTTAAAATCTAAGTACTCAATTGCAGTCAGGTATTCGTTTTCATGAATTCAGTAGCTTATAAAATTTGAGAAATGGAATCGCAATTCCAAAGAAATACATTTGAAATTCCGAATTTTTAATAATATAAATAACTTTTGTCTCCCATGTTTAGTTAAAACAATTCATTGTTTGCACTTCCACTTTGAAATATCTGACACCGATATCCTTCCGCCAGTTTCAGAAGTATTGCAACTGCATCTTCGGCATAGAGCGATTTTAACAGTTTACGATTAGAATAAAGCTAAATGTAAAGCGGGCATATCCCTCATTTCATGCTATACAGCTAACTTTTTTGTGATCAGTGTATATTATTCCGATTTAGATGGACATAACGAACGACTCTGATACCGATAAAATAGGATTTATTAAAAAATTCACCTGTGCATGCTTAAGCAAAGTCAGGCCTCCAGATGAAAACACAACTGTCTTAGTGAGGTGGACTGTTAACGTTTGGTCTAGGTTTTCTACGGGTTACACACCATCATGTTATACATAATTTCTCACATTTTTCGTAACAGCACAGTGCACAGCAAAATTTCTTTATTCACTGTTGTGAATGTTTTTGGGCACCTGAAATACTAGTATAATGCTGTTATCACTTTTTGTTACGTTGGTCTGCAGTTCCCCGTATGCAAAGGACTATGCTGAATGTATAGTGGATTTCAAGAATTTATTAATTTGGAAATGCGTATATCCACCCTAATTATAAATTACAATATTTATGATGTGGAAAAGGTTCTTGTTTTCTTAGAGGCGGAAACCAAGGGTTAACATTATTGCTGAGATCATTTCTTGATGTTGCAATATTCACAAACCGTAGTGCATATTGCCCGGAAATTGCACAAAAACGGGTACGTTTTAGGTTGTCTGTGCAAATGCACAAGGTGTCTGTTCAAATGTTGAATCTGTGCAAATGTACAGATTCAATTAATTTCCTTAAATATATACTCCTGGTGTTACACGAACACACGCATTTGCGAAATGTAGTAGCGCAGAATCATTGCATCTCTTTAACATATTACCTTTGGAATTTATAAACACATATGTGCGTCTTCCCTCTAGCACACATTCTTGTAACTTGATCAGGTGTCCTTAATAAACACAAGTGAAGGATTAGATATAAATATTCAAACATTCTTACAGGAAATAATTCCGAGAGCTTGAGAAATTTATTTACATGGGTTCCTAAATTAAATGTCGTCAATTTCATGTCAGGAACTTTATTTTTAACACTAGAGAGACAATCTGCTGATAATGTCCTTCATTTGATTTGAAGAAATATGAACTAACTCTAAAACATCTGCTTATGCACTGTATTACAAGAAACCGGTCTTTGACTTCTCCAGTAACAGTTTTCGTTCCAGCAAATTTCATGGTTATTTTTAAATAGAATTATTTTGCAAAAGTATGTACAGTGCTGTAAAGAGGGTAGTTTTATGTTGCATTCACAGAAGGACATGAATTGTTACTAAATTTTCTTCTAACATCTCGCTAATGTTCCACCTTCTCTGTTTTGGACATATCTTTGCTTCCTCTAAACGCGAAGAGTGTATAAAGCGAAGCCACGAAACAAACTGAGCTGTTATAATTGGAACTATTCATGTTCAAATCTGTAATGCTAAACTGACGGTTCTCTTCAATTTTTATCCAAATTGCAGTTTTTTTTTATGTCACTTTTTTTTATTAGGTATTGAAACCGTATATAATATACAGCACCACCTCCAAATTCTAATACGGTGTTGAAAAAGGGTAGGTATTTTTTGCGTATTCCATCGTTCACGTTGAA
Organism: Macrothele yani; assembly: GCA_039090855.1. NCBI lineage: Eukaryota > Metazoa > Arthropoda > Arachnida > Araneae > Macrothelidae > Macrothele > Macrothele yani. The sequence goes on from CM077016.1 coordinate 3,134,862, forward strand.
AGGTTTTTGTTAGAAAACCGACATTTTTACGAACATTTTACATATACACAGAGGGTAAGGGTTATTTTAAATGCAAACAAAAACAGGTTTTTAAGTGCGATCATTAAAGCGAAAAACAAGGAGTTTAGTCCAGCTTTGGAAACATTGTGATATGAACTGTATATGATTGTTGGTATATTATTTATTATATTTTGGTTTTAGAAACATTTGCTTTCTCAAGAAGGAGTGCAAATATTTTCGAGAAATAAACTATCCTTATAATGAAAAATATATTGCGCATGATATCTGTTCGATGTACATAATCCTCTCAGTAGTTAGCTTTGGCAAGTAATTCGTGTTACGATTCTCTATCTGATTTGTTTTTTCATTTTCTACATCTCTGAATGATGTGTAATTTGAAATCACGATTTTTTTTGCCATGCTTTTTTGTCAACTTTGCTGATATTAAATATTTGGAAAGTAACACATTCTTTTAATACAGTTATCGCAATGAATAATGCGTTCGGGACAGCATCATTCCTACCATAATGCAATGCTGCCATATCACCAACACCTGAACGAAAGCAAAATGTATTCAATATTCTTTTTCTTTTGCAGTTTGAATTGCTATAATCAACATCAGTGTGCTTAGATTTATAGTGTATTGAGTTGAATATCGATAATGCAATTTCGGGAAGTCAAAAACGAGTGATTTCCGAAAGATGTGGATCACGTTTGTAAATGAAAAAATTGGCACAGCATAAATGAAACACAAAAGTGAGTATCGTAGTATAAAGTGCAACACGCACTTCCTATAAGATGCCATAAAACAAATTTACGGTTATTTTTGAATTTTCATCGATATATCAAAGAGGTTTAAGCATATCCGAAGCTACATGTACTTCTTCCTGCGATAGGTATGTAAATCAAAATATTTAAGAATCAAATATTTTAGATAGTGCATTTTGAAAAATGACTTAAAGTGTAAATGGCAAATGAGACTTTAACCTTAAAGGGAAATTCTCATTAACGTTATGAAAAAAGATATATAAAAATGGAAGAACTTATTGGAAATCCCGTATTCAATGATAATTATATCAACATGGGAGGTGGGCTATTGATGGTATTTCAAAGTTTGTTGACATGATTTACAGCTGTTCTGTTGTATGTACTAGTGCTGGCCGAAATCGACTAAATGCCAAAATCGAAAGGTTGCAAGCACGAGATCCATAAATCAATAAGTGCATTGGAAGAAATCAATCGAATAATTTCTAATTTTAAAATTTACAGGTAGATGGCGAGATGCGCACAGACTTGCCCGATACTTTAGACAAATCCAAATATTCATTTGGAGGATTTCTAATAATTAACCAAGGTAGGAGTAACTCAAAGACAGTATGTAAAGTAGCAAACAAAATTATTTGACGAAGCACTTTTTCGACCATATTTTTTTTTCTACTGGACCAAATCGGGTTATTTTGGGATATGATATGTGTTGATTCGTGGGTTACAATGCCGCGTAGTTTGTAATTCGCTCAGGGCGAATTTGTCGTTCGAAATAGGCCATAATCAAGAGTCGCCAATGATTACCCATTTGTTTGCTGCATGTATTAACGTTTTTCTTGCAATTTATGTGGGTTTTGTGATGTGTAGTGTGATAATAAGTCAATCTTAGGTTTTCAGAAATGGGTAAACAGGCGGAGATTCATGTTGGAGCTTGCCAGGCGGCCGTGAACATAATGGAATCCGGAATGCCCGTCACCGACATTGCGAGGGCCCTGAAGATCCGACACCGGTCGATTTCAGCTATCCTGCAACGTTATATGAAGACAGGGACCGTCGAGAACAGTCCGGGATGTGGTAGGCCACGTACCACTACGTTGCGTCCGGATAGACGCATCCTCCGTTGAACTCGTGCTGATCCCACCTTCACTGCTGTGGGCATCGGCACCGAATTCCGCGACAGCGACGACCTGAACGTCAGCCGAATGACCATCTCCTGTCGTCTCGTTGCTGGCCGATTGAATGCAAGACGCCCCGCTAAGAAACCACTCATCGGAGTCAAGAATCGACGAGCCAGAGTCGCGTTCGCGCGCCGTCATTGACACTGGACCGCGGCGGACTGGAGTATGATGTTTTTATCCGACGAGAGCAAATTTAAGTGTTTCGGAAGTAATTGCATCCGATACGTACGACGTCCGTGTGGCCAGAGATTCAACCCCCAGTTCATTCAGCCGACTGTCAAGCACGGAGGAGGATCGCTCATGGTTTACCGCGCCTTCTCTCGCAATGGAATGGGCCCATCATCAAGATTGACGGAATAATGGCCGGCCAGAGCTACACGAACATGCTCATAAACGATGTCTTCCCATGGGCAAACCAGAACATGCCACCCGGATGGATCACGCAGCAAGACAACGACCCGAAGCACACCTCCAGAGTAGCAAAGGCAGCCTTCCAGCCGCAAACAGTTCACACTTCTAAACTTACCAAGCCAATTTCCAGACCTCAATCCCATCGAGCACACGTGGGAGCAGCTGGAGAGACGATGTGCGAAGAAAACCTGCCGGAATAGGGCCCAGAAGTTCAACCAGTTGTCTGCAGAAAGGGCGCGAATTCCGCAGGTCGCCGTCGAGAAGCTAGTGGACTCGATGCCGGCCCGTTGTGCAGCTGTTATTAAGTCTCGTGGTTATCCCACTAAGTATTAGTTATTGTTTTGTCGTTTTCTCCTACTTGTTTTCTGTTATCGTTGCATTAAATGAATGTAATACACACCTACTTTGTTGGTTAATTTGTATGATCTTTGCGATTAAGCTCGGTCCCTGATCTGTGTTAAGGTTTCCAATCCATCTGCATATGGGTCATGTTTACAACTGAGTAACACATATGATATCCCAAAATGACCCGATTTGGTCCAGCAGAAAAAATATTATGGTCGAATAAGTGTTTCGCCAAATACTTTTGTTCGCTACTGTAGATGTAGATCCTCCAGCGAGGTATCATTGCACCACACGAAAGGTATTTCGTAAATTTCTTGTATTTTGGAACTTATCCAGTAGTTCCGGAGAAGAAATGAGCGTTTATGGACAAAATAATTCGATCGATAATTGGCTGATATTTTCTGGGCATTTCCAATGCTCTCTTTGGATGGAGAGAGCATAAGAACAAGCGCCAGGTTTTGTTTAATTCGATTGAGAGTTACGAAATCGAATGCTTCCAGAGATTTCTGTAATTTAATTAATCGTTTATTTTTACTGGATTTTGTCCATCGCTACTGTGTAACACTTCGGGTTACATAGAAGTTGTAACTTGCGGGTTTGCATAAACCTTATTCTGTAATTTCATATTCCTTGACAACCCAATTGTGATTCATGCGTTTGATTGAATGGTCACAAACACCATATTCGGGATATCATTCTAAGTAAGCCCTGCTCTGTTACATGTCTTTAAGGTCATTACACAACAATTTGTAGCTTTCAGGTTTTTACTTGCAAAATTTTATATGTTAATTTACTCGCTTAAAACTTTTTGGCTTGCATTGATATATCGATCTTTTCACGTTTTGCCTGATTTAGGCATAAAATTTAACATTCATTGTCTGTGAAATTCTGATTTCAGCGAAACGCCATTGTTTCGATTATTTTTCGAATCGTTCAGAACTTTCATGTGAGCATACCGAAGGTAGTAGAAGAACATTTTTTTCTAAAGAAATGTATACATGAATATGTGCAGTGATATATCCTTTGTTTCCTTACAAGGACAATGTAATGAGTGTCCCATCAAAATGTAGGTTCAAACGCAGAACGTTTAAAATTTCCATGTTTTGATTGCTACTTTACGATTTTATTCTTTTATTTTCTCAACAGTGGAGCAGAAAACATAAATTTTGCAAACTATCTAAGTGGTGGCATAGAAATTATGGTCATACTGATGAAATGCCTAATTGAAAAATATACCATCAACGTTGTTCATTTCTAAGAAAACACCCACAGCAGGGATTCATTCTCAGAGAAAAGTAAAATGCTTCACATCAGTTATTAAAATATAAAAATGCTATGAAGTATTTCAAATTATACGCCATATTACTTCCGATGAATTCAGTTTATCTCATTTCCATTGCAAACATAAATTAGTAGTGTACTCTAAATTGCGTATATTTTCAACCTTACTTGAAACCATTGTATAGGTACTTATGAAATCGTCTTTGCTTCGTTTCTTAATTAACCTTTACAGAATAGCTTTATAGTTCCTGAGAAAAATAATCGATAACAGAATTTTACATTGTAAATATTGCGGCGAGCACATAGATTTGCTTAGCTTTCAGAGATAATAAAACCAGATTCTAATCACTTCCCATGATGTAGTTTATTTGCACATGAAAGAAAAGCTTCAGTAAAAGTCAGATATTATGAGTATGTGTAATAGCGTGCATCCCGCTGTTACTAAAGATTCAAAATACACTTCCAGTTTGTTATTTTTAAAGATTGGGAAAAGTCTTCGCGTATTACATATGGTAACTATATTTAGCTTCCACTGTAACGAGAGGCTTTCATGGCCAATCTTTCTCCTTTCAAATATTTGTAACAAATTCTTTTCTTGAAATTCCAGGAAGTAATAGGGAGATAAAAGCGTATTGCTGCACTCACAGATTAGTATCCAGTTGTTAGTCTACTTGGATTTTTGAATGCTGACCAGCCGTGCTTTCCTCCACCACTGTGCACAACGGTGGGAAGGCGGAACATTTTGAAGAGGTAAGAGACATCAGTGGCTTGTCCGCCTTGCTGCTTGGATATTGTACCCCGCTTTCTACCAATCGTCTTTCTTTCTCGAAAGAGTGAATAAAAGGAAATGTTTAACTTTGGAAACAAAGTCAAATGTTTTGTATGAATATGGGAACGTTTGAAGTTGAAAAGTGAAATCGCAAGAATATTTGGTCTTGCACTACCAACCCTATTACCAATTTTAAAGAACAAAAAAAGATCAAAGAGCCGGCTTTGCAAAAATCAGGTATATAATATGTACTGTTTTGAGTACCTTTTGTTATGTATCACTGTTATTTTTAATTGTTATGTGCTACGTAGTATGCGCAGTAATCCGTACATGTACGTAGTGTTTGTACCATCCGGCTATAACAAGAAATGTTTTACACTGGCGGAAAGTGAAAAAAGAACAATAAGATGGAATTGGCGGACGATCATGAAATGCACATATGTTAATGGCGTCGAATTTACGTAGGTGTGATGTTAATTTCGGGACCAACCGGTGAGCGCTTACGGGACAGCACGGCATAATATGCAAATTATCGTCGGTGGTATTTAAGGAGTACGGCGAAGTGAATGTAGTCAGTCGTCGGCGTACGGACACGTGCGGAGACCTTGAAAAAGCTGCAATGCCTGGACATGGAAGACGTGTACGATTACAGCAGTTATCGGACTTTGAGCGAGGTCGTCTAGTCGGACTCCGCGAGGCCGGGTGGTCGTATCGTCGTATTGCGGAGCTAATTGGACGGGAAGTATCGGTGGTGGTACGATGGTGACGTAGATGGTCCGAGGAACATTCCCACACGAGAAGACGTGGAACCGGGAGTCACAGACGGACTAATGAGCTGACCGATCGGCGCATAAGAAGAGCGGCGTAGTCAAGCAGAACATCCACTGGGACGCAAATCCGAGCTGCCGTTGCACCTGAGGTGACTGTGCGAACAATCTGCAACCGTCTACTGGATGAAGGACTACGTGCACGTGTGCCTCTGGCATGTGTACCTTTGACACCAGCCCACGGATAGGAGCGGCTGCAGTGGTGTCGCCAACGTCTGCACTGGAGAACGCAATGGCGATCTGTCGTGTTCAGCGATGAAAGCAGATTCTGCTTGGGAGCCTCCGATGGCAGTATGTGTGTTCGCAGACGCACAGGGGAGCGTCTCCACCCTTTTTGCATCCGCCAGCGATACACAGGGCCTACACCTGGTATCCTGGTGTGGGGAGCGATCAGCTATCACTCCCGTACACAACTAGTGTTTGTACCGGGTACGTTAAACCGCACCTCCTACATCAACAACATCATTCAGCCCGTTGTTGTGCCATTTGTAAGGTCGGTCCATCGTGGTCTTTTCCAGCAAGATAACGCACACCCACACATGGCACGTGCAACGCAACATGCACTTCAGTATGTGAGACAACTTCCATGGCCTGCGCGTTCACCGGATTTGTCCCCCATTGAGCACGTATGGGATTTTGTGGGACAACGACTTATCCGGTCTCCACGGCCAGCCACGACCATCCCCAATTTACGCGACTAGGTTGAGGATGCTTATAACTCAGTACCCCAAACTTACATCCAACATCTGTACGACAGACTCCATGCCATAATTGCACAGTGTGACGCAGTTCATGGCGGTTCAACCTCGTACTAACCATGTTACATGGAAATGTCATTTTTCAGTTTACCAACAAATACAGCTATAATGTTTTGATCACGTTATCCTCTGTATTCCGTTATTATGTTGTATAAATTTTTCGTTGGTATCAGACGTCTCCTTCTTGGTGTTCTTTTTCACTTTCCACCATTGTATAACTACAATGATTCCGATTTCTCTCAACTCTCATAATGTCGGACGCATCACGGCTTTCCCGAATTAAATTACTGCATTTCTCTGGACGGTATATGAGAAAAATTGCATCGAATAGACAAAACGTGATAACCATCACGGGTTTTTGAAAATCGAAGCAACTGCAGGTAAACAAAGCGCTAGTGAATTTCATGAAACGGCATAAATATCATTTGATATATCATCTGATTGAACGCGTGATCGTTAATATGGTTGCTGCAAACATAAATACGAGAGCAAATGGCAATGCGTCTTCTCCACTGGAAATACATTCCACTGATCAGTTATCAGCATGGCATACGTTTGATAAAGAGGCTTCAGAATTCCAACAATCGGGAACGAGTGAGTCAAAAATCATTGTGGAAGTCGAATGATATTTAAATTACACAAACATGAGATAAAGTTCCTTTGTAAAGGTTGAAAGTAAATTGAGACATGTATTCAAATTAAGTACAGTGTTAGGACAGAAATTTTCTGTGTCTCTTGTTATCTGTCTTTGCGAGCGTATTTTCTCAAAAGGTAGACACATTTTAAATAAAACAAGATCTCCTCTGGCTGACGTTATTGTGAAATTGTTGGTATTCAGAAACAGCAATAGTAGTTTTGGTTCCGATACTCTGCTCGGCTGATTTTTGTATCATTTCAGAAGAAAAACATAACGTTTAGGGATATATATTTTCTTATTGTGTGAATATATATTCAATTGTTGTTCCCAATGTTAAATCTTTACATAGTTATCAGTTTGTTAATCAGTGTGCAATGATATTTGCAACTGAAGGACCCCCTCCCTTTTCAGTATTATCAAACTAGAAAACTCCATTATCACTATTAACTCATCGGAAGGTCATTTTTGATTCCTCACACACCCAGAAAATCTTAGTGCTCATGGAAACTAATAAAAAGTCCTAATTGGAAATAAAAAAGAGTATCTAGACAAAGCTGTTACTTATGTGTCTAAGGATAACGATAAATTATTACTATTCATAAAGGGCATCCTAGACGTTCAGAACTCCAGCGGGTCAACATGAATTCCTATTCCAAATTATTAATCAGATGAAAGGGTGGGCACATCATGCCTTTCCCGAATTAAACGATTCGTTCTTGGGAACTAATACAAACCCGATTAACGCTGCCCCGATTGCGCAGTGGTCTAAGCGATAGCTTCCGATCATTCTTCCCAGATTTGTCCGGGTTCGAATACCGGTGAGGCGTGGATGTTGTGTTTGTCTTATGGCACTGGCCCTCTCCCTTCCCTGGAGTCAGTGGCCCTAAATTATGGACTGGCTACTGCTTATAAGCCACTGAGTTGCTCACGGTTGTCGTTAAACCCTCAATAAAAATGATTTACATAATAAGAAATTATATTGAATAATGAATAATTGTTACTGAAAATGACATGTATAATTATAGTAGTTGAATGTTTCGTGTGCCGCCCCGGTGGCGCAGTGGTCTAAGCAATGGCCTCTGATCATTCGTCCGAACGGGGTCCGGTTTCGAATCCCGGTGAGGTATGGATATTGTGTTTGTCTTACGGCACTGGCTCTCTCCCTTCCCTGGAACCAGTGACGCTAATTTAGGGACGGGCGGCTGCTTATAGCCCTTTGAGTTGCTCACGGTCTCACGGTGGCCGTTAAACCTCCAATCCAAAAAAAAAAAAAAAAAAAGGTTTCGTGAGCCAGTTTGCGTCCCAAATAGAGATTGTAGTATGAACTCTTTAATTTACCAGGGCATGACCCATGACTTCTTCTGTTTTCTCCCTGGTATCTTTACAATGCGCAGGCTTTCATTGTGTCGTGTTGAGCTCAATATCCATGGAAACGGTTCACGCACAGAGGGATAACAGGCAGCTCAACAAAACCGTACGGTCCTGTCAGAGCAACTTCTGTTACCCACTGTCAAATTTTTTGCTTTTTTACGCTTTCCATCCGTAGGTTGAAGAAGCGTATATGCTCCAGCTTTTTCCGTCTGTCTGTCTGTCGGCACGATAACTCACGTAAAAATGGTTCGATTTCGATGAAATTTTAGTATGTGGTAGGCGACAACCAGGGAACGAACCCTATTGAAAATGGGTGAAGTCGGGTCAAAGGTCACGCCATAAGAGCAGGCTCCATTCAATTGCCCTCATGCGTCATAACTTGCGTAAAAATGGTTTGATTTCGATGAAATTTTAGTATGTGGTAGGGGACCAGCAGGGGACGGTTTGAACCCTGTTCAAAATTTGTGAAGTGGGTTCAAAGGTCACGCCATAAGAGCGGGATCCGTTTCATTGCCTTTATGCGTCCTAACTTACGTAAATATGGTTCGATTTCGATGAAATTTCAGTGTGTGGTAGGAAACTACCTGAGCACGAACCCTATTGAAAATTGGCAAATTGGGGTCAAAGGTCAGCAGGGCATAAGAGCGGGATTTATTCCATTGCCTTTATGCGTCATAACTTGAGTAAAAAATGGTTCGATTTCGATGAAATTTTGATATGTGGTAAGGAACCACCTGGGAACGAATCCTCTTGAAATGGCCGAAATGGGGTCAAAGGTCAGCGCATAAAGGTGGAATCCGTTCCATTGCCTTTATGCGTCATAACATGCGTAAATATGGTTCTATTTTGATGAAATGTTAGTATGTGGTAGGGAGCCACTTGGGACGAACCCTATTGAAAATGGGCGAAATGGGGTCAAAGGTCAGGACTCCGGAGTGGGATCCATTCCATTGCCTTTGTGCATCATAACTTACCAAAAAATGTTTCGATTGCGACAAAACGTTATAAGGTTGTTCCGGAGGTATAGTGAACCGGTTCTGTTGAATATTAACGAAATGGGGTCAAAGGTCATTGCACAAAAGCAAGATTTATTCCACAGCCGTTATTCTCATAACTTGCGTAAAACTGCTTCTATTGCGACAAAGCTTTAGTATGTTATTCTTGAGGTGTACTGAACCGGTTCTGTTGGATATCATCGAAATGGGGTCAAAGGTCAGGACACAGGAGCGAGATTTATTTCACAGCCATTATCCTCATAACTTGAGTAATGATTTCTGGTATGTTGGAAAGCGTATCATAATTAATGCATTGCATGATTATACTAATTTGTTTATGTTTTAGCAGGTCTCGTGAGCCGCGTTGCGTTCTAAATACACACTGTAGTATGAACTCTTTGCTTTACTACCCATGACCTCTTCTAATTAGGCCCTGGCATCTTTGCGTTCTGTTGGAGCGGCCTGTTATCCCACTGTGCTTGGACCCTCTCCAAAGGTATTGACCTCACCTGGGCACCGAGAAAGCCTGCACATCGTTAAGATGCAAATAATAATTGCAATTCGGGCGGAAACAATAACAGGTCATCATTGTTCATGTAAATAAGCTACTTTCCCTACCATTCCACCTAGTTAAAGGCTCACACGTACAAATACTATTATGGAGTTAAGCATAGAAAGCTTTATTGATGATTCTGTTATATATAAAGTATTTAAAAACAATAAACTTACAGCAACTGTACCTTAAATATAATCTTTAATTTCATAATATATCATTGTCACTTCCTTGCGTTTTTGTAGTGATTTTATATCATATCCATCAGCCTAAAGACAATTCTATATATCTACAATAGCACATTGCTTTCGTTATTTTAAATGAATTTGGTTCTGTACAGTATTAAAATTATAAGTTCAAGGTTTAATAAAATCAGGTGAGAATTTCATGTTTTAAGAAAAAACTGCCCAGAAATTACATTGGCCATACTTTGAAACTTTTAATGCAACGTAATTTGCCAATAACCGATCTGAAAGCACAAGTGATATATTCAAATGTGCGCACCGAAATAAATTTCCTCTTGTAATTACTTTTATTAATCCGTGACTGTATTAAATAAGGAAGTGCAATGGAAAATTTATATATTTTTTTCCTAATAGACCGGATAAACAGAAAGAAACATAACAGGTTTATGTTTCCGAATTTGAAAATCTATGACAGGGTGTCAAATATTCAGTCGCTTCAAACGTCGTACGAACGCTTTACAAACGGAAATCTCAGTACACCTACAAAAATGGAAACACCATGTACCAAAAAGAGCACTTAATGGACAATTTTATACTTAATCGTGTCTTCCAAGATAGATTTCACTTTCTCTGAAAATCAGGAATAATTATTTTCCATATGATGCGTTTTTGTTTTCAATAATGATTTACGCCTTCACACAAAAGTAGGTATCCATTCAGTACACTACCTCATGGTATGCTTTCAACATTCTGGGTTTTCTGTCTCGGAAAACACATAAAATTCCCTATTGATCCTTTAACCGTCTTAAACGAATTTACTCCGAGTTAGCAAAATAGTTTAAATTCAGCTTGCGGATATATTTTCGCAGTTTGAGAAGGCTGGGTGTCGAGTGCACTTGGAACTAATGAACATGCTCATCAGAAAATTTTGCTTTTCATTTAGCTTTATTGTTCGAAGTCACTTGGTTAAAACCGGTTACTATATGCGGCCATTCCTTTCTTCAAAACAATAACGTACTCACTGATTTTCAGTTCAGGATTAACATACGTTCACTTTCATTAAGCTTAACTTAATTCAGAGGACAATTTCTTTTCACCAGTTTTGCGTGCCACTCAACTGACTTTGCCTTTCAGTACGCTGTTTGATCATTTCATCACAGGAATTTTTCAAAAGGGGTCTTTGGTTGTGAATTGAGTGCTTTCTAAGAAAGACTGCTTTTATTGAAGTGTAGCGAGCACCATATTATCTAATGAATCAAGAACTTCTTTGTTCTACTACGTTACAAGAATATCGGTTTTTTGGTGTCTGTGTTACATATTTTTGCAACATTCTGGACACTACTATTCAGAACAATGACATCGTATTTAGAGAGAATGTATAAAACGATTGTCGTATTCTTTGTAAATCAAATCTATAAATATAGTTAGCTTTCGCTTTATTTCAACAAATGGTGGGGCAAAGGTGTTTGTTTTACTGGTGATGTCAATCCTTGTAATCAATCGTTTCAAAAGCATTTGTCTTAAATGTTAAGATGTAAATTAACTTGTAGGAAAGATTATGCCCGTTTTTCAGACCGTATGAGAAATGGGCAAATCTCAATCGTTCATTTATTCAGGCGTACAGCAGCGCAGCATTTCTGTGCGTACGGTTAAATATTTCAACCTAACTAGGTTCATTATAACAAAGAAACAGAACTTTAATTCGTACTTATATTGACATAATGTACAATTGCCCTGAATGTAAGATGTTGTAACTCCATGGTTGCAAAGTTGATCTCCAGACTTGTACGGACGTAATATACAGTTACCCCTGAATGCAACATATTGTACATCCCGGTTGTACAAGCGATCTCCAGACATACACTGCCGGACAATTGTTAAGGACGGATGACAATAGCAACGATAGCAACCATAAAATGGAAGGCAGAAAAATGTGGAAATTAGCATAAGTGCGGGAAACAGTAAGACGTGTTGTGCGTATGCAAATTTTGGATTGCCGAACTTGTTCGTGACGTCATAGCGCTGATAAGAGATATAAAGGATTTGACGCGTATTGACCGTTGTTGTTCAAACTCAAAGTTGAAAGGGAAAGAATCAATTGACGAACTTGCAAGATTCAGTATGTCTTCCCGACATCACCTAGATGATTTTACGAATGGCCGTATTATTGGCAAAATTGAAGAAGGGCAAATAATAACAGATGTAGCCAGGGAGTTCGACGTCAGCCACAGTGTTGTTTCAAGGCTTTGGAAATCATTTCAAACAAATGGAGAGTGTAGCAAACGTCACGGGGGAGGTCTTGTTTGCAGTACGACACCTGCAGAAGATCGGTACATAGTGCTATCAATAAAAATACATCGGCGCAGCACAGCTAGTGAGGTAGCAAATCAGTTTATGGCTGCTACTGGCAAGCGGATCTCCCGAAAAACTGTCACCAGACTTTTGCATGAAGGAGGACTATACGCCCCCCCGTCCTGTTGTGTGCATCCCATTGTCCAGACGTCACCGTACGGCCCGTTTGCAATGGTGCCATCAACATCGCAATTGGACTGATAACGACTGGTCTGCTGTCCTCTTCTCAGATGAGAGTAGATACAGTCTATCGTCTGATTGTCGACGACAAATGATCTGGCGTGATAGTGGTACTGCATATTGTTCAGAAAACATACAGGAAAGGGACCGATATCCAACATGTAGTGTCATGGTATGGGCTGGCATCATGATCAATGGCCGTACGTCCCTCTACGTGCTTCCAACTGGGACTATGACTGACCAACGATACATTAATGATGTTTTGCTACCTCATGTTCGCATGTTCCGTGGTGCTGTCGGTGATAGATTCATTTTCATGGACGACAAGGCAACATGTCATCGAACAGTCGCTGTCGAGGAGTGTCTTGAGAGCGAGGATATTCATTGCCTCGTATGGCCAGCACGTTCTCCAGATTTGAATCCCATTGAAAATGTGTGGGATACTTTGGGGAGTAGTCTTGCTGGTCGCCAATGCCCTCCAATAAACAAAGACACCCTCATCCGTGCACTGACAGAGGAATGGGATAAATTACCCCAACAGCTGCTTGATAATGTTGTGCAAAGCATGACACGACGTGTGGAATCTTGCATCGCCCTCCACGGTGACCATATCCCGTATTGACATCTTACGCCGGAACGCCTGCGGACGGTAATTGCATTTTTTTCACGTTTACGTATTCTGCACAAAATGGCCTGTTTGTCCCTTGAACACGTTCCAAAGCCTTCTGGATTTCAGAGCACAATAAATTGTATTACTTGTAATTTCCTGGCATTCTGACATTATTTTATTTCACTTGGCATCCAACCACACTTACTTTTTTATGCGCTATATAGCCGTTTATGATCTGTCCTTAGCAATTTTCCAGTAGTGTATATGGACGTAATGTACAGTTACTTCCCGAATGCAGCATGCTCTTCATACATGGTTGCAAAGGAGACTGTTTTGCTTAGTGAGTGTAAAATGTCTACCTCTGTATTCCATAATTACGTTATGGATGACAACTTATCTTGCGCTCATTGTCTCGTTGAATTTCACTGTCAACAAACCTGACAACTATCCATGAAGAAATTTTGCCAACGGAATTGTAGACATGAAAATGCAGCGCCCATTTTTGCGCACGCCACAAACTCTTAGCGGATTTACTACTTGATCTGTAAACACCTGCTTCTAAATATAACACAAAATAGTCTTCCAGTTACAACTTAATAATACTCAAGTAAGTCCATTGGTTGACACGCACACGTTTTTTTACTATGTTTTAGTATCTGAAAGACATATTTTCTACTCATGTTAAATAAAAAAAATATAGGAAATTAAAATGTCATGTGGAATACGTGATTTTGCGCTTTGGATTTTTGCTGGTGTAAGATGTATAATATTTCGCCAAACTCGGAGTCCAGTCTTCGATTCAATGGTATTGGCTTTCGAAAACATTATGATACTGGACTTCTCTACTACATCATTTTCGATTTCTTCTTTAGATCATGCAGACAGTATTTTTGAAATATGATCTTACAGTTCGGATACTATCTCATCCCGTCAGAACATATGATCCTTTCCTAAGAATGTTTTCCGATGAAGCTATTATCAGCACAAATAGCCAGACAGAAAGAAACATTAAGAACCATATAACTTCTTGACAGCAGAACCTGCTCTTTACTGCATGAGCCAAACGGGCTTTCCAAGGTCACTTATAAATACCAACCCTGGTTGATCCTCTGTAAGTACACTGGTGTGCAAAAATTGAGGACGAAGAGGAGAAGTTGGGATAACAGCGGAATGAGCAGGCAGAACGGACCGAAAGACCACTCAGGATATAGACTAGGGTCAGGTACGGTAGGGCATGCGCATATATGCAGCATGACGTGAGGGGGGGGGGTTCGGAAGGGTATAAAGCACACGGGCGGTGTACGCTCAACAGATCGGTGAAAGCTATTGCACGGTGTGCATCGGTTTCAACGACGTGGAGTTGCTGCCACCGTGTAATATGGCCAACAGGCAATCCAGTAGACATCTGGATGACTTTACCTGAGGTCGCGTCATTGGGAAGTTGGAAGAAGGTCGAAGTGTGACTAGTGTTGCCGAAGAGTTCCGGATCGATCACAGCATCGTTTCACGAGCTTGGAGAGCATTTCAAACGACAGGAACAGCTGTCCGAGAGTTTAGCAGTGGTCGTCCACGAGCAACCACGGCGGCGGACGACCGGTATATTGTCCTACTGGCAAGAAGAGACAGACGGCAGAGACCGGGACAAATCGCAAGGCACATGCAACAGACAACTGGACGTCCGTTATCTTGTTTTACCGCTGCCAGGAGGCTGCACAAAGGTGACCTAGTTGCACGACGACCAGTACGGTGTGTGCCATTAGCGCCTGCTCATCGGAGAAGGCGGTTTCTATGGTGCCAGCAACACAGGAACTGGACACATCAGCAATGGGGTCAAGTTCTCTTAACGGATAAGAGCCGATTTAGTCTGACGAGCGATTCTGGACGTACACACATCTGGGGAGAGCAAGGAACACGCAATCACACCTCCAACATTATCGAAAGGGACCAGTTTGGAGGTGGCGGGTTTCTCAGTTAAGGCGGTATCATGCTTGGTAGCCGTACTGACCTCCACATCTTCCACTGAGGTTCAGTCACTGGTGTCTGCTATTGTACCAAGGTTTCCCTGCCTCACGTCCGTCTGTTTAGAGTGTGGGTCCTGAGTTCCTCTTCATGGATGCCAACGCTACACCTCATCGTACAGTGCCTGTCGCAGAGCTGTTGGAGAGTGAAGATATTCAACGCATGGATTGGCCTGTAAGGTCCCCGGACCTAAATCCAATCGAACACTTGTGGGACCTTCTCGGTAGAAGCGGCTTGGCAGCATGTTACCAGCCGTCAGCAACGATTCCGCAGCTGCGATTGGCGCTACAAGAGGAATGGGCCGCGATGCCTCAACAGCTCCTTGACAACCTCGTCCTCAGCTTGAACAGACGTTGTAAATCCTGCAACACAGTCAGGGGTGATCATATCCCCTACTAAAGACTGGATTTTACTTGGCAGCCGCCTGTTACGTGGACGTTTCTGTCTTCTGTCCAGTTGGGCTCGAAACTACCTTTTCAATAAAGTGCCTTTGTATTCTTTGGATTCCTTGTTTGGACGGTTTTGCTCACTTGTCCCATATTGTTACATTTTAGTGATCCTATGGTATGATTTGAGTCGATGTGGAGTACTTCTGCACGACGTTACATTCGAAAAACCGTCTCGTCCTTAATTTTTGCACGCCAGTGTAGGAAGGAAAATCACAAGATTCTCCTGTAGCGCTCTGATAATAGGGCTTTGCTTTTTTACCCATTATGTTATTTCCTCTTTAGGCTACACCTGAAATCAGTTTCATAATGAACTTATTTGAAGTAACTGAGCACACACACCTTAAGATGCAAACAAATATTTGGGCAATAAATCTGTAAAATTGTCAAACACAAGTCATCTCCCTTTCACTTTGATATGTGAGTCAGTGAAAATTTATCATCTGCCACTACCAGAAAGTGAACCCAGGATTTTCCAGTTACGCGACGGAGATGCTACTACTGCACCGCTGCGGCCTCGAATTCTCCAGACTCACAAACGACGATCTTCCAAACCATAGGGCAGACTGATTCTTGGAGCCCCGCACAATGCTGGGGATTCACCAAAGATGGTAAGCAGCAACTGAACATATAACTAAGAGACGAATGAATTATTAATACACACAACTGACGTGGATTGGAAACATCAAAGAGAAGTCATCGCTATTTCCACGTTTATTTTTTTGGCTTACTCGTAAACGTGGAAAGGCCGATGGCTTCTGTTTGATGTTCCTAATCCATGTCAACTGTGTGTGTTAACTGTAAAACTGTATTATTGAGTAGCTCTGATAAAAGGTTCTGAGAGTCCCATGAAAAATAATGAACAAGTAGGATCAAAGCAAAAAGAAAAACTTGGTCGTTTATATTTTCACCGAGACTAAGCTAGTGAGATTTTTTTATCACTTTAATGTTTTTACAATAGCATTAAATCAAATACAGTCGTGAAGTATTAAATATTCGATTTTCTGATTACTTATTTTCTCCTCATTGAGCAAACCATGTGAGAGTTGGAGCAAATGGGAAAATGTTTGGTTACAATCTGAAACAAGTGTAACGGTGTTTTGCGAAATAACACCGTAAGAAGTGAGATTCTTCACTGAACACTATGTCACCAGTCCGTAGCATTCCACGTTGCTGGCTGCTGACACCACTGCAATCGATGCCAACGATGGTCAAACGTTAATTGCAGAAAACATACGTCTCACTACGCAGCACATCTTGTATGAACAGCCTGATGACATTAACTCAGTGCATACTTTCTTAGGATGGGTGAGGCATAAATCATGATATACCTTTTAGAATTTGCTGCGTTGCATTCCGTGTATTGCAAATTCGCATGTATAATTCTTTTCATGCTCTACACTTCTCCCCTCTTCCCGATTGATTGATAGCTTGATCCATGGGGACAAGATAAGCTGAATAAAACTTTATGGGGCCCTGCCTTATTAAGCTTATCTGGGCGTGTATTTCACAAGTGAATATGCGAAATTCCGATTACACAAGAGAATATTGGCATTTCCACGACGCGATTGGTTCAGAGCTACTTTGGAGATTGCGAGAAGGCGGGGACTATGAGGAGAGTCACACAGCAGGAACATTGTCTTTTATCGGGGGAAGTTCTGCTTGCTAAGATATCCATTGTGAGGTTAATTAACATATGTGACAAATGATCATATTGAATTATATCGGATTGAAAGTTTTATCGTGGGAAGTTCTTCTTCCTAAGAAATTCACTGTAAGGTTACTTAACATATATGACAAATGATCATATTGAATTATTGGAAAGTTTTATCGTCGGAAGTTCTGCTTCCTAAGAAATTCACTTTGACGTTTCTTAACATACGTGACAAATAATCATATTGAATAATGCGGTACAGTAATTATGTGCACGATATCATAATGAATATCTGTAGTTTCTCAGATGAATACAAGTCGAAATCTATTTTAATATTAAAATTTAGGACGACTTCAATAAATAGCTAGTTGAATACCACACTCCGTATCGGCCAATAGATGGCAGCACGTCAACCTAGTACTCATTACGATTTGTGCTGTTGTGAAAGTGCGTATATAAGGATACTAAAAAATACCCTTTTAAAGGTCCCTTCTATTACCTTTAAAAGGCCCTTTAACAATGTAAATGGTGTCTCCACACCGAAATATGTATTATGACGCTCAAGTTTTTTACCTCATGAATGTGAACAGATCTAGCTAGAAAAAAATTCAAATAGAGTGATTCTGTATTAGCAAAGAACTACCTAATGACACGAAGTACGTCCTCAAAACAGTGTTCTGTTGAAATAAGACAGTTCCGCTGGAATAAATACGCCAGAATGTTGTTTGCCATATATTGTGTCTGATAAAATAGTAAATGATGTACACATAAGATTAGTCCGCCGTCTGAGCACGATTAACACAAATTAAAATTGTATCATGAATTAAAAGCATTTAATATATATACACAGGTTCAAGAAGGCCTTAAAAAACTTGAGTACTTTCGGACCAACTATGGGTCCATGACCAGATGTTTGTACACTGTGGAACGTAGTTCGAAGCTCATGTATATATGCATTAGAGGTAAGCCCCTCAAGCCGTTGGTCTGTGTTTACCCGAATCCAACAAGACCATTAGAAAAAGTTTTGAAAAAGTACCTGATGCATCTGACAAAAAAATCCAGCTACTCCATAAAATGTTCTACCGAGGCATTACACCATACTAAATCATTCCAACATGGCGGTGAACCATATACTGTATAATGGCATCTTTGGAAGTGACATCTCTGTACAAAAATGTACCTCTCGACATTACACGCCACATACAGTCTGAGGGTCGTGCCTCCGATACCAAGATACAAGCTGTATTAACCGCTTTAAAGTTAATCCAAAACCGCACATACTTCAAATTCAATAGAATATAATATCAACAGACTGAGATGGCACCCATGGGTTCCCCACTCTCCACTGTATTAGCGGAGCTGCTCCACCAGGACTTCGAAAATAAAGTATTTACCGAGCATAAAAGGGGACCAGCGCTGTATATGTATGTTGGCGTCATTGGGCCGCGGGTGGCCTAGTGGGAAACGTTCGTGACTGCTGCGGAAAGGACCTCAGGTTCGATACCAGGCAGGTACGAACGCTCGATCCACTAAATATCCGCCGTGCGTCGGATGGGCACGTTAAGCCGTCGCACCCAGGGTACTGGCCCCCCGGTAATAAATAAGGGCGTCTTCCTTCTCCTTTCTACTTCGCTTCCGTGTCAGTTTCCTATCCGGCATTCTAGCCCAAATCTCCTAGCTTCCTATTTCTAAGGGTTGTTTAAGACCTGGGTTCAGACGCTCCCTTCCTAAAATCCTCTAGATATGAAAAAAACCAAAAAACATGTATGTTGGATCGATGACTTACGTCCTTCATGCGAATGGTAATTTATCAAACATCTGTCACAGTCACGGTTTCGGTTTTGGGTTAAAAACATCGAACATTTATTCCTTGATTAAAAATAATCGGAACAGTGTCGAATTTTTGGACAAATGCGGCATCTATGACATTACTATGAAATCTGTCGATCTTCAAGACAAGGACCTTATATATTATATCGGCTCAACCTTACGGAGACTGCAAACAAGAATTAAGGAACACCAATATAGTGTAAAAAATGGGTCGTCATCGACTGCTTTAGCCAGGCTTTCTTCGGCTGGTGCACATTTCCCATCTTGGACAGAAGTCTTCATTCTATCTACCTCTACAACGAGGGAAACAGTGCTCTTTAGAGAGAGTCTCCACATTTTGCATCGAGTGGACACTTGTTGCAATGATGAAGCACCCAGCTATATTTCCCAGGCCTGAAAAACTTTACTGTCCTCGATTCCAGTTCCTACTTCTAACATCGAGACTATGTCCATCATTAATGGAACTTTATAGGCATCTATTTTCTCATATTACGTTAGAGCAAGTGAACGTTCTTGAATTTTTTCCTCATTGAGAACGTTTGGCAACGGCACCCATATATAAATGTGTTTCTGGAACTCCAACTTGGTCTTTCATCTGATGATGTGCTCGTAGCGAAAACGAAAGTACTCATGTTATTTTAACCATGCAAATATATTTTAACTTGTGTGTGTTTTTATTTATTAAAGTTTGCCTATAACTGGAACCATTCAGCAAGTTTGAACATCGTGCATTAGCAGCAAGTTTCTTACCCTGAGTAGCCTTTGTGGCACGAAAATCTTGTTATATTATCATTTTGTGTTAATCTTTCATCAGCACATAAAAGGCTTCACGAAATATTTCACGGAAATATTAGTTGCTAAAAAGAACTAGTAGTACTTGTCGCATATTTTCGTAGTATTTACAACGACATGGAACGTTGAGACACAACTCCTTATGTCACATGATATTTTAGCTAAATATCAGAACCCAGTAATATTTGGCTCAACCTACAGGGTCAGATACCACAGATAGGTTACATTTCATAGAAGTAGGATTGCAATTTTACGTCATCACCAGTGTTTACAGAAAAAACCAAATAAGGAACGTTACTTTGTAATTTATTTTATATTTTAGTGTTTCAACAAATATATGAACAGAATTAATTCCCAAATGTGAAGTTTTCTCTTCTAATGAGGAAAAACCCATCTAATTCTAAAGGAGAAAAATTGAGTATACAAAAAGCTTAGCATATGGACATTATATGGATCCTTCTATTGCATTTAGTTCGCATTATAATTTAGAAATTCGTAGATATATTTACACTTGATGTAGCAACATGTGCATGGAAATCTGAACGAACGAGTTGTCTTTTTGTCTTTGTTATGAAGAATATTTAGAACTCATTTTCGTCTCATAATTCCCGTTATTCCCGTATGGGGCGTGGAATTATAGCATGCATTTCTCCATCTACGTACCTCAACAGTTTTATTCGAAAAATATTCTTTGTGTTGGAATCCTTCTTCTATGACCAAGGTTTTCCCGACAATTTGTGAATCTGAGTCAGTCATATCTCTAGTTCCAATGGGAGTAATTATTTCTATTTCGGGCAATGTACAGAACTGGTTATTTTTTTCCATAACCAGTTTCACTCATCATAAAAGCACTTTCTTAAACAATACAAAATTTTCGCACTAGGATTGTTAGTATGGCGCAGGTGTTTAAGCGCTGCTTAATGACAATTATTCCGAGATGGGTCCAGTTTTGAATCTCGGTGAGGCATTGACGTTGTGTTTCTTTTAAAGCACCTGATCTCTCACTCGCCTGGAATGAGTGCAATAAATAAAGAATGGGGGACTGAACTGCTTATATCCCATGAAGTTGTCTATAGTGGTCGTTAAAACTCTAACCCAAATAATTGTATTCTGTTATGACTACACGCCTAATTAGAGTGATACAAATTATGTGGTTCCTTAAGAGTTAGTGTAGGCTTTGTTGATATTTTTTTCCATGCGAGATAAAAGGAAACTAACAATATCACAGAGCTGATCAACCGAGTGCAAACCGCGATGTTTTCAGTCTCCGTGCTGGACGCTCACTGTATGATAATTTGTGGAATTACAACGTTACACTGAGGGTAATAAGCGAGTTTCGCCTTTTTTCCTGACCAGCGATAAAACATCAAGTCAAATTTTACCTGCAGCGGAGTTATTTATATTCTACTGTTGAATAAATAATAGCTGAAAACTAACGCAATCATTCTTTGGAACGAGAGAAAAGAAACAGTTTTCTCAAGTGGAAATGAGGCACTGTTACGTGTTATCATGTGGAAAATGAGGCACTGTTACGTGTTCGGAAAAGTCAGGGTGATAATGATTGCAACACATAGATGGTGAAACTCGTTTTGAGTGGTAAAAGAAAGAAGTGTCCACAGAAGCAACTTTATTTATATTTGAGACAATATGATACATATTGTCTCAAAAATATCATAGTAATGTCGCTATCCATGGATATAGAAACTACCAGTTTTTGGTGCAATATCATCGATAGTGCGGTTGATTATCAAAAGATGAGTTAGGGTGAAAGCTGACAGCGATTACTAAATTATTGCTCGTTTAAATTCATTTTTTTCTCCTTGATGTTTTTCCTTTGAGGACAGTTTGCTTCTGAAACACTCGGGACTCTAAAACTTTCCAGCTCCCAGTTACGGTGAAGACCACTATTAAAAACCCAGTTCTAACGACGATTCCAAATAAAAATCGAACAGCTAGTTAAAGGTTAACACGTACTATAATGACTATGCGGGACGACGTATTAGGGACGGCGAAAAGTATTCTGAGTAATCATTCCACACATCAACATTCAACCTATTTAAAGGCTCATACATCTAAACCAGAAAATAAAAAAATAGGAATTTGAATGCACAGCTTCAATGATATTATTGGTTTTACAAAAAATAAAATGTGAAACTACCTTAATCTTTCATTTTAGCACAGAGAGTCGGAACTTCGTATACCGAAGTCGATGGTTCCCTCCAAATAATCCGAAACATAGAAACTTAGATATATGGAAACTCTCTTTTTTTATACATATGCTTGATGTACTATATTGTATTTAGAAACACATTTCGTTATTAGGTTCCTTACTTTTCCCTATCACAAATAATCTAAGTTTTTCTTTATCGTTCATGTTAGCGCCCACCAAAACTGTTATCCTCTCTTTGCTGTCTTTATCTCTATTACAATCATCGATTTTAAACGTAAGAGGCTTGTTGACAAACATTAAAAAAGAAGTCCTGTTTTGTCGGCATTAAAAGTATCATCAGACTCGTACTTTTCTACAATCATTTCGAAATCGTATTTTCCATTAGTCGACGTCAGCGTCACACACGATCCCACTTTCCCACGAAACAATCTATTGTTTTAAGCCATATCGCTTCCTAAATGTATCCAACCAACCAGAACTAGCTTGAAAATAACTTTGCACCAAAAGATTCGCAATCGCAAACTCTAGAGCCTTTTCTTTCATAAAAGGGCCTGAGTTTGGAAAGTTTCTGTCACAAGCAACTATAATCCAATTTAAAACAGTTCTGTCCATTTTCCAAAATTGTAACTTTTACAACGTTTCCAGTCAGATCAGACGTCTTCGAAGATTTTCATAACGAACTCCCGGTTTTTTATAATTGCCGACGCTGTTCTTGGAATAATACCAAATTTAAACACAATGTCTTTTTTGCTCATTCCACTGTCCACGTTTTTCAACAAATCCACTCTGAGAGATTTTCTTTTTGACATCACCAAAACACACCTTCGGTTAGAGAGACTGAAAAAAATTGAATTTCTTTCACAGAGGAAGAAGGTAGCTCGAGGAGAGGGGCAATGGACGTGTGCAGAAAATAACCCCTCTAGCGATGCGTATGGGTTGCAACGGTTTGCCCACTGTTTGTTTCTTGCTCTTGAAATATCCGTTCCATTTTTCTCACTTATTTTTCTTCTAACACAGTTTTCACAAGGCGAAAATACCGATTGTTTTAAAAAAATCGATTTATAGAAACTGTTTTTCTATGTAATGATCACGGGGATTCACAACACTTCGACATATAGAGCATTTAGATGTATGGAGGTCCAACTCTGTATTTATTTCCTATGATTAGGTTTCTTACTTCCGCATGTTTTTTAGCAAATTTTGTATCAAACACATATTCCAGAAAAATAAGTTTCGGAACATATCCACTTAGATACGGCTCTCCATAGCTACAATATGCACATTGTTTACCGGCAATTTAAATGAATTTGATACAGCATGATACTGAAAATTCATATGACATATATATGCATCTGGAAGTCAGAACATTTATTTGTCATGTTCCTACCACTTAATACGCTTTGCTAAAGAATTCATGTTACATGATGAAACAGACAAGAACTTATACAGTGACCGCTTTCTGAAGGTATAAGTACCAACGGTTGGCATGAAGCGATTTAAAAACACAAATAGTATATTCAAAATCACTTACCGAAACAAATTTCCTCCTTAAATTGCTTTTGGCATTATCTAAAGATGCCCACTAAAAAAATAACCTGACTTAGCTTTGCTTAGGAAAACTTACCTAATAAAACGTAAGGTTCTTTAACACACAAGGTTGTGCTCGTAAGACCCTGTAAATCTCACCCTCCGGGTGACTGCGGAGGAGGAAGTCTGATGGCGTCGCCGTTTGACAAACTAACTGGTTTGGACAACATCCCGGACGTCACCTTCCAGCCGATGCCAAAGCAGTCGCAAAAGTAATTTGACTCTTGTTAAAAGCGTTGTTTTCTTGTTTCCTCAATAATTCAGTGTACATGAACAATAAGTAGAATAGCTTAGTTTGTTTGCAGATAATTTATTTTTTCGAGATGCCTTCAAGTTCCTGCGCTGTTGCAGATTGCAAGAATAACTACAGAAATACTAAAGGATCGACGATCACATACCATAGATTTCCGAAAGTGACTGAGCTCTGCAAGTTATGGAAGTTGCACTGTAAACGAGGTGGTGCTTTTATAATCCAGAACGCTACTATTTGCTCCAAACATTTTGCAGAAAAAGATTATGAAAGGGATATGCAAAATGAATTATTGGGGTTACCGCCGAAAATCAAATTCCGCAAAGCTGCTATACCAACTCTAAATATTCGTGGAAATGAAAATGCCATTAAAGCAGATATCAGTAGGAATTTGCGGTATAAACGAAAAGAAAGGAAAAATGTTGCAAGATAAATAATGTTAGGAAAAGAAAGTAATGTTCCGATGCCCAGCTGTAACAATTTGAGAGAGAATGAAGCAAGTGAAGACGTTATAATAATTTTAAGGCAAAACATTGTATCCTTTACAGAAGAAAACGCTAGAAAGAGTGAAGAAATAAAGAACTTGAAAACATCTATATGCCAGCTAAACAACGAACTTCGGATTTTGCAACGCAAAAAGAGTTTTTTCGCACATAAAGGAAGAAATATGGGAAGTAATCAGCCACAAAGAAGAGGATCTGATTTTGAAAAAAAAAAACATAATTTTATCGACGATTTTTACTGAAGGACGAATAAAAATGTTGTTAGGTAGGGAAAAAGTTAAATGGAATATCGACGATATACGTGCTGCAACTTCTTGCGAGCAGTTTCCAGAAAAGCGTACAATTATTTACGCAAACAAGGAAAAATCCCTTAGCTAGGACTCTCCCTTCTACGCCGATGGATTAGTAAAATCAGCTGCTCCTCTGGCTTTTCAAAATCATTTTTTGAGATTCATGGAACTGGAAGGGAATAAGATGACTGAAGCTGAAAGAGCATGTGTTATTTCCATCAACGAAATGAAAGTTTCAGAAAGAATGTGCTATGAGATAGAAACAGATAGTATTATAGGTCCACATAACTATGCCGCAGTTTGCATGGCACGAGGCCTAATAAAACCCTGGAAACAAAAATGTTTTATGAGTTTGATATCAAGCACACTGAAATAGCAAATATCGTTCTAAAAATAATAGAAGAATAAGAAAGAAAATGCTTTCAGATTTGAAGCACTGGTATCCAACCTGGATCCAATTAATGAGAGACTGTGGAAAGATTTGAACATTTCGTCCGATAAATTTTTTTTTTGAAAATCTCGTTACTCCCGAGATAAAGGTGTATGTTTTTGCAGATATACCTCACATGGTAACACTACTCAGAAATCATAATTTGGATAGTAGTATTTGAATTAACACATGGATCAGTAATAGCCAACTCTTTAAACGCATTTTGAAAAATGTAGCGGTGAATTAAAATCGGCGTTCAAAGTCACATCCAAGAACTTGGATGTAAAAGTAACGGAAAGACAAATCGTGAAATATGCTATGCAATTATTGTCAGAGACAGTGGGGAACGTATTAAAATATTTATTTCCTAACGAATGTGCTACTGTCAATTTTATAATTCTTATCGATCGATTCTTTGATGTCATGAATTCCTATTTATCATTTGATAAGGAACCTTATAGATCGAAGCTTGGAAATTTTGGACCACAATTTGATAACTTAATGGAAGCATACTCATTTTTTTCTGGAATGCGTGTCGTAACAAGAAAACATTTCTTCCCTTTCAAAAAGAAATTTTAGTAAGTATTAAATCCGTGCTGGCCTTATTCAACGAATTAAAGGGGAAATAAGATACACGCTATTTGTTAACGCACAGGTTAAATCAAGATGTTCCGGAAAGTTTCTTCTCCCAAGTGCGTTCGTTAGGCTGCACATACAACCATCCAACAGAGTTATAAGTTAAGCATCGAATTAAATTGCTGCTGATTGGTAATTTAACTGGAAATACCGGGACAAAGACATACGTTCTGCTCTTGGAAGAAGAAAAATTCACTACAAGTGCTGCTTTTTCTTCAGCATCTCTGTATGCAGATGAACCAGAAAATAAGCTCAATGAAATTTCGCAGTTAATATCAAATGATGATGATATCACTGCAAGTAACAACCACTGATGTTGAACCTCACGAAGCCCTCACGTACGTTGCTGGATATGTATCTTTTAAATGCAAAGATTTCTGCCCAGTTTTAGGACAGAATCAGCTGTTAAATTTATCAACAGATAGTGGTCAACTACCCGACTGCATAAGTACCATCAGCAGGGGAGTACTTTTGCATCAATCAGATGAATGGATGACTATTGTAGACACATTGAGCGCATGTTTCTCCAAATCTATGGCGAAAACAAAATTTAAAAAAATTAAAAATATTACAAGAAATCTATCAGAGGTAATAGAAAAATAGATCCTCAAAATTCAGCCGAGGCATTAGACTTTTCATCGAAACACGTACTATGTTTTGCATGCGACATATCTGTTCGCAGCAAAATAAGAAAAAATTAGGAATGGCAAGCTTCTGAAGATAACTACATAAAGAAAGGCTTTTTTTCAGGTATGCTTTATTTTTCATAAGAAATATTTCTATTTTTTTCTGTGACTATTCTAATACTTAATGATAGTCAAATTCTTAGATAAATAATTATAAATTCATTTATTACAGAAATAAATTTATGAAGTGTTTACGCAAACGCATTGCTTATAGCAACAAACTGCCTGCGTGTCAATAAACAGCACACAACTTTGGTGTTCGCTGCGAATTCTCTTCCGGTACTCTATTAACCTAGTAAAAAGCGTTCGTATTTCGATCTGCAAAATGACCAAAGTTACCAAGTGAATTTTCAATTTTTGCTAAAAACATTTTTTTGTAGACGAAACTCAAAATCACATCAGTAAATCAATGAAATATTCTGCAATGATATGAAAAGCGTATTTAAGGATTAGAAGAGATAAACATCCCTGTAAAGAATATGAGAAAACCATATTTTTCAAAGTTCAACGAAAGCATTTAGGATAATCAAATGAATGATCCACTTTCCAATTATGATTGAGAGACTGGTAAAATAAATGATGAATGTTTATGCTGTAGATAGCCATTATGGCTGTTACAAAGAAGGAACGCGCGCTATTGGAAAAATCTTATTATTAAGATAAGAGAAATACCAATAGCGTACAGCACCGATCAAACGATTACAGCCAGAACACCTTACACTCGCACCCTTGAGAAAGACGGTACAGAACTTTGATGGCACTGTACTAGATCGTCGGGAAGAGGACGTCAGGCAGTTTCCGAAAATGTAGAGCAATTTACAGGAACCAGTGCCGATAAAGCAAACTTAAACATATTGTCTCAGAGCAGTGACCGTGTTTGGGCCCGGCAATAGCTATTTGCGTGATCAACAATCAACAAAGTGCTGTACGCTACTATGGAATGATATTCGTACAGGATACATGCTTTGTAAGAATTATTTGCGGGAGACAAGGTACAATGCTTGACCTTTGCTTGTCGTCTCCTGGAAAGCAAAGCGTCCAAGTTTTGGATGAATGTTGAGAGCCTTGTTTATGTGTAAATATGTATTCCGATATCACACATTTTGATACTTCTGGTATTGTGAACTCCTAGAGCTCTTGAACATGAACAGAACTGCATGAACAGCTGCTGTTCACGAAACACCATTACGTAGCCTGTATGTGAAGATATTATGCTTTGCAGCAGATTACCTCATTGGGCTGTATTTAAAAAAACTGGCAGCCCGGTGACCAATGAGGAACACTCTAATTAGTGAAAGATATTATATAATCAGCGACATGTTATCCTCGCTTTGCTGAAATGGCAATATTTATACACTGTCGTATTCATGAAAGACCTGGCATCTACACATGTCCGTCGGCAGGTTATTGCTCGGTCGAAAATGCAAGAATGTTTCTTGTGATTTCTGGATTTATAGATATCTGAAAGAGGGAGTTAATCGAGCGGCATACGCATTCTCTCAGATTATGTCCTGAACATTTGTGTTGCATATAGACTACGTTCACGCAGACGTATACTTTGCTGCGTTTTGCGGCGTCATTGTTCCTCTACACCCGAATGTTCATGTTTCTCTACTCAATTACTTATCCATAACTTCAATGAATTACCTACTACGTTCCCTAGCAATATCTCCATTTCTCGTTTTCCCAGAGATCCGTGAACAGCAATACTTATTTTATAAGTAAAGGTATATTTTCTCGCTTTCTCAGAGATCGGCGAACAACGATACTAACTTTATAACTAAACGTACATTTTCGTCCTGTGGTACGAATACCGTAATTAATTTTAAAATGAAACTCTATTCAAAATGAGCTTACCTCATAAAGGTACACATAGAAAAAATAATAAGCTAATATTTCGATGTAATAATAAGTAATAAAGTTATGTTCTGAATTCAATTGCCCTCGAATTAGTGTTCTCATCAGTGACCTTTGGCGTCTATACCATTACTTTTGAGCTTTAGGTCAAAATGCTTTTCTCTATAGCTCTACTTCCACGAGATATGTTTAGAAACTTCGTTTGGCTAAGCATGGCTTCTGAACGGAGAAATGATTTCCCTGTATCATTCTATTTTCAATTTTCCGAATTCTTTCGCTAGGGGAATAAACTGTTCGATGTAACGATCCTCATGTCTCTGATGTTTTCTTCCTTCAATGAGAAACTTTTTAGGCAAAATTTGTTAACCTTTGTAACAAATTGGACGTTTTGTAGCAATCGTCGCATTCGGAGATAAAATATATAATGTATGTTTACCTTATTTTCCTGTCCGTTAGACGAGGATAGTATTTCCTAAAAGATATTCTAGGAAAAACTAATGTTCATTGAAATGCGAATAAGTCTTTTCGTTAGAAAATGATTAATTAGGGGTCTGAGAAATATGTGTTGTTTACAGTAAACTGTGCTAAAAGAAAATTTTGTTTCAATAATAATGAAAACTTACGATTTCTTAAGTCAGAGTAAATTCTATTGAAATTTACTCACTATCTGAAGCGGATATTAAAAGAATTTTGTTCGTTTTTAAGTTCGTTTAGATTGCTCGTTCTTTCTTTTTTCTGCAGTATCTGTCCAACATACAGTGGTTTGGGCAAGTTGGTGCTGTTGCTTTCTTTTTTTTTTTTTCATTGCTATCAAATGTTAAAAAAAATAAACGTATATGCTGAAAAATTATGTCCATGTTAAAAACTATAAAAATAACTCAAAATAGTATAATTACACTAGTGATCCAAATTTCTTGGCATAGAAAATAAAATCAAAGCTTCCAATCTTTCGCACATCAACCAGATGGCTTTCGCAAAACAGGTACACAGCAAACATTTTGCATTTGCTGTGTACCTTTCTTGAAAAAGCCATCTGTTTGATGTGTGAAAGTTGGAAACTTTTAATTTTACTGTTATACGCCAAGAAATTCGTACCACTAGTGTAGTTATACTATTTTGAGTATAGCTGGTGTACGGTTCATGTTAATTAATAATGAAAAAAGTTTTAGGGAAAAAATTGCACTGTGTTGCACTAGTCACTATTGTTGGAATAAAATTTTAAGAACTTCTGACAGGAAACTTTTCTTCACAGCGCTGTAACTGAAAAGCATTTTTAAAACGTGATTAAACATTTTACTTGTAGTCTGACTTTGAATAGTAATAAATAAAACGTGAAGCACATGGATCTCTATTTTTATTTTATTCGTTCACTTCTTAGTTCTTCTTCAAGGAATACTATCATGATTAAAATAGTCCTTTGCATTTTTATTACACTCTGCAGACATTACCATGCACTGATACGAACTTGATTATCTTCATATATTTTTATTATAATGCTGTACTACACATATTCTCTGACAAAGAAATTCTTCATTATGCAGCAGGTAAATTTCAACTTCAATACCAGGCAGAATATAAAATGCATAATTTGAATCACAGAATCTAATAAATAAGAGAAATAGGATTAAGTTTATTACTTACAAAACACAAACAATAATTATTATAATGTATAAAATTATTTTGTGCTGCTGGCGCTTTTGAAAATATTTGGAAATCCAGGGAGAATATGTCCTACCAGCCATTCATCAATAATGAAATTCCTACTTCGGCAAAAAATTATATCTGAAATCGAAAGTGAATTTTCTTTTCATTCCGGCAACGGTACCAAGAGAAACATGTATTTTATGACATGAAATGTTATCAAACATGAACACCTAGAAAAGGCGAATTATGCTTTGTGACAGGGTAATTCTGATACTTGACAAAGAAAGTTACTTCGCAACATCAAAACTTTTTCTCACAGAAAACCGTAAAATACGAATCTGCGAGTAAAAGCATTTCGAACTTTTGTTTCGAAAAGCAGTGAAACTGCTCTGAAGTAGCAAATCATTAGGAACACCTATTTGCGTTTATGTAGGGGACATCTTCAGTTACATGCACAATTATGACATTGGGAAGCGTTTAAAAACCTCACTGCAGTGAATTTAGATGTGTACAAACCGTAGATAGCGGCAATATGGGAGAAACATTTGAGTTAAAGAACTTTGAAAGAGCAATGACACTGAGAGCAAAGCGGGCCGGTCCAAGCATTTAAGAAACGGAAGAACTTCACAACTGTGCAAGAACAACTGTTTCGAATGTGTACAGTAAGGAGAGTATAAATTAAAAAAACCGTCAAGGGGCCTACCTGCTGACGGAAGCTATTTGGCAACGTTGGGGGAGGGGGGCGGCGCTTGTAGACGATTGTGCAAAGAACCAGATGAGCTTCATTGTGTGAAGTAGCAGCTCAGTTCAACATCACAGCGAGTTTCCCTGCAGCGCAAATATAATACTAAAGTTAAACGAATGGATCAGTTCATATCCATTTTTCCTCTCCGAAATACCGATAACTTCTCTCGCTTTGAAGATGGAGGCACCTAACCTGGATCCTTGAGAAGGAAAAAATTGCCTGGTGCTATGAATTCCGTGTTAAAACGCTTCGATGGACACGCCACGATAAGGTGTCAAAAGTAAAGATTCGGTGAAAAGAAGGCAGTTTAAAAAACACAAGGTCATGACATTAGAGGGATGAGTTACCTCTTCCAGTGACGTTACGCGGAAGCCATGGCTTCCTATTGCTTTTCAACGCTGTCGTCAATGACGTGATATACAAAACAGACGTATCAGTCAGTGTAACACAAGAGTGACGTTACAAACGGCTGGTACGTTTGGTGAAACCGATCTGCCTAGAATTTACTGATCAAACTCGTTGAGACGATGCAATAGTGTGGATTTTGCTTTCTTGAAGGCCATTGTTTTCTTTATACCCCTGGAACAGCATTTGTAACACAGAACATTTTTAAATCTTTGCCGACGAGGTACACCAGTACAGGTGCATGGCATTTCCTGATGAAGATGGCTATATTCAACATTATTATGCTCCATGTCACAAGGATCGAATCGTCCCACTGTGGTTATCGGAGGACGACACATACTTCAATCCATTGGTATGTCAACCAAAATCAGCTGAAATGTATGTACTTAAACGCCTGTGGGATGTGATTCAGAAAGCCATTCGTAAACAATATTCTTCTTCAGGGAACATTCGGCTGTCGACTGACCCTATCACGTTCACTTAGCTGAATTTACTTATACAACGATATCAATACCCAATTGAATTTCTGCCACATCAAATCTAGGCACCTTTGAAGGCTGAGGAAAACACTCGAAGTTTAAAGGCAGGAGTTCCTAATAACCTAATTCAGTATTCAATTTTTTTAAATATACCTGAGTATATTATTTCTTTTTTTAATAATACTGATTTTAAAATATCAGGTTGTAATTAATGGTAATAAAAACGATGTTTTTAAAATGTCAGTTTTGTGTCCGGAAAACTAAATTATAAATTATTTTTACATGACGAAAGTTTGTGTTTGTATGTTACATTGTTTTTTACCTTTAGCCTAATAGTAGGCATCAAATATAAGGTGCAACAAGACTTTTTCTTCTAGCTTATTTTTCATTCTTTGAATTAACTTCTACATGCAATGGGGTCAATACTTGCTGAAGAAGAAAAAACGTGAATTATATTGCACAGTACGTGCATATTCACACACTGGAGAGGAGATTTTTCTTCAAGCGGTGGCTTTGTTTGAAGAAGGATCGGTTAATCAATGCACCTATAGAATGGTACAATTTCAGCAGGATTATGTCAAACTATCATCTCAAGTCCAAATAGAAATAAAGGGTAGAAGCCAGTAGTTGTTTCTGAAGCAACGAAGCTATGCACCTCCTCACCATTCAGTTCTATCATGCTATATTAAGATTACTATATTTCCTTATCCGGAATACTACGTAAATGTTTATCATGCGGTTGATATACAGGGACTGTACTGCAAGAATCCCTCAGACGATCTAACAATAAGGAATTCCTAGCGACGTCTGTTTTTCTCCCGAACTGGTATATCTGAAAGTTATTCCATTTTCTTTATACTACAATGCCTGATTACCGGGTTTTCGTAACTGCAGCTTATTTAAAAAAAAATTCGTAATACAGGGATAGTATTGCAAGATCTATTTAAATCATTGCTCTAAATTCCCCTATGGAGTGAATTACTTAGCCATAATTAAAATATTCATCGCTTTCAATGGTTGAATATTGAAAATAAAATATATCCATGATAAATGAAAGTGTTTTAAATTCTGTTTAGACAAAAAAATCTGACTCGCTCCAGGGGCTCAGTTGTGTGAGCGATGGCATAAACCCGGTGAGATGGATCAGGGTTCAAATCCTGTGTGAGACATGAATGGTGTGTTTATTTTGCGACACTGGATAATTGCCTTCCCTGCAGTAAGTAGCCCTAACCGCGGAATAGACGACTGCTTATTGCCCTGTTCACGGTGGTCGTTAGATTCCCAATAAAAACTATCTGCTATCTGATTTTGAATCTGCTCCTGCATCGCCAAAAGGTCGTCATTAGAATTTTTTTCTGATTACTACCACGAAGGAGAAACACTTGTCCAAATGTGTGGCGTTTTTTATGCATTGCTAGTAGGGACACTTGATAGAACTCAGAGAAACGTAGCATCCTTACTTAGGAAAAAGTATTACGTCAACATTGCTTTATGACTCCCTGAAAACTGACTTGTTGGTGTACGATACTAAGATATTGTCAATTTGGGAAATAAGTCATTTCTGCGTCTTTGAAAGAACCCTGAATGTGGACCTTACACGCTCACGTGGAAAAAACTTAGAAACGGCTAATCGTTTTACTCACTCAAGAACAACTGTATGGAGGCAAGATTCTTAAAAATAGTGGGTCAGTGAAAAGTACCATGGCACCTTTGTATTTCAGAAACGGAGGAAAAATGAAATATCTGAATACCCTAGCAAGTAAACATTCAGGGGTCCTATTTTTAGGCTATTTCGGGAACATTGCCGCCATCTTGAAGTCCACAATATTGGATCAAAGTTAAATTTTCAAATGGCAAAAGGTTCGGTCATGTTGCATATCAAACAAGACCAGAAGTTTCTCAGAAATTGATTGCCGTAATCATATTTGATATATGTTGTGGTTCACAAGTTATCAACAGAGAAGTTGAAATAACCGTTGTTTGTTTCAGGCAACTGAAAATGGCATTGACAAAAGAAGAGAGGATTAAGGTGATCCTAATATCTGGGGAATGCTGCTACTGTATCATAGCCACAGACTTCAACAACCGGTACGAATAAATACTAACAATTTCACACAGCACTGTAGCATACCGTATGTAGAAATTAAGACAAAGTGGGACTGAGGAAGACAAACCACATAGTGGTCGGCCGGAAACTGCTGCCGACGAGGAAACTGCAACAATAGTCTTGCCATCCTTCGAAAACAGTCCACATCATAGCTGCACGATGTCCTGCAACATAATGTGGTATCAGCCAAATATCCATTATGCAGATTCGTCACACCGCTCACTGGCATCCGTTCAAGATCCAGATGCAGCAGTAACTAACAGAGGATAAGCCTGATAGATTTGTCGAGTTCTAAACCCCATTTCTCCTACCACGATACAATTTAAACACAGAAGCACGCGAACAGTTTATAAACCGCGCTGTTTCAGAAATACTGCCACACTTGGCCCGAAACCCGATAAACATCCCTTTTTGCAAATCTGATAAATCGCTACTTTTATTGATGACAGCAGCGAGTGATATGTTTTCAGAATGCATACAGCACACCTTATATACTCTCCAATCAAACTCACGACACTAGCCTTCTCTTGTTGGCTACGCGCGGTTGACGTCAAAAGTAGGGCGTAGTAATAAGTAGTAATGGTCTGATTATATCTGGATAATTTGGCATTTTTTCTCCGGGCTCGACCATCTCGATTCCTTCTAATGTTTTCGAAAAGAAAGTTTGTTTAGCTCATATATTATCAACTCTATACTTTCGCTTGGCATTTTCTCGCCATGCGCGACCACCCTCGTTTCTTTCAAAGGCTTTTAATGTTTTCCTGTTATTATGTTTATTCTTCATTTGAGATTTGATTTCAAAAAATCAGTGTTTATGTTCTTGTTAAAAAGTTTCATGAATAACAACTTTTAGTGTGAGGTTAAAGCATCGTCAAAGTTCATTGAACTCCTTTATCTCGCAGTTCTTAGAAATAACTTTTTTCAGCAATCATTTATTTACATACGTTAGGGTATCTCAGATTCTATAACTTTCCAAATATTTTTTTCAATCTTTTTCTTCGAAGTGTTAAGCAAATCTAATTAAGTGTGAGTGAAAGGCAATGAACTCTTACTCTTTCAAAAAACTATTGAACTTTATAAAGTTCAGAGATTTGGCCATTGACATCATTATTGCTTTCGAAGGAAAAAAACCATGAAGCAAGTATATATAGCCCGTGGTTTTCGGAATAATTTTGTCTCAGTAGTAGGAGCACCAGAAAGACCGCTCTAGAATATGCAACCATGTCTTTCTCAGGTAAGCATTTTTTTAGTCTATGACATTTTGTTATCCCCGTCCCCGCCTTTATTATTGAGGGAATGAAGCATGGAAATGGTTCTACTACACCATGTCTTAGGATAAATGAAAAACAAACTTTCTCCTGTTGAGAGCATTAATAACCTACAAATCTTTCATTACATGTTTTGAAAGGAAGTTGAATAAGTCTTCTCGTTAAATTCATCTTTTCTATTTGCATGATTCATATGAACTTTGAAAAGTTATAGAAAAGATATTCTCCGGTGTATTTTTTTTTGATTGGAGGTTTAACGACCACCGTGAGCAACTCAATGGGCTATAAGCAGTCGCCCGTCCCTAATTTGGGGTCACTGGTTCCAGGGAAGGGAGAGAGCAAGTGCCGTAAGACAAACACAACATCCATGCCTCACCGGGATTCGAACCCGGACCCCGTTCGGACGAATGATCAGAGGCCATCGCTTAGACCACTGCGCCACCGGGGCGGCATTCTCCGGTGTAGCATTTCTTTTCTCGAACAAGCGAGTGTCATATAGAATATAACATTTCATCGTGTAGAATGATTCTTTAAATTTCATAAAACATTTTGCTGAAAAAAGATTTTCCCTGAAACCTTAATTATTTTTTTCTTTTCTTCTCTTATATAGATTTAGAAAAGGATCTTAAAAAAAAATACTCGTGAGTACTCAGATGAAGAAGAAATCGATACTCATCCAGTGAAAAAAGCACGAGCACCTAGAAAAAAAGAAGAAAAAAAAAACGTTTACTGTATGACTTAGTGTTGGTCAAAGATGCAAGTAAATACAAGCTAATCCCTCCATATTCTATCTATATTGGGAAAGAAGTAGTTGTAGAAATTAAAAAGAGCTTTTACATCTGCTTCAGCAGAACTTCCGAAGGTGATGTGAAAAACAGATTGAATTTGCCCATTGAGCAGATTGATCAACTGAAGAAAGCAGCAGAAGCACTGCAGGCGCACTTAAAAGAATACCTGCATGTGTAATGCTTTTCTTCTAATAATCCTATGTAAAAGGATTACTGTGTTTTACTGTGCTGTAGAAGTAAAGATATAGTGATTTATTTTTGTGTTCTCGGAAAACCGGGAGGTGGTACTTTGCAATGTTCGATGTGAAGACACTACTACAAAATCAAAAATTGAAAATAATTATTTTAAAAGTTTGCAACTCATTTTAAGGATTGTAATTTTAAAGTTAAAATTATTTTAAAATTAACAACTGCCGAAAGTGATCTCAAGAACGATTTTAACTGGTTTATTAGTCAGTTTGAACCACTAAAGAAAGCAGCGAAAGTGTTTCATCTGTTGTTATAGGCATGTGTGTGATTCTCTTTCTAAAATCCTGTGTGAAAAGTTGGTTTTGTACTATGCGGTTAAAGTAATAATATAATGTCTAATTTTATGTGTTCGGAAACTGAAACGATTCTTCAAAACTAAGGATGTATTAAACTACAAAATCAAAATTGAAAACACTTCTTTTTAAGTTTCGCATACGTGCGTGATTTTTTTCCTGAAAAATTTTTTCCAAAATGAATTTCGTTAGGAGATCTTCAGCATTTAACGGTTATGCTCAGTTGTATACTTCTGAAGTAACACCGGATTATTCTGATCCGCGAATTCTATTTAATGATGTAAGACATTTGATTTTCAATATTTTGTGCAACAACAGTCTTTCTTTAAGACTGAGATTTATCATTTGCTTATGCATAACTTTAATGAAGTACAAGGATGAAACCGTAGTTTACGAAGATTTTTATTTCTGCTCGTTTGCAGAACGCATAGCTTCAGCTTATCAAATACATGATAAACTCGACCAAGCTTTTGAGAAAATTTTGAATTCCATAGACGCTTTTATTCGCCATGATAGTGGGTGGGTTATTAAAACCATAAATCATGTCGACGTTCACATTGGCAAACATAATTCTAGCTCTGGAGGTTGTTATAGGATAAAATTACCAAAATTTCTAAAGAACAAGAAATGCATATTAAGTATAAAATGTAGTGACGATTTTTGCTTTATTTATTGTGTTTTTGGAAAGTTTTAGGCACAAATTTCAAACAGAAACACGGTTAGCTCTTACCGGAATTATCTGAAATATGTAAATATAAAAAATGTAACATTTCCTATGTGAATAGAAAATGCAACACATTTTGAAAAAAATAATAATCTGTCAATAAATGTGTATTCATTTGATAGAGAGGTGTATCCCATCTATGTCAGCAAACAGAATAAATTTAGACAAGTCGATTTGTTACTCTACAAAAGACATTATTTTTGAATTACAAATTTCAATAGGTTAATGAATAAAAAGAATGGTATACATCATTTTTGTAAGAACTGCATGATAGGATTTCAAAGACAATCGACGTTGCTTAGCCACACGGGAATTTGTTTAAATAACAAATTTCAGAAACTAACTATGCCTAATGAGAAAAATTGTGAACTTTCGTTCAGTGCGGTACACAAAATGGTATGTCATCCATTATGTGTATATGCGGATTTCGAATGTTTAACAAAAAAGTGCAAACTGCTTTTCAATGTCTTTCTAAAACGTTCAGTGAAGAAATAGAGATTCATGAACCTATTAGTTACGCATTGATAGTGGATAATGATAGGAACGAAATCGTTTTCCATCGATATTATTCTGGCGATGAAACAATGAGAGTTTTTTTTTTACGTTCTTAAGAAAGTTTCTGTTTGCATTTTGAAAAAACTTCAAGAATGTATTCCGGTACAAGGAGAATCGATAAATTATAACAATAAGAATTTCTGTCACATCTCCAAGAAACGATTTAAAAAAGGTGAAAGGAGAATTCTTGAACATAACCATTTTGCGGGACTTTTTAGAGGATTTGCGCATCAAATCTGTAATCTTAAATATAAGAACACGTATTTTGTTCCAGTTGTAATTCATAATCTTTCGGGATATGACAGTCATTTTATACTTAAAAATACTTCATCGCGCACCGCGAAAGAAATGAAAATTATATCACTGAATATGGAAAAGTTTTCAACATTAACAATTGACAGCATAAAATTCATTGATAGTTTCCAGTTCTTACGAACTTCTTATCAAATCCAGTTCAAAACCTGAACAGTGGATACAACTTTCCAATATTCAATGCATTCTTTAAGAATAATAAAAACAAATTCTTGTTGAGACAGAAAGGTGTTTTCCGTTATACAAATTTTTGTTCGAAAGATGTTTTTTTGTGAAACTCAATTGCCCTCTAAAGAGAGTTTCTATATCAGTTTAAACAACACGTACATTACAGATGATGATTACATTTATGCACAGCTTATTTGGCGAATGTTCAATTGCAAAACGTTTGAAGATTATTTACGACTATATCAATATACAGACGTGTTACTTTTGGCTGATGTTTTCAACAATTTCCGCTCGTTAGCTTTGAACTTTTACCAGTCAGATGCTGTTCATTTTCTGAGTGCGCCTGATTTAACATGGAATGCAAACTTAAAAATAACAAATGTGTAGTTAGAATTGTTGAAAGGCATTGACAAATATCTCTTCATAGAATCGGGAATTCGGGGATGCATTAGCCTTGTGGGTCAAAGGTTAATTAAAGTAAATAACCCTTACATTCCTGAAAGTTTTGATCAGTCAAAACCCACGAGTTACATCTTATCAGTCGACGCAAATGATTTCTATGGATTTGTTATGTCTGCCTTTTTGCCATATGCAAAATTTAAATGGATATCTGAAGATGAAATTTCTAATTTTGACGTAACAGTCATCACTGATGATTCAGATATCAGCTATATCCTTGAAGTAGATTTAATTTATCCAAAAAGTATACATGAGGATCACGACGAATTGCCTGTAGCTGTTGAACATCAGCATGTAACGAATAATATGTTATCAGAGTATCAGAAAAAAATCTTAGCCAGTTTAAATTTAAAATTTTAAAAGGGAGTAAAATACTTATTCCCAATTTATTTGATAAATTTAAATATATTACCCATTATAGAAATTTGAAATATTATCTGAAACAAGGATTAATTTTGAAAAAAGTTCACCGTATATTATCTTTTAAACAAAAGGCGTGGTTGAAAGATTATATTCTTTTTAACAATGGAAAACAATTGGAATCTAAAAATGATTTTGACAGATCATTTTTTAAGCTGCTAAATAACTCATTTTATGGAAAAACGTGCGAAAATGATAGAAAACGTGTTAATGTAAAGGCGGCTGAAAATCAGTGTCAGAAATACATGCCTAGCGCATCACTGGATTACTTTTAATGCATTAACGATGATTTTGTTATTTTCAAAATGAAGAAAACTAATCTTCTTTTGAATAAACCTTTGTACGTAGGCTTTTGTGTCGTGGAGCTCTCAAAACTACACATGTATCAAATATTTTATGATTATTTTAAAGCAATATATAAAAGTCATTGTAAATTAGTTTATACCGATACTGATTCTTTAATCATGTATATTGAGACTGATGATATTTACAAAGATTTAGGTACTTCCTTTAAAGCAATAATGGATACTAGTGCGTATCCTAAATCGCATCCTTTGTACAGTGAAGAAAACGCTAGCAAACTAGGATATTTCAAAGATGAAACAAATTCTAAAACAATAAGTGAAGTTTGTGCTTTAAAGCCAAAAATGTATTCTTATATTTACGGTGAAGAAAACAAAAAATCCGCAAAAGGTATTAAGAAGTGTGTTGTTAAAGATCTAACTCATGAAACTTATAAAACTGTTTTATTTAATGATGAACTATTACGCCATTCGCAATATCAAATTGTACGTAAAAAGCATTCTTTAAAAACAATATTGCAAAATAAGATTTCATTAACTCCATTTTATGACAAAAAATTTGTTTTTGAAGATGGAATCAATGTAAAATCTTTTGGTCATTATGTGCTACAAAAATAAATGTGTCTTACTTTTTGTAAGAATGCAAAAACATTTTTTCTATACAGCACAGCAAAGTGGTGAATCTGAGATTTTCCCTAGCCTTGTGACATATCATTATCTTCAAAGGGGTGACGAGACAAATGTTTGGCAAGAACAAATCCAGATATCAAACCCTCTTACTCGAATTGAATTCAAAGGTATCATCAAGGAAACAAAACATGGACACTGGTTTATAGGCATATTGCCTAAAGATGTTTGCACAGCGATGAATATATTTAAGTATAGTGAAATACATACGCTATTATTCACTATGAAACAAGATCGCATTCATTTCTTAGGAAAAATTAGTAATATGGATGCAGTTGTGTTTTTAGATCCGTAGGACTTAAAGTAAAAAAATCGACAAGTTTCTTAAAATCCTCCAATACATTTGTCAGTCTTCAACTTGTTGCTTTAGTTCTGACATTTTTTTGTTAAACGTTATGCATATGATTGTCTGTAGCTTTGAGTAGTTTTTGTGAAAAGAAGATATTGGAAGATTTTTTAGAACTCATTTTGCTGATTTTCTTTTCGAAGTGAAGGTGTTGTATGTAGTTTTTGCATAATAATTTTAATCAATGGGTAATTGCAGCAAAATATGAAAAAATATACTGTATTAATGTACTGTTACCATCCATACTATGATAATCAAATTTTATATGTTATGCATAAATTGAATATCTTTAGTATTGATTATGCTTATTTGTGTTTTGAGTAGTGGTGTCGTACATATTATTTGTATAATAATTTTCATCAAATGCAGCATAATATGAAAAATATATTACTGTATTGTTACCATCCCTTTTCTGATAATTTGGTTTTTGTACGTTACGCATAACGAAGATTTTTAAATGCTGATTTTTCTGTTGTGTTTTAAAGCAATGGTGTTGTATATAGTTTTGGCATAATAATTTTGATCAATGAATAGTGCATTTTCAAAGTAAAATGTTGTTGATTGTAATAAATAATGTGTTTGTATCTTTCTAATATATTTTAATTTTTGCATGAATAAAGGGTATTGCCCCCCTGCCAGAGCAAATGCTTCGGCTGCAGTTTCATCTCAAAACTTGCAGTCTGTAATACCTGCTCGGTCGGATAAGCAAATTCTGCAGTTTGAAAGAAGCAAAGAAGTGGAGTCGCATACGATAATGATGAAAAATTATAGAATAAAATTTAGTAAGTTAAATTATTAGTTCATTCGTTCATTCCTTAAAAGTAGAATAACACTCATACACATAAGCAATAATTGCCACCGGATATAATAGAAAATGTTTTGATTTTTATAAAACACATATTTTACATTTACTGTTGTGTAATTATAATAGTTTATTTTCAATTTACACAAGCTAACAGAAAAATACAACACATGGAAAGATATGTGCATTTTAATGTAATGTCATGTTATAATTTTGTGCGAATAAAATAGGGAAAACTCCGCCCGGTAAAGTGTGTTGTGGTGCAGCATGGTTTTAAAATCTGTAGCTCATCGTATTTTTCTAAGTGGAGACAGTAATGCCGCAGGAAGCGATAAAGAGAGGGAAAAGAACAAATGCAAGTGGATGAAAATATATATATATATATAACTATACCACCGGGTAACTATACTATCGGGATTAGAGGAAATGCTATCCCACACTCACCAACCCTCTTGGCCAGCGTGGTGAGTTATGGCCAAACCCCTCCAAAATGACTCCACAACTTAAATCTTGGCCCTCAGTCTCCGGCAGCTGGAATGTACTTGGCCAAGGCAGCGGCCAGTGCGACATGAAGGCAGAGGGTGCTAAGAATCCCCGGAGGACCGGACTAGGCTGCCATCTGATGCTGACCTTGGCTACATATAATGGACGCTCCCTATCTTCTGATTCAAGGCTTCTTGAATTGGAAGAGGAACTACAAAGGATCAAGTGGGACATCGTCGGGCTAAGTGAGGTAAGGAGAAAAGGAAAAGATCTCGTTGAACTGAAAAGTGGACATCTCTTCTACTATCGTGGGACAGATACTGGCAGAACTAGTGGTGTTGGATTTATAATAAACAAGAAACTGAAGGATAAAGTTGTAGAAGTTGAAAGTTCCTCTGACAGAGCTGCACGACTCGTTATCCAACTCTCGAGAAGATACCAGGCTCAGATTATTCAAACTTATGCACCCACCACAAGTCATGCTGAAGAAGAAATTGAAGAATTTTATGAGGAAATTCGTGATCTAAATAATAAAGGTAAGTAGCACTTGAAGATAATTATGGAAGATTTCAATGCAAAAATAGGGCAACGGCAACAGAACGAAACTTCAGTAGGTAAATTCGGTCACGGCAACAGAAACCAGAGTGGAAATACTCTCGTAGAGTTTGCAGAGGCAGAAGGGTTTTTCATCTTGAACTCCTTTTTCAAGAAAAAGCCACACAGGAAATGGACATGGAGACATCCAAATGGGACGACAAGTGAAATTGATTTTATTATGTGTAACAAAAAATTCTTCATAGAAGACTGCAGTGTGCTAAACAAGTTCAACACAGGCAGTGACCATAGATTGGTGAGATGTAAGATGCACCTCAACACTAAACTCGAACGTAGCAAGCTCATAAGACAAACAAAATGTATTGACATAACCAACCTTAAAAAACACCATAATACCTTCAAATTGGAACTGAAGAACAGGTTCTCTGCTTTAGAAGGCCTAACATCGGAAGAAGTGGATATTTCTGAAGTTAACAGAAAAGTAACCGAAGCTCTTATGGAAACAGCAACAAAATTAGCTGGGTCTAAGAACAAATTGCATGTGAACAAATTATCAGGAAAAACCAAAATGTTGATGCAAAAAAGAAGAGTGATGAGGACAACTAAAGAAGATGTGACTTCCAAAGTGGAATATATAGAGCTATGCAAGACAGTACGAAAAAGTATCACTGAAGACGTAAGGAAATTCAACTGTGAACTAGTAAGGAAAGCAATTGAAAACAACCAAAGCCTAAAGATAGCAAAGGGACATCTCAGTAAGGGAAAAAAACAGATTATGGCACTGAGAAAAGAAGATGGTTCTGTAACAAGAAATAGAGGCGAAATTTTGACAAGAGTGAAAGATTTATACTCCAAATTATATGAAAGGGATGATACATGTACTCCAGACATCATGAAAGGTACCAGTACCAGAGTTCTTCCAGTCCTTCCAGCAGAAGTTGCACATGCAATCAAGAACATGAAGCGGGGAAAAGCTCCAGGAGAAGATGGAATTACTGTAGACATCATACAAGAAGCAAGTGGAGAAATCGAAACAGTACTCGCCAAAGTTTTCACTCGATGCCTTAATGAAGGGGAAATTCCTGAGGATTGGAACAACGCTACAATGATCTTGCTACATAAAAAAGGTGACATTGAGGATCTTAGGAACTACAGACCTATCAGACTCCTATCAGTGGTTTATAAAATCTTCACTAAAGTTCTTTCACACCGCTTGAAGGGGACACTGGACATGGCTCAACCGAGAGAACAAGCTGCATTCAGGAGTGGCTACAGCACAACAGATCATATCCACGTACTAAGAGAACTAATTGAAAGAGCGAGGGAATATGAACTTTCATTGTGCATGGCTTTTATCCATTATGAAAAAGCCTTTGATTCGGTGAGACCATCAGCAGTTGCAATGGCTCTGAAATCCTGCGGTATTGAAGATGCATACATTAATATTATTAATAACATCTATGAAAATGCAAGTGCAAAGATTCGGCTGTTTGAAAATACAACACACATAAAAATTGGAAAAGGAGTGAGACAAGGTGACACCATATCTCCGAAGCTCTTTAATGCCACATTGGAAAATGTCTTTCAATCACTGAACTGGGAAAACAAAGGGATAAAGATTAATGGAGATTATCTAACCCACCTTCGTTTTGCTGATGACATAGTCATTTTTGCAACTACCCCATCAGAGCTACAGAGTATGATCCAGGAACTTGCTGACAAGAGTAAAGAAGTGGGATTAAAAATGAACTTTCAGAAGACAAAAGTGATGTTCAATGCTTTTACAAGAAATGAAGATTTATCGATTGATGGAGAAAAGCTGGAGATAACAGACACGTACGTTTACCTTGGACAGCAGATATCAAGTGAGGGTCACATTGATAAAGAAATTAATCGGCGTACAAAACTTGCCTTTAGAGCTTTTGGAAGAAACAGCATAATTTTCAAGAG
This sequence comes from Macrothele yani, assembly GCA_039090855.1. Taxonomy (NCBI): domain Eukaryota; kingdom Metazoa; phylum Arthropoda; class Arachnida; order Araneae; family Macrothelidae; genus Macrothele; species Macrothele yani. Next base: position 3,178,970 of record CM077016.1, read on the forward strand.
CAATATGCCATTATGTCTTAAAAGAAAAGTGTTTGATCAATGCATCCTTCCAGTGCTTACGTATGGTGCAGAGATGTGGACCTTAGCTAAAAGAGACATACATAGGCTGCAGACAACTCAGAGAGCATGGAGAATTGCATGCTTGGTGTTACCAGGAGAGATAAGAAGAGGAACACGTGGATCCGAAAAATGACAAGAGTGGAAGACATCATGATCAGAGTTAAATCCCTGAAATGGCAATGGGCTGGACATACTGCCAGAAGGACAGACCATCGATGGACAGCCGAAATTTTAGATTGGATTCCAAGGGACAGGAAAAGACCCAGAAGAAGACCACATGGAAGATGGGTGGATGAAATTCGAAAGTATGCGGGAGTGACATGGAGGAGACTGGCACAAGACAGACCGTTGTGGAGGAAACATGGGGAGACCTTCGTCCAGCAGTGGATTGATAATGGTTGACAATGATGATGATGATGATGATGATATATATTTGTTTTGGTTTAAAAAGATAAGACATAAACATGACAGAAACACACAAACCGTTATTTAAAAAGATAACTTTATTTTAGATTGCCAAGGGTTCAGTTACACTTCCTTTTGGTCTCAGTTGAACTTAACAAACAAAGTGATTGCCTTTATCTTTTTGACACGTCCAGAAAGATTGATAAATTACGTCAGAGTTCAAGAGATCAAGAAGTCTTTAAGACTTATCAGTAGTGGTTGGCGTTCTTAATCATCCTTAAGTAGCATCAATGTTGCTTTTTTTAATGTCTAATGTATTATTTCATACATCAGAAACTCAGTTCATGTTCTTTTCAAAACCAGCATCTCGGTTTTCGCTGCATGCAACACATATATACATATATATGGAAAAAATTAGCAATCTGAAAATGTTCCTTCTAAAGGATGAGTATTTCTGGTGATTGGTGAATGAATTTCTTTAACAATCTCTCTATTAGTAAGAACTTTAAAGTAAGCAATTTTTGAATCATGATGAGAAACATCTATTGAGAAGTTAATGGCAGACTGAAAAGCTTCAAACATACTTTGTAAAAGTCTCGTACTAGCATTGTTGACAACATACGGCTCAGACGAATTTGATCGAGATACATACACAAATCCAAATTTTTCCATGTTGCAGCGTGATACACAGCCAAAGAGAAGTAATTGGATTGATTCTGTTGAACACAAACATATTCTTTTTAACCGCAGTGTAATCGATTGTCCTGTTAACCAGTGCGCATTCATTTGATGTGATATTAAACACCTGATGGTAGACTAACCAATAATATTTAGGCTTGCTTTGTTTTCATGCTGTTGCAAATGACCTAGTTTGTTTTAAATTCCATACATGCCTGATATTTTTTTATTTAATTTGCATGCGTGCAACTTAAAATTATGATTGATAAACCTTCTTTCTACGTTCTCGTTGAGTCTTCTGTCTATGAGACTCAATTCGTTGAGACTTTTTCCTCTAATTTTTTGTAAAGAAAATATAAGCAAAACCATCCACAGCTTCTCGAGTAAGGTGCCTGAAAAGCTATTTTGTTCCATTTAACGTTATTATAATTTTTTCTAACAAATTTCAATATCGATTTGTTGCTAGGTTTGCTACCATATGAGCAAAAATAATGGCATGTCGAATTTTCAAGAAACAAAGCAATCCAGTGTGAACCTTTTTTCTTATTGGATCTAAATTTACAATAAAGGAGGAGTAATGGTTTCTATACTGACGCAAGCCATCAGAAGGATATACGCCATGAAAGGTTTTACTGATTATGGGATCACTGCATGCTAATTTCAAGAGGGTGAGCGTATCCATTAATAGTCAGTAAATACTCCTCGTGATTTATCGATTTCAATCGTGTTTCGAAATTCTGCGTAAACTACAACATTAACTCTTTCAGGCAACGGTTCGGAAAATTTTAAATCTATGGAGATATTACCACTTGAGGTGATGCTAGAATGCAATTATCCAGAACTGAAATCTGGGGTTAAATCAAACGCATAAAGACTAAATCCGTTTTTATATTCTTTGTGGCTATTATTTACATTTTGACTGTAGTGAAATCGTGTTTATTCTGTAAATAAACTCAAATAATTGCGTGCATAAAGATCTTGCTGGTAGTTCGGTGTATAAGCTTTTGAGGGAATCATTTGATTATCATTTAACAAGCAAATGTAGTTTAAGTTGTAATTTTTGAAATTAAATGGATGTTTGCCTATCGCTCCGTTAAATGCACTGTTGCTAACGAGTCCAATTATTAATCTCGTTGGTAACTGACCGATGAAGGCATTCGAAATCGTGGATGAATGCAATCCAACAGAAAGAGTAAAAACTTTCACATCGATTTTTCTGATATGAATCTCCATTACTCCTTTCTCCAAAGTTTTTTCATGAGCAATTAGAACGGAAGGTGTAACATCAACTTTACGTATGAATAAAGATGCATGATGAATAGTAATCTTGTAGTTATCAGCGTTAGACATTAAAGCGAATGCATCCTTTGATCTTTCAAGTTTTATCCTTAAATTCATACCGTTTGGCAATAATTTTGATTGGCATGCCAGATCGAAATGCATTAATCCGGTTAAATCCAGAAGTTTGCTCTTTTGACAAAGTTCATATCGTGAGGTTAATCCTGCATTTAGATTGCTGGCAGGGTCAATGTCATCAAAGTGAGGAGGCGTGTCAGCATAAAATCCTGAACTTGATACAATGGTTTCTTGAATCTCTTTTGGAAAAAACAACAAGCTTTCAATAATGCTTCTGTGTGCATAATTATTTTCCGACTGCACGAGCTTATCATTCAAAAACACTGAACACTGGTTAAACATCGTGTTTAAAATGTAATTGAGTACGGTTACTTTTTCTGCTTCTGGTACATTACCGCCATTTTTCTTTAACATTTTTATTTGCAAGTGTAAAATAGAATGCGCTAAGTCTAAATATTGTCCACCACTTCCAGTTATGTAAAATTCTAGAGGACTTCTATCTGTTAACGTTCCTATTGGTTGAAACTCAACAAAGGTTGAATTTTCAATAGCAACTTGAGTGGGCCTTGTAGAAAACAACTCTAATTCACTTTTTAGGCATGGACAGGATCTAGAATCCATGATGATGCTTATTTTTAATCAAATATATCTTTGTAATGAGGCAATTTACGAGGGCTTCTCTTCATGCGTTTACCTGTAGAACTGTCACTCTTCTTAGATTTGCGTTTCCTTTTTATAGCTCGTTCTCTACCACTTTGCTCGAGTTTGTGCAATACGTCAGTTCTTATTTTCCCAGCTGTGCCTTTCAATCTTTCTTTTGCAGTTTCTCTTAAAGATTTTCCAGATGCTAAATCTGACATAACATTTGATCCAGTGCTAAATAATTGTTTTCCTACATACCTTCCTGCTTTTGATTAAATTGGTGTGATATGTCTTAGTATGTCACCGAATAATCCATATCCACGCTGATGCAGGACCACTAAAGTACAAGTTACCACCTACTTGATCAACTAGTGATCTGCACAATTCCACTTTTGCAATTTCATGATTTTCTACTATATTAAGAAGTCTCAATTTTGATTACAGAGATTTGATATCTGTAGCGTAGAGAGCACTCCATTAAGCGCATCAGTATGAAATGGCAAAATCTTCAAAAACTCAGTTTTTATATTCTTCTTCTAAAGCATAACACAAGGAAAGTTTTACCCCCAGTGAAAATTATATTCGATGCACCGCTTGTTCTCAAGTCAATTTCTATTGTCTAAATAACTTTTTCGTACAGGAAAATATAAAGGTGACGTATAAAGTTTTACTATTTGGTCTTGTGTTTCGCTCATTACAGGAATTATTCTCAAAAGTGGAGCAACAGTGTCAATTACATGATGTGAATCAACTACATCGCTATAAACAAAAATTTCGGTGATTCCTGCATCTAATTCTACGACATAAACACTTATGTACACGCCTGCATCAAAAACAGATTTCTTGAAACCTAATAAATGATTTAATACATCACTTAATATAATTGTTTTCTCATCGGGTACTGACATCTGAACTTTCTCATTTACTAAAATTTAAATTTTGCAGAACTAATGGCATCAAGTAAATTTTTCGGATTTGTGTATAATCCAACAGGAATATGGAAATTTTCTGTTTTCTTCATTCGTTTCTTAATTTCCATAGTTTTCTTTTCCATAATTGTAAAATATTTAGCCTCGTCGAACGCGGTTATTTGATGATATTCAAATGTTGCAGTTTCTTTTAGCACATGATTCATTAAAGTATGCTAAGCAAATGCAACAAGGACGGAGCATTGTTCTCTCCTATGTTTATTTCATAATTCTGCGGTACAGTTACAGTTACTTTATTTTCACCCATATTTAGCGAGAATGTAATAAGATTCTTCTTTAGCACAAGTAAGATATTTTGATTTATGTTTTCAAATATGTTTCCGCTTAGGCTCTGCTTTATTGTAGCGAGAGGTATGATATATTCTTCATTTTGAACTGAAGTTTTGTCAATTATTTTGAAATGTTGATTTGACAAGTTGGCTGTAGTTTCTCTATAAGGAAATTTGTTCACAGAGTTCTCACTAAGAATTATGTCTTCGATTCGTAAATGTAAGACGTATAGATGTTTTTCAGCAGTGGTCGATGATATGTGGATTTCATAATTCTTTGCTACATTAAGTGTTACCATTTTGTCATTACTTAACTGAAACACAACTCCGTCAATCTTGGCAATTGTTTGTATATTCCTGTTAATAATAGCAAAAATATTTCTCTCTGTGCCGCCGCCATCGACTAATGTTAATGGTATATTACATTCAACTCCCCGTATTACAGCTATTTCTATAATATCTTCATCATACTTAACATCATAAGTATTATTACTTTGCGTAATATTAAACCAACGTCTTGGAACTATGATTTCTGTTAAACCTACTTCCCATGCACCAGATAGTGTCACGGGTTGTGCGAGCTTTGTTACAAAATGCCCTTGACTATTACTGGGGAAATATTTCATACTCACAGTGCTAGCTAATGTTACAAAAAATTCTTTACCCATGATGCACTTATCCAACTATCAAACTTTTCAGGGTCCCCAAACCAGCGAACATATAACTCCTTTTTATTACCACGACCTTTTACCTTAAGAACTTTCTCAATACGCCACAAGTCTTTCGAATTTTTTTTTACTTTTTGTAGCTCTTCTGCGTAAAACTTTCCTTGTATGACTTCACCTTTCATGTCACGTAGTATATATGTTAGAGGCTGAGAAGAAATTAGCTCGTGAATGAGAAAAATCTCCTTAGACCATCCTGGTAAACAGCCTTTTTTAAAAGCATGTTTTACCTTCGATATACGAATTTGATTATCAACAGCAAAAAAAAATCTGCTTTTTTTTTTACCCCATATAATTTCTCAAATATCTGAGCGTGATGTTCCTCTCTAACCTCCGCGGGTGGCATTCCTCTACTACGATGTATGCTGTTATTATAGCTGATAATATGTCAATATATTTATATGATGCTCGATGAGTAAATATTCGAAACAATTTTTGCTTCAATGTTCGATTTAATCGTTCAACAAGACTTGCTTTAGTATTACTGAAAGTGGTATAATGTATAACGTTTGATTTCAGAAAAAATGCCTTTACCTTTTTATTGAAAAACTCGCTTCCTTTATCGGTTTGCAATTTTTGCGGCTTTCTCTTGGTGAACACCTTTTTGAAACCGGATAAAACAGAATCAGGTTTTTTATTTTTTAAAGGAACAACAAAAGCATACTTTGAAAATACATTAATTACTGTTAAAAGGTACTTTGTACCTCTGTTATGCTTTGATAAAGCTTTTAGATCAAATAAATCAGCCTGAAACAATTCATTCAGACCAAGTGATACGGTTTTTCGTCGCGAATAGTTGAATCGAACAGGGAAGCTTGCTTGATTGAACCTATTTATTAATGCCGCCAAAACTTGCAGGATTTTTGTAGTCGTAGTAAAGCGATTTTAATAACTTACCCATTTAATGTTTGGAGGAAGATTTCGGGATCTACTTGGTAATGTACTTAGTGAAACACGATTCCTTTGTAGAGGTGTGTTTGCTCCTAATACTGAAGAAGTCTCGGAGGTACTTTTTCTATGTCTATTAGGAGAAAATGCATCATAAAACACAGAGGTATTTAACCGTGAGCTAGGAGAAGATGTTATATTATCCCTCAGTCCTTTGCTTCCAATCCATTCCTGAGGAAGATTAAAAGCTTTAATTATTTCGAAAAATTATTGAAATCCTAGCGGTGGGTTATCACGTCTGCGGTTTCTCATAAGGTAAAAAAAAAGTCTACGATATTACTTCCAACAACAGCATCACCGTTGATAATAAGTTCACCTTTGTCATTCCATTTCGAATGCTTTTTTTTTTTTGAAGTAGAGTTAAAATATGAGGAATGTACTTCTGATATAACTGAGGCACTGTTCATGTTATTTTTTCCAATACAGGATCTTTACTTTGACGTTGAGCATCAGATAAAAGTTCTTCAGACGGGTATGCTAATTGCTGTCCTTCTCTTGGAGGTACTACGCTCACTGATATAGGTGGGTTAGGTGCATGATTTGTCTTTTGATATCTGGTAATCAACTGACTCAACAATTTCACTTTCACATCATCAGGAATCGAATGTTGATCCAATAGCGTTCCAATGTCATCTTCCAAACGCACAGATGGTTTTTGGAATTGATAAGCCAGAAGAAGCTCGGAAGGTACTAAAGCCATCTTTTGCGCCATAACTGACTTACATCCGTTTTCCTATAGCTTTTTCTATTAAACCTCCAAGAACTGCTGACAATACGGTTGGTATCATCAACGGCAAAAATCCACCAGTTTGACCTCCTAAAAGTTTTCTTTTTTTAACTATTGGAATTTTTGTGTTGCAACTTGACGAATTGTATTCTTATATTTCTTTATTTTATGTAAATTAACAGGAACGTTTCCAGCTAAAACATTTCGACAAATTTCGCAAATAGAATGAATCTGATCCTTTGAAGCTTTTTTTATTATAGCCTTCCTCTGCAAAGGAGTGGACTTACTTAACAAGGCAAGTAAGTGGAAATTCCTTTTTATGTTTTTCGTTTCTTTGGCAGATAAACACAATGCAGACCGTTTGCATCAGGGAAACAAGATTCTCCTAATCTGAGATTGACGTCTGTTTCAGGACGAAAATCGAGTAGTAAATAACCAAACTTTTGATTCGTTGCTGTTTTATAGGCATCCGTTTAATAAGGTGATTGATGAACGAAAGCTTGATGAGCTAAACATTGTAACTGGCTTAAATCCCTGTTATTTTTAAAAAACCAAAGATAATGCGTGTTTAAACTAATGTCACGCATTACTCTATTTCGTGGAAATAAGTTCTGCATTATTAGTATTACACTCACATTAGCGTGATGAGATGCTACTGTAAATAGATATGCCAGTTTCTCTGTCAAAGAGTTCATCAAGTCATCAGTGACAACTAGATCCACGTTGTCAAACGTATCAGGGACACCACGTTCAAACACAATGTCTTTCTCTTCCAAGAACCAAGGTTGGTAAATTGAATATCTCCACTTGATTTTTTTAATTGGGAATTCGTATTATTTTCCTGACTGTAGTTGTCTTCCCCGATTGTGAGGGACGAACCACAATGCAAGTGCTTGGATGTTTAAATTTCATTTTGACAAATCAATTTAAACTCATTTTCAAATAATTGAACACCAACAATATAAGCTTTCAATTTTCCTTTCTCATCACGAAAGAAATGGCGAATGTCATAGACTCTTTTTCCATCTTTCTTGCACTGGTGAAAATAATAACTTCGTCCAAGACGAATGCATTTAGAACAAGATGAATTTTTTATGTCAATCTCTGAAGATGGCTTTGCTTCAATATTAGTAGCCAAATTAACGAGAAAAACTACGTCCAAAGCAACTGCACACGCGCCAAAATTACTAAAAATAATTTCATACAATCCATTTACTGATTCACATCGAACTAATATGGAAATATGAATTTGTTAGCGAATATCGTTTCGCTTTTAAGATTTCCACTACACAAATGAATCTTTGAGCGTATGCGAATAGTTATATATGCACTCATTCGTTTCGTCATTTTTAATCATCTGACTTTTTGTTTATATAATAATTGTAAATTTTTGTAGATTCAGTCGCATTTTCACCCACATGATTCTTTTTCAAATTTGTGATCAAAGTTGTCAACACCTTTGTGAACCAAGGAAACGGAATTACATCTGTTTAGCAAAGATGTGAAAATGAAATGGTTGAAGTTAACGTAAACCCAATATGTGAATACTGTTGTGAAATAAGTTAATTTTTGTTTTGTTTTTCTTTTTGAATTACAAAATCGTAAAAACTGCTAACAATGCAAATTCGAGTAACTTTTCCAGCTGGGCTTGAACCGATGTTATTCAATCAGGTAAAATAGTCTCCATTACAGTGAATTTCAGTTATTCTACCAAACCCACTGTGATGGAGATGCATTCTTTATGCAACAGATAAGATTTAAACATCCAAAAGAAGTTTGACCAGATGCGAAAGTATGGAGTTGATAATATATGAGCTAAACAAACTTTCTTTTCGGAAACATTAGAAGGAAACGAGATGGTCGAGTCCGGAGAAAAAATGCCATATTATCCAGATATGATCAGACCATTACTACTGTAATAATAATGGGACTCGACTGTGTATATCTTCGTTCTGCTGCCCCGGTGGCGCAGTGGTCTAAGCGATGGCTTCTGATCATTCGTCCGAAAGGTGTATGGGTTCAAATCCCGGTGAGGTATGGATGCTGTGTTTGTCTTACGACCCTGGCTCTTTCCCTTCCCTGGAACCAGAGGCCCTAAATTAATGACGTGTGACTGCTTATAGCCTATTCAGTTACTCACGGTGGCCGTTAAACTTTCAATAAAAAAATCTTCGCTGTTGGCATGTGATAATAAATGCTTTTAATTTGCTTGGCTGCAAACTATTTGGCAATTAGTTTTTTGATGCATGATTTCTTTTGAAAAGTTTCTCAGAGTAACGCTCATTTAATTGCGGAAGTACTTTTCTCTTTACAGATGATCCAAATCCTTAAAAACAATTCAAAAATGTCTGTTGTATCTCAGAAGCTAAGCTTTTTTAATTAACGAAGCTAAATCTCTTTATTCTTTACAGTGGAGAAAGAATCCTTAAAATAATTAAAAATTAATTGTCCGCTCGGTTGCAGAAGCAAAGCTTTTTTGAATTAACGAAGAGAAATATCTTTATTCTTTACAGTCGATGTAAAGAAAAAAGATATTTAAAATTGGGAGCTGAGTTGCAGAAGCAAAGCTCTTTTTAAATACAAAATACATGAAAAATATGTTTATATTCTTTTCATTGTTTCGGTTTCAGTTCTTCGTTGAATTTTCATTCAGCACTCGAGAATAGTGTAGACACAATCCCTTCTTCTTAGTATCAAAATCTTGATGACTCAAGGGCATACGAAGTCACCATGCTTCGTACACAGCAGTTGTTTCAAATAAATTCTGACAATCCGTTATTTTGCTCCTACTGCTCCTTGATTTTATTTGTTCTAAAGTCATACAAATTTAAAGATATTTTTCTCCTCACGGAAAAATGGCGTAAATTAAATACTGTTTAGTATATTAGTAACTACGAGAAAGTATTCCCCTAATGCTCAACTTCGTCATGAACTTCATATAGTTTTCTTAAACGGATTGAAGATAAAATCTCGATTTTAAAACGTGAAATGTAAAATAATGTTGCAGATATAATTCTCCTTTTTATTTTGTATTCATGAGAAAAGTTTAATGGAGACTTTAACAATAAATGTTATTAAAATTTTATTTCGAACTGAAACAGATCCTTAGTTTCAGATACAAAATGACATTTACTGCAGGTCTGTCTTGAACATAATAATATTTTTTATTTCTGATATCTGTTTCATCAAAGCACAGAATGATTCAGAAGTCTGTTTAAATTTGAAGTTTAAATCAAACATCCATCAGCTCGTAGGGAGCTTTTGTCAGAGCTCTTATCTAAGTGAAAACAAATTAAGCTACATCTGTCTGCGAATGAAGTAAGGGAAAAGCAGAGGAAGGATTCATAAGAACCGGAGAATAATATTATATCCAATTACATTTTCCAAAACGTATGGCTTTCTACCAACTTATATTATATAAAACGAATGGCTTGTTAACCATCCTAGCCAAATTGTAGCTCGCTGAAAATGCAGTGTATGTGATCTATAAAAGTAATATTCCGCCGAATATTAGATCCTTCCATTCTATGTGACAAACAATGAGCCATAACGGTTGCCCAGGAATCGATTCTGCATCTTTATTTTACATCAGCTAATTTCAATCCAAGTCACGAGAAATATGATGACTTTTCTTTATAATTTAATCATCACTCATTGGAAGACGAGCACTGACTTCAAAAGATTTTGGAACAAGAAGATTGACAAAAATTGGAAAATTAAATAATAAGACAAAATTTTTCTAATTTATTTCCGGTGACTTCTGATGAAGGTAAATTCTTTGCTGGCGCACCCTAAATTTAGAAATTTGAACCTATTCAAAATGAATTCTTATCGCCGAATACAACAGCAAAACTTCAGCCATCGGATCAATGAATAATTCATATTCTAAAAGTTGACTATATGAAAATACTCCTTTTAAGAAACTTATTAGCATATTGACAATGATGAAAGCGTTTCGTCTTCTGACTGTTTTAGATGTTACTCGTTTGATCTCTGACTCTTGGCATAACGACGTTTCACAAAAGCCTGTTGTGCGTTGGTTTCGGAAATCTGGATTTTTTCATCCAGTTTGGTAACTGATGAAAACGAGTTCCAAACTGAAGGAAATTTGGGAATATTAGATACACTGGAATTACTGGAATGTTTATAGAGATCATCATGTTTTTTTAATATTCCAACGTCGATGACGGACTAATAGCAACTAAATATCCGAGAGATGAGGGAATCGTCGCAGAAGTTATAGGACGTGTCGAAGGCTCGAACGACAACGAGGATGAATGATCAACAAATAAAAAATCATTGCCGACGAACACAGAAGTAAAAAGTGCATTTTCTGTTATTCAATAATATATTGAAAATCACGAACATATGCCATTAGAAACGTTTTATTTATTAAATAAGCTGAATGATTTTATTATGAAAGAACATTTTATCAGAACGCCAAGCCAATACTACGAATTATTTTAAGAAGTGACACAGTAAGTATGTAAAACTTCTTACTATGTTAGATCTGTTAAGGTATTGCATGTTGTTCGTTATAAGTAATACATTTATACATAATAATTTCATCATTAAAATAACAAATAAAGTGTTGGGTTGTCCATAGGGAATTTTGCCTTTTGCTTGGAAGAACCTGATGAAAATTCAAAGTACTGTTCAAAAGGGAAAAAGGAATAAACGAGAAAACACCCAGAAGAACGTGTCTTAAGGGAATGAAATTACATCCGATATATACCGCTAGACTGAAGCTGATGACATGGACATGCAACCCTTATGTGCACAAACACACCGGCTGGGAGTAGATTACGTCGATATCTTTTCAGTTGTATTTCTTCTGCTGAGGATGCCGGGCTATTTCCCGACTGAAACGCGTACAGAGTTTGAGACTTCGGACGGGAATGGAAGCGGGGCGAGCTCAAGTATCACCCGGCGGATCTTTAGTGTCGTAGGCCGTGAGTCATCATTGCAATATACTCATCACAGCTGACTTTGAGTTCCATATTTTTTATTATTATTTAATGAGCAATCCTTATCACTTAAAGTGTAATACAGTTTACCTTCAAGATTGTGTCGTCATTACGTTCAAAATTGTTCTAATAGGATTTTTACATTCAAGCAGTGCTGGCCAACATATTCGTATGTGGATAACACTTATTGCAGGAGCACTCAATGTCGAGCCGTAATATAGCTGCGTGAAAGGATAACAGCATTATAGTCTTCCAGGACAACACACCAGCACCGTATGAACTTTGAACATGCAGAACTCTTGAATTATCTATTATTCAGTTTTCTTTTGTTAAATAGTGTTTTATTGTGATTATATAACATGAGCTTCTATCAACAATAAAACTCTTTAAGGTGGACTTCTAGTGATTTTGCTTCTTATACTTCCAATGGGCAAACTTATGTATACATTTTCTTTACAATTAGTGTGTTCGCAAGGATGAAAATTTGAATATCGATTAAAATAACTTCATACTATAACTTGTAATACTTAATATTTTATGAAACATAACCATAATTAAGCAGTTCAACACCTGTTTGTCTACTGACGTTATCAAAGTACAGCTCGCGCCATTTTGTTTCTTGTCTCAACAGCATCAAAGAAAAAGTTATTGATTTTTATTATAATTATGTTTATGTTTTACAAATTATTAAGTATTAAAAGTTATAATATCAAGTTATTTTAATCAATGTTTAAATTTTTATTCTTGGGAACGCATTAATTGTGTAGAAAATGGGTACAGAAATTTCCCCGTTGGAGGTATAGTAATCAAATTCACTAGACGCCCTACGTAATAACGTGAAGAACAGAAAGTTGTGTAACGTTAGGTACTAATCGTGTGAACAATGTACCCACGTAAAACTTGCATTTCATCGACAGATGAATTACTGGCATGTTCGGTTATCCGTTTTGTACGTTATTTGTGTGTGTGTGTGGGGGGGGGGTGTACTGAAAATGGACTGAGTGGACTTAAGACCTTCAAACTTTTTCACACGTCGCCTGATGAACATCGCGCAAATGTATTGAGCTTCGTAAAGATATCGTTAAGTATAAACTTGCCAATCGCCGCAGAATGGAAAATAAAGTTCACAAAGAAGGGTTAGGAATATTTAATGGGCACACGGTAAACATCCATTAAGCAGCCATTATTTTCCATCTCACATGTGAATTATATATAAGGATCAATTGAATTGGTAAGTTCAAATAATTTAAGTATTTCCGAATTCATGCTGTTCCAGGGAAGAAAAGTAACGCTACATATGAAATCCACAAGTCGAATGTGGATTTGATAAAGTGCCTCATTGAGACTTCGAATAATATAGGCGACAATGGGCTACCCATTGCAAGGTCTTTCGTCTGGAGGAAAAATAGTATATTGTTTAATGACGCATATTGAACATTACTGGAATAAATAAAAATTTACAGTAAAATATTCTAAACATTGTCTATTCTTAAAAAATCCACTGAACAAATTGGTGGAGAAATGGATTACCTCTGTTCCATTAGCCTTTGAATAGGTTACTCAGTGAAACAAGACAAGTTTACACTGATATTCGGTTGCATAGAACTTCCCTTAAACGGACAGTTACCGTCAAGCCATATAAAACTATTGATTGTCCGTTATCAAGCATCTAAAATTCTGCCGCCAAGAATTATAGTAAAATCTTTGGTTTTTGTAACTTTACCTACAACTTCAAAGTACCAGATATTTTCATGTAAATCAAATATTCTCTCCATCTTGGACTAAAACCTTTGAAGGTAGCTCTTTGGCTAAACATTTTGAAGGTTTTCTTTTTGGCTAAACATTTTAAAGCTTTTCTTTTTAAAAATCTTATTAGATTTATTTTGTGAACAGATATGTACAACTTTACTTCTCTATAAGGAAAAGTATACTGGTATATTACCCGATAGGACGAGTGTCAATAGAGAACCAAAATGGTATAAATATCAGTATATTACCACTGTAGTATATTTCAATAATTTTGTATAAAGTGGACGTTCATTCTTACTATATTATTATACCATATGAGTCCATTGTTAAAGCTCTTTCTCTATCTCTTTTTAAAGCCCCTGGAAACAGTGAAATGCCATGTGAATCAGCCGAAATAATACCCATTTCGTTTGTGCTCTCTTGAAATAAGTTCTTTAAATTTATTTAAAAGAAAACAAAGCTTTTCATTCCAACCACGTAACAAACGTTTTACAATGGTATGCACATTTTTATTCTTATATCGCAAAGAAGTGTGCCTCCGTTCTGTTTCATGGGTGAAATCAGGAGTAAAATATTCATCACAACATCTCAGCATTCGGTATGATGTCTTTGTAATTTCATTCAGATTCAGATATCTGCTATGTTAGTTTTCTTAAATTTAATCTGCTGATGTACCTCAAACAAATTGTGCCAAATATTTTCTATGCTTTCCAAACAGAAATGTTCACATACCGCTCGTGTTTTACAAACGTCAAAGCAAAACAATTACTTTCCCCATTTAACGTCAGCAGTACCAACCATAAACTTGTCACGAGTAAAAAATGCTCTCTTAAAGTACTTTATTATCTGTTCCATGACCCAAGGCACAACTTGTAAAGGCCAGTTTTTCTATCTCGTTTTTCACGGCAGTAGGCAGAAAAAAGTGATTCAAACGTTTCCTTTCTCAGTCGCCCCGCTATTTGTAAAACATGTGCTCCGCTCATGTTTTACAAAAGTTAAGGCAAAACAATTACATTCTCCGTCTTACCTCAGCAGTACCAACCATAAACTTGTCAAAATGCTCCCTTGAAATTCTTTATTCTCTATTCTATGACGCAAGAAAGAACCTGTAAATGCTAGTCTCTCTATCTTGGTTATTATGGCAATCGGTAGAAATAAGTGTCTCAAACCTATCCTTTTTCAATTACGCCGCTGACATATTACATAGCAATAAAAGGTAATCAGTGAGAAAGGATTAGTGTCTGTCTTCACCATAAATGAACGCTGGAAAAGCAACGCGGTATGATGCGCAGATTGAATTGTTTAGGCAAGTTGGAACCACAATTTCGATAGTTATCATATTCACATCTAAATTGTGGTTTCAACGTTTCTGGAACAATTCAATCTGCTTTTCTCCAGTGTACCACTGTATTTGGCTATACTATGTTAAGTTGACAAACGTTTTTTCACCCACCTTGTATTAAATACTTGTTCCGGGAGCATGGGACTCTGTCAGGTCTTTTTGACCTTTTTTTCCATTCTTCCCTGTTGTGCTTGTTTTCATTCACTTGTAATACAATCTCTGCTGCACAGCAAAACAAATTAATTGAATTCGTTCAAACTGATTTCAGCATATTTTTCTAATGCCGAGAAAAACCGTTCCTGCCGGTTAAACGTTTAAATACGTGCGTGCATTCGCTTCCCTAAAGCAGCGGAATATAAAAGTAAGTTGTTATTTCTTTCTCGCTAACAAATTCTGAGTTGACAATCATGCTTCTAATGGCCAGATAAAAACTTTTAAGACCAACAAACGAACTGCATACATAATGCCTAAATGACAACTTTCTAAAAGTTTTTTAAAATACGTTTCTGATGCAGAAAACCATACAACAGTTTTGCATGTTTTTGAAAAGGTGTCATAAATTATTCCGCAAGAGGATGATGGGAAATACTCTTCGGAAATCCCGACCAGCGCTTCTTAATCAAATCTAAACAAGCGTAGCTAAAAGACGTAGTCTGATGATTATTAAACAGTATAAATAGCACCTGATAATGAGCTCTCTTAATCAGTCATTCTCAGTCTTCAAGTTGGAAAGGCAGACGTGAGTTTGACAAAGGCGACTTCATTATGATCAGATGAATAAAACTGATCATTTCCGAGACTGCAAGACTTGTTGGGTGCTCACCGTCAACAGTGCTTAGTACATCAAGCGGAAATTATCGCTCTACCCGCGTTTATAAGTGAGCCACGGAAAAATTCTCAACAGTCGCCATCGGGAATCGAACCCAGGGTCTTCCAGTTACGCGCCGGACATGCTACACTGCACCACACGGAAATATTCTCATCGGTATCGGCCGCTGAGAATTTTTCCGTAACTCACTTATAAACGTGGAAAGAGCGATAATTTCTGTTTGGCGTTCCTAATCCTCGTCAGTTGTGTGTATTTATTAGTGCTTAGTACCTTCAAGAAGTGGTCTTTCTTGAGGGAAAGATCACGACTAGCTAGTAAAGTGTCAGCTGGAAACAATTCATCAATGCTACAGAAGAGTCGAGATCATCCTGCTTGGTACGAAAACAGAGAAGCAATACTTTTGACAACCTCCCATGTAATTTAAATACTCATCACGGCCATAATGGGTAACACAACAAACGTGGCCTCGAGCCACTCGAAAAGTCCTTACAAACCTGGTTCACCGTTGAAAGATGCCATAGTGATAAGGTGAGAATGAATCTCGACCTTGAATGATTGGAAGACGTTCGTGTGATATAATGAATCTCGTTTCCTGTTGCACCATTTGGACGGATTGTACGAGTGCGTCGTTTACCTGAGAACATGCTGGAACCAGAATGAGTTGTGAGATGAAAACAAGGTGGAGGTGGAAGTGCATAGCTTTGGGCAACTGTCCTGCTGGGGCACTCCGGGTCCAATCATTCATGTTCAGGATATTACCTGGTTTATGACTTCTACTAACTACCTAAACATCACTGCTGACAACGTACATAATTTCTCGGCAAAGGTGTCCTCCTCTAGCAGAGCCTTCTTTCAACAGGATAATACGCAATGCCTCACCGACAGGACTGTTCTGGAATGGTTTGCGGAACACGAGGAAGTCGCTCAGGAATTGCCTATGTCTCCAAAGTCCCAGACATCAATCCAATTGAATATCTGTAGTTCGCATTGAAACAGAAAGTCCGATCTAGGCGGAACAACCACATAACATGCAAGAGTTAAAAGATCTGCCGCTGACGTGTCGTTACAAGATACCACAGGACAGTTTTAGAAATCTTGTGGAGCTTATACCTAGCCAAGTGACAGTTATTTTGGTGGCCATGTAAGAAGATCATGGCTATAGGCAGGTGGCCATAAATTTTGTATCTTCTGCAAAATTAATGTAACTTATAGATCTAATTTCAATATCGTACTAATCTTTTTTTGCTCATAGGTAAAAGATCCTCAAGAAATTTGGCAAATTATCACAAAATTAAAGGAATATGTAATGCTTAAAATTTCATTCAATATTCTTGCAACACTTGAGCTACAGGTTAATAAATGTTCAAAACCGCTGAATGGACTGCAGTTTATTTTTGGATATGTAGAGAAAAAAAATGACGTGCGTATTTCTTTAACGGGTGTCAAATTTTTCATGACTTTCAAAACCAAAACTGCCCAATTTATGTGAAGCAATTGAGGCTGCAAGTTATATCCGAACGTGTACATATTCAGAATCATAATGAGAAATAACCAATGTAAAAATTATAATTTGTTAAAAATCAAAAATTTCTATGAAATGTATGTCATCATCATCATCATCATGGTCAACCATTATCAATCCACTGCTGGACGAAGGTCTCCCCAAGTTTCCGCCAAAACGGTTTGTCTTGTGCCAGTCTCCTACACGTCACTCCCGCATACTTTCGAATTTCATCCACCCATCTTCCATGTGGTCTTCTTCTAGGTCTTTTCCTGTTCCTTGGAACCCAATCTAAAATTTCGGCTGTCCATCGATGGTCTGTCCTTCTGGCAGTATGTCCAGCCCATTGCCATTTCAGGGATTTAACTCTGATCATGATGTCTTCCACTCCTGTCATTATTCGAATCCACGAGTACCTCTTCTTATCTCTCCTGGTTACACCAAGCATGCACCTCTCCATGATCTTTGAGTTGTCTGCAGCCTCTGTATGTCTCTTTTAGTTACGGTCCACGTTTCTGCACCATACGTAAGCACTGGAAGGATGCATTGATCAAGCACTTTTCTTTTAAGACATAATGGTATATTGCTCTTGAAAATTATGCTGTTTTTTCCAAAAGCTCTCCAGGCAAGTTTTGTACGCCGATTAATTTCTTCATCAATGTGACCCTCACTTGATATCTGCTGTCCAAGATAAACGTACGTGTCTTTTATCTCCAGCATTTGTCCATCAATCGATAAATCTTCATTTCTTGTAAAAGCATTGATCACTTTAGTCTTCTGAAAGTTCATTTTTAATCCCACTTCATTACTCTTGTCAGCAATTTCCTGGATTATACTCTACAGCTCTGATGGGGTAGTTGCAAAAATGACTATGTCATCAGCAAAACGAAAGTGGGTTAGATAATCTCCATTAATCTATATTCCTTTGTTTTCCCACTTCAGTGATTCAAAGACATTTTCCAATTTGGCATTAAAGAGCTTCGGAGATATAGTGTCACCTTGTCTCACTCTTCTTCTATCTTTTATGTGTGTTGTATTTTCAAACAGCCGAAGCTTTGCACTTGCATTTTCATAGATGTTATTAATAATATTAATGTACGCATCTTCAATACCGCAGGATTTCAGGGCCATTGTAACTGCTGATGGTTTCACCGAATCAAAGGCTTTTTCATAATCCATAAAACCATGCACAATGGAAGTTCATATTCCCTTGCTCTTTCAATTAGTTCTCTCAGTACGTGGATATGATCTATTGTGCTGTAGCAACTCTTGAATCCAGCTTGTTCTCTCGGTTGAGCCATTTCCAGTGTCACATTTAAGCGGTGTGAAAGAACTTTAGTGAAGATTTTATAAACCACTGATAGGAGGCTGATAGGTCTGTAGTTCCTGAGATCTTCAATGTCACCTTTTTTATGTAGCAAGATCATTGTAGCGTTGTTAAAATCCTCAGTAATCTTCCCTTCATTAAGGCATCGAGTGAAAATTTGGGTGAGTACTGTTTCGATTTCTACACTTGCTTCTTGTATGATGTCTACAGTAATTCCATCTTCTCCTGGAGATTTTCCCCACTTCATGTTCTTGATTGCATGTGCAACGTCTGCTGGGAGGACTGGTAGAACTCTGGTACTGGTACCTTTCATGATGTCTGGAGTACATGTATCATCCCTTTCATTAAATTTGGAGTAGAAATATTTCACATTTGTCAAACTTTCACCTCTATTTCTTGTTACAGAACCATCTTCTTTTCTCAAAGCCATAATCTGTTTTCTTCTTTTGCTGAGATTTCCTTTTGCTCTCTTCAGGCTTTGGTTGTTTTCAATTTCTTTACTTACTAATTCACAATTGAATTTCCTTACGTCTTCAGTGATACTTTTTGTACTGTCTTGCATAACTCTATATATTCCACTTTGGAAGTCACATCTTCTTTAGTTGTCCTCATCTCTCTTCTTTTTCGCATCAACATTTTGGTTTTTCCTGATAATTTGTTCACATGCAACTTGTTCTTAGACCCAGCTAATTTTGTTGCTGTTTCCATAAGAGCTTTGGTTACCTTTCTGTTAACTTCAGAAATATCCACTTCTTCCGATGTTAGGACTTCTGAAGCAGAGAATCTGTTCTTCAGTTCCAACTTGAAGGTATTATGGTGTTTTTTGAGGTGGGTTATGTCAATACATTTTGTTTGTCTTATGAGCTTGCTACGTTCGAGTTTAATGTTGAGGTGCATCTTACATCTCACCAATCTATGGTCACTACCTGTGTTGAACTTGTTTATCACACTGCAGTCTTCTATGACGAATTTTTTGTTACACATAATAAAATCAATTTCACTTGTCGTCCCATTTGGATGTCTCAATGTGCATTTCCGGTGTGGCTTTTTCTTGAAAAATTAGTTCAATATGAAAAACCCTTCTGCCTCTGCAAACTCTACGAGAGTATTTCCACGCTGGTTTCTGTTGCCGTGACCGAATTTACCTACTGAAGTTTCATTCTGTTGCCGCTGCCCTATTTTTGCATTGAAATCTCCCATAACTATCTTCAAATGCTGCTTACCTTTATTATTTAGATGACGAATTTCTTCATAAAGTTCTTCAATTTCTTCTTCAGGATGACTTGTGGTGGGTGCATAAGTTTGAATAATATGAGCCTGATATCTTCTCGAGAGTTGGATAACGAGTCTTGCAGCTCTGTCAGAGGAATTTTCAACTTCTACAACTTTATCCTTCAGTTTCTTGTTTTTATTATAAATCCAACACCACTAGTTCTATCAGTATCAGTCCCACGATAGTAGAAGAGATGTCCACTTTTCAGTTCAATGAGATCTTCTCCTTTTCTCCTTACCTCACTTAGCCCGACGATGTCCCACTTGATCCTTTGTAGTTCCTCTTCCAATTCAAGAAGCCTTGAATCAGAAGATAGAGAGCGTCTAATTATACGTAGCCAAGGTCAGCATCAGATGGCAGCCTAGTCCGGTCCTCCGGGGATTCTTAGCACCCTCTGCCTTCATGTCGCACTGGCCGCTGCCTTGTCCAGGTACATTCCAGCTGCCGGAGACTGAGGGCCAAGATTTAAGTTGTGGAGTCATTTTGAAGGGGTTTGGCCATAACTCACCACGGGTTGGTGAGTGTGGGATAGCATTTCCTCTAATAATGATGATATAGTTATACCGCTATTGGCGGTCGTCAGAGCCTCTTTAGTGGGAACAGGATGTACCACGAGAAGGCGGGGTTGACATTTGTCAAGGAGAGGCTGTGATGTTATGCCTCACCTGACCTTACATCCCGAAAGGTATGTACTATAGGATTATAATTGTAAATAACATCAATTTTACAATTTAAATAGATCTAATAATCTCTAATGTATCCTATCAAAAATTATATTCTTTCTTCCAGTTTAATGTGCCCAAAATAACATTCGTAAGTTATTATTAGGTAGAGTTTTTGGATTTTTCTTCAAAATTAAGCCATTTTTCTTTTGAATACGATGAGGTTATATCCTAAAATCTCGGCGATTTATTTTTTGGAATCAATCTCGTCAGTATGTTTTGTATTGTGATTTCTTTCTGAGTTTCACGTACTGCAAATTAAACACTGCTATGTATTTTAACAGCGATTATTTTGATTTCTGCAGTTCCTCTGTATATGTATTTTATAAAGGAAAAAAACTGCACATTTTGGAAAAGTTTCCAACTTGCAGACTTAGTATCTTTATCATGTCACGTAATATATACGATAGAAACATATATGAACGACAAAAAAGTTACTTAGGAAAGAAAAATTTATTTTAATTTTGTGCCCTTGGAATTATTTCAAACATTTCCTAGTATAAATAGAAAATAAGTTAGTAAAATCATGCAATGCCTTGATTATGATACGCTTTCCAACATACCAGAACTCATTACTGAAGTTATTACTCAAGTTATGAGGATAATGGCTGTTGAATAAGTTTCGCTCCTATGACCCGACCTTTGACCCCATTTCGATGACATTCAACAGAACCGGTAAAGTGTACTTCCGGAACAGCATGATAAAGTTTTGCCTGAATCGAAGCACTTTTACATAAGTTATAACGCAATACCAGGAACACCGAACATCGCTCGGTTAAAGGGGGGATGAGGGCACATTTTTTTATTTTGATATGTTATTTCCAAGTATTGTAATGCTAAGTCGTTCAATTGCACGTTGTCCCAAGTCTTCCAGTCGCTGAACACGTTTAACCGCGGTTTCGGTTGCGTTTCATTGTGATTAAGGGCTTCGTAGTTCTTTCAAGCGCTGGTTACGTTCTTCGGAGGATTCAGCTGCGATTAGCTGTCTATTTATTTGCTGCATTCGAGGTTTTCTTCAGATATAGATTTATTCAGAGTTATAATAACGTCAGACATAATTTCCATGTTCCTCGCCTTAGCTTCTTAGAATGGTCTTTTTGTAGGCGAATCTTCTTCCAATGGAAAGTCATATGTTTCGAGACTGGCAAGTGATCGGAAACCATCGGCTCTTGAATGTCCAAGCAGTTCCATATTTACTTATTCCGCTTGTTCTTGTTCCAACCGTGCAGTATTCTCCTTATTCTTCTTATTAAAGTTGAAACGTCCACGTTTCGTATGGGTCGACCAGCCATATTTTTTTTACATTGTTTTACTACCCACGTGACACTCTGTTTATAGTAATGAATAAAATGAACTAATTATACTTTAGCACAGCGTATAAGCTCGTCATCAAGTGACTATTTAAAAATGTAACAAAAAAATGCTGTATTGAGTTTAAATTTTGAAGGGAAAAACATGCTAAATCAGCGTTCCGCTACTTATACTGTACCACGCATCAAGTCCAAGCAACTGGCAAACTCACTTTTTGTTCTAGATGAAAATAGAAGTAACCCGTTATACGCACACAACGCGTGACTTAATGAGGCAGATGGGACTCGCGACCATCTGCTCGCGAGAGTGTGATGTCACCAAACTTTTATAGGATCCACACACAACGCGTGACGTAATGAAACAGATGGCGTGACAGCGCGCCAACATCTCAATCGCGAGAGTACGATGTCATAAGATTTCGAATCATGGGTATAGTGGCTGGAAGAGATAGTGTGTCGTGCGCTTCTGCAGGCGGGTTCTTAAAATCATGAAATCCGAGAGAGCGCTGATGACAGCTTCGATGCTGTTGCTGTAAACTATACTTATAGATATGCATGCTTCTCGTTCCGTGCAGTATAGCAATTTCACTAAAATTTTACCAAAGGGCCTTTCTGTTTTTTCCTGTTGTAATACTAAACGTGATTAATGACATGTATGGATAGGTATAAGTGAATATTCTTCCAAATCATGTGTTTTGGGAAGCTTTGTCAACTTTATTCGGGAAATGCATCATCTCGCATTGAATCTACGTGTCACAAGGCTAGTTAGTACAAATACATTACTGGAAGCAAATTTTCTCCGTAATTATTGAGATTTTTGCCCAATCATTCTACTGAATTCTGTTCTGATCCTTTTGCAAACTTTGTTCTGTATCTACAGGACACAAAATTTTTAATTGGGTGTCACACGATAGTTTACTTAGGCCTAACCTTCCCAAGATAAAGAACTTTGAACAAAAAAAAACCCTCCTAATTTCAATACTTTTAGACAAAGTGCGATGATATATAAAAGAAAAAAAAATAAGTGGCATATTTAACTAAATACACTGACGACACAATGCATGAACGTTTGCATTCATGCATTGTGTCGTACAGGTGCTGGATGTCAGTTTGTGGGATGGAGTTTCATGCCTGTTGCACTTGGTCGGTCAATACAGGGACGATTAATGCTGGTTGGGGGTGACGCTGGAGTTGTCGTCCAATGATGTCCCATACGTGCTAGATTGGTGAAAGATCTGGTGATCTAGCAGGCCACGGCAACATGTCGACACTCTGTAGAGCATGTTGGGTTACAGCAGCGGTATGCGGGCGAGCGTTATCCTGTTGGAAAACACCCCCTGGAATGCTGTTCATGAATGGCAGCACAACAGGTTGAATCATCAGACCGACGTACAACTGTGCCGTCAGGGTGCGTGAGATAAACACGCGAGTGCTCCTGCTGTCATAGGAAATTGCTCCCCAGACCATAACTCCAGGTGTAGGTCCAGTGTGTCTCGGCCGCAGACAGTTTGGTTGCAGGCGCTCACCTGGCCTCCTTCTAACCAACACACGGCCATCACTGGCACCCAGGCAAAACCGGCGTTCATCAGAAAACACAACAGATCTCCACTCCGTCCTCCAAAGAGCTCTAGCTTGACACCACAGACGTCGCAAACGGCAGTGGTTTGGAGTAAGTGGAATGCACGCTACAGGGTGTCTGGCTCGGAGCTGTCCTTCAAATAACCGATTTGTAACAGTTCGTTGTGTCACTGTGGTGGTAACTGCAGCTCTAATTGCTGCCGCAGACGCGGTACGATGCGCCACGGCCATACGCCGTACACGGCGGTCTTTCCTCTCAGTAGTGCCACGTGGCCGGCCGGAACCCGGTCTTCTTGAGGCAGTACCTTCCCTTGACCAACGCTGCCAACAATCATGCAAAGTGGCTACATTCCTGCCAAGTCATTCCGCAATATTGCGGAAAGGAAATCCACTTTCTTTTAGCCCTATTACACGACCTCGTTCAAACTCCGTGAGCTGTTGATAATGGCTTCTTCGTCTTCTTAAATGCATTCTTGACTAACATCAACACCCTACGTCAAATCTCAACGATAACTAACGCTTACGAACGTTACAGCGCGTATTTACAGCAAACCTGCTTTTCATGTTCCGAGGGTCGCTACTAGCGCCACACGTATGCGCCGAGCGCGAAATTTGCATAGACGTCATCTTACAGATGTACTCTCACTGCCTACAAACTGTCGTTTATCTAACACAACCCCTTCTTGGTGTTGGGATTTTTTTACGTCAGTGAAATTACTGAGTGGCTGCCAACTTGATTTCGGACAAGTAAAAAAAATTCCATTCGTTCCACCTTGCCTTATTTTTCGGCACGGAAAATACTGTAGTTACCTTTTTTTACAGGACCTGCAACCACTGTTGCATCCAGGTACGAAACCCGTTCTCAACGTTACTCTTATTACTACTACAGTTCATGATCGATTTAATAAATAAATCGCCTTTTCAATCGCTATCCATCAAACACGCGATAGAAAGGCATGTTAATGTTTAGAAATCATAGCATCGAAACTCGCTGGAGCGCCATCTCGCGATTTCATGAAATGAGGAAACTAAAATTTAAACAGCGAGGTATTAACGCACGGCACACTACATCTTCAAGATCCTATAGAATGAGTAACATTAATGGGACGACGCCATGACACTAAAAACGTAGTAACTCGGGGTGGTTATTTAACCCAGTAAACCAATTTTACCAAATCCGAGATCAAGCTAAATCGATTTATAGTACTAGAAAACGGTAGGTTAACGACTTTCATCAAAATCCTTAGAGCCGTTTTCAAAATGAAATTTACATACATACAAGAACTGCTCCTTTAATAGTATGAGATATTTTTTTGATTGGAGGTTTAACGACCACCATGAGCAACTCAATGGACTATAAGCAGTCGCCCATATCTAATTTAGGGTCACTGGTTCCAGGGAAGGGAGAGAGTCAGTTCCTTAAGACAAACATAACATCCATGCCTCACCGGGATTCGAACCCGGACCCCTTACGGACGAATGATCAGAGGCCATCGCTTAGACCACTGCGTCACCGGGGCGGCTAGTATGGGATAAGGGGGATGGAATGGATCCCGATCCTATGTCCTGACCTTTGATCTCACTTCACCCGTTTTCAATAGGGTTCGTCCCTAGTTGGTCCCCTACCATGTACTAAACTTTTATTGAAATCGAAACATTTTTACGCACGTTATGACGCATTAAGCAATGGAATGCATTGCGCTCCTATGTCCTGACCTTTGACCCCACTTCACACATTTTCAATAGGGTTCATTGCCACGTGGTCCTCTACGGCGTACTGAAACTTCATGGAAATCGAATCATATTTACGCAAGTTATGACGCAAAAAGGCAATGGAATGCATCCAGATCCTATGTCCGGACCTTAGAACCCACTTCACCCGTTTTCAATAGGGTTCGTCTTTATGTGGCCCCCTACCACATACTAAAATTTCATGGAAATCGAACTATTTTTACGCGAGTTATCGTGAGGACAGGCAGACGAAGGGACCGACAGACAGACGAACGGACGGACGGACAGACAGACAGACAGACGGACTGACAAAGCCGGAGCATATACGCTTCTTTAACCTACGGTTGGAAAGCGTAAAAAAGTGTCTTAATACGAAATGGCAAGATTTGAAAAAACAAACAAAAAACGTTATTATTTAAATTGGAAGTATTCTTTCTTTAAAATTCTTGATTGGATATTAAGTGAATTATTAGTTTGTTTCTCATTGTTTAAACGTAAAAAACAGTATTATGAATTTATAAATTATTGAATTTCACTCTGCGAGGAAAGCAATTATTCAGAAATCACTTTCTTCAAATCACGGATGTTGTTATGTCAGATTCAATGTATTCACATTTATGGGCTTTATTTCTTGAAATTACAAGAATGTTGTTACTTTGACCACTAAAATGTTAGTATTATTTTTGTGCATTCGTTTATCAAATGAAACTAAGTAAAAGATAAACGGAAAAGAACTATCTGTAATCTTATAATTTAGTATATTGTAGACTGGATATTCACATTTGAAGCTATGTAGCAAAAATATTGATGATGATTATATGACCAAGTATCTGGACGTTTTATTAGCCCCCGTTCGTGTGGGTAAATCGCAAAATAGGGAGCAGAATATCTGAACAATTTTTCTTTCTAAATCACCAGTGTTAGTTTCACATGCCACAAATGCTTCGTTTAATATTCATAGATTCAGCGTGTAAATAACTTTGGAATTTATGTTGGGCTGAATTCCAGCCATTTCTCATGGTGTTGCACGTTGTTGTCAGATTTTGGAATGAAAATCTCTAAGTTTCAAAAAACTGTCTGATATTTGAATTTGCCAGAACAGTGCGACTACCATGTGCATTAGGTTTTTCCTTGGTATGAATTTCTGGAGCTTAACGTCTATAACACTCAGAAAAAGGGCAACGAAACAGCCAGCCCAATTCTGCATTTTCAAAGCATGTTGTTGTTGTTTATTTCCTCAGGTATAAGTAGTTCATGTGATTCCTTTAATAGGATATCTTATCTATTTTCTAAATATGTTAACTGCATAAGGTATGAATTTTAGCTTAATTTCAAATAACATTACCAGTTTCAAATATTTGGATTAAAACAGACATTTTCGCTGGTTGATTTATAAACAGCAACTGCTTTGCAGTTTTCGTAAATTTCAAATTATCATATCTGTTCTACATTTTTTTATTTCCTTAAAACAAAACTAAACGTGTAGGTTAAAAGCACAATATATATATATATATATGAATACCAGTCACCTGACCTTTTATAATAAACTAATTTCAAAATCATAGCAAAAGTTCAATTAACGGCACCTACGAACAATGGTAATGTCCAACAAAGTGTAAGTTTTGGTTGGTACAAAACCCCCTCCGTAATTATCGATAACCTTAGAGCAAAGACATCTCGTACCAACATTTAAGTAACACAGTATTCCTTCCGATTTATGTATATCGGTTACTGTACTTGTCCACTCGGTTTTTACATAAGACGTCCGTGGTTCTGCGAGCAAGAGCTCTAAAGGATAAGGAATGTTGGAAAAACACTGTGTTTTGGGAAGAATGAATTGTATTACTGTGAGGTCATATGCGCACTTAATTTCTTTAGAAATTAAGTAAAATATACCTTAAGAAGGTTGGCAACGAAAATACTGCGCAGATTTGGTTTTGTCAGGTATTAATCTTACATTTTTTTGAATAAATCAAGAAGTAATGTTTCCACATTTCGCAGGATTATTTAAATTTTTGTCAATAATATTATTCACCTTTTGTTTTCCAACGGGGACTCGCATTCGGGATACAATGTTGTTAAGAAAACATGCGGATTATACTTATACTGTTGCTCAATTGTTGACTCTCAAGTCATAATATTGATACTTAACACATCATATTGTGCTTCAGTTTCAAATCTTGAGACTTCGGAATAAACGAAAATTTTCCAAATATGATTGAAAACGCCACCTTTAGCACACATGCTCATGTATACTTTCCAGAAGGGAAGTATACACAAATTCTCATATACACTTTCCTTCGGCTCCGAAGAAATGTATACGTGAGACATATAATTACCTACTATGAAGTGAATTTTCAGGTAGGGCCTGGCATGGCAGTTTTCGCATTACCTAACTGCCAAATGTATTGGAGACAAAAACGACAAGAGAACAGAACTCCTAAAGTGAACTATTTCTGTTGGAAAACCTAATGGGCGTGACCGGCCATTGTGTAATCCCATTAAAACAGACTTTTGATTCCAGGAAGAAACCGTAATGTTTGCTTGAATTTTATGTGTGGGAATGAAGTTATATCAAAATATTACAAAGAAGAGAAATACAATAATGAGTTTTATAAAATGGAATTTATATATCCCCTTTTATTTTCCTTGAGCTTAATGAGGTATATTAATTTATACTCGGTTTCTGCATTATCCCTTTAAGGTCGGTGGCACTTATATACTTGAAAAATAAAGTATATATATTAAGTAATACGTTTTTAAAAATGCAAATTTTTGTGTGTAAAGTTTCACGCTAAACACCGGCACCTGTTGCAGGGCTTGTAGATTAGAACTGAACATTCCGCTTCGAGAAAATCGTATCAATTAAAAAAGAACGTGCTTGTAACGAGAAGGCATGAGGTTTGTGATGTCATTTAGTGCAATAGTTTGCAAGTAAACAACATACTGGAAAAAACGTAGTGGAACACATGTCATGTTTCAATGTACTCCCGTGCAAAATTAGTGAATTCATTGATTCTCTTCAAGTGTGACCGTGTGGAGATACTTTATTTCGAGTGCAAAACGGGCGATGCAAATAAATCTTGGGCGCCTCACATATGTTGTAATTCATGTGAAACTTTGTTGTCTGGCTGGTTGAAGGGATCATGTCAAATGCCATTTGCGGTACCAGTGGTTTGGAGGGAGCCAAAAGACAACTCAACAGTCTGTTACTTCTGCATTACTAAGACATCTGGAACCGCAACTAAGACCAAAGGCACGATTCAGTATCTTGGTACTCCGTCGGGCATAAGACCTGTTCCTTATGGCCCATATCTTCGTGTCCCTGTACCTTGTAACGTACCTACCCCGCAGGACGCACATGAGATAAAGGCAGATAGATAGCACTGAGAGCACATCACAGTGTATCATAGTGGATAGCACTAGGAGCTCCTGACCGGAGAGTTGTGGTTTTGAATCCCGCCCGTATCATAAAAATGATGGAGAAATTTACATCGTCATAACCTCCACCGTCATGGAGTTTAGATGACAGTGATACTGATGAAATAAATCCTCACAGCGGAGATTATTGAAGTAAAAGAAGACCCTGACTTCTGTGAACTTTCTGTGACTCACCTTTAAAGTCACAAATAATTAAATGCCTTGGTGCGTGACTTTAATTTAGCAAAAAGTCAAGCCGAAATATTGGCTTTAAAATTGAAGGCATGGGCTATTTTACAGCGGCGTGCAAAAGTATGTAACTTTCGTCGACGACAGCAACAGTTTGAACACTTATTTTGGAAGAGTGGGGATCTTGTGTACTCCAATGATATAGATTTATTGTTTGAAGCCTTAAAACAGCAAAACAAACCTGAGGAGTGGAATTTTTTTATAGATTGCTCAAAAATAAGCTTAAAAGCTGTCCTTCAAAACGAAAACATGTATCCTTCAATACCTGTTGCATATGCTGCATACATGAAAGTAACATTAAAATTTGAAACTGTTGCTTCAAAGTATAGAATACAAAAACACTCGTGAAACATTTGTGGCGATCTTAAAGAGATAGCTTTACTCCTTAGTCTACAACTTGGATACACAGTATAATGCCGCTTCCTCTGTGAATGGAAGAGTAGGGACAGAAATTCTCATTACTTTGATTGTTAAATGAATTACTACTTTTGACTTTCGGAAATTAAAGTTTCTGGGTACTAATACAGCATATTCTGTATTGCTAACCTAAAATATGATGCTATTGTTTCTTAGGAAGAAAGGCAAAAAAAACGAAAATAAGTTTGCTATCTATTTCTAGCAACATCACTTCTCGCTATGTTAGTTTGATTGCTCAAACAGAATAGGAAATGAGGTCGGTGATCCTAGGACAAGCATTTTGTAATTCCCAGATTTCAAAATACCAAAAAAAAAAAAAGAAAAAACCGAAGAGATCAGATAATATGTAGAGGATTTTAGGAAGGTAGTGTCTGACCCCAGGTTTTAAACAACCCTTAGAAATAGGAAGCTAGGAGATTTGGGCAGGGTGCCCGATAGGAATGTCACACAGAAGCGAGGTTGAAAGGGAAGACGCCCATATTTATTACAGGAGGGCCAGTACCCGGTGCCCGCCAGCTTAACGTTCCCATTCGACACAAGGCGGATATTCAGTTGTTCGAGTGTTCGTACATTCCTGGGATCGAACCCAGAGTATTATCGGCGGCAGTCACGAAAGTTGACCACTAGACCATCCGCTGACCACCAAAAAAATGATCATATGTGGATAATTTTAGGAAGGGAGTGCCTGACCACAGGTCTTAAACAACCCTTAGAAATAGGAAGCTAGGATATTTGGGCTAGAGTTCCTGTTAGGAAAGTGACCCGGAAGCAAAGTAGAAAGGGTGAGGAAGACGCCCTTATTTATTACCGGGTTGCCAGTACCCGGGGTCCGATGGCTTAATACGCCCATTCGACAAACAGCAGATATTTAGTGGATCAAACCTCAGGTCCCTTCTGTGGCAATCATAAAGGTTGCACACTAGCGCACCGCGGCCCGCCCACTCAAAAAATAAGCAATCATTTTATGAAAAAGTTGTTTTACATAAAATACTGCATTCTGTTCATAAATATAGTATAGTACGGATAAGCACGCATTTGAGGTTAATAGATAATTGACGTAGAACTTTGGAAATGAAAAATATATTGTCTCTGAAAACAGCAAATGCCATAACTTTTTTTTCTCACTTGTTAGAAGGAATTTTTTTCATATATTATTGCATGTCTACTTGCTAAGTGCTGCATAACATTAGTTCTATCAACGTTGATAAAACCAAAACAGGTTAAAGGGTTAAAGAAAAATCTTCCTTTAATCGAATGTTTAAACCATCAAATTTTGTCACTGTATCAGATGGATCTATTTTAGTTGTTTCTCATGTTTTGAAATATCTCATATGTTGATCAATCCTTTGTTTCTTATTTTCTTTTCAGGTAGAATCTTTCAGCTGACTAATTTCAATGGTGTCCTCTGTATTCCGTTAAGTCTTGTTGTGAGTCTGACAAATTCCTGTTGATCAGTGTTGGCTCGTTTGAGAATCCCAAAAGAGTTGATCAATATGGGAATTTCCCAGAATTTGATATCAGTAATGTTATTTTTGGAATGTAATGTAATGTTCAGAAATTTTTAAGGCGATTGATGAATTATTTTGGGCATTTTGCTATATCATCATTGCACACGCATTTCGTTGAAGTTATCGAAATTTCAGATTTCTTTTACGTAACGCGTTGAATAATTTAAGTTTATGAAACACGAGGTACACATTTCTCCAGGATACCAAAAGCGGGAATTCTATGAAAACTGAAGTGCTATCAATAAACAGATGACTCTAATGAAATAAACTTAGACATGGATGTCTCATTTTGCCGGGCACATACTCAATTTGCTAACGGAATCAGGGACAATTTCGTTCAGCGAGTTCTAAGAACACTGGTATATCACAAAATTAATTCTGCAAAGCTGAGCAAAACGTTTCTTTATGAAAACTCGAAACTTTCGATAAAATTTCCCGTTCTTCCCAAAACAAAGGAAAGCACTATTTATGTATCCGGTCTCTGTTACATGTGTACTAAGATGTCTTACCCAAAAAATAGAGTTCTTGCTTAAAATAGCTTCTTCCACTTTAGTAGTTAAGACCTACCGTCAGGTATTGTCTCATGGGGTAATTAGTCGCAGAGAGATAAGGCGAAGGCGAATATTTTCATTGCCCTTAAATTTTACAGTTAAAAGCTAGTTAAGGGAGGAGCAAAGGAATCGGAAATGAAGGGCTCTTTACACATATACTTCAGTGTTCCTTATCTTTAAAATTCCGAATATTTTTAGAGCGAAATTCTGTCTCCACATTTCTATTTATATGGGGACGTAAAACCGAAAACTAATTTACATAAATTAACCATATTAATGCATCTTACATTAATCTTCAAGGTTTGGAAATACATTTCTGTTTCACTGCAAAACTGAGATTCTCGGGATTTTCCCTACAATAATGTTACTACAGAAGAAGGGGAACCCTGGAAGATATAGCTGTAAGTGAGAAGCTATGTCATTTTATAAAGTAGTACACTTTACCCTTACGGAAAACGTGATGTATTTCCTTCGTATACCAATGTTTTTTGACAAATATCCGGGATATAAAATCCGCCATATTCCTAGAGAGTTGGGACATAAACAAGCAAATATTTTCCACCGTACCTAAAAATTCAAAACTGGTTAGCGTCGTGTGACAAACTTGAAATTAAAAACTTCTTATAATATGTTCCTTGAAAGTATCTGCTCTGTTGTTTTACTCAGATTCAGTTTTCGAGATTGTGGTGCATTCTGGCAAAATTTGTTTAATCCATTATCAGATGTCCTTTTTTTCATGTTTTTGTTTGGTTCAGCTTTATATTGTGTGAGAACAAGTATAACGATGTGCAAATGTTTTTTCTTGCAGATACACAAAGAGATTTCATTTCAGACAGTGAACTGACTTCAAAAATATTTTGTAGGATTACTGTTTTATGTTACACAGTGTTGTCTGTTGAAAATGCAGCACCAAGAACGAACTGAGATGTTGTAGTGATATTGTAGAGTGCATTAATTACAATAGCAGTTATAACTGATCAGACGTACAGACCTGTGAGTGACGTAAAATACAGAGCAGTCAGTACCTTCTATAACAAATACGAGCGGTTATAACGGTGGGTAATCATAAAGTATCTGTGCGTGTAACACTGCGGAAGGTAATATCGTGCTGTCTCGATTTGTACGCAAAATTCATCCTCGGTAACGGGCGGCACAACTTCACCTATCAGGCATTTTGCCAACATGTCTAACACTTGTTCAATACGATTTTGAATTTCTTCCCTGAATTCGTGCACAAATATCCATTTTTACTTAAAACTACATTTCACGCAGGTACTTGAAGAAAAACTCACAACGGAATGGACTTTTGCATGGTGCCATCTCCACCATGCAAAAGTCCAAAATTAACTTTGTTTAAATTGTCAAGCCGAAATCCGCGAAAGAAATAATATGTAAAAACCATAGACGAAAACAACATCACCTGCAGAAAAATTCTTAAGAAGATCCTTTCCAGGTCACAGTTTGCTTTAATTTACTTGGTACCTATTTCAGGACCGAAAGAATACGTCTTAAGAAAAGGTAAGAGGATCATCATTAATAGAGAAAGTTTAGGAAATTTTCCGCAGCAGTAATGTAGAACACGCTTGCATTTAATTCTAATATACTCATATATATAATTGCTGGTATGCATTAAATATATTATTATTTGCTTAATTTAAATTTAATAAAAAGTGGAGATAAATGATCTAATGATATTTCAATATTTCCACCTCATTTTTTGGTGTTTGTGAATAGTTATAAAGGAATATACTGCTGTTTTAATAAAGAAACAGCTGTAAATAAAAAAAACTGAAATAAACACAACAAATTTCCTCGGTTAAAAAATATTTTATATAGTAAATCCAGTAGTAGTAATTTGCAGCACTTGTGCTTTGAACACTTACAAAAATACTAATATTGAACATTAAATGCCTTCGCCTCAGCAAAAATGAAAACATTCCACGTTCCAGAAACACATAGCAACCGAAAAATTGTTTTCAGCCGCCGCCATGGAATTGAATCACGGAACTCTCGATAACTAGCCGAGCGCGTAAACTTTACACCATGATGGCCAACAATCCACGGTGCTATGTGTATTTTTAAGTCACCTTCTGACATCATAAATCCGTAAGATGGGCTCAGCTACCGAGACGTCTCCATCTGTAGGGCATTAACGGCACTGGCTGTATATATTATAGCAGTTAAATCCAAAGGGCGAGATCCAAGGTTAAAATCCTCCAATTACGTGGCGACAATAAATAAATAAATACATCGCTCTATATACAAAAAACTTCTGTTGCACTGAAAACGGCGGCAGTAAACAATAAATACATCGCCCGAGTATACAAGAAACTTCTATTGCACTGGAAATTCTTACATGAACATACGTTACTACTAGTTACTTTTACTGGGAAAGAACGTTTGCATTTTTCTGTACCTTGATATTTGATAACTATTGATAATTCGACGATAGGATTGTGCGAAATACTTTAGCTATATTATGACCGAGATTTATAAAGAATTACTTTAGCTACGTATATTATGACCACATGGGCTTGAGTCTCAGAGACAGTGCGATTCCTGTATTTCTTAAATAAACATGATAAATTATATTTAGCAATTTCTGTACAAATATAAAGTATTTTATACATTCTGTGAAAAAAAATCCTAAGTTAACGCAACATTTGTGACTGAAATTTTGTGTTACGCATCTGGCAAACTAAGACATTTCTAACGAACTGTTATCATTCCCAATTAAAGAATATCATACCTCCTTGATTTAACCGTTTCGAGTATTTATATGTACACCACCGATTGTAAAATTGCTACGCCATGGAGGACTGCTGGCATTACCATTACCTTGAAACTTACTGTAATGTAAGTTTTTCTGGCGTTGGGACATGCAAAGGAGTAAAATTTGGTGTTTTACTTATGCAGTTTTATAGGTGAATTAAACGAGATTTTGAAATCAGTGAAAGTACCGGCATTGAGTCGAAAAGGTTTTTCTTCGGTCAAACAATACTCCGTCGCCGAAGATGTTATCATTATAAACACCTGACAGATTTTGATTAAAGAAGGATTACTGTAATGAGAGAAACTGGATTTTCCTACCCTCGAAATTGCCATTTCTACGGGGACATCCCCAGGAGAGTGACGCAGAAGTGGGGTGAAGAGCCATATGAGGCAAGTGCGTCAATAATTTCTAGAAATGTGCCACAAAATCGCACGATCGTACTGAATGACAGACACCTCTATCGCACCGGCATGACCGACGGCACAGCAAAATCCATGGTGTTAGCACTCAAGTGGAGCATCGTAACAGGTCAGGCTTTTATGCTCCAGTACCGCTCGAAGTAGTCTGCGTAACAGAGAACTGGAAGCCAGCAGCCCATTGTTATGCAGTCCTTTGACCCACAACTACAAGCGCCTCAGAATACAATGGCGTGTCGAAAACAGTCATCGCAGCGCTGACTGGCAATGGGTCGTAATTTCTGACGAGTTATGATTGAATTTTATGCACCGTGACCGTTGCATACGTGTTCGAAGGCATCATAGTGAACGGCATCTCACAGCGTCATACTGGCCGAACGCCAACGTTACGGAGTAAGACGCCCTTGGGTTCATATCGCGATCTCTCCTGATACGAAACGAGGTTACCCTCAAAAGACCGTAGTACATCAGGAATGTTTTAGAGTCTGGGGTCATACCCCTTCCTTCAGGATTGTTCTGGAGCAAAGACAAAGCTTTGTTGTACGCCAGGACAATTACCTTAGAGTTGTTCTTCCAGCAGGACAATGCTAGGCCACATGTAACGCGGAACGTCAAAGTAATCTTCCATGAACGGTAGATTCCGCTCCTTCCTTGGCCTACAAGTTCGACGAATATGACCTCGATCAAACATGTCTTCAACGTGGTAGCTAAATGACTGGCCCTTCATTCGCCTCTGACGCACGCAGTATCAACTACATGTATTTTCCAGATGATCACATATGTTATGGGTTCCTCCAAGACACTTCAAAGCAAGGCGCATACACTCAGGTATCATAGCCAAAAAGCCGTATATAAATATCTCATTGCAAAGACTAATACGCCACCCTGCTACGTTGTCTTCAACAGCAAAAAAATGGACATTGGAGCAATACCGGCAGGTGGTACGGAGCGTATATTCTCGTTTCACATTATTCCAATCGGATGGACGTGTCTGGATTTGGAAGTTACCCATAGAATGTATGTTTAGTGCAGACTGTGAAGCGCGGAGGCGTTGGACTTAAAGTATGGGACAGTTTGAGCTGGTACGGTGTGGGTCCACTGGTTGTTATTCCTGGCAATATGAACCCGGTGCTGTGTAAATATGTCATGTAGAACTCAATTTTCCTAAAGTTGTGGTAGTTCTACGGATACGAAGACTGTTTTTTCAAGAACGACAACGCACCTTGTCATGCTTCCTTGGATACAATTGAGTGGTGTGAGGAAAATCAGGTCTCGCGGACGGGCTGGGCTGCTCATAGCCCTCACCTCAATCCCACTGAAAACCTAGGGGATGATTTCAAACGCCGTGTGAGATCTAGACCATTACGACTTTCTTCACTGACAAAGCTGGTCGATGTATGAAACAAAGGCGGAAATGAGGAATCTTCCGCTCTCCGTACTACATGGACATGCGGACGGTTTACCTCGAAGGATGAATGCTGTAATCTCTGCAAATGGAGAATCCACCCGATACTGATGTAAATACAATACTGTTTTTCTCTTTACTTATAGTGTTAAATAAATTTTGAAAACACAGTGTTAAACAAGATTGTAGCTACACTTCATTGTTTTTCCGCATTATCAAAAATGTAGTGTCAGTTAATTTTTCGAAAAATAAATATAAATATATAATTGTACTACTAAATTAAATGTTAGTGCTCCTACCCATGCTTTGGTAAAATTTAAAAGCCTTTCACTAGGCCTTAAAATATTCTGTAACAGGAATAATGCAGCAGTTATTTACGAGCGTTCGACATAAGATACGCATATGAACTACAACGTTGAGAGAGATATATCATAAAATATGTTAGTTGAAATTTCATAAGGTCATACAGTAGAGCATTGATTATCCGACCAAATGTGCATCGGCCTTACATCGAATAATCGGGAAATTCAGATAATAAAAGTTACGTTTTATCCTATAAACAAAGACATTTAGGTAGAAATTACACTATCTACTAAAGAGTAATTGGACACCCCTGCAATCGACGATATCTGCGGTCCTGATGTACCTCACGACCGCCGTTGTTAAATATCGTGAGGGAAACAACAGAGCAACCAGTCGCATGCAAGATACAACGCAGTTCGGAGCTCTCTGATTTCGAGAAAGGTGTAATATTCTGGTATCGCAGAAATGGCCGATCCATACGTGACATATCCAGAGAGTTGAAGTACCCAAAATCGACAGTGGCCTACGTCATTGGCAAGTGGAAAATGAGAGGTGACTGTCGGAATGTGCCCCGACCTGGCATACCCACCGAACTGGGAGGTAGAGACCGACGCGTGCTGGCCACAGAAATTCGGAAGAACCACACCAAATCGATGGGCCACATCCTCGTGGAGTTTCAACAGGCATCCGGGAGTATTCTGTCCATGAATACCATCCGTAAGGAAGCCCATCTGCTCGGTTATCATGGACACGTGCTGCCGCCCACAAGACTTTGATCACCAAGTCCAATAGCGCTGCTCGGCTAACGTGGTGCACAAAACGTCGACAGTGGACCGTTGAACAGTGGAAACAGGTTCTCTGGAGCGACGAATCAAGTTTCACCATCTAGCGTTCGCATGGCAGGGTCTGGGTTTGGCGTCTGCCTGGAGAACGCCTTCTGCCGTAATGTATTGTGCCAACTGTGAAGTTCGGCGGCGGTGGAATTATGCTATGAGGGTGTTTCTCCTGGTATGACACGGGACCTCTGGTCGCAATCCTTGATAGACACAACGCCGAGACCTACTGCACCATTTTGGATGACCATGCGCTTGCTACGTTGTGGCAGTTTTAAGGGGTGGACACATGTTACTTTCAGGATGACAATGCCACGTGCCATATTGCGAAGTCCACCATATCTTCGTATGGTGACAATGGGGTTAATCGAATAGACTGGCCTGCTCAGAGCTCGTACCCTAACCCTATCGAGCACCTATGGTACGAGTTGGAGCGTCAACGTAAGGGGTGCCCCACCGTCCGAAATCGGTGAAGGAACTGACCTGTCTTCTCCAAGCCGAGTGGAAGAAAATACCGCTAGCCGTCGTACAACGCCTGGTTGAGAGTATGCCCCGGAGGGTCGCAGCTGCAATCGCCGCTCGTGGAGGCTCCACCAACTATTGAAGGTGAATAAACTTCGTTTTCCTTTGCTATCACAGGTGTCCATTTACTTGTTGGTAGATAGGGTATTTTAGTTATGTCTTTAGCTGTATATAATCAACTCTGTTCTTCCTAAGTCTTAATCAAATAAAACATTATAGTTCTTTGGTGCAATTAAATATATACTGATACATGTATATATACATATCTATATAGTATGTACGTTTATGCATAAGTAAAGTACCTAAGTCGAAAAAAGCCCTTTTAAAAGCATTAAAACGTGTGAATTATCTGTTGATTATATGAAGAAGAATCTGTCGCAGTCATGCTGTGGACTTATTCCATGTGCTGATGACTTTTTCCACGTCTCACCATTTTCCCGTCATAAACAGTTCAGCTGGTTTTGCACCTTCTAGTTGTTACACATACAATAGAATTTCTCATTCGAATGCGGACACTGCATTCGAATGAGAAATTTTGTAAATACCTTCCTCTTCATCAGATTCTGACTCTGACTCTGACATATCTTGGGACTTTAGGTAAGGGTCACAATCTCTTTTTTAGTATAATATAACTCTTTATTGGCGCTTCATGCATTTTTCGACGTTATTTCTGTAACTTCTTCCGATTGCTATTTTGAAGAGGGGAATCGGTTCATTTAGTAATTCGTCTTCTTGCTCAGAAAGTCTGTAACCTTACACCAAGACGTACTCAAAATTTCTGGTTTTCATGTCCTTTCAAGTATGAGCTACCGGAAACAGTACATCCTTCTGGCTGATCTTCTTTAGATAATCGGTCAACGCTCTGCCGTTGACCTATGGTCATTGTGCTTACTTTGACGTAAGTAAAAGTAAGCACAATGACCATAGGTCATTAAAACACTGTTCAGTTGCTTTCCAACTGAACAGTGTTTTAAAACCCTGTGTACACACGGTAGAAAACGCTGATTATATTTATTTAGCCGGAAAAAGGTGAACCACAATGTTTAGTAAATGTTTCCTTAGAGCAAGGGATCGTTAAATGAACTCAGCAGTTAAACCGGAAATAACTCAAAACTATTCTAAGTTGGTGTACCTGATGTTATCCACAGTGTGTAATACGTAGGATAGGATAGGTAAGTTCATAGTTTATCGTAATCCATAAGAGCTTTAGGCCGTGGACTTATGCGGTCTTCGTATACACATAACTCTTAGATTTGTCACCGTGTGACTACTTTTATTCCCTAAATAAAACCTACCTTTATAAGGAAACGACTTTTAAAACACTTAATACATACAAATAACTTTGATATCAGATCTTCACTCTATACCAAAACATTGTCTCTACAAGTCCTTACTTTTGTTTGCTGATACCTACTTGTTTGCTACACTCTGTATGTTGTTATATCTTTGTGTGACTTCCATTCTCAATGCTCCCAACGATTCGAGAAAATATTTTTTTCTCTAGCACTTTTTACGTACTTTTGTTAAGGATATAATAATTGTGCATCAAATCTGTTTTTCTGTCCTCTGTTTTCCGAAGGTCCTCTACATTCCTTGCAGAGCTAACATGCAAGAAAACAAATACAAATTGCGAATGACCAAATTATCTAA
This sequence comes from Macrothele yani, assembly GCA_039090855.1. Taxonomy (NCBI): domain Eukaryota; kingdom Metazoa; phylum Arthropoda; class Arachnida; order Araneae; family Macrothelidae; genus Macrothele; species Macrothele yani. The sequence goes on from CM077016.1 coordinate 3,218,145, forward strand.
GACCTGTAATTTTCAGATACATTGGAAGGTGAAAGATTATTATCCTGCAGGTCGAGCGTCGACAAACAGCTCATCAGCTGGATGTCATAACAATAGTGTTGTAGAATTTCATTTGGAATTTAGAATTCCAGTTTGTATGCAACAAAAAAAGAGCTTATAATATTGTAAAGTATTTTCCTACGCGAGTGCTATAAACAAAAACTTTAGGGGTTATCATTAAAAAGAAATGTACCATGATCAAAATTATTTCACGTTTTCACACTATTTTTGTCTTTTTCTGTTGATTTTATAAGAGTGGCGTCTTGTACATGGAAGCCATCGTACACATACATAACCTACAGAGTTCTTTATGAATCTTTATCGCTATTCTAGTGCGCAAAAACATCATGCAAATACCTTCTAGCAAAGGCTTCAAGAAATCCATGATAATTGTGCTGCAATTTAATTTATGAGTCCTGATATATTTTTAGAGCTGAGATACGGGACTCGGTCTAACGTGGTGAGTTTTACTAGACCTGCTTCCACATTTTTAATATTTTGTTATGCAGAAACACAAATTGTAGTAAATATTGATGACCAAATAGAAAAATTAATTAGTTATTTACACTGTTTCCCATTTAACTGCGAACATCCCTAAATTAATTGAGTTTGATTGGATTCTGTTAACGAGGAGAAGAGCTTGGCTGGTTTGATATGCGGGTATAAGCAAAAGGTTTCCCGTTCACTTGCGACTGAATCTGCAGACATTATGGTTGAAACCAAGGATTAATCGGACTTTACAAGAAATCAAAGTCTTGCACTAAATCTTGGATATTCCACGTCAGAAACAGTAACACGTGTAGGCTGAATTTCATCTGTGGCTAAAAGTTTTACAGGAGTGGTGTCAAAATAACGAAGTTTCCAAATGGGGATACACCTTGTTGTTCTCAAATTAAAACCAACGTTATCTTTTAATTCCAATTTTATCGTGAAAGTCAGATCTTTAATATCTGAAATTGTGTTTCGCTTAGTTTCTCTGTTTCATTACTGCAACGCATTAAATTACTTTAAAAATGCATCTTGGAATAGTGGGGTGAGCGACGAGATAAAGCAACGGCTGTATAGTGGCATTTCCCATCATTCTTCAAGGAGAACTGCAGAAACAGATCTCATCCTAGAGATTAGTAAAAGGTGTTTCTGTTCATTTCACCACCAGAGTGCAATGTCTGAGAACAGAGAATTAACGCAGAACTGTTTAGCGATATCATTAGTGATATACTGCATAACGCTATACTCATAGGAATCAAATAAACAAAATCTAATCAAGTTAGACATAAGCGTTATCTCACTGCCGGTGATTTGATAACGGTTATCGAAAAATCACAGGTAGCGCCTGTTACTGAAAACCGTAGGTAACGTTGATGGTCCAGTAAACGTTCCTCACTCTGTCATTGCTACCCATCATGCTCTTCGTGATTTTTCACAGCTCCGTCTTAACTGTTACCGAGTTAATTCAGCTCCTGTAGCTGTTAGCTGTTTTTCGTTATCTGCTGTCGCGTTTTGGCAGCTGCCTGCTCGCCGTGATTTTTCACAGCGTTGTTTGTGAGCTCACCGTTACATCGTTCTCTCAATGAGTGAGGTTCATTTTTTGAATTAGGAGAAAATAGTGAATTGTGAACGTTACTTAGTAAAGTTTTAGTAGCTTCACCCATTTCAAGGCTGTAAGAAACGTTGCCTTGTTTCTTTCAAAGTTGTAACATGCCATGTTAGGTATAAAAAAACATTCCATTTTTGATAATCTGAATTCAAAATTTAATTAACCGCAAAAAACGTATACTGGAATTATACGTTAATTCAACTGAAAAAGACGTAAAAAGTTGAATTATAGTTGAATTATGCGTAGTTTTTACGCATAATTCAACTGAAAAAGACGTAAAAACTACAGCAGAGTATCAGGATTTACGTATATATAAAAGTTCCAAACATATAACTGACGATCCGCTGCATATGATTGCGACACGCACATACTCCCACCGTTCTTCTACTATTATTTACTTTATTGGTACACAAAAGTGAAGGAACATGTCCTAAACTGTGATTCCAATCACGGTTAAAAATCACTGTTACTTTTGAATTGCAGTCACAGTTAGCGCCGTGATTACCAAGTAGCAGTTAAGCTCATCTCTAAACCAAGTAGGCCACGAAAGGCGTTAGAACGTTTAAACGAAATATGAATTATAGAGAGAGTTTAAAAATTGTTTTATTACCTATAATATTTTTTCAAGATACAAAACTGAAAGAAAATTCCAGCTTAGTGATAATTAAATGTGCACTGATTAGCATCGTCTTAAAATGCATAAGACAATAATTTCAAAACCCGTTTTGAAAATAATGAGCCTAAAATTGAAAACAAAATCATTGGTAAAGGCCATTAAATAAAATACCATTTGATGGTTTAAAGATGTAGTGGATTTACCCGAAGTTAACCGGAAAATTAAAAAAATCATATTTGCACAAATACATCGGCCGGATTCAACAAAATTAATAGAAGATACACGTCTCGATATTCGTTATCACAATTCTTGGGGGAATTTCAGGAAAAGAAATATATGGGCTCAAGGCTTCATTATTCGTTTCTTTCTTAATACAAAAAAGAGAAGAAAAGAGAAAGCTCGTTCGAGAAACAAGCAGGTAAATCACGTAGAATGAAGAGATTTCCAAAGAGCCGAGCAACATAAAGGGGGAAAAATATATCAACCACAAGAGCCATTGTGCTAAACTACAATGACATGAACACCATTTCCATCCATTAATAACTGTATATATTTTTCTCTGACAAAATCAATCAATAGCAACAGCAAAAAAATGAAATGGAAACATAAATAGTCGCATGAATACTTTTAGTGATTCCTATACTTTGTTTTACAAATTAAGTTTCTACTTCCCCATACGCAAAACCTCGTTCACACACTTAAATTGATTTGTTTAACTTACGTATAATATCTCAAGCTGTTTAATATGTGTCTCGGAACGAAGATGCAATCACCAGTGGGAGTAATGTAAGCCTCACGAGTTAGTGCTTCTTCATGCCTTGAAACAATTTAATATTGTATAATACCCTTAGTAGATACGATGCACCATGCTTATTATCCCAGCCACAACTCTTTAGATATAAATGGTTCACCTTGAGAATTTCCTTAATATTCCGGTACATAAGTGTCTGAGATTTATCACTTGTTTTCCATACAATGAGTATCCATGACAGGCTTCATAAAATGTAAAAGTTTATTGTAAAGGTTTATTGTAAAATGAAAGACGAACCAACCAGTACAGTCTACGTAGTGTATATATATACACTTAAGAGCATTTTAATTAGAGATACCTGTCTAGTAACGTATAGCACCACCTTTCACGCTGATGACGACGGCGATTCGTCTCGGCATGGACTCGACAAGACACCGGAAGCGTTGGGAAGCCATACGGATCCACAACCTCTGAACAAGCTCCCACAGTTCATGAAGATTTGATGAAGGGGGTCAGAGCCTCGAACATTTCTCTCGATGGCATCCCAGATGTGCGCGATGGGATTGAGGTCAGGTGACCTAACTGGCCAATCAAGCGAGGTCACGTCGGTGGGGTGTTCATCCAATCACTCGGATACAATTCGGGAGCGATGGCACGGTGCATTATCTTGTTGAAGGATGAGGACCCCAGTGGGATGTGGAAGACGCACAAACGGAAGCAAATGGACGTCCAGGATATCCCGGTAACGTTGACATGTGAGGGACGATATAACACGTACCAGGAGTCCCGTTTCAGTCCACGTAAACAGTCCCCAGACGAAAATTCCACCCCCACCAGGTTGAAGAGTACCCTGCTGGCAAGAAGGATCCATCGCTTCATTTGGTTTGCGCCGTACTCGTATCCTGCCATCCGCATGTACCAACGTGAATCTCGACTCATCAGTGCAGAGAACCTTTTTCCACATGTTTAGGGTCCACTTCCGATGTTCCTGCGCCCATTTGCACGCTGTGATGTGCGGTCAGCAGCAGTATCCTCGTGGGACGATGGCTTCTGTACCCCATAGCGAGGAGATGGTTCTGAATGGTGTGGCTGCTTACACGTTTTTGTGCACCAGCGTTAAATTGCCGAATGATTTCTTACACTGGTGCCCGTCTATCCGCTGTTACAATGCAAGCTAGCCGACGATGTCCCCGCTCAATCACACGCTGTCGTCCACGGCAGTTGGCGCTTGCAGGGATGGTTTTACCGGATTCGATGTACTCACGGTGCACCCGTGACACAGTGGTTAGTGAAAATTCCAGTGCTTGTATGACTTCCGAGGTGGACTGACCCATTCGTCGTGCCCCGACAATTTGCCCACGATCAAATGCGCTTAGATCCTTTGTCTTATCCATACTGTGTCCGACTCTTACTGATTCCCGTCGCATCACTCCTTATATTATCGGCTCGCTGCATACGTCATGTCGTTTCCGTTTACAGGTTCTCCCACAGCGACACATTTGCCTTATATTTAAAACCCAAGGCCATTTCTTTCTACATTTCGACAGCACCACACCCTGGAGAGATTTTCATGATTTTTTTAAATGAAAGCTACTGACCGACAGATTTGTCATCGTTAATTTTTATTGTTAAAAGTATATTTTCAATTTTACCATGGCATTTTCTTTGTACAATCCGCAGTAAGCGGAACGATACACGAAAAATCGAGAACTACTTGAAAGCATTCTGTACAGTCAAGAAACCAAAGTGCTGTCCCTACACGATACTAATTAAAGTACATATCCTCCAAAGTTTAATAATCTTTTAATTGATAAGACATGCTATAATTTGTTATAACTAATAAGACATAATCATTATTGTAATTTAATAATTATTAAGGCATATTATTTCTGTTATCATTTGAATCCTTGTTTCATTAATTTTTTTGGTTTTCGAGCGTGAGGATGGAGTACATGGTGCTCCGAAAAATCTTGTAGATATGTCTTAGTAGTTAAAATATTATTAGACTGTGAGAGGATATGTACTTTAATTAATATCTTCTAGAGACGGCACTTTATTTTTTTGACTGGTGATTAGCACGATGAATTGAACTTTCACGTTCGGTAGTACAGCGAAACAAATAAAAAAATAAACGAAATAGCATAGTCCACTGGAAAGAAGAAAGCTTCCCAACGGTGAAAGAATTATCAAAATCGGTTCAGTAGTTTTTGAGATTAGTAAAACAATCTATATATTATCGTGAACTACTTTTCTTTCACTTTGGGGTAAACAGGAACAACGTGGATTGACAAACTGGATATCGGAAACTACTTCAAAGCGATCTGATTCGGTAGTACAGCCAAATATAATAAAACAATAACAAAATATAGTAATGAGTAAACGATAACCTATGTCCACCGGAAAGGAATGAACTTTCCAAAGGTGAAAGAATTATCCAAATCGGATCAGTAGTTTTCGAGATTACCTCAAATACACAAGCAAAGTATCCCTACTTATATATTATTGCAAATCATATATAAACAATAAACAAATGTTAAGACGAAACTGTCAAATACAACACCTTTTTAACCCACTGTGTAGCTATCTATACGCGATATCATTTCGTGTCACTGAAAGAACACCTCAATACTACAATGTAAGCCCGTTAACGACGGGTAAGCACATGTTTATTCAATAATGAGGAACGTCATCGTTATGTTCGTTTACGAGTAGTTGGAAAATTAAACATTAATGGGAATGATGCGAATCTTTTTTGTTGGTGACCCTTTTTATACGCTGCCCATTAATAATTATTTGTTTTCAACAAATACACAGTTCCGTTCTTTCGGTTTTCGGAATTTTTCCTCAGCGAAATAAAGCTCCACTAAATGCATTCTTTATATAAAGCCCTATGATGTACCGATTTAAAAAACGCAGTGTGGTTTAAATTATTTCATAAATTGAAAGTGCTTTTTCAATAGATGACTACTTTCAGATGGTTGAGACGATTCTTCCTGATATAAATCCATGTATAACAAAACAATTACTTTCTATGCTAATTTCGTCTCAACCAGAACCTTTGTCTTAGACCATTTCCGCACAGAAAAGGAGATCTAAATAATGCCCACGCACTTTTACACGCCTCTATTTTAAAACGTGACGTTTGGGTATATTTATTCCTAATTTCACACCCAAAAGTTTGTTTCAATGTTACCTTTCAGGAATTAATTAGTAATTGTCCATTTTAAATCGCAAAGATTTCAATAATAAACTGTTATACCTCGGAGCTAATCATAGGTAATTGACGTTACACATTTAAGACCATGATAATAAATGAAAGCAGTTTTTTATCGAGCTAAAAAAAGAAGCAGTGAAGTGACATTTGGAGCATATAGCGACAGTACTTATGACATCCGTTCACTAATGCGCCACTAGACAAAATTCAAATGAGGATACTGTTTCTAGAAAAAAAAGGCGGAAAAAGTTTTAACTACAGCAAGTACCAGGGTGAGCACTTACCCAAAACGTAACTCTCAAAGTGAAAGCATGAGATATTCTACAAGTGAGCCTCACAAAAAGGCGATTTCCTTTAAATTTATTTGTATGAATTTTGTCCAGTTTTCTGCTATTTGACATTAATATAATGTTATTTTAACTATAATATACTGCCTAGTGATGCTAAAATTAGTATCAAAAGGAATGGGCGCTGAATTTGAGGACGGAAAAAATTCAAAAATCATTAGCGTATAACTCTTGAGAAATGAAAGATTACGTATATTACAAAATGCAATACTTTATTTAATTTTTGAACAGAAATTACTGAAACAGATCGTAGCTGCTAGGCAGATGCGTATGTTGGGTACGGTATGGTATTATGTTCTGTTAACTGAGCTGACAATTACATAACTGTATATATAACTGTATGTTGATCACCACACTTGATATTACAAAGTTTGGGCAAATAAATTGCACTTTATTAGTAGGATTCATGAGTTGCAACTAATTTGCAAAACAGGGAATTTAACACGTAAGGAAGTTATCTTTAGAGGAATGCTACCTAAAATTAACGATAATTCTTCGAGAAACCAATTAGTATAGTAACTTGAGCTAAAAAAACGAGTGGACGGTTTTCAATTCTTAAACACAAACAAAAAATATTCTCGAAACTAACCAGAGAAAAAAATATACCTTTACTGGAGAAAGTTCAAGTTTCATTTTGAAACACCGCATGCACCGGGAATGTTCACAGCCGGTATCCTACGAAAGTGAGTCCCAAACTAACATTTTTCACTCGCGGACCGGCAAGACGTTGGGGGAATTTTCGTGAACCGGAGATGACAAAACACACCTTTAAGCTATTTTTGATAATTTTTTCTCATAATATTCTATATTATTGCATAATGATCACTGAATCATCATCATCATCATCATTGTCAACCATTATCAATCCACTGCTGGACGAAGGTCTCCCCAAGTTTCCTCCACAACGGTCTGTCTTGTGCCAGTCTCCTCCATGTCACTCCCGTATACTTTCGAATTTCATCCACCCATCTCCCATGTGGTCTTCTTCTGGGTCTTTTCCTGTCCCTTGGAATCCAATCTAAAATTTCGGCTGTCCATCGATGGTCTGTTCTTCTGGCAGTATGTCCAGCCCATTGCCATTTCAGGGATTTAACTCTGATCATGATGTCTTCCACTCTTGTCATTTTTCGGATCCACGAGTTCCTCTTCTTATCTCTCCTGGTTACACGAAGCATGCACCTCTCCATGCTTCTTTGAGTTGTCTGCAGTCTTTGTATATCTCTTTTAGTTAAGGTCCACGTCTCTGCACCATACGTAAGCACTGGAAGGATGCATTGATCAAACACTTTTCTTTTAAGACATAATGGCATATTGCTCTTGAAAATTATGCTGTTTCTTCCAAAAGCTCTCCAGGCAAGTTTTGTACGCCGATTAATTTCTACATCAATGTGACCCTCCTTGATATCTGGTGTCCAAGATAAACGTACGTGTCTGTTATCTCCAGCTTTTCTCCATCAATCAATAAATCTTCATTTCTTGTAAAAGCATTGAACATCACTTTTGTCTTCTGAAAGTTCATTTTTAATCCCACTTCTTTACTCTTGTCAGCAAGTTCCTGGATCATACTCTGCAGCTCTGATGGGGTAGTTGCAAAAATGACTACGTCATCAGCAAAACGAAGGTGGGTTAGATAATCTCTATTAATCTTTATCCCTTTGTTTTCCCAGCTCAGCGACTGAAAAACACCCTCCAATGTGGCATTAAAGAGCTTCGGAGATATGGTGTCACCTTGTCTCACTCCCTTTCCAATTTTTATGTGTGTTGTATTTTCAAACAGCCGAATCTTTGCACTTGCATTTTCATAGATGTTATTAATAATATTAATGTATGCATCTTCAATACCGCAGGTTTTCAGAGCCATTGTAACTGCTGATGGTTTCACCGAATCAAAGGCTTTTTCATAATCGATAAAAGCCATGCACAATGGAAATTCATATTCCCTCGCTCTTTCAATTAGTTCTCTCAGCACGTGGATATGATCTATTGTGCTGTAGCCACTCCTGAATCCAGCTTGTTCTCTCGGTTGAGCCATGTCCAGTGTTACCTTCAAGCGGTGTGAAAGAACTTTAGTGAAGATTTTATAAACTACTGATAGGAGGCTGATAGGTCTGTAGTTTCCGAGATCCTCAATGTCACCTTTCTTATGTAGCAGGATCATTGTAGCGGTGTTGCAATCCTCAGGAATCTTTCCTTCATTAAGGCATCGAGTGAAACTTTGGGCGAGTACTGTTTCAATTTCTCCACTTGCTTCTTGTATGATGTCTACAGTAATTCCATCTTCTCCTGGAGCTTTTCCCCGCTTCATGTTCTTGATTGCATGTGCAACTTCTGCTGGAAGGACTGGAGGAACTCTGGTACTGGTATCTTTCATGATGTCTGGAGTGCATGTATCATCCCTTTCATATAATTTGGAGTAGAAATCTTTCACTCTTGTCAAAATTTCGCCTCTATTTCTTGTTACAGAACCATCTTCTTTTCTCAGTGCCGTAATCTGTTTTCTTCCCTTACTGAGATGTCCCTTTGCTATCTTTAGGCTTTGGTTGTTTTCAATTGCTTTCCTCACTAGTTCACAGTTGAATTTTCTTACGTCTTCAGTGATACTTTTTCTTACTGTCTTGCATAGCTCTATATATTCCACTTTGGAAGTCACATCTTCTTTAGTTGTCCTCATCTCTCTTCTTTTTTGCATCAACATTTTCGTTTTTCCTGATAATTTGTTTACATGCAACTTGTTCTTAGACCCAGCTAATTTTGTTGCTGTTTCCATAAGAGCTTTGGTTACTTTTCTGTTAACTTCAGAGATGTCCACTTCTTCCGATGTTAGGCCTTCTAAAGCAGAGAACCTGTTCTTCAGTTCCAACTTGAAGGTATTATGGTGTTTTTTAAGGTTGGTTATGTCAATAGATTTTGTTTGTCTTATGAGCTTGCCACGTTCAAGTTTGGTGTTGAGGTGCATCTTACATCTCACCAATCTATGGTCACTACCTGTGTTGAACTTGTTTAGCACACTGCAGTCTTCTATGACGAATTTTTTGTTACACATAATAAAATCAATTTCACTTGTCGTCCCATTTGGATGTCTCCATGTCCATTTCCTGTTTGGCTTTTTCTTGAAGAAGGGGTTCAAGATGAAAAACCCTTCTGCCTCTGCAAACTCAACGAGAGTATTTCCACGCTGGTTTCTGTTGCCGTGACCGAATTTACCTACTGAAGTTTCATTCTGTTGCCGTTGCCCTATTTTTGCATTGAAATCTCCCATAATTATTTTCAAGTGCTGCTTACCTTTATTATTTAGATGACAAATTTCCTCATAAAATTCTTCAATTTCTTCTTCAGGATGACTTGTGGTGGGTGCATAAGTTTGAATAATCTGAGCCTGGTATCTTTTCGAGAGTTGGATAACAAGTCGTGCAGCTCTGTCAGAGGAACTTTCAACTTCTACAACTTTATCCTTCAGTTTCTTGTTTATTATAAATCCAACACCACTAGTTCTGCCAGTATCTGTCCCACGATAGTAGAAGAGATGTCCACTTTTCAGTTCGATGAGATCTTTTCCTTTTCTCCTTACCTCACTTAGCCCCACGATGTCCCACTTGATCCTTTGTAGCAAATATAATTTAATCTGTTAATAGTCATTAATGATTAAAAAGTGCAAATCCATGATCAATATACCACAATATTCTCCTTAGAGGTAATGTCATTTTCTGAGGTCAATGCGACGTCTGTTGCAGTAGCTTCGTAATTATCTTCTAAAGCCGTGGTTCCAGCCTAGATTCTGCAAAGTGCAGTGCGGTAGGTTCTACATTCCGTTGCTACGGTTTTTTTAATTGCCGAAATGGCTGAAAACGTTTTCTTGTGTGAAAATGGGTTTGAAAAAGTTACAAGCACTTTCAGGGCCTTGACGCTTAGACTTTGACATTCTTTCTCTTTATCAATCATACTGGCAGAAACAGTTTGAAGTTTTGCCGAATTTAACCTTGGCTTGAAATACACGTGCTGCATTATGATGTTGAAAACCTAATAACTTAGCAATGGTGATTATTCAACAACCGGACTTCCTCGCGTGTTTATGTGGTTACGCTCAAACTTTCTTTGTTGTCTTTACGAAGGAAAACTAATCCGTGACGGTTTTCAGACGGGTAGAAACGTGATTTCCAGGAATTCCTAGTTTACAGTAGTTGCTTTCAAAAGAGACGTTTTCTATTCGAAAGTCGAATTTTATACAAAAACTGAACATATATATATATATTTTATACAAAAATAAATATATATAATCATCATTGTCAACCATTATCAATCCACTGCTGGACAAAGGTCTCTCCAAGCCTCTTCCACAAATGTCTGTGTTGTGCCAGTCTCATCTATGTTATTCCCTCATGCTTTCGAATTTCATCAACCCATCTTCTATGTGGTCTTCTTCTGGATCTTTTCCTGTCCCTTGCAATCCAATCCAAAATTTCGACTGTCCATCGATGGTCTGTCTTTCTGGCAGTATGTCCAGCCATTGCCACTTTAGGGATTTTACTCTGATCATGATGTCTTCCACTCTTGTCATTTTTCTGATCCACGAGTCCTTCTTATTATGTCTCCTGGTTACACCAAGCATGCATATCTCCAAGTTTCTTAGAGTTGCTGCAGCCTTTGTATATATATATATCATGACCATCATTGTCAACGATTATCAATCCACTGCTGGACGAAGGTATCCCGAAGTTTCTTCCAGTCTCCTCCTTGTCACTCCCGCATACTTTCGAATTTCACCCACACATCTAACATGGGGTCTTATTCTGGGTCATTTCCTGTCCCTTGGAATCCAATCTAAAATGTCGGCTGTCCATTGATGCTCTGTCCTTCTGGCAGTACGTCCAGCCAATTTACATTTCAGGGATTTAACTCTGATCATGGTGTCTTCCACTCTTCTCAGTTTTCGGATCCACGAGTTCCTCTTCATCTTTCTCCTGGTTACACCAAGCATGCACCTCTACATGCTGCTTTGAGTTGTCTGCAGCCTTTGTATGTCTCCTTTAGTTAAGGTCTATGTCTCTGCACCATACGTAAGCACTGGAAGCATGCATTGGTCAAAACATTTTCTTTTAAGACATGATGGCATATTGGTCTTCAAAATTATGCTGTTTCTTCCAAAAGCTCTCCAGGCAATTTTTATACGCCAATCAATTTCTTTATCAATGAGACCCTCACTTGATATCTGCTGTCCAAGATAAAGGTACGTATCTGTTATCTCCAGCTTTTCTCCATCAATCGATAGTACTTCAATTCTTGTAAAAGCATTGAACATCACTTTTGTCTTCTGAAAGTTAATTTTTAATCCCACTTTTTACTCTTGTCAGCAAGTTCTTGGATCATACCCTGCAGCTCTGATGGGGTAGTTGCGAAAATAACTAAGTCATCAGCAAAACGAAAGTGGGTTAGATAATCTCCATTAATCTATATTCCTTTGTTTTCCCAGTTCAGTGATTGAAATACATTTTCCAATTTGGCATTAAAAAGCTTCGGTGATATGGTGTCACCTTGTCTCACTCCCTTTCCAATTTTTATGTGTGTTGTATTTTCAAACAGCCGAATCTTTGCACTTGCATTTTAATAGATGTTATTAATAATATTAATGTATGCATCTTAAATACCGCAGGATTTCAGAGCCATTATAACTGCTGATGGTTTCACCGAATCAAAGGCTTTTTCATAATCGATAAATGCCATGCACAATGGAAGTTCATAATCCCTGGCTCTTTCAATTAGTTCTCTCAGTACGTGGATATGATCTATTGTGCTGTAGCCACTCCTGAATCCAACTTGTTCTCTCGGTTGAGCCATGGCCCGTGTTATCTTCAAGCGGTGTGAAAGAACTTTAGTAAAGATTTTACAAACCACTGATTGGAGGCTGATAGGTCTGTAGTTCCTGAGATCCTCAATTTCACCTTTTTTATGTAGCAGAACCATTGTAGCGTTCTTCCAATCCTCAGGAATCTTCCCTGCACAAAGGCATCGAGTGGAAATTTGGGCGAGTACCGTTTCAATTTCTCCACTTGCTTCTTGTATGATGTCTACAGTAATTCCATCTTCCCCTGGAGCTTTTCTCCGCTTCATGTACTGGATTGCATGTGCAACCTCTGATGGGAGGACGTAAAGACCTCTGGTACCTTTCATGATGTCTGGAGTACACGTATCATTCCTTTCATATAATTTGGAGTTAAAAACTTTCATCCTAGTCAAAGTTCCGTTTTTTTCTTTGTTACAGAACCATCTTCTTTTCTCAGAGCCATAATCTGTTTTCTTTAATTACTCAGATGACCCTTTGCTATCTTTAGTCTTTGGTTGTTTTCAATTGCTTTCCTAACTTGTTCACAGTTGAATTTCATTGCGTCTTCAGTGATACTTTTCGTACTGTCTGGCATAGCTCTATCTACTTTTTTCTATACGTTGCTTTTTTTCTCTTCATTTTGTCATTAAATTTGTATCCCTCTGTTTTTTGCTTAAGATTTCCAAAAAAGAATGAATATCGGCTTTCGGCACAAGAGTAGCAGTATTTCTAAAAGAATACAGGTTGTAAACTGTCACGTGATTCTATGGTTAAAGTACATCGTGATTGAAGTGATGGCAGCATTGCGAATAAGCGACGTGAAAAATGCGGAGCACCACGTGCCATTGATGTAAGAGGTGAACGTTGGCTGCGAAGGTGCTTGAGGGCCGATCGACACGCTTCAGTGGAGCAACTCTCTCGACAAATAAAACAGGGGACTATTGGAAGTGGGTCTAAAACGACAGATCAACGAACCCAGTTGCGTATGGGGCTCCGAAGCAGACGGATGGTCAGTGCACCAAAGCAAACAAAGGTGCATTGGCACAAAATGCTTACATTTGAACGGCAGTTTTGAAATTAGACCTCCACTCATTAGTAAAAGTTTGTCTACTCCAATGTGTCAGGTTTTCTTCTTCATCGAACCGATGGACGTTGGCGTATAAGACGAGAAACATGGAAGAACAAACACTCTTTTACCACTGCTGCAAAACCCAAGCCGGTGGGAACAGCATTATGGTCTGGGGAATGTTTTCGTGGCATTGTTTTGATCTACTCATACCTGTGGAAGGCACTATAGACCGAAATCGTTATGAATCCATCCTTGCAGACTACGTACACCCATACATGCTCTTTGTCTTCCCTATGGCGGATGGGACATTCCAGCACAACAAGGCGACGTGTCACACGCCTAGAAATGTCCGAGCGTGGTTGGAAGAGAGCAATTAAGACTTCAAAGTACTTCCCTGGCCACCTAATTCCCCAGACTTAAACCCAATTGATCATTTGTGGGACCACCTCGATCGTGTTATTTGCTTTATGGACACTTCACTACACACATTGGAGCAGCTGTCAGATGCACTGCAGTTAGCATAGCTCCATATACCTGTGAACATCTTCCAGCACCTTACTGAGTTTCTTACTGCCCGCCTAGTTGCTATGAGCGTTGCACACGGCCGTTACTCTGGATATTAGCTGGTTGCCACAATAATAGGACTCGACCTTATATATATATATATATATCCCCATCATTGCCAACCATTATCAATACACTGCTGAATGAAGGTCTTCCCACGTTTCTTCCACAATTGTATGCCTAGAGCTTGCCTCCTAAATGTCACTCCGTCATGCTTTCGAATTTCATCCATCCCTTTCCCATGGGGTATCCTTAGTTCTTCTAAGTGTTTTTCTGTCTCTTGGAATCTAGTTTAAAATTTCGGTTGTCCATCGGTGGTCTCGTCCTCTAACAACATGTCCACCCATTACAATTTCAACGATTTCATTCTTCTCATGATGTCCTCCACTCTTGTCATTTCCCTTATATACAAGTTCCTCTTCTTATCTTTCCTGGTTATACCAAGCATGCATCTCTCCATGACCCTTTCAGTTTGCTGCAGTCTTTGTGTTTCTTTTTTAGTTAAAGTCCACGTCTCTGCTCGATATGTAAGCACTGGCACAATGCATTTATCAAACATTTTACTTTTCAGACATAATGGCCTACTGCTCTTACAAATTGCACTGTTTCTTCCAAAAGCTCTCCATACAAGTTTTATATGCCGAATAATATCTTCATCAATGTGACTTTCATTTGATATCTACTGTCTAAGATAAATGTAGCCATCTGTTTTCCCAAGCGTTTCTCCATCAATCGATAAATCTTCAGTCCTTGTAAAAGCATTGTACATCACTTTTGTCTTCTGAACGTTAATTTTGAATACCACTTCTTTGCTCTTGTCAGCAAGTTCTTACATCATACTCTGCAGTTCTGAACGGGTAGTTGAAAAAATAGCCACGTCATCAGCAAAACAAAGATGAGTAAAATAATCTCCATTAATCTTTATCCCTTTGTTTTCCCAGTTCAATGATTGAAAGACATTTTGCAGTGTTGCCTTAATGAGCGTGGGAGATATGGTGTCACCTTGTCTTACTCCCTTTCCAATTTTTATTTGTGCTGTATCCTCAAATATCCGAACCCCTGCACTTGCATTTTTATAGATGTTATTAATAATATTAATGTATGCATCTTCACACTGCAGGATGTTAAAGCAATTGCAGCTACTGACGTTTCACTGAATCAAAGGCCTTTTCATAATCAATAACAGCCATGCATAATAGGAGTTAATATTCTCTTGTTCTTTCAACTAGTACTCTCAGTACATGGATGTGATCTACAGTGGTGTAGCCACTCATGAATCCAGCTTGTTCTCGTGGTTGAGCCATGCCTAGTGTTACCTTCAAGCGATGCGAAAGAACTTTAGTGAATATTTTATAAACGACTGATAAGAGGCTGACAGGCCTGTGTTTCCTGCGATGCTCAATATCGCTATTTTTAAGCAGTAGGGTCACTGTAGCATTGTTGCAATCTTCTGGAATTTCCCCTTAATTAAGACATCTGGTAAAGACTTGGGCAATTGTAGTTTAAATTTGTCCACTTGCTTCTTGTATAATGCCCACGTTGACTCCATCTTCTCCCGGAGCTCTTCCTCGTTTCATACTCTTGATTGCATGTGCAACTTCTGCAGGGAGGACTGGAGGGACTTTAGTATTGGTACCTGTCGTAATGTCTGGAATCATTCCTTTCATAGAGTTGGGAGAAAATTTTTTTCACCCTAGTCAAAATGTCGCTTCTTTTTCTTGTTACAGTACCATCTTCTTTTTTCAGAGCCATAATGTGTTTTCTTTCCTTACAAAGATGGCCCTTTGCTCTCTTCAGGCTTCTTTTTTCATTTGCATTTTTAAACTAGTTCACAATTGAATTTCCTGATGTCTTCAGTAATAATTTACCGTACTGTCTTGCATAGCTCTATGCATTCCACTTTGGCAATAACTTCTTTATTTGACCTCATCTCCTATCTCTTTCGCATCAACATTTTTGTTTTTTCGTGAAACTTTCTTCCGATGTAACATGTTCTTAGAACCAGTTGTTTTTGTTGCTATTTCAATAAGGGGCTTGGTGAGTTCATTAACTCCAGGAATATCCATTTCTTCCGATGTTAGGCCTTCTAAAGCAGAGAAACTGTTTCTCAGTTCCAACTTGAAGCTGTTATGATGTTTGTAAGGTTGGTTATGCCAATAAATTTTGTTTGTCTTATTAGCTTACCATGTTCTAGTTTAGTGCTGAGGTGCATCTCACATTTTACAATTATATTGTCACTATTTATGTTGAACTTGTTTAGCACATCAGTCTTCGCTGACTGATTTTTTGTTTCTCATAATAAAATCAATTTCACTTGTGGTCCCATTTGGATGTCTCCGTATCAATTTCCTGTGTGGCATTTCCTTCAAAAATGAGTTATATATATATAGTAATAATTCTTGTCTACATAATTTGTCCTGAAAGTTTTATGGTAAATACTACTTTTGAAAATGTTTAGTGTACTATCTTTAAAAAAAAGCAATGCTCAGTATCATTAAAAGAGTAATTTTACTTATTACTTTTCTTACTGCCGGATATGAAAAACTTTTGTTGAAAATGCTTCTTTTATTAGAGAGGTTGAAATGTGAGTATGATGATTCTTGTTTCTGTTTTAATTTTTTACTTTATTTCGATTCATAACTTTGCCGCAAAAGGACGTAAACGTTTTTGCTCTCGAATTCGAAATCATTTTGTCCTACATATTTGTTTATGCCGTTTATAACAAAGATTATTTGAGTGCAGTTTTTCCTTCAACAACTGCATAGATTTCTGATAGCCAGAGAAAAGTTAAATTGCGATTGCCCGATATATATCTGCATCTAAAACTTGTATATCAAAAATTATTTATATATCAGATGCAGGGCTCCGGTGGGAAGTAGGGCTTTGATTGTATACAATAATTTGTCCACCAGTAAACGTAAGATATTTTTTCTGTTTCTGGAGAATTTGTAGCAAAATCTGAGCTACTGAAGAAAAGATCTAACATTATTAAGTGTACCGATATCGCCCACCTCGGAATATTTTTTGAGAATATCGTCTGCTTAATATAGTACACAGCTGGTCCTCCAGGGATAGTAGAAGTATATTTCATTTTTCCCAACATCACTGCTTCGCAGAGTCGGATTGAAAAAATCTTTCTTGATCGCAGCGGGTGTTCATTGTAAAAACGTTTCTCATAAAATTTCAAATTTTTCTTAAAGAACAGATGTGCCACTGGAGAATGTAAATTAACGATTCACTGTAATGCATTTTTGCAGCAATATCTACAGTGTAAAACTTGATTGAAAGCATTTCTTTTGGTGAGATACTTCTAACCATGGAAATATTTGTCGTGCATTCCTTTCCAAGATAATATACAGATATTCTGTTAGGTTGTTGCGAAATGTTCAATCTGTTTTCCTCGATTTCTCGGCTTCCAAATATTCGATTTAAAAATCATTTAACATATGATATCATTTACTTGTGGAACATTTCAGTTTTGTACTTGGGGAATGTTTTCGTAGCACTTAGTTCAGTTGCCAGCTAAAGTTTACTTACTTCTGTTTGCAGGTGTACCTTGGATACTAAGTTTCTAAGTATCTTGATGAGAATTTGAGAAATTACTATATAATAAATTTGCTGCAACTAAAAGTTGAGGACATTATCCTATTTAAATAATGTATAAACTTCCGGCTAGGGAGCCTAAAGATCAATTTTTTTCTCGTAATCTTTTCTTCCGGAAGATGTGCTGGAAAATCATTTTTTCTCAACATAGGTTTTGTACTGAACAGTACTTTTCTCATATATTCAACGTGTTCATTATGCGATATCCTACCACTGGGGCGTAGATTTTGATGAAGTTCCGTTTTTTAATTCTTGTTTTAACTCTCCGTTTTTAAAATTTCTTTGTCTCTGCTATGCGCCTTCTGGTATGTGAACCATTTTTTGCTCCTGCTACTGCAAAAAAATGGAACATACCTTTTAAACACTAGTATAATATAATAAAGAGGTGTTTCTTTTTTGCTTGTTTTATTGAAAATAGAAACTCGTATTTTTTTTCTTAACTGGTTCCCTGGAATACGAACAACTTGCATAATTTATTTTCTCGTTAGAAAGGATTGAGAAAGCATGTTGATTGCAACCGAAAACTCGCTGTCAATATAATTAACATTTTTCATTGCAGGACGCTAACGTACTTCAGTTTATCTACTACTAAAATCAGTAGCGTGGGATAATTAGAAATGGCGTTTTATCACTCAACTCTTATTTATGCTTCTTCTGTAGGATATAGTTTTCCATTTCTTTATTATTCCCGTTCTCAGCACGGATTTGGATCTTTCTTCCAAACGAATTATCACTCTACTCTTATTTATGCTTCTTCTGTAGGATATAGTTTTCCATTTCTTTATTATTCCCATTCTCTGCACGGATTCTGAATTTTCTTCCAAACGAATTATCACTCTATGTGCTTCGGAAAATTTACTTTGTGAAACTGATACACATCGTGTAGTATCAACTGTAATATATTATTTTGGTACCTATAATGTTTTAATGCTCCATTTAGGAAACCTTTGAAAAAAAACACTTACCAAATATGTGAATTATCCTCTATACCGAAGTGAATTTCTCCGCGCCAGGATTCGAACCCGGGTCCACTCATTCCGGAATAAGTTGCTCTACCAATTGAGCTACGCGGACATTTTATTCTGATTCCTATTTGCCTTTATGTCGTGTGCGTCCTTCTGGCAGGTACGTCACATCTCCTGGTACGTTACATCATCTTCCTCTTATTTTTATTTATTTTTCGAAGTGCTGCTCTTATTTTTCCTATCTCGCGGTGTGGAAATAACATTACACCATTGCGAGATTTTGAACGGTCGGGTCATCCGGATAGTTCGGGCGCCATTATAACGAAGTGAATTTCTCCGTCATTTTTATCCGCGCCAGGATTCGAACCCGGGTCCACTCATTCCGGAATAAGTTGCTCTACCAATTGAGCTACGCGGACATTTTATTCTGATTCCTATTTGCCTTTATGTCGTGTGCGTCCTTCTGGCAGGTACGTCACATCTCCTGGTACGTTACACCTCTTACATTTTGAGAAAATATGCTGAAATTAAGACGTTTCGTTTTTAAATCAAATATCACGTTTTATGAAGATCAGGGTTAGCCCGAAACGATATTATTTACTCGTTCCAAGAATTTACTTCTTTAGTGTATAAATTGCATTGATAATTCCTATTTCAGTGAACTTGCTGTTGCTCGCAGTATTAAATGCTGAAAAAAGTTATTAATATAATTACAATAATTTTGAAATTATTCTCTCTCTTGGCCGTTTTCGAATTTACCAAAGGCTTAAAGCCTGCTTAAAAAAACTTAGAACTGAACTGTAATTTTACAACAATTTACAGCTCACGATTCATATAGAAGCATTTCATCTGTCCCGAAATCTTTCAGTCCCCCAAAATAATGCTTTATCATTCCTATTCATTCTCTATTTCAAATCAATGTAATGTAGCAGTAGAGGCAGTACAATGACCTAACATTTATTTATTTATATACGAAATAAACATTGTAAGCAAGTTATTAATTATTCATAACTTTAGGAGGTTTGTCGGAATAAACCAGAGTCAAGTTAACGGGGAATAAAGTACTTTCAGAAGAACTTTTAGTTATATATAATATTTTTTCGATGTTTAAACGAGTTAAAAAATTGCGCATTTTATTAAATCAAAGGAGATAAATGGGAATAAAACAAAATTAGATAAGAGTGCCTGAAGTACGTGGGTTTATTGGAAGTGGTGTATACATAATCAGTTATGTGCAACTTTCTAAGAAAAAGACTTTCAAGTTTACTAATGAATGTCAGCTATTACCATGACTGAATACAATTCATAATCGAGAAGTACACGTATTTAACTCTAATGCCTAACAAATGTACAATAGAACTTTTGTTTTCTAAAATCAAAGGCTTACTATTTAGTATTCATTCTTTATTTTCTGAAGATAAACCTGATGGTAAATTGGAAACTGTATATTTTTCAAATAACAACATGTTGCTTGAGGTATAACATTGAATTTAGTACTCCGAAATGTGTAAGCAACAAAAAAAAATTCAAAACGTACATCAAACATTTTGCATCTGAATTAGGAATGGGCAAAAAACCTCGATGGTTTTGAACCTCGATGCTTTGCCACCAATAATCGATGTATTAACCTCGATGTTCCAGAAGCCGATACATCGAAAAAACATCGAAGCTTCCACCGATACATCGAAAAAACATCCAGCGTTTTAAGAAATATTATTATTTACATGGGGTTGAATTGGTGAGCAATCACCATTATATTGAATAGAGATTTTACCCATCGAAATGCCCATTCCCTGCTGCCCATCAAAAAAATGAAATCTTCCGCTTGTTAGCAAGACACACCGATACATCAAACAAACATCAAGGTTTCCGTCGATACGTAGGGCGTTTTAACATATATTACAGGCCAGTCAATTTTGCATTTAAGTTGTCTGAATGAAACAAAATATTGATGGGTTGTTTTATACTATTGAAATTGCGTTAATTTTTTAATGAAAGGAATGATATACATGCATATTACGTAAACGATACCTATACTTCAGAAAGGTGTGGTATTGTTACTCACGTACTCGAATGATGCAGTGTCTTGCAGAATTTCCAATATTTTATATCGTTAGTACTTTAGAACGTCCCAATTAACAAAATAAAGTTTATATTAGAATAGCTCTGACGTCAAATTCCAGAGATGTTACAAATCGAGTTTTTTTTTCTTTTTTGATTGGAGGTTTAAAGACCACCGTGAGCAACTCAATGGGCTATAAGCAGTCGCCCGTCCCTAATTTAGGGCCACTGGTTCCAGGGAAGGGAGAGAGCCAGTGCCGAAAGACAAACACAACATCCATGCCTCACCGGGATTCGAACCCGGACCCCTTTGGGACGAATGATCAGAGGCCATCGCTTAGTTTCAATATTCGCTTTTATTCACGTAAAAGAATTACAACAGAACATCCCCAACCTCACACGCAGTGTGAGAGAAGGGGAGAAATAAAACAAAATGTAGATATTTACAATGAAATGATAATTGTACAGATGAGCAATGACAGCATTGCATTATTTGCTGTAAACAGCAGTAGCTCTGGGATAAATGTTCATCGAAGTCTTGGAACATCACTGGAGCGAAAAAATTTACAGAAAAAAATCTGTGCAGTTCTAGTGACATGGGAATCACTGGTGGCAGAGAGTCACTGTGCGGATGAAGAGAACTGTGTACAAAAGGTGACATCAGCAGGAAGCAAACACAGTCCAGTTCCAGGAGAAAACATGGTGAGGGAACAGTAAAAATTGAAAGTTCCGACGTAGGTTTATTAAAACAGCAGATGAACAGTCTGGGCACTAGAAAACTGAAACCAGGGACGACACGGCGACCATGTTGTGAAGAAGGCAGGTAACCGTGCCGTATCTTTCGCCAAGGAATATTCCAGGGTGAGTCTGGCTTTAACCCTGTTGCGGTAGTGTGTAACCAAGGAGGTAGATAATGTAATAGGATCTGGATCTTGTAACTGTAGCAGGTGAGAGAAAATAATATATTTAGCTAAAATAAATAAATACGAACAAACTGGTAAAATAGAGCTGAAACTTGTAGAACTGTGGCCGAGGAAACGATAATCTTCTAGGGTGAGATCACTGGTACAAGAAGGATGTGCAAGTTGGAACATACTGTGAAATAGTGGGAGCAGCGTCGGACAGTAAACAAACATGTGTAAGACGTCTCCAACGACGTTACAAAAAGGACAGAGATCTGATGATACTATATTTCTCCGGAACAAAGTCGAAGGGACAGGCAGTCGATTGTGCAAAAACCTCCAATGCACATTAAGTTCTGAGGAGAGGGCCGGTGAATGTTGGGCAGTAGACCAGACTGAGGTTAGTGCAAAAGAAGGAACAGAGGGAATAGGGCAAGGTACCGCAGAAGAAGAACGGAGAAAACGGTACAGGGTGCGGGTGGAAAGACTGTGGAGAGGAGGAGATCACCGGAAAAGGGAAGGAAGAACGGAAAAGGGAGAGAGGCAGAGGAAACGGAAAGGAGGCCAGAGGAACCGACTAGAGAAGGAAAAAGTGATTGAAGAGCATGTTTAAGTTGGAGGAAGTTATCAGAGAGTTCGGGCGAGGGTGGTAGGGTGGGAAAAAGTTCGGAAACGGGTTTCCATGAAAAATCGGGGAGGACCAGTTGGGAAACGGAGACTACTCCAGCGTGTAGCCATGCGGGGAAAAAAGAAAAAGTTGGCAGTAGGGGGATGGAGGACGGAGGAGAAAAAAAGAGGCTCGGAAAGAAGATCAAGAGTGAATCGAATGTTGAATCGATTCACTCTTGATCTTCTACGTGAATCGAATGTTGTTCATTTCTTTTAATGTAGCGACACGAAAATGGTGTATCGGGAGGAAACGACATCTTCGAGTTTTCAAGTATGTACAAAACAAAAGAGACATCCTCAAGTCCTCAGTGTTTATGCGGAATGCAGCTAGAATTATTCGATATTAACAAATGCTTAAGAAAGGAAAGGGCTTGTTGATCTACTAAATTTATCCATACGGTAAACAAATTCAATTACATGAAAATTTGTTATAATATTAATTATGGTACATAAAGTTCATGCGATTTACAATTATGATTTCTCAGTCTCTTCAGTGACCTATGAAATATAGATCTGAAAATCCTTTGCATCTTACCTGTAGTTCTTGATTTTTCAATGAAAAATAAATTGCAGCTCCTAAATTTTTGGTTTCCAAAATTATTTGAACTAACAGAACATAACGAATCTAAAATGTTTAATTTAATCAAAACATAAAAAAATTGTAGTTATAATTCTGCTTAGATTTTCTCATTTTGAAAACATTCTTCATATTTATAGCCTGTAGCGAGCTGGCATTTTTATCTCCCACTACGACAAATTTGTGAATTTTTTTCGGATATTACTGCATTTACTGTGGCAATTGAATATAAGCTCTTGCATCTATCGTTCTTTCTTCTTCGCTTTTATAATTGACAAGAGTAAGAAAATCAACAATATTTTTAAATGCTGAAATGTTTAAATTTTGATTTATATAATGTATTCCGATAAAAACAGAAGCTTTCACAAAAATAGTGCGTGAGCTTTAAATAATTTTCATAATGATGATTTTTTGTTATGAACAAATGGGCATGTGAGTAACTGAGAAAACTTAATTTCAGCTACAAATCCAAAAAGTTAATGTAATTTAAGAATTTTCATTATACGTTTTAGGTACTGTTTTAATCATCTGCTATAATGTCCATTTCGTTGGTTTTGGTTCACACCTAACCTAGAATCAATGAAAGTAAACGTTCAGGTCTAATTGCAAATCACTGATTTTTTTTTCCAGTTTTGTAGGACAGAAAGGAGACGATCTAAACGGCGTCATGCGATGTTTCGTATTTTTTTACCCTATAAATTTGCAGAGCACATTTGCTTTTCTAATGTAATATTAGGTTTTCAACGAATTTCCCAAAGTCAGAGGGGAGCAATTTTGCCGCGTTTAACACTCTTTTAAACGAAAATTCCAGAATGAGTGGTAATTTATTTAAGAGCTACGGAATGTCC
The DNA here is from genome assembly GCA_039090855.1 of Macrothele yani. NCBI lineage: Eukaryota > Metazoa > Arthropoda > Arachnida > Araneae > Macrothelidae > Macrothele > Macrothele yani. Next base: position 3,241,785 of record CM077016.1, read on the forward strand.
TGTGCTTACATTTTCCCTCGTACTTCAGTAAAGGAAATTCACGTCTGTTCTTGGTACGCGAAATCATTTGGAAAGTGCAAATTGGAAATGCAGCTTTGTTCTAATATTTACTGATTTGACCTAGATACATATTGACATGTTTCAGCCGGTGCATTGAAACTTTCATCCTGGAAAATTATCCTTCACGTCCATAGCACGGAAAATAATCCTTCACATTCAATATCTTCCGTGTATTTCCAAAAAATTCTAATAATACATTTAACTCATGAAATTGAAAACTTTTTTCCTTTTCCCAAACAAAGAAAATTCATACGGTTTTATTTACGAATCTATCTGAAACTTTGTTTCAAAGTTTAAAACTGGAAAAAACAAATCAAAAGACACTTTGATCGCATTACCATCGGATGCCATAATCACAAATCTTGATAAGAAATATTGATATCCGCACATTTGTGTTCTCCTGTAAAACCTGACTTTCAGGAACATCTTTACTTTTGCTTAATACATAAAACAGATATTGACTAAAGGTATTTTGCGGCGTTATGGAGTTAGATATGTACATTGCTACAGCTACCAAAATGGAATAAATATTGAGCCGGCATAAATATAAGTCATTGTTACCTGTTGTGTCTCCAACCCCGGTTTTTCTATTTACAAGCAGGAAAATAGTGCCAAATTAGGGAAATGTAATACTACCTGATAAAGGAGGAAATCTCACAATTAAGAAAAAATGGAAATGCATGTAAATCAGGAACAGCTTGGCACGTAAAATGAAAAGAATGTTCTGCCGTTTTCAGGTCAAACGCAGAGGCCAGTTCCATCTGTGAGCATTACGTGGTTTCACCGGAATATTCAATGCTTTCGTGACCTGCACCAGGCACAGTGATGTAAGTCTCGGGCGACAGCTGTGTCGCGGTTGCTGTGCTAATTGTAAGCTTCCCGAGGACTTCGGTTTATGATTACTGCCTAATAAAACGTTTTCTGATGGTTTGCCTGGACAAAGCTGCATCATCTGCTTATTATAGGCGAGCTACGATCTCAATCGAGTGCAAAGGACTTCGTGTGCTGCGTTTTCCTAATAGCTTTAGCCCAACCCCAATGTATTTTACTTCCATGCACTGCTCCCACGTTTGCGTGTCAGCTGATGATCTTGTTGCAACTGCGACACACAGCGTTGCACAGGGCGGAACTTTCGGGCCAGAGAATAACAATTACACACAGTGACACAGCGATATTCCGCAGTTCTTCTGTCTGACCTATTTCCGTAGAATACAGTTGGTAGTATCCTTGACGTTGGCGTACCCAGGGCATATACATTATGGGTTTCACATAGATCGCTGAGCAGTCTATCACGCATCACTGCTTTTGGCGTGAATAATTATAATTTTAATACAGCCATTCAAAAATTGAAATCTAATGAAATTGGCTGACAGGTCTCGATAGGAAAAAAACAATAAATCAGTTTAGAGGTAGGAAAAGGGGAAACAATTTCTAAAGCACCTCTTCTCGGAGGTACAATTTAAATCATGCATATCACTCGGCATTACTGCCGGGTGATATGCATGATTAAAATCAGGCAAAGTAAGGGTACACAAACTATTTACTGTAAACGTGAGAACTATAGAAGCGTATGTTTATATTATTAGAGTGATTTGTGGACTGTTTTATTCTATTCACAGTTCAACTTCCGTGTCCTGCTTAGAAATTGTTTAGAAAATTTGAATCCTCTAAAAGATTCGTTCACACCGAATCTTAAGGGTCATCACCCTCTCGCCTTTATGTTTTATATGCTCATTTTATCACATATATGTGCGCGTTAGTGTTATTTCTCCACATTCAGTGACTTCCGGGTGTTTTACGTTAATTATGGAACAGGGAGTGGCGTATTTATGTGTGAAATTCAGAAGCACTTGCGTTCAGGTCATATTGGTAAGCATGGCTATGATTGAACTGTAACGCATTTTAGCCTCCTCCCTTAATGCGGAGCGGCGATATCAATAGCTGAGCAGCTTTTAAATATTTTGTTTAAGAAGATGATGATGGAGTAATTTATGAGACTGCCACAATTTGTAGGTAAAAGAAAAAAAAACAGTACACTCTTAGCATATTGAAAAAACACAGATTTGTACTGAAAGTAAAATTATTATCAGCAATAGGTCTCTATCGTTTGCAAAATGCGTTCTGTATAACAATATTGATATTACTGGAGCTTTGCTCATGTGATATTCTTGTTAGCTAACAAATGATATAATTCTCTATTGGAATCACCTTTTTTTTACATGAATGTTTAAGCTCAGAAATTGCCAGGAATTTCATTGGAAAAGAGACACTGATGAAATTACGAAAAATGTATTTATGAGCATTTCTCGACACTTTGGCTTTTATTTTCGTCTCCCCATTATTCGTCCAACGAATTCGTTTTTTTTATGTATCTTCTAACCCTAAAGGAATTCCGAATATTTATATCATTTGTTACTGATAATGTAGTGTATATAACGGATTGAAATACTTGATAATGTGTGGTGTCGACACACATTTTTTCGAGAAAATGGAAGTACGAAAGTTATTCCGACTAAGCAGAAATGTTTGCGGTAACAGGTGAAATTGAATTTTTTTCGAATGGAACATCCGATAAAGATTAGTGTAGTATTCCAATTAATATGGGGATGATCAAATGCATTTTAGTTACTAGTCCGTTTTTACCTTTTATGTCTGAAAAGGAAAAAAAGAAAACTGTTGAAGTAATCGTTAAACAGCCAACCGTAAAGGAGAATTCGTGAGAAGATTATCTTCTAAATTCTTGTACTGGACTGTATTTACCACATAAAACAATTTTGCAGAAGCTCTAATATGGACTCGTAAAGATTTTATTGCTTTAAGATACTTGCCAAACAGATTTGCATTATGAAAATTCATTACACCGTTTTAAACATATTTGTATTAGTATGACACGTCACTGATTGCACAACCCTGTTTATAAATATTTCCAAAATTCTTAAAAACTTTACACACATAAAAAAAAAAAAAACATTCTTCAATATTTTTGTTTGAACATTCAATTTCAGCATATTGGGAACATATTTTTCCTTATAGTAATTGAGTTCGTGCATTGCAGTCTTTCATCAGCATTAGAAAAAGCACTGTTTTTAATTATGTACGAAGTGAAAATTGTAATTTAATAGACACTGTAGTAAGTGAAGTTAATTGCAGTAAATGTTAATTACTGTTAACAAATGTGTATGTATACATTTTATATTCAAACAGCGAATGTACTGAACCTGTATATGAAACCGAAGTCTTATTTGACACGTGCTGACTTCAATGTGTTACTTTCAGTGAGACAAGTATTAAAGCAAGGCAAATTTATTTCACTCAAAGATCTCAATAGCTCCTCGGAGAAAAATTAAGAAAACAAAATTCAGTAAGAGGAAGAAGCAAAAAAATATCTAAATTATTCAATGTCGTTTATAAAATATGTTTCTGAATTTCTCTGGCAGGGATAAATATCTGAAATCAAAGGTACGAAATATGTTAGAAAGGACACCGACTAATTAGGTCTGTCGATTCATGACTATTCGTCAACTAATACTAGTGGAAGCATACAAGAGAAATAGTTCGACAAGAAAATATTTGTAATAACTCCAAATATTTGTAATAATTTGTAAAATTTTAATGTGTAGAGTCTATCCATACAACCAGAGATTTAATTTCATGATAGGAAGAAATTAGAAAATTTAATAACAAATTTTGAAGAACAGAACAAAGTTCTTCTAATTGATCATGAAATTGGATATTCATACTTTATTTTAAAAACTGAAAAAGCGTAAGATTTAAAAATTGAAAAGGTAGGTAAATTGGCAGTTAACATAACATTAGCTGTAATACTCTCATCAGTACACAAGAATAAATATGTTCCCAACATTAATGCCGAGTATAAATGCCAGTTTCTTACCTTGATAATTTTGTTTCTTAATTTTATTAATTTAAATTTTGTACAGAAAGTTTATAATAGGTGTGTTTTATTTTTAATGAAACCCTAAGATTAGATCATTTCAATGGAACTTTGTTATAGATATTGAAAGTTTATGAAATCGAAAAATAATTAAATCTCTTCCTTTTTGGGTAATAATAATTAGTTTAACAGTTGCTCATGGAAACTTGCGGTAAAATATACACAACAAAATATATGTTAAAAGTGTTTCCAAAAGCAACGATACCTTCGTTTTGCTGTTGATGTGGTCATTTATTATTTTAAAATCCAGCAGCTCTTGTGTTTGGTTGCTGCCCAGGAAAATTCAAAGGTCTTAGATGCTTAAGTTGGTGCGGTTAGGGTTACATTTGGCTTGAGAATGTTACGGGAGGGTAGAGGAATTTTTCTTTAATTGATGGTTCGTCTTCCACCAACAAATTAGGCATGGGACTTCCCTGGATTGCTGTTTAATGTCATTTTGGTTTCGTGTTGATTCTTAGAGGGGAGTGGGATGGCCCGTGCAGCGTATTTCTTAAGTGCATAAACGACATTCTGTTTATGGCATTTAAAGCAGGCGACTGTTTTGGAGCTATTTCGGTAAGCGCGTGTACGCAGGGTCTAGGAGGAGAGTCTCCTGACGGGATGATTTACACATTTTACTGCGGGAAGTTCTGCTTGTTAAGAAATACCCGGTGACGTCACTTAACATTTTTTTTTTTTTATTGGAGGTTTAACGACCACCGTGAGCAACTCAAATGGGCTATAAGCAGTCGCCCGTCCCTAATTTAGGGTCACTGGTTCCAGGGAAGGGAGAGAGCCAGTGCCGTAAGACAAACACAACATCCATGCCTGACCGGGATTCGAACCCGGACCCCTTACGGACGAATGATCAGAGGCCAACGCCTTAGACCACTGCGCCACCGGGGCGGCTCACTTAACATAGAGTACCAATTCATGGTACTGGATATTTTACTTTCAAGTGATGACTATACTTTATCAAGAGCAGTTCTTGTACCTGCTCAAATCAATACGAGCCCCAAGATCTCCTAAATATTAAAACTAAGAACAACTCAAAAATGACAAATAAATACAAAAGATTTAATATTGGCCAATTGGCATTCTCAGCGGTCCGCTCTCCCTCTAGCGGCAAAAGGAAGAATTTCTGTAGTACGGGTAACGTTTTTGGCTCAATGCTTGGCTGTTGATAGATCGCTCATTACGTTCAGTTGTCGTAGTTTGGTGTATTTTTGCATTCATTCTGGACTTAGAGAGTTGTATAATGGAGAATTCCGTGAAGAAGAACAAATCATATTGTGGTGTCCCGCAATGTCGTTCCCAAGGTTTCGGCTATGTTTTTCACAAGTTAGTACAAACGTTTGTGCCTTGCGTTTGAAATCCTTAAAGTTAAATGCTAGTAACCTAGTAACGTCTTTGAATGAATAATAAACAAGGCAGCATGTTTTTATTGCATAGTAGTAATTAAAAAATCCACATTTCTACATAATCTTGAAAACAAATAATTGTTGTTATCCATATAAATTTAAACTTCATTATGGAACAAGATTTGCAATGTTCTGTCAACAGTCATCGGTTCAAAAACGCAGAACCCAATGATGATCAACAATTACCAATTCACAAACACTCTTAGGAACAGAATGTTCAAAAATTACAAATGTTATTGTTGACAGTATTGAAAATGGGTCCTGGGAAACGTCAAGTGAAACAAAATGTCAGATTTTAATAGTAATCCGGATTAGAACACCCCTGTCGGTATTACTATATCACTTGCCTGAAAATGTAAAAATAAAAATTACCTGTTACAGTAAAGCATTACTGCTACACAGTGCTTACACGTTCCACTTCTGCCCGCTTTACAAGAACACTCAAATGACTTTATAGAAATTTCACTGTTACTTGTACCTAAAACACCGTTGATGGAGTGATGCGACGACGTTATTGTCGTGGACTGAATGCAGTGCGAAATTATGAGAATTTCTCTTCCATCTTCCTTCTTAATTCCACAAGAAATTATATGGCCTACATTAACAATCACTTACCCTTCTTTCATGCATCTTGAATTTTTGGAAGCGTCCACAAATTTCATTATTTCAAGGATTGAAGGCGACAAACCAGCCATTCTAACATTCGAATTTATGGAAACACGTGCGATGTTACCCGTACTAGAGAAGTTTGTTTACGTTTGCGCAGCGCCCCCTATAGTTCGTTGAGGTTCCCAATAGATTGAAAAACGTCAGCTTAGTATCAATTATCATTCGTTCTGTTTACGTTATTTAAAACAAAATGCATAATTTTGGATGCCAACTAAAAGGACCTTTAGCAATGAAAACTGTCTTCCAGCATCAAAATATTAAATCTGTCGTTAAAGTTATTTGTCTTCGTGAATTTAAAGACCTGTATTTTGCAGACAATATGAACGAGATTATTTACCTCCAGAGGATCCAGCGGAATGGTGATACGTAATACCTGAGAGTAGTGTTCCGTAGAAAAACGACAGTTCCGTCTTAATGAATTTTCCAAAATATTGCTTTTTCTACCGTATAGTTTCTGTGCTTCAGTAGTCTGCTAAATATCGTTTCTAATATTTAGGAAATTCCTCAAAATTATCGTGCCTTCTAACTTCATAGTAAAGCAACTTTCAATTCAGCTTAATTCTCTTCCCCCTATAAACACATTTAAAAAAATGAAGATGACAATCCGATTTTTGGCGTAAATGTGACTAGTATGGTAAGTCAGATATTATCCGAAAAGTTGAAAATTTTTGCTAAATGTCCCGATCGAGATTAATGATTTATGATGTTTTATCCCAATGGAGTTAGATGCTTCCAGAAGCAAAATGATCCATGTAATAGTGCTCACTTTATACGCGAATGTGTTGAGTATCATCATGGATACCTTTTCCTGGTACATTGGGCTCTTGAATTACCGGAATTTAATCCAAGGAGGCATTTGTTTGAAGTCGAAAGGGGCATCAGATAGCTGGAACCGTGTAAAACCGAAGTTATCTGTCAATTATGGGCTCAAAAGAATCAAAACGAGAATTTCAATCTTTTAAAAATTCGTCAAAAATCGCTTAGAATCCTGAACGGCAGACAAATTCTGGTGTGTTTCGGCTAGTACCACATGACGGAGAAACTTTACAGTTGCTAGAACGAAATGTACGTGCCATATATTTTTGGGAAGTGTACATTTGATTCGTGATGAACAAAGCGCATTACAATGAAGGTAGTAATGCATTTACCCTCCATAATTCATAAGTAGAAATAGCGAAAAAGGAAACAAAACTGCATTATCGGGTTTATCAGGGATGAATTATAAGAATACTTAGGGAAATATCAAATAATCCAGCCGTAGACACCGCAGAGAACTTGTAAATTACGTGAAATTTGACTTTTCAAGAACAATTAAGTTAAAGCAGCATCAACATGTCGGCTGTGGAGAATGTAGCACTTATCATATGAGAAAACTCTTACATTCAAGAAGGAAATTAGGTGTCAATGAATTAAAAATTGTACTCTTAAGTGAAAAAAATCCAAACGAACATCCAAAGAAGGTACCTGTGGTTTAAAATGAAATTATTTCTTTGGAGTTTTATTTGAAATATTCTCACCTCATTGAAATTGGAGTTTTATTTGAAATATTTTCACCTCATTGAAATTGGAGTTTTATTTGAAATATTTTCACCGCATCGTTCATGTTTAGGGCATTTCCGAATATTTGCATTACAATTGCAGAAGATGCCTCAAAGAAGTGTTTTTCATAATCTATAAAATCATAGCATAAAAACTTGAGGTTCTGTTTTGAATAACTCAGGGGCTTAAGTAAGGATTAATAGCTCACGAATTAAGGAAAAAAATAGTTCATAACTGTGAATGACTATACCAATGAAGATATATCTCTAGGTAACAAACTTTCATTTAGCACGTAGCGTTAACATTTTGAATTTTAACTTCGAGATGTGTCTGCTTGGTGTTGTTTTTGTTCCTCGCTCTATTTATACATACGCCTCTGTTAAATGTTTTTGATTAATTATTTGATGTTATTATTTCTTTTTTTTACAAAATTCCTTTAATTTTGTTCTCAAAATTCTTGTGTGACCAGCTCAGGGATGCCGTCTATTTCAAAGTAAATTTAAAATTTCCAAGAATTGAAAAATAGTAAACTACATTAGTTTGTCTGAAATTGCCCAAAGAATATGGATGCCGTATTAAACGAAATAAAGTGCAAGTCTGCTGCCGTTACAGCGTTTGCACTGTAGGAGTCACAGGTATTGCAACACTACTACCAAAACTTTTGCACCCCAATCAACTGCAATTTGGAAATGTGGCAGACGTCAGCAACCCCATGTGCAATGGGATGTCCTTGTCTGGGGGATGGAGACTGTTGATCACCGTATCCCCAATGCGAAGACATATGGAACCTTCCTTTTCGCTTTTAATCCTTTTTATATAATTTTTGGAATTCCTTTCTCAAAGCAATTGAGCATAATACTAAACAATTCTCAGTTTTTTTCGAGTTTTCGAAAACACCACTGATGAACTGCAGGTACTTTGTCTTATTCATTGGTGAATGCTTTCAATTAAATTTTTTCTTGGTATTGTGATATTTTCGGGTTTTAATAGTTCCTAAGTTTAATTCCCTAGTTAATACAGCTAGCTTCAGACAATAGATCATCTTTATGGTGTGTTATAATATATCCATATTTGAAGGATTGACGCTTAATCAGCCGAATAATTAAGTATACACAACATATGTAATGCATGAAACTAAAGTTCACTCTGAAATTAATTGGAATAAGTTTAGCAACCTTAACAGAAAAAGTACATTCTTTGTAAAATGTACTCCGTGTTCTTATGAATTCCCCCTAACTTGACATTGAATATGTTTTCGATAAATTTCACTCCAGTTAGGTGTTTAATAAAAGTATCGGATCTAACAGGTTAAATTACGTTACAATCAGGTCACTTTCATAACTACATTCAATTTATGAAAACCCTAAAATATAGAAATTGAAGAACATTATACTGACGGAGCTGATGAAATCGCTAAGAACTAAAACACAACTAATTTTAACTAAATCAGTTGATATTGTGACGTTGTTTACGGAGAATGAGGTCCAAGAAGGAATCACAAATTATTTAATAAACCAGTTAAAATGCATACATTCGTTAGATACTACTAATCCTAAATAAACGAAATTACATTCACTTATTTCTTAAATCGGACGATGTCCCTGAATGGTGAGCAATATTTTCTGCTTTCTCCAAACAGAAGTATTCACATAGTGGCCGGAGTTTTTACTAAATCTGATGAATACAATTTGTGTTCTCTCATCACATCAATATTGCCATAAAGCTGTCAACTGTGGCATTTTGTCGGTTCTAATCTTTTGTTCTCCGCTCCATTGTTCAGCAAATGGCGGTGCAGCGTTAGAACCAATGGCGCGGTTATCAGGTCACTAAATACACTGCTGACCATCCAAAATGCAACTCCAAGAGGGACGCGAGATAGCAAAACAAGATTTACTGGACACATAACAACAGATACAAAGATAAAATGATTGAGCTTACAGGCCCGTGCGACTTGAGGAACACGCAGACATCAATAGTTCGTGTGGCACCCATGGCTGGCAATAACGGCAACTACACGCCGCGGCATCGAACGAAAGAGGCTTTTGAATGTGGGCTTAGGGTATTTCGCTCCAGGCTGCTTCCAAACGTTTCCACAGTTCATCAAGCGTATCCGTGGGTGGTGCTTGCATGGTCACTCGGTTGCCAGTGAGCTACCAGACGTGTTCGATGTGCGCCATATCGGGAGAACAGGCGGACCACGGCAGCAGTGACACATGACACCTAGTGGGCCGTGAAGAATTGTTGCACGATGCGTGCCACGTGCGGGCGCGCCTTGTCCTGTTGAAACGTGGCCGCTGGAAGGTCCTGCAAATAAGGGAGGACTACAGGCTCCAAAACATCGAAGATGTAGTGGTGGCTGTTGAGTGTACCGGCGATGCGTACCCGAGGGGTGCGGGTGTCATATCCAATTGCGCCCCAAACCATAACGCCTGGCGACGGACTAGTATGGTGATGCATAATGGATGCTTCATACAGTCTGTCGCCGCGGTGCCGCCACACGCGGATCCGACTATCGTGATGTTGCAGCCAGAAGCAGGATTCGTCGAAGAAGACAATGACGTGCCATTCCAGAGTCCTCGTGCGGGGTTCAACGGTCCACGTCCTCCGCACTCGCCGGTGGTGTAACGTCAGTGGTAATCGGAGCAATGGGAGCCGTGTGACAAGTCCCGCTCCTGCAGACGACATCGAACGGTACTTGCTGACACAGGTTGTTGTGTAACATACCCTAATTCCTGCGCTAACGTTCGTGATGTGGCGGTGCGAGCCATCAATGCCCACCGCACAGCATGCCGGTCCTCTCGTTCGGTAGTGTGCCGCGGCTGATGCAATCGCTCACGTCGGTCCGTCCGTCCCGCCTGCACCTACCGAATCCATACTCGCCTCACTGTTGCTGGATGTCGTCCCACATGGGCGCTGATGTCTCGGTACGATAAACCGCTCTCGCGATAAGAGACTATTTGTCCTCTGTCAAACTCCGAAACGTCATGGAATGACTCCGTATTCTACGACGAGGAAACAGGAAGATTCCCACGCATAGGTCCGGCAGCACAACACACTTCCACTACTTACACCCCGCCTTCTGTGCACCTTTCTTATAGTGCTTCTCGGTGGCGTGCCGGGCACGTATGATTTGCATATGCCCTGCAATGCTGATCGTTTGCATGTCCTTTCGCAGGCGACGCATGCTGTGAATTTCAGGCCAATCGGATGCTTCCTTCTTGATGTTACATTTTGGGTGGCCAGCAGTGTACTTTGTCCGTGTTTGATATTATTATCCTGTTCTGACAACATTACGGTAGTGTTGTTGAGTTTATTTTTACACTGAATTCATCTCTACAAATAATTTGAACTTTCCTTTTACAGAGCAAGCATATGGACACGTATTTTATTAAAAAACTATAATAATATTAATTGAAAGATTTGAAGAAAAATTGTAGCTGAAAAATTTTTCTCATGTCAGGGTAGGTATGTCGATGAGGATGATAGATGCTTTCTGATGTGGTTATTTTTTCGAAACATATGTAGAATCGGTGGTATGTTCGATGTATCCGTAAAAGTTTCGGAATTTTTGCTTACAAGCCGCAGAGTTCCTACTTTCTATTTGCAGCAATAGAAGGACTATATATGTGTTCAACAAAACAGTGATATCTCACCAGAAAAAACACGGGCCGCCCCGGTGGCGCAGTGGTCTAAGCGGTGGCCGCTGATCATTCGTCCGAAAGGGGTCTGGGTTCGAATCCCGGTGAGGCATGGATGCTGTGTTTGTCTTACGGCACTGGCTCTCTCCCTTCTCTGGTACCAGTGACCCTAAATTAGGGACGGGCGACCGCTTATAGCCCATTGAGTTGCTCACGGTTGTCGTTAAACCTCCAATCAAAAAAAAACACGGAGTAACTCATAATACTGATTTTTAATTCTTGGTGTATTTGTGATAACCTCGATGTTTCTTAGATTTTTCAGTGCCTATCTCCATATTTCCTCAGTGCGCATTTGATGGCATAACCTGTTTCAAGAAATTGTGCATCAGGAAGACGAGTGAGAGCCCAAATAATAAAACCTATGGTACAGTGGATTCAACTCAGCGGTCGCTAAGAACTAAAAGAGTTACCGATCCCTAGGCTAAAACCAAAATAAATTATTAAATATTTTTGACCGGACATTAGGTAAAACAGTCAGGTAAATTGCGAAAATAAAGCTGCTTTTGAACTTAAGGTTTTCATAATGTTATAAATGGAAGCTCAGAATACGTAACACAAGGCTTAAAGAGTTACCGATCCCTAGGCTAAAACCAAAATAAATTATTAAATATTTTTGACCGGACATTAGGTAAAACAGTCAGGTAAATTGCGAAAATAAAGCTGCTTTTGAACTTAAGGTTTTCATAATGTTATAAATGGAAGCTCAGAATACGTAACACAAGGCAAGTACTAGTTCAAATATCAGGGATAATTTTAGTAATTAATAAAATATAATTTTTTCTGAATTCCATAAATAAATTGATCTCTACACTTTAGGTTAAGAATGAGGGAGCATATCACCTATGGTTAGAGTGCAAGTGGTGATAGATAAATACATGAGAGTGTTTGAAAGATATTAGGTCTTGTGGTGCTGTGTGGGGTACATTTGGTTGGCGCCAGTGCAAAAGAATACCAGGAAGAATAAGTAAAGGTAACCTACTCGATTCTAAGTAACACACAATGTATTGTAAAGAAAGCAACTCTGCGTTATGAGAAAAGAGATGTACATATGCAGTGATAGGTTTATCACACTAAATTAGAGTGCAGATGCTTCTTTATCAAAATGTTAAATCAGATTGCATTTTGTACAGCACCCCTTGCTAATCAAAGTTGTGCTTCCTATATTATTGTTGCATACTCAATTTGCAGGTAGGCCACTTGGTGCGCTGAGTTTAGATGGAAAACAGAGTGAAGATCTGCCTTCTAGGTCTGTGTGCATCGATGGGTGACCTCGCTGCATCTGTCGTAGATTTCAAATTCGCTTGTATTAGGATATTAACTGAAACCTCGGTGTTTCTTCAATGCATCGGTGTGAACCTCGAGGTTCCAATGATTTGATAATATAATAAACTGAAAAATTCGCATTTTTTCAGCTGCCGCAGTGAATGGATCCTTTGTGATGAATGAAAGTGATTACAGGATTTCATCTTGGCTTAAAGTAACTGCAGATTTAAGAGGTTACGACAAAAAGGCTTAAGTTCAGTTTTAAAATGTAATAACATTCATTTTTAAATCTCGGTAGAATTACAGTATTTCATTTAAAACTACATATTCATTAATAATTTGGAAGACAGTTGGGAATTAATCCTCCATTAGTAATTGCTATAGGACAGTAGCATCTCCGAATGGGATTGGATTATCGTTAGTGTAACCTTCAGGAACTTCAGTCAGATACAATACGGGACACTGTGTATCGTGATTTCTTCATGATCAATAGAAAATTGTTAAGACCTATTTTCATTCTGAAAGACTTGACCCTCTGGAACATCACTTCGCAGCATTCAGATTAGACATATATATATTTTTTGGATTGTTCCTTGTACTTCAAGACTTCCGAGCACTTGATTTGTAATGAGAGGAAACCTTATTAGCGTATTATTTGTTATGGAGGAGAAAAGTAAAGCAGCTAAAAGTGCAAAGATCCTAAAGCGTTACCGTGAAGAGCATTCCAAATAATTTCCACGGTTACGAAAATATAAAGTTTCAGTAACAAACAAATTTTGGCACATTTATTGCAATGGTATTTCATTAGCCCATGGTGGACGTGACGATTGGCGAAGTCATATTCAATAAAAACTACAATCAAATCTGGGAAAAATTCAATCTCCTACAAAAACGATGGATGATGTCAAAGTTATATTTTTATTTTGCTACAAAATTATGCCCAATAATATAATTTAAACGCCGTTAATTAGCTAAACGATGGAATAAATATCGCGGGCCTTTAATTTACGTTCCCGCTTATCTTACAAACGGGCGTTATGCGATGCCTTGTTCTTGTTGTCTCAGATGCTAACAGAAGATTTCGTTAAGAATAAAAAAATAATTGTTAAGATTATGCTGACGGAAGTGAATGTCGTTACCTTAGATTTAAAATTTCGTCAAAATTTTGATAAGCATATTAACAAATGGCATTTGATACAGAGGCAACTGTTAACATCATCGGTTCTTTAAAGAATCACTTTCCTGTCGCTATAAAGGAAAACAAAGTTCATTACATCAGCAGTTCAGCTTCCAAGTTTTCATCTCTGCTTACATCTAATGTTCAGCTCAACTTATGAAATTTCACTGTTTCTTAATTTAGTTTCTCCCTAGGCAAACAATCGCTATTCTTATTCATTCATTTTGGGTTGGCGATTCACGTTGCGCGATGTTACACAGTATTACTGTCGCATGAATGTTTGTGCTTATGTCAGGAATATGTTTTGTTTGGATAGATCTTTCATTATCTGTATGTCATAATTAATGTAATATATTTTTCTCATTGACTTCTGCAAAGACAAGTGCAAAATAATCAGGAATTTTAGGTGTTTGAACATGACGTACATATTTATTTTTAGTATATAATGAAAATAATGTCGTAAATAAATATTTTAATTTGTGACCAATGAAACACTGGTAATCTTTATTGCATTGTATACCTTCGCATGTGAAAAACAGAGAATGAATAGATTGTGTAAGTAATGTGAAATACAGTAGAAAATATATAGTTGCCATACATTTCTTTTTCAAACTCTTACGTAGGACTTCTGTAAAGTCGGGCATGAGACATAAAATAAAGAAAACGATAACATTTGGTGTATTGGAAAAACAAATGTACGCTCTCGTGATATAATATGAATATACTACAAATAATAAGTTATATACACAGAATTCCATAAGCAAATAAGAAAGAAGAAAATCGTAATAACTCCAATCATTCTTGAAATATTATGAAATTTGATGAAGACCTGCTTCCAACGGTACGTTATTAAAAGTGCGCAAAATATTTTGTCAGATTTATTTATTTCCTTATGAGATGAAAAATAAGGTTTAAGAATGAAGTGAAGAAAGTACTTCAACAGAATGCACGGTCATACGTCTCAGCAACTAAAGCCTCATAACAACGTTTCACGCTCTTGATGACAGATTCAAAGAACTCACTATGTAGCAGAAAGTCAATATCCCTGAGGTCTTCCGGAGGAAGACCTGAGGGGTTTACCTCCGCAAGAACTTGCCTTAGTCCATCTGGCCCAGATCACTCTAACGCAGGGGCTCCCAACCTTTTCAACATCACGGCACAGCTAACCTACGAAAATATTTTTGCGACCAGCTAGTTTAAAGGCTGTTGTATTACAGCAACAATTCGTTATGATGAACTGCCGTTACCAAAAATTTCTATTTAATTTAAGTTTGAATTCAGATTACTAACGTCTAGATGCAGTTAACAGAAACTGCATTTATTACCTTATTACAAAACTTATTGCAAATTACAACACAAACAAACAACATAAATATTTTTTTTAAATAAAAATAGTTCCATCAATGCAACACTTGGGATTGATAAAGCTTGCAAATCTTGGTAATCCTGGGTCGAATGTTTGAACGTACAACTCGTAGATCGGCTTCAAAGTTAGGCAGACGAATCCTGCAACTTAATTTTATATTGTTCAAAGCCGAAAATGCCTGCTCACACAAGTGCGATGTTGTGAAAGGTATTAATAATTCATTTTATATAGATTTATAATGTTCTATCATGCTTAGCCAGAAAGCATCCACACGGTCAGTTGGACTCATTCTCAATGTAGAATCACAGCACATATCAATTAGTTCGTTTCTTTCTACTGCCGTCTGATCCAAATCTTCCACTTTGTCGGCGAAGTCAAAAGGTGACATAATCCAGTCTACGTTCGTTGTTGACAGCGAATGAAAATAGTTATTAACTTTTACTTCCAAGTTCACAATGTTCTCTGCAATTAATTACTTAAATTTTCAGCTTCATTTCCCGAAACCATATTGTGCAGTAGCGAAGCTCGTTAGATCTCTATTTGAAATAAATTACTTTAAGAACTGGGTTTCCTCTGGAAACTTTTCATTTTGTTTGTCGAGGTAATTATATTCTCTTGGCCTCCCTTGCATTGACAGATTTAGACCGTTTATTTTTTTAAATATCTGCAAGATAAATGAATTTAAAACACCAGCTTTCGTCGTTCAAGAACGCGATAAATGAAAGATGATCCCCCTTCTCAAAAAGTGCATGTAACTCTTCCTTTAGTTCAATAACTCGATTCAAATCTTGGCCCCTGTGTAACCACCTTACCTCTGTGTAGAAAAGTAGGGTTTTATGTACACAATCCACTTCATGGCAAAGTTTCTCAAAACACCGTAGCTTTACAGAACGAGATTTTATAAAATTCCCCATTTTAACAATGTCATCGAGCACTTTAGACAACTCTTCTCTAACTGTTTTAGCTACAAACGCTTCCCTATCAAAAAACGGTGTGTACCTATCTTTGTTGAATTTTTGTTCTTTGTTCTGAAAACAAAGGCTTTACATTTCCTCGACATTGATAGTGCTCCGCCCGTGCGAAGAGCACAGCAAACACACCTCGATGAACTTGAATCTGCTAAGTAAAGACTCACTCTTTCAAATATGTCACTTCCGTCCTTGTGGTCTTCAGTTTCAAACAAAACATAAATTGCTCAATAATACTTGTTTCACTAACAAAACGACAAAATCCAAGTAGCCGGCCCCTGTGACGCAGTGGTTTAAGCGATGGGTTCTGACTATTCGTCCGTGATGGTCTGCTTTAATAAGCAACGGAACGTTAGGAAAAATGTTTTGTGTTTGTCTTAAGACACTGGCTTTCTCTCTTCCGTGGACCCTTAATTAGGGACGAGAGAGTACTTATAGCCCATTGAGTTGCTCACGGTGTTCGTTAAATCATTCTATTTTACATTTAAACTATGATTCAAGTTTATGAGACTCACCAGGATGTTTGGATGTTAGATGCTGATTTGTTTTACTCGGAACCATTGCTTCATAACTCAGGCGTTCTCCGCAAATGCCTGTCACAATCTTCATTGCATGTGAAACCGAAAGCTAAATAATTATCGTTATATTTTCGTAACCCTTTGGAGGCTACACTGGAACTATCAGGAGAATTATCACGAGATGATTTATTATATACATTTTCCATCATTTGCACTTGGTTGTACAGCTTTCACTTCAATGCATATATTCACGTTCCTAGAAGAATTCAAAATATTTGAAAGTTCAACATCACTAATATTTTTTTCAGTTTTCCCCCTCTTCACTAAAAACATTTTCATAATTAATAATCAATCACAGACGCAGACAAACAAACCGGCTGAGACTAGGAGTCATGTAGATGCAAGTACGATGTGATTCAACGGCCACTCCACGTATAACAGCAACAGCAGGGGTTCTCGGACAGTCACAGTTGCCGAATACAAAATAGTGTCTACTTTGTGTTTCCATCTTGTGACCAAAAGCACAAACGATACAGAAGGGAAGGGGAGAAGAAGAAGTTGATTATCGCGAAACGGAATTATGGTAGCGTTGAATGAACCAGTTACGTTATTGATTCGAGTAATAGTGTTTTTTTTATTCAGATGACAAAATTTCAGGGCGCATTTCCATACTTTCGCGGCATACCGTATGGTAATCCCTGCCCTAATGCATACATATCTCTTTTCATGGTTCCTTGTCTCCTTTTGTGACCAACCACTCAGCGTCATTCACCTGTAGTCAATCTTAATCTATCATGATGGTATTTGAAATAAAAATTCCTCTCACACTAAATCAGCCTAACGTTAAAATGTCAAAATACTTCTGCAACTGGATTTTAGCACTTTAAGACTGACCTATTGTGCATCTACGCATTTCCATTATCCTGACATAACGTTTTTACTTTATGTTGGAGTAAACCAGATGCCAGACTTCTCAGGAAACGACTTTCCTGTTATCTCCGTGTCAATTTCAGTAATCTGGCTGTGTTAATGGCGCAGATGGATTTGTTTCTGAGATTTAGAGTCCCATTGGTGGTTAATTCACTGAGTTGGAAAAATATGTCTGCTGTCTCTGATTCTCCTGATCCAGATGCCAGGTACCCTTATTTCAACAGTTTCTTTTCCGAAGCGGATATCAGAAGTTTCAGACCAAATAACAAATATTTGTTATCTTGGGCGCTTTTAGAATAGTATTAATATCGGGTGATCAAAAGGTAACAGAAAATTTGAAAAATCAGTAATTCGCAAAGTATTTAGGGTAATCAGATGCGATTTTTACAGAAATACACAGAAAGACGTGAGGTTTTTTTTATGCATAATCCTGAAATTTATTGCCAAAATAGTTACATTTCCGACCACCAGATGGCGCCATAGGTAATTGCGTAGTTGGGGTTGTGGTGTAATATAGTTCAGACCGAAGACATGCTTACTAAAGTTCAGTGTGGTGTCCATATTTCATGAGCACAGCCGTCAAACGAGGTAAAATATTATGCACAGCATTAAGCAACATGTCAGGTAGTATTGCAGAAACATGATACTGGATCGAGTCCTTCAACCTGACCAATGAAATTTACCGATCTCTGTACACCTTTGACATCAAGTAGCCCGAAAACAAAAATCGCAAGGTGTAAAGTCTGGAGACCTGGAAGGCCACTCATGCGGAGAGGAGCGACTTAGGACACGGTTCTCTTCAAACGTTAGCCGTAGCAGTTGCTTCACAGGAGCAGCAATGTGCAGCGATGCTCCGTCTTGCATGAATGTGAGCGTATGGTGTGTTTGCCTCCCTTGCAAGTGTGGCCTAATACTGTTTCTTGGCAGCGCTGCATATCGATCATCTGTGACAGTAACAGTTTGAAATCCAGAGCTGTGGACTTCCTTAACCAAAAACGGGCCAATAACGAAAGAAGATTGAAAGTGCACCACACGGTAACTTTTGGTTGATGAAGGGAATTTACCACAACCGCATGTGGGTTTTCTGTAGCCTAAATGCGACAGTTCTGTGTGTTTACACTTCCATGAAGTGTGAAGTGAGCTTCATAAGTCCACAGGACCGTTAACAGCCAGTCCGCATTATCTTCAGTTCTCTGGAACACCCAATTAGCAATATATGGGCGCTTAGTGAAATCGGCGTGTTGCAGTTCGTGCACGTGTTGAATTTTTTGGGATATCTCTTAAGAATGATCCGTAGTGAAAAGATTCCATACGAAACGCGAGTTCATCGTCAAACTTCGCGGACACTGCATTTTTAATGTGCTGAAGCTTTCGATAGGGTGTCGACTTCGTGCTCGATCTCAGACACGACTGCATTTAATGTTCGGGGTCTCCAGCTTCTTGGACTTGCTGCCAAAGAGCCCGTGTCCTTAACCTTTTTCATCATCTGCTTCAGTGCCGAACAAGACATTGGTCCCTTTCCATGTCTCATTCCCCGCATTGCACGAAAGGAGCGCAATGCTGCATTTCTACTTTGCGAGTTCTGACAAAACAGTTCTACAAACAGTGCTTTATGACGTAAAGATAACATGCTTATGCATTGCAGTAGCAACCAACAGCAGGAACTTTACTCACAGCCCAATCAATCACTTAACACTGATAACTCACTACACCCGTAGGGCGGGTCCACGCATGGGGCATCGGCAGATAATTGCAGAACCCACGCTGATAAGTCAGTCAGAGATTCTATATAAATACCACCGTTAAGTCGCTCCGACCCCTACAGCGCCATCTGGTGATCAGAAATGTAACTATCCTGCTATTAAATTTCTGCTTTACGCAAAAAAAATCCTATGTCTTTCTGTGCATTTCTGTGAAAACCGCATCAGTTTACTGTAAATACTTTTCGAAATATTGATTTTTCCAATTTTCTGTTACTTTTGGATCACCCGGTATCAGTGAAGGTTTCGGTTGAACCAAAGATCCTGCTTTGAAAAACAAAATCTAAGTTGAGGTACATTCAGCAAAATTCTGCGATTGTTGTTTTATTTTTTATAACGAAACATAAGAATTTAATCCAGGTACTTATGTAATGCAGATGACGAACTAGAATGCCATTGGTTAGATAAAAAAAATAATTTTTAGGTTATTATACTCACTTTGGAAGGAAACTAGCGGTAAAACCTGACACGTGACATCATGTATCAAGTATTTCTGTTTATAATGTATATCATGGAATACAATAAAGAAATACATGCACAAAGAGTTTCCATATCTGTCGCTATAACTAAAAATATCCACATGATCCGTAAAAAATGCAGAAACCTGCACTTCCTCCAAATGTGCGAAACATTGGTATTGGTTACTCACAACGAAATAATTAAAGCTAGATAACTGGCAGCACGAAAATAATTTGTTTTGTATAATAACGAACATCCTGAATTAATTTTTGCTTATATTAGCGTCACGTCTCTGTGTTTAAATGTATTCGTAATATGATATTCCGCAACATGTATGATTAGAGTAGACAGCATATTGATACTTTTTTTATATTAAGCAAATACGATGCTTTTAATTAATTTTATTGTGCTGAATTCAAATATGGCTGTGAAAAAACCGGCAGCACGTAAAGCTTCATTTTTTACTGAGGATTGATATATTTCAAATTTCTCTGAATACGCATATGTGGAAAATGTAGGTAAATGTGATACTTCTGTAAGAATACTCGACAAAACTTGGTCTTCTTCTTTTGCTCAGCGGATATCATTATTTACTTTTAAATTAAACTCATTAATTGTTTACAGTATTTCAGTTAAATAATTAGAAACATCATAGTTATAGTCCACTGAATATAAAGTAAATAATAAGATAATATAGAAACATAAGGTAAGAAAAAAAAAACATTGTGAAGAGTATTTTACACTCACAAGAAGTATATATTTCTCATGTTCTGTATTCCTTCTGTGAGAACCAGCACATATGTATAAAGACGGAATCATTCAGTAACTTCCTGATCTCAGCACCGAGAAGGATCAAATTTTGTCCATTGTTCTTACAAAATCTTTACCAACTCCAGTTTGATTTCGGTGGAAGAGCAGAACATCATAGGGGTAAGCATTAAACAATTTATAAAGAAAGCATGATCCCAAAATTTTAAATGCGTTAGAGATGATCCTCAAAGAACACTTTGCGAGATTTTATTCAAAAAACACTTTGCAAGATGGTATTTAAAGAATATTTTCCAAGATATTACTCAAGAATACGGAGAAGTTTTCCAAAAAATGACAAATAATACTTGATGTTTTTAAAGAATACATTGCAGCGGTGCATAATGTAATTTCAGGAAATGATTGCTAACATATGGTATAGAAAGGAGCAGTTATAATACGTAAGATGATCCTTTCCTTAAAATGTATCAACACATTTTATTTCAAAACAAATCATGCTCATTTTTCCCTGGAAAACAAATGTGTGAATATTCCTTTGTTTTCTTGGTATATAATCTCATAAGCATGTCTCATACGTTCGTCTTTCTGAGACACGAAGCCCGAACTCCTTCCATCCAGAGTCTGACTTTCTCTCCTCGACATAGAAAAGGCTGCATCATGTAGGAATGCACGAAATGACACGGCACATATCACACATGCAGGCAAGCAAGAAAGCGGAAGCGCATTAATTTCTTACAAATTGCATGAATGGAATGGAGGAGCAGACATAGTTATTTGGCCCGAAACTGTAGGTCGCAATGCCGCCATACTGGTCTGTGCATTCGCAAACAGGTCGTGCCGGCGTGTTAAGAATTTCTCGGGAGGCGTCCTGGGGTTTCGCCGAAAACGCGCCGCTGTTCGCTGTCCAAATCATCGATAATACGAGGTAATCCTGCGGAGAGTCTTTAAGAACTGAAAATTTGGTTCCACATGTTATCTGTTGTACC
Source organism: Macrothele yani (assembly GCA_039090855.1). Classification (NCBI taxonomy): domain Eukaryota; kingdom Metazoa; phylum Arthropoda; class Arachnida; order Araneae; family Macrothelidae; genus Macrothele; species Macrothele yani. The sequence goes on from CM077016.1 coordinate 3,263,298, forward strand.
AGTGTCTGAGCATCAGGTTAGTGAGATCAGCAATTGGATCATTATTTTCATGGTCGGCTGATGTTGGTGTCGTGTTGATGGGCGTTATTCAAACTGGAAATTACGGGTACCCGGGTGTTAAAATGAAAAAACGAACTGCATGATTTCATGCGGGTAACATTGTGCGGCAATTGTTACCACTTTGCGTACGAGCGCGGAAGTGATGTTGAGACAGATTGCACCCGAATTCGAATTACAAGATTAATGTGTCATATGACAAACACGGATGATTAGAAAGTTCAGTCCCTTGATTACGTGCTCCATAGACTGTCAATCGGCGGATACCTGCACTGAAACGGAACCAGACTCCTAGCAGAATTAAGCATGATTATATTATTCTGGTCTCGAAAGATCGGTATGCCACCAGGTAAACTTTGCACAATGATGTAATGTGCTGAGGTGGAAGTCTTTGCAATGGCTCGTGACATCTAACACATGCCGCTGTAAATATGTAGTGTGATTACGCAAGTAATTTTATGATTTTCAATTTTTGTCACTATACTCGAATACAATGACCACCTGGTACAATGCCGTTGACAAGGTTGTGAAAATTTCAACACAAACGTCAGTTCTTTGGTTAATTAGGCAATTTTCGAAAATTAGGATTTGAAAACAGATGTATACTCAGACATGCATATAAGGACATATGTAGGCCGTATATGTTAAAAACAAATATTACGCTACAAAAGACATAGAACTTCCCCACCCTGCTATGGTGATAATAATGGTAAAACCTATATCAGCACATTGACAATGAGTAGAGCTGTACCTGGCATCCAGTTCCCGCACCCACATATTTGAAAGCTTGAACTACTCTTGCCAGACCGTCAAAGCCAAAAATAAGTTGACAGGGATATAAAAATTTAGTAAAAAAGAAAGTTAACACTTCGTAAGTGTGTCATCTTTTCAAATTTGAAAATAGGTGTTCCTGCGATAAACGTGAATAATGAGACAATGCGTACTTTAGGAAATGTACAGATAATGCTAACTTGTAAATTGTATGTTTAAATATGAAAACCAATGCATAGAAATAGGTTTATCAACATCACATTTAGAACATAATCTAGTGACCAATTGAAAATTACGGATGATTAAAAGTTAAGACAACTTTATCGCAATTAAGGGACGTACACTATTCGTAGAAATCGGTTATAGAAGGAACTGTGAAGTTTATTAACTTATACTGATTCACACACCCCAGTTGAACAAAGGAAAATATTTTGTTTAATAAAGAAGCTACTGCATTATTTCGAAGAATATGCCCACAACTTTTGATCAGAGCAGATAATTTTAGGTCAATTTAAATAATATTAACGAATTTATTTGAAAAATCGGCTTAAGAAACAAAAATATACTTTCGTTGTTCCCATTGCATAAGCATTTGATCTCTCTAAAAGTGCGGAAATTGTGAGAAACTCACCCCTACGCGATTTACAATTCATGTTGGTACCCCGCAGCTATCTGCACTGTTCAGCGAATGCCATTTGATGTAGATTGTGCGTTTCTAGTGCTTGCTCCGCACCCGGCGGTCGAGATGTTCAGACATCCTCAGAACTGCACCATCACCTTCAGCGGCGTACAATACAATCCTGCAGCCAGTGTCACTATGTTCTAGCAACAACTAACGAATACTTAGGTGTTCCGCCGCAGGTAGATGCACGGATAATTCAGTCGTAAAAAGGCCTCTTACGAATCCTTTGATAAAGTGTCCGCGTAATAGCAAATTGACTGATGTCGTTCCACAGACATTCTCACTCGTTGTATGGGCTTTTCTCACCAAGATCACGCTGATGCTGTGGATAACACGACCAGATGAAGGAATAGAATACCTTGGTACTATGGGCAGTTTATGAATTTCAACTTCAACGTGATTTTGTCGCAATAACTTGAAAGTTCAACATTATTTAACTAGAAGACTGAAAAATCTGATTAATCATTTCAGCGAGTTTGGAAATTTCGTATTCAAATGATTTAGAACTAAGGCGAAAGACCATATTTTCAGAACTATTCAATATCCATGGGACACTTACTTTTGTAAATAATGCATGCAACTGACATTTACGTATAAAACTGATCGATGTTCCCGTATAAGGGAGAATGGATGGGATTGAACCGGATAACAAGTCCAACCGTGCAGTACAGCATTGGCATCTACAGGAGAATTTCGACATACACAACAGGCCACACTCTGGCAAAATAAACTAAGGTGCGTCGCATAAATATAGAGACAGTCGACTCTGCGCCGTGAACGCAATGCGAATAAAGGTAGGAAACTGAAGTGGTACCTAATTAGACATAACATTACAACAAACGTTTCGATCCGTCGAGATGACCGGATTGTGTGAAAAGAACACCACAAAGTGAAATAGTGTAATTTTAGGTGTCTTATAAATATAAAGCCAACTATGTAAAGTAGCCACATGCAAATGAGATGTACAAATTAGCATGTTGTACGCATGTGCATGGGCTGTAATTCGGTCCTGCCTATAAAAGACAGCGAACCTGCTGTCAGACATTCATTTGCCGAAATGCCACGCAACAGGAAATTTTCTGGTGATTAGGTGCAGAAGATTTGGAGACTGAAAGCAAATGGATTGGCTGTAGCGAAAATATGTATAGCCATGGGGAGGAGAAGGGCAGTCATTTATGAGGCTTTATCGAAACGCTGTGCGTTAACCGCCAGAAAACGGCCTGGAAGGCTTCGAATAACAACCAAATGAGATGATCGTGCCATCATGCGTTTAGTTTCATCCGAAAGGTTATCACTACTTCAAGTTTCTCGGACTTTTAGTGTCACCGTTTCAAAGGACACAGTTCTTTGAAGAATCAAGGAAAGGAATCATATTTCAATAAAAGGTGAAATACTTTAAAGCTTAACCTGTAGTTGTTTACAGTCTTTTAGTAGGTATGAATTTGAATGCGAGATTCGAATATCTAACAAAGGCAAATATGTTTTCTTATGGTTCAAATATCTGTTTGAAAATCACAGAAAGTAACAGCAGAGAACATTTTGCCTATTTCTCACCTGAAAAGCTAAACACTTATTACCAAAAATTCTTGCAACTGACTTTTCAGCAGCTATTTGCAGATTAACCCTATTGCTCGCATATCATCCCGTGTGACGATTGTTCTTGAAGTACGAAGGATAGTATGATCCATATGTTTGGAGAATGGAGAAGTTTTTGCATTGCACAGTGTAATTAGTCGATCCTACTCCTAGCTCAAGTCGATGTATAAGTAACGCCATCCTTGCATGAAATGAAGCAATGTTACCATTCTACTGATTTAACAATAGGTCTACTGATTTTGATTCCCGTCTGCCGATAGATTTTTGCAATCTGTTGATTTTTCTCTGTTTTAAGACCACCTGCACACTCAGGGACATGATGTCTAAGAATGTCAACATTTTTTTACTACTCACCATTTACTGATCCAATGGACAAGACTTTTCTCAGAACCGGAATATAAAACGCTGATCAAACAAAACTTATTTAACGCGAACTATCTATTATTTTTTTACATTAATAGCGGTTGTTATGAAATATTTTAAACTCCAGATAATTAAATGTTCTCTTATACAAAGATGCTCCTTAGTTTTGTTAATACGCATCATAAACTCAAAACAGTATAACTATACTAATAATCCGAACTCTGTTGGCGTAGAACAGAAATGAAACTTTCCAAACTTTCTCACATCAACCAGATGGCTTTTTCAAGGAAGGTAGACAGGTACCTGCAAGAAAAGTAGACAGTTAGCTCTCTGCCTTCCTTGAAAGAGCCATTTGGTTGAAGTGAGAAAGCTTCGAAAGTTTTATTTCTATTCTACGCGAAGATATTTCTTATTAATAGAACAGTTATACAATCTTGAGAATATTTGGTTTACAGTTCTTACTTGGCCGGTCGTTCTGATGCCGACCACGTGAGAGTTCTCTGTGTGATCTGGTTGAGCAATACTGCACTGCCAAGCAGAACTGACGATTTCAACCGCGAGACGGGGTTTCAACCCGATCTCGTGATTTTTTCTTTTTAGAATAGGTGTTACTTAGGTTCCCTATCAATTAGAGCAGTGACGGGACTTAGTGAAAACGCCCTTGTAAGGGCGAAGTTCCGTTCAGCCCGCATAGAGAATCTGGCATCAGTTTCGAGTACGTCGTCGTCGTTCCGGCCCCGCTGACGAAGGGACCCTCTGATCCCTTGTCAGCCCAAAGCCCGAGCGCCCGGTTTCTAAGGTTAGACTTGAGTGGGAGAACCCCAGGGTTCCCACTCAGTACTTAGAAGAAATATGTTATGCATCTCTCTCACAGAGATGTCATCTACCCAGAAGGGTAAAGTGAAACCTAAGGGGTCAGTCCCAAATCGTCCGGGTCAACCCGGACGCAGAAGGTAGCGGCAGAAGCACTACCAAGCCCTGTCGGCAGTACTAAAGGGCTTTTCCCTTCTTCCGAGAACAGCCGGAAGGTAGAGCCCAATGCCATGAGGAAACCGTCCAAAACGTTTCCCCCAGCGAAGGGCTCTAAAGCCGCTACACCCACGAAGGGAGCCTCAACTGAGCCTTCTCAGTCAGCTAGTGGTGTAAGCACGCCCTTGCCAGTTCCGCCCATGGCAAGGAAGTGTAAAACACCACCCCAGCTCGAACCCTCTTGGGCTCCTAAGGGGTCGTCCGCCGGTCCCCCAGAGATACCCTTGGTGGGATACAAGCATCCCAGGACACCCCCGGTGCTTACATTTGAGGCTTTCATGAGCTGCATTTTCACCCTCATTGGGGAAGTTGAGTTCGTTCTCTTGGACTTGCGGGTCACTTCCTCAGGGAGAGAAAAGGTGAAAGCGGCCCTGAATAGTATCAATAAGACTTGTTACGAGCAAGCCGATCGGGTAGCCTATATTGAAGGCAGGCTGTCCGTTCGGCAGGAGTCGAGCTGCGAAGCCGACGCGAAAGTGGTTTCCTACGCCGAAGTGGCTAGGAAAGGGGCTAGCACGGCGAAAGGGTCTTCGCCCGCTCCGATTGAGATTAAAAAGAAGAAGAAAAAGTCGGGAGATGGGAGACACGTGCTTTTGGTCTACCCGACAGTCAAGAGTGCGTCCTCAGAGGACACGAAGAAGACCCTGAAAACTGCAGTCAACCCAACTAAACTGCAGATAGGGGTCAAGAGCTTTCGGAGCATTAGGAAAAGAGGGGTCGCAGTAGAGTGTTCCCGTCCCGGGGAGCTCGACCGCCTCTCCCAGGATTTGAGAAGCAATCCGCTGACCAAGGATTGCACACTCCCCACGGCCCCACAAAAGAGAAACCCCCGGTTGATAGTTTATGGGGTCGACGGGGATCTCTCAGGCGGTTTGCGGGCAGAACCCAGAGCTCGAGAATGGGTTCAAAGCCTGTTTCCCCATCAAGGGAAGGGAGGTAGGGTCCACTGGGTGGCAGACGTGGAGCCCAAGGCCTTCAAGCACTTGGTGAGGCGGAAGACACTGACTTGGGTTAGTCAGTGCTCCGCCTAAAGGAATTTTTGAGGGAGGTCAGGTGCTTTCGGTGTAATGGCTTCGGTCATTTTCGAGGCAACTGCCCCTAGTCAGAAGCAAGGTGCGGCAATTGCTGTGAATTTGGGCACCAGCACAACCAGTGTGCAGCCGCACCAAAGTGCAGGAATTACACTGCTGCGAATGCCAAGTTCCGCCTGAAACTGGACGTCTCTCACTCCAGCTTCAGTAAGACATGCCCTAGTCTTGTTAGGGAACTTGAGCAAAGGAAGAGCCGGGTCAACTATCGTTGACAGGTGGTTGTACTCAAGGAGGTACGTTGCTCTCGTTATTGAGCTTTTGGGTGTATTGACCAAGGTATTTTTGATGACCCTGGGACGGGTCATCACCACAGCACTGGCCCTAGCGCTGTGGACCATGTTGATTTTGTGATGTGATTAAATATTTTTTCAGTGTTTGAATATTGTGATAGGGGTGCATGAGACCCTCATAGTGAAATGTGCATGTGTTTTGTAGTTTACTTGGATACCTAATAAAGGACATTTGTCCAAAAAACTCGCGTTGGCGGGCGATCTCCCTGCCACGAGATGGGAAATTTTCGAAAAGTTGCTTGCCCCAACTGCCCATAGCACGTCGCACACACGGGTTGTGACAGAAGGGTGTAAGGTACCGGTCCCGTGGGGGAGGCAGAAGCCCACAGGTCTCTGAGCCGAATCTGTCCGAGTGAAAGACTGTGGTTTCCGGTGACTGGCGGGCTAGCTATTGCAGCGCCGCCAGGGATCCTATGAATCTCAAAACTTTCGAGAGAGTTCAACGTTCCTCTGCGAAGTCAACACTTTGACGGTGCAGGTAAAGTCATCAGCTAGTATAACAGTTCTTACTTAACCGGCGGATTAGTTAAAGCCCGGGGAGCGAGCAGGCGAAAATTTAGCAACTGGTGTGTGATTGAAAACGCAGGGGACACGGAAGGTTCGCATGTGAAGCGCGCCTGCAACCAGACTAGTTCGATTACTAATCTAAAACAACTATTATAGGAATTTTACTAGGAAATGTGTTTATTTAATTGCAAATTTTCGGAGAAAACTCTTCTCCTTCTTCTGGCTGTCTTTTTGTTGTCACTTATTCCTGTCACTATCGCGGTCACGGTTAACCTTGACGGTTTAGGCTATTTTTCAACAAATCCTGCCAGATGTTAGGCAGGGAAAATCCTTTGCAGTCATTGATGATGCAATTTTGATTTTTCTCAATTTCTATTCCTTCTTTCAGCTTTCTTTTTTGAAAATTGTTTTGGAAACTGATGACTTTAAGGGAATTCAATCCATGCTGTGACTAGTTTCTCTAACATGCCTATCTAATCCAGTCTTGCTGGAGCAATTTTTTATAGCTGCTTTATGCTCTGCTATACGAGTTTCTAGTCTGCGACTTGTTTCCCCTATGTAAGAGAGTCCAAAACTACTTTTTACTTCATAGACTACACCTTGCATTTTTAAAATATCTTCTTCTCTTTGAACTATTTTAGGGAAATATTTTTAACTTTGTTCTCTAAACTTGGAGCTAGCCTAATATTGTAATTCTTACTAATTCTCTTTAAAGACTCAAATAAACCTTTGTGATAAGAAATTTTTCTAGTGAATTTTACTTGTTGCTTTTGCGGGTTCTTCGTACCATTAAAATGTAGAAGCTTCTCAATTTCTTCTTTAGGATAGTTATTTTCTGCAAGTATGACTTTAAGTTCTTCTTTATTTGCTCCTTTTTTCTCTGCTGTAAAAACTATTTTATTAATTTTTTTCTAAAAACTGATTTGCTACATTTTTTTAATAGAAACTGGATGATAGGAATTGAAATCCTATCATCCAGTTTCTATTAAGAAAAATGTAGAAGGTCTATTAGCATTCATTGGTTTTTATACCAACTAGTGAGGAATTTTTCATCTTCATAATAGATAGTAATATCTAAGAAGCTAATTCTTCTTTCTTTTTGAAGTTTAATAGGAAACTTAAGGGAATCATCTAATTCACTGAATGAGTCTAGAATTCTTTCTGGAATAATTTCTGAGCTCTCTATTATAAATAAGATATCATCTATGTATCTGCTATATAAGCAGAAGTATGTGGGTTGTACTAGTATCTTTTCTTCTAGTTTTCCCACATAATAATTAGCTAAGAGTGGGGAGAGTGGGACGCCCATATCTAGCCCCGATTTTTGAATGAAAAATGTTTTCCCAAATTGAAAGTAGTTGTTCTGCAAAGAGAAGGTAAGCATTTCAAAAATTCCAACTAATATGTTTTTGTCTTTGTTGTGAGAAACTATTAGGTCTGCCAAATATTCCGCTATAAAGTATATAAGCTGATCTATTTTAATGTGAGTATACATAGACACTATGTCTAAACTACCCATAATAGGAGAATCTAATTTTTCAAGAAGTTCTAATTTTTCTTTTAGCTGCATTGAGTTTTTAATCAAGTTAGGTGGCTCTTTAGTTAGGTGGCTCTTAGCTAACTATTATGTGGGAAAACTAGAAGAAAAGGTACTAGTACAACCCACATACTTCTTCTTATTAGCAGATTCATGGATGACATCTTATTTATAATAGATAGCTCAGACATTATTCCTGAAAGAATTCTAGACTCATTCAATGAATTAGATGATTCCCTTAAGTTCACTATTGAACTTCAAAAAGAAAGAAGAATTAACTTCTTAGATATTACTATCTATTATGAAGATGAAAAATTCCTCACTGGTTGGTATAAAAACCAATGAATGCTAATTGACTATTGGATTTCAATTCCTATCATCCAGTTTCTATTAAGAAAAATGTAGCAAGTTTGTTTTTAGAAAAAAATTAATAAAATAGTTTCTACAGCAGATAAAAAAGGAGCCCATAAAGAAGAACTTAAAGTCATACTTGCAGAAAATAACTATCCTAAAGAAGAAATTGAGAAGCTTCTAAATGTTAATGGTACGAAGAACCCGCAAAAGCAACAAGTAAAATTCACTAGAAAAATTTCTTATCACAAAGGTTTATTTGAGTCTTTAAAGAGAATTAGTAAGAAGTACAATATTAGGCTAGCTCCAAGTTTAGAGAACAAAGTTAAAAAAAATTTCCCTAAAGTAGTTCGAAGAGAAGAAGATATTTTAAAAATGCAAGGTGTAGTCTATGAAGTAAAAAGTAGTTGTGGACTATTTTACATAGGTGAAACAGGCCGCAGACGAGAAACTCTTATAGCAGAGCATAAAGCAGCTATAAAAAATTGCTCCAACAAGACTGGATTAGATAGGCATGTTAGAGAAACTAGTCACAGCATGGATTGGAATTCCCTTAAAGTCATCAGTTTCCAAAGCAATTTTCAAAAAAGAAAGCTGAAAGAAGGAACAGAAATTGAGAAAAATCAAAATTGCATCATCAATGACTGCAAAGGATTTTCCCTGCCTAACATGTGGCAGGATTTGTTGAAAAATAGCCTAAACCGTCAAGGTTCACCGTGACCGCGATAGTGACAGGAATAAGTGACAACAAAAATACAGCCAGAAGAAGGAGAAGAGTTTTCTCCGAAAATTTGCAATTAAATAAAAAAATTCCTAGTAAAATTCCCATAATAGTTGTTTTAGATTAGTAATTGAATTAAGAAACTAGTAAGCCATTTCTCATCATGAGCTTTATTCAAAGACTAGTTCGTTTAACGAACGAAAAAGCCCTTGTGAGGTCTGTTGCTGCAAACAATACTAGTTCCCTACGCGTCGTCGTCGCGCCGGTCCCCCCACTCAGTATGAGTAGGTCAAGCGCGGAACAGACTGGCAAAATCCATCTTGCCGGGGTCTCCAGAACCCGATAACGGGGGATGGGTACGCAGATTTAAGTGCTATCGTAAGCTCAGAGGGGTTTATGGGGTTGTTCAGGGAAATGAACGAGTTGCTAGACGTTTCCCTGCGAAGTCAACACTTTGACGGTGCAGGTAATATCATCAGCTAGTATTACAGTTCTTACTTGACCGGCGGATTGGTTAAAGCCCGGGGAGCGAGCAGGAGAAAATTTAGCAACTGGTGTGTGATTGAAAGCGCAGGTGACACGGAAGGTTCGCATGTGAAGCGCGCCTGCAAACAGACTAGTTCGATTACTAATCTAAAACAACTATTATGGGAATTTCACTAGGAAATTTTTTTATTTAAATGCAAATTTTCGGAGAAAACTCTTCTCCTTCTTCAGGCTGTCTTTTTGTTGTCACTTATTCCTGTCACTATCGCGGTCACGGTTAACCTTGACGGTTTAGGCTATTTTTCAACAAATCCTGCCACATGTTAGGCAGGGAAAATCCTTTGCAGTCATTGATGATGCAATTTTGATTTTTCTCAATTTCTGTTCCTTCTTTCAGCTTTCTTTTTTGAAAATTGCTTTGGAAACTGATGACTTTAAGGGAATTCCAATAAATGCTGTGACTAGTTTCTCTAACATGCCTATCTAATCCAGTCTTGTTGGAGCAATTTTTTATAGCTGCTTTATGCTCTGCTATAAGAGTTTCTAGTCTGCGACCTGTTTCACCTATGTAAGATAGTCCACAACTAGTTTTTAATTCATAGACTACACCTTGCATTTTTAAAATATCTTCTTCGCTTTGAACTATTTTAGGGAATTTTTTTTTAACTTTGTTCTCTAAACTTGGAGCTAGCCTAATATTATACTTCTTACTAATTCTCTTTAAAGACTCAAATAAACCTTTGTGATAAGAAATTTTTCTAGTGAATTTTACTTGTTGCTTTAGCGGGTTCTTCGCACCATTAAAATTTAGAAGCTTCTCAATTTCTTCTTTAGGATAGTTATTTTCTGCAAGTATGACTTTAAGTTCTTCTTTATGGGCTCCTTTTTCATCTGCTGTAGAAACTATTTTATTATTTTTTTCTAAAACTGACTTGCTACATTTTTCTTAATAGAAACTGGATGATAGGAATTGAAATCCAATAGTCTATTAGTATTCATTGGTTTTTTATACCAACGTGTGAGGAATTTTTCATCTTCATAATAGATAGTAATATCTAAGAAGCTAATTCTTCTTTCTTTTTTAAGTTCAATAGTGAACTTAAGGGAATCATCTAATTCATTGAATGAGTCTAGAATTCTTTCTGGAATAATTTCTGAGCCCTCTATTATAAATAAGATATCATCCATGTATCTGCTATATAAGCATGTATCTGCTATATAAGCAGAAGTATGTGGGTTGTACTAGTATCTTTTCTTCTAGTTTTCCCACATAATTTCTTTTATCAACCATATCTGAATTAAAGTGGTCTAATACAGCGATTAAAGGTAATAGTTCACCAGGATATTGAAACACGATGGAACTCATAATGTTTCATGTTAAACTCAGTGGAAGAGCAGTATGATAAGATGTTCCAAATACTAGACGACCGTGGGGATACTAGGATAGCTTCTATTGAAAGAGAAAACTTACCGAGGATGATCACTTTTCCTAAACATTTTAAAGAAGCCGGTGAGGCTTTGGAAACAAAAATATGTAGTTGTCCTGCCGTGATTTTGTGGAGGAGAAAACTACATATGCATTTCTCTGTTTTTGAGATCAGCCTCTTACACATGGAAAAAATCACCGGAAGGGCAAAAAGTGTGTTTCAAACAAGGCTTGAAACCGAAAAATTGCACCATAAAGCGACATTGTTAGGGCCACCTCTCCACCAGATGAAGGTGTTTTCTTCATCTGAAAAGGACAGAGTAATTAGCCAAGTTAGAAGTATGTTACTACATGAACTTTAAAACGATGTAGATTACCCAAATACCAAAGAACAGCGCAGGCCAAGAGCTTTCGTATACCAAATTTTAGTGATTTGGAGGTTGACGAAGCCACGGCCAAAGAAAAACCAGATGAGGTCAGGAGGTACCCTTGTTTTCGGCACACCGATTCATCGTCAGACGTTTCAACATTTTAGAGAGAAAATGACAAATGTTTTCCTTTGCTCTCTAGGTTAGCAATACATGTACTGTGCATTCCAGAGAGAAATGCGAGCAGCGAAAAAGATTTTAGTGCTGCGGGTCGTATTATTGAAGAAAGGCAGATGTAAGGTGATAGTGGAATAATTATTAGTTTAATTTGTGCGTATGCCGTTGAGTTGCGGTTTATATAAAAAATGGAAGTACCGATAAATATCGTGAAATATTTTAATAGGTGGATTTGCGTATAAAATTTGTAAATACGAGTCGAAATCAAGTACATTGCAATTTATTAGTTTAATTTGTGCGTATGCCGTTGAGTTGCGGTTTATATAAAAAATGGAAGTACCGATAAATATCCTGAAATATTTTAAGATGTGGATTTGCGTGGAACTATATATAGTGTCCTAGTAAACTGCTCTTGAGGCTCTATCTTTTTAATTTTGATTTGTTACTTGCTTTGTTTTAAATATGCATGAGTGTTGGGTTGGGTGAATTAGAGGTTCCAGAAGCAAAACAATAGGAAAATGGTGTTGCATATGGATTTTGGCAGTTATAGTCTGAACCTGAAGAAATAAAATCAAAGACTTCGGGCCAACAGAACGAAATCCTATTCTGCGTACAAGAGCTATTTGTATTAACTATTAACCTTTAAGCATGTTAGTGTGTTTATGTGTGTGTGTAACTGAGCATCAGTTTTTACGCGGTCTTCTCACATCATTGTGACTACAAGCTAATATCCAGAGTAACCGCCGTGTGCAGCGCGAACAGCAGTAGGTGGACTGGAAGTGACTCAATAAGTTTCGGAAATTTGTTCACAGGTATGTGGAGCTATGCTGACTGCAGTGCGGCTGACAGCTGCTGGAGGATGCTCTGTGAAGAATCCATAAAGCGAACAACACGATCGAGGTGGTCACACAGATGCTCAATTGGGTTGACCTTGGGGAATTAAGTTGCCCGGGAAGTACTTTGAGGTCTTAATCGTGCACCTACAGCCAATCGCGGACATTTCTAGCTGTGTGGCACGTAGCATTATCGTGTTGGATGATTCCATACGCCAGAGGGAGGAAAATTAGAATATATGAGTGCACGTGTTCTGCGGAGATGAATTCATAAATAATTCAGTCCAGATTGGCTTCCACAGATATGAGTGGACCCAGAGAATGGCATTAAAACATTCACTAGACCATAACGTTGCCCCTGCTAGCTTGTGTTCTTCCAGCAATGGTTAAAGAATGCTTGTTCTCCGATGTTTCTCGCCTTACACGTCAATGTCCATCCGTTCGATGAAGCAGAAAACGTGACTCATCGGAGAAGGCTATCCTTTTCCAATCAGCAGACGTCCAATTCCGATATTGCCGTGCAAATATAAGCCTTTTCTGCCGACGCACCTTCGTTAACATAGGTGTAATGAAATTATGTCGGCAGTGGAGCCCCACACGCAGCAGAGTTCGCTCCCTTGTTCATTCGGCCTCTGAGTTGCTCCATTGTAGCGTGTCGATCGGCCCTCACGCACCTTCGAAGCCGACGTTCACCTTTCACATCAATGGCATGTGGTTTTCACGTCGCTTATTCGCAATGGCGCCATTTCTCCAATCGCGATACACTTTAATTACACGAGCACGCGAACTGTTCGCAAACTGCGGTGTTTCAGAAATATTGCCACCCTTGTCCTGAAAGCCGATCATCATCCCGTTTTGAAAATCTGATAAATTGCTCATTTTATCCATGACAGCAACGAACGATATGTTTTCGGAATGCCCTAGAGCACACCGTATATACCCTCCAAGCCGGTGCACGACACGTGCCTCCGTGCATTGGCTACGCGTTGTTGACGTCAAAGGTAGTAGGTGGTCACAAAGATGTGATTCCAATGTGTATTATGTTCTGGGCAAAAGTGTCAACGAAGGCAGTATTTGACTCGTGTAAACAGTAATCGGACCTTACGAGGGCTCGATTATAAAATGACGATAATGTACTCACCTTGAATAATTTCCTTGGGTTGTATACATTCTTCAAATACCAAGGTGTGTGCACGATCGTTGCCCCATTCCTTCCCTTACCGACATCTAAGTTTTATTTCCTTGGAATCTATAGTTTATTATTCCGTTCGTAGAGTGTGACTATGAAGGGAGTAACTGCTTTAACTAAGCAGCTACGTGCTTTTTACATTTATGAAGGTATAGAAGTTTCTGATATGTGACCAGTACCAGTCCAATATTTCACTGTTGTGTCGTGTGAAAAATTGAATGATATGAGCCTTCCATCACAACATATTTGCATAACAGCTTGCATTAATGCTGAATCTTGTGATATTCGATTTTATGTCGGGAGCAAAGACGAGTAGCAGATTCGCCATTTACAACTGGAGCGACATGTATTTGTCACTATGAAGAATCATATTTCCTTTAGAGCGAATGATGGTCGCATTTTTATTTTATTTTATTTTATTTTTTTATGCCTGGCATAAGATTCGCATGTTGCTGAAAAAATACTATTTGTTCATTACTATTCAGATTCCAGTTGGTAATGATGTGTATGTGTGTGTGTCTCTTTAAGACTGCAACCACAAAATTAAATGAAAGTTAAAGAAACATGGCATACTTAAACGCGCCAGACAGTTTACATGCGGAACCTATTTAAAGGCGTTAAAGTAAGTATTTCATCATTAAAAGTACGGTTAGAAATCAAATATTATAATTTTACATCTTAAACTTATTTTGCGAGTAATAAACAAGAACCGAAGCCATTTTAAATAATGATATTAAAAAAAACATTATCACGAAAAAAAATAATTTTTCACGCTAGGTCACAACTGTACGAGTGATTTTGGAGGTGGTAAGTGTAATCTGACTTTTCCGTAACTTTATTCTCACAAATTTTCAATAGTAATGAAATCTAGTGATTGCGGTGTGCATAGTAGTTGCCGTAACACTTTCTCTGCCAGCCACAGCTTCATATGTTCCACATAATTCTTCTGTGCACATTTCGATATGCGTATACAAGGTACAGTCATTCTGGAACAATGCTTGCAACATTGGGTGCAGATGAACCCGTAGAATGGATCAGTACATTGCACATTTGACAATGACCATGCAGAAAAGACACCGACCCTTAAGAATTCCATCATACGGCATTCTAAACCATCTGGAATCCTTCTCCATGTTTCGCAGTGGCTATCGAACAGTCAAGGTAATACGGTTATGCAGTATTATTACGATGTGAAATATTTGGTGTGTATCGAAAGCTCCATTTGTGCAAACGAAGGTGTACCGCAATAACCAAGAATAAAATATTTTATTTTAATAATGATGAAAACATTCGCCTAATGCAAACCACTGTTGTAATATAGGAGAGGTGTCCGATACGTATCTGGATGTTTATTCCTATCGATGCAAAACCGAGTTTATGATCGTACGCATGTGTTAAACTATACGACTACTTCAGTGAAGCGCTGTAAAAGCGGAGTGGCTTTATACTAATGTTAGGTGGCGCTGTCTATGAAAAACAATGGATTCTACGATAAGTGTAGCAAGCAGTACTGAAATGTTTAACGAAAGAACGAGTAAAGGTCGTGGACATTATGAGAAGATTTCAACGATGCATGGTGATGGGGCTATGCCTGTTCCAGTGTTTATGAATGGGTTACGAAATTCAAAGCTGGCGACGAGAGCCTTGAAGATGAGGCACTGTTGCGTAGGCCTAACACGGCCATGACTGATGAAACGATTAAACGGGTTGACGACTTGAACAAAGGTGAAATTAGCATATGTGTTCAGGAAATTACCATGGAATTAGATGTCAGTAAATATTCTGTTGGACGAATTATTCATGAAAATCTCAACTATTGAGAGACTGCCAAATGGGTACCCCGAATGCTTACAGCGGTACATAAACGCCAAAGGCTAGACATTTGCAATTAACTGGTACGGTGCTACGATAAGGATCGTGACGCATTGCTGAGATGCATACTGAGAGGGCATGAAACGTGGATTCATCAGCTCAAACCGGTGACAAAACGGTGGAATATGAATCGCGTCATCAGAATTCGCCCCCACCAAAGAAGCTCAACCTTGGTTCGTCCGCGTCCAAGGTCATGGGTACTATCTTCTAGGACAAATATGATATTCTTCTGGTTGATTACTTGGCAAAAAAAGAAACAATAAGTGCGAAGGCCTATGTGAAGACACTGAGAAAACTTGCGCAGCAATTCCGGAACAAACGGCCAAACAATAACGTTTCCTTTGGTGGTGTTGAAAGCAGAAAAAAGATGGCGCGACCTGTACTTTGATGACGTCAGTGTACAAATAAATGTTGGATTGTATAAATACGGTTATGGTTTAGAAAATATTATTACGGTTATAGTTTAGAAAATATTAAGTATTCCAAGTTATGAAATGAAGCTATTTTAATCGACGTTCAAATTTTCATTCTTGGGAACGCATTAATTGTGAAGAAAATGTGTACAGACGTTTTTCCATTGGAAGTATAGGAAGCAAAATTACTTGACGTCCACCTTAAAGTAGCAATTCTTGTATGCATGTATGTACATTTTATTTTGAAAACGGCTCTAAGAATTTTGATGAAAGTCGTTAAACTACCGTTTTCTGGTACTTGAAATCGATTTAACTTGATTTCGACTTTAGGAGACTTCGTTCAGTGGGTTAAATAACCACTTCGAATTATAAGGTTTTTAGTATCAAGGCGTCGTTCCATTAATGTTTCCAATGCTTAGAAATCTTATGACGTCAAAATCTCGCGTTTGAGAATGTTGGCGCGCGGTCACGCCGTCTGTCTCATTACGTCACGCGTTGTGTGTGGATCCTATTAAAGTTTTATGACGTCATACTCTTGCGCGCAGATGGTCGCGATTCCCATCTGCTCCATTACGTCACGCTTTATGTGCGTATGTCCGTCCGCACGATAACTCGCGTAACAATCGTTCGATTTCGATGAAATGTTAGTATCTGGTAGGGTATCACCTGGGAAGGAACCTTATTTAAAGTGAACGAAATGGGGTGAAAGGTCAGTACATAGGAGCGGGATCCATTCCACTGCTGTTATGCGTCATAACTAACGTAAAAAAGGTTCGATTTCGATGAAAATTTAGTATGTGGTAGGGGAGCACATAGCGACAAACCCTATTGAAAATGGGTGAAATGGGGTCAAAGGTCAGGACATAGGAGCGGAATCACATCCATCGCCATTATGCGCCATAACGTACGTAAAAATGCTTCGATTTGAATGAAATGTTAGTATGTTGTAGGGGCCTGCCTGAGGACGAATTCTATTCAAAATGGGCGAAACGGGTTCAAAGGTTAGGACACAGGAGCGGGATCTATTCCACAACCCTTATGCATCATAACTTACGTAAAAATGCTTCGATTGCGACAAAATGTTATCATGTTATTTCGTAGGTATACCGAACCGGTTTTGTTCAATATCATTGATATGGAATCAAGGGTCAGGGCACAGGACCGAGATTTATTCCACAGCTATTATTCTCATAACTTGAGTAATGATTTCTGGTATGTTGAAAAGCGTATTATAATCAATGCATTGCATGATTTTACAAACTTGTATTATATATTTGCGTACTTCGTTTCGTTACTCCAAGGGAAACGTTTGCCCTCATAAAACATAACACATCATAGGTTCCTCTTTCGACGCATAGTAGTGTTCTAGAGCACTGCTTTTCAACCAGTGGTAGTTCGGCACCTGGCAGGTAGCACGCGACATCGTTCTAGACATGATAATACTATTAAGCTTTTCTCAACATTTTGAATGTGAAACGCAGTCAAATGCATTGGTCCTCATGTACCATTCATTAGTTGGAAAGACTTGCCGCGGACTTGTTTCTGCATTTTCCGTGGATGAGCTGAAAGGCTTTCAACCCATGACCCATCGTTTCCTGTTGCGCTCAAAATAGCCGGAGAACATATAAGAAAAAAAAAAAAAAGGTCAAATGGTCTATCTAGGATGATACCTCGGCTCCACCCCTACCAACCCACGATTCACCAATCACGACATGTCTCCAGGTTCCTCTTCGCCGTCTAGCTTGTCATTTTTCTCCTTTCCAGTTATTCAATTTTGTTACCGCTCTGTATGACAGTGTGATACCAAGGTAGTAGTAAATAATAATAAATATTGAGAAATTCGTCATACGTTCGTCAGTGCATAGGGAAATAGATTCAGCAAAGAAACCGCCACCGAATAATTTAAAAGCGGCACCGAATCGAAAGTACAGTGAAGATTATTTGAAGTTCGGATTTTATTTCGCGGAAGAAAACAATCAGCAGTTTCCTATTGTGTTATCTTCCACCATAGCATTCCATGAAGCCTTCTTTGCTCCAGAGACATTTAACAATAAATGATAAAGGTCACAACGAAATACCAGTAGCGTTTTTCGTGAAGCAGAGAGACCGATTTATAAAACGCCGTGCTGCTTTTGTGAAGTGCACAACCATCTCGAAAAAATGTGTGAAGCATCATATGAATTGTCTTTGACATCAGCTAAACAAAATAGGCTTTAAACGATCGTTGAACACGTCGTGGTTCCCTCTGCCATTGCAATTGCTTCAATTCTCTTTGATGAAAAAATGGCTGATGCTGTTCTTAATATTCCGTTTTCTTACAACACCGTCCAAAGACAAATAAGAGATATGGCCACAGAAGTTACTCAACAAGTGGTGGAAAAGATCACAGCAGCAGAAACATTTGCATTTCAATTGGACCAAAACCATGACATCGCTGGTAAAGCGCAAATTAATTGTATTTGTGTCTGCAGACGCAGGAATTGAGAGTCATCTTCCTTTATGAATTTAAACTGGGCCATTCTGCAGGAATTAGCGTTCGAAACGTAAACAAGGCTTTTGGCGAGAACACAGCCAGCAAACGAACCATTCGGCGACGATTTGTGAAGTTTCGGAGCGGAGATGCGAACCTGCAAAGCGAAGTACGTGGACACCAACCAGTTGCTGTTTCTGACGATGTTCTGTTACGTGCGGTTGAAGCGGGCACCCGAAAAACCTGACGTGAGATAGCGGCAGAGGTAGTTGCCAACCACACGACCATTGTTCCGCTTCTGGCTGAGGTCAAAGAACTGGACATGTTGCTGCCACAAGAATTTACACCTGCCAACAAGACTAGGTGTTTCGGAGTCTGTACGTCGCTGCCTGCCAGGAATAAACAGGAACCTCTAATGCATCGAATCGTCACCTGCGACGAGAAGTGAGACCTTCATGATAATCGGAAAAGACCTACACAATGGTTAAGCAAGACGTAGCCTGCTGGACAGCATCATAAGCCACCCCTACACACCAAGAAGATGATGCTTCTTGTCTGGTGGTCCACAGCCAGGATAATATATCGGAGTTTCTTGGCAAGAGGCACTGCAGAAAGTTATTGTGGTGAATTACACAAGATGCACCAGAAATTGCTGCAGAAACAACCAGCTTTGTTCAACAGACATGGTGTGCTTCTGCTGCAGGACAACGCCCCTCATGCAGCACAACAAACGATGCTGACACTAAGTGCCTTGGGCTATAAAGCACTGCCTCATTCTGAGTATTGCCCGGACTTGTCTTCGACGGACTATCATGAGTTTCGTCGCCTGGATCACTTCGTGTACGGGAAACAGTTCACCACAGATAACGAAGTTCAACGTGCAGTTGATGACTTCTTCAGGTCCCAGCCACTAAACGTTTCTCGTTCCGGGACCATGACCTTACCGGACAGATGGCAACTATGTGTCGATGACGAGGGGTTTATTTTGCCTATATAACCAGGTGTGCCGGTCCTTAGACGGGCATTTCATTCGATACAACCCGACATTAAAACAACCAAGGTACATATGCGAATTACGCATTAATACAATCATAACTGGCATGAATAAGAGCATCTTATGCATTATTACAAGCGTATATACTTTATTTGTTCAATTTTTCGCTCCAAAATATTTAGAATCATACTTTTACTAATTAGTACAATTGTTTTCCATTAATACATGTATTAATTAATAACTAATTAAAGTTGCACAACAGCTTTTGAAACTAAATCGTCGAAACCGCAACCGTGAGAGCCTATCTTTTTCATTTTTTTCAAGGGTTTGCAATACTCTTCGCGGTGCTGCTTACTTAGCCACTGGTACCGTATCACGTGACAGACGCTATGGTAGTTTTATATCCGACGCTGTTCAAATGGCAACTGCTAACCTCTGCATCTTCTTATCCCTTTTTCGCTCTTTTATGTACAGAAATTAGATTAGATCATATGTGAAAGATTTTGGGAAGGGAGTGCCTGACTCCAGGTCTTAAACGACCCATAGAAATCGGAAAGTAGGAGATTTGGGCAAGAGCGCCCGATATGAAAGTGACACGGAAAAGACGTAGAAATGGGGAGGAAGACGCCCTCATTTATTACCGGGGAGGCGGGTAGTACCGGGGATCAACGGCTTAACGTGGCCATCCGACGCAAGACGGATATTTAATGGTTCGAGCAGGATCGAACCTGAGGTTCCTCCGTGGCAGTATGAAAGTTGACCACTAGGCCATCCGCGCCCTTTACAAAAATGAAATACCATTTTTGCAAATCATTATTTCATTTTCTGAATATTTTAGTGAAAGTAACGTGTCAACTGAAACTTGAAAAGAAGTGGCATGATGTTGCTAAATCGTTCGTCGATAAGTACTTTTCACAAACATTTGACCTATATATTCAAAGAATTCTGTGTATGCATATATCTTATTGTTGAAAATAAGTTTACGACGCATATGGTGTTAATGTATCTCAGTTTATTCTTCCAAAACTAGCTCCCATTTTGCGATACAGTGATTGCAGATTTGCCGAAAGATAGCAGCATGCAGATTTGCCGAAATATACCCAATTTCGTCCCAATGTGGTTATCCATATGAATTTTTGTTTACAGTATTTTATTCCAAAAATTCAAGTAGTATTCTGAAAGTATACACAATTTTTGGTTCTGTCCCTCAGGAGTTCCTGATTGTTTTACGAGGTGCAACCCTCAATCAGAAGCATTTATCTAGGTAGAAACTGAACAGGAGCACCTCGTGATAACACAAATCAGAGTTTTGCCGTCACTAGCTGTATTATACATGGGAAAGTGTCGTTTGTTCTTTTCAGGCATTCAATGGGAATTCTGTCAACTTAATCCTTCAAACTTTTAAGTTATTAGATTGTACATACATTAATACAGTACGTTTCCTTCTCCTCAAAAATCAAGGTATCCTGTCAGACACACTACTAAATGTGTCTCAATGGGGATCCCGGAAATCCCTGTATCCTTCCCCAAAGCCGATGGGAGAACGGAAATGCATACACACAAACAACGAAAAACCTATCTGAGCCATTCAAATATTGGAACGGCCCTGAGAGTCTGCTTCTGTTAAACCAACAAAATTTAAGAAAAGCTTCTATTCTTCCATTCACAGTACATGCTTTCCGTTTTCTCAGCTTCACACTAAGGTGGATGGGGAAACCCTCGGAAGGCCGTCAAGAAAAGTCCACTGGCACCGATGTCCCTGAACACCTGCAAAGAAAAAATCTCCAAAGTGTATTGTGAAATCATATATTACGTTTGTTTATGGAGGAAGGAGGAATCCCACACCAGAAAGAGCAAATCAAAATACACCAAAACATTGATATCTGTAATTCATTTCACAATATCTTTTCTTCGGAAGCTAAGATTCTGATAAATTGCACTAATTACGGTATTATCTATTTCTACACAGCGCTAAAAAACATGGGATCAGATTTACTTATAATCTTAAACCGAGTTCACTAAATGTACAAGGGTGCATGCTGAGAACTTGTGACACTGGCGTTACATGTTAAGAAATATTTTACTTATGTAATTGCTTATTAAAACTGAATAATTATACAATTTTTCAAATTTATTGTGAAACTTTAATCGAAGAAATATTTCTCTTTATCATAAAGTGTTACATAACTACGAATGTCTGTTGCCTAACTACTAATTGACTTACAAACTTCTAAAAACAATATGTAGGATGATGTTTTCTTTAGTAGTTATGAAAATATTTAGAATATGAAAAAATGGGGAATAAACATTTTAAGAAATGCCTTACGCATTGAAACCCTGGTCAAGAAAAGCCTTCCAGATACGTAAAATTGTGAAGTTTCCTTCCCCAACATACCGAACCAACATCAAAAGGGCTAATGCCTAACGACAAACTTGTAAATACAATATGTATCGTGATGTTATCTTTAGTAATTATGAAAATATTTGAAAAAAGGAAAAAAGGAAAATAAATATTTCTAGAAATAGCTTACGGAAAGAATCTGGTAAAAAAATGACTTCCAGATGTGCAAAGCTGCCCTCACGCACCTTCGAAACCGACGTTCACCTCTCATATAAATGGCACGTGGTGCTTCCGAGTTCCAATATTGAAAATAATATTTCTCCAAACATGATACACTTACCCATGGCAGCACGTGAACAGTTCACACACTGCGCTGTTTTAGATATACTGCCTCCCTTGGCTCGAAAGCCGATAATCATCCCTTTTTGCAAATCTGATAAATCGCTCCTTTTATCCATGCCACCAACGAGTGATATGTTTTCAGAGTGCCTACAACACACCTTATAAACCCTCCAAGCCAGCTCACGACCCATGCCTTCTTTCATTGGCTTCTCGTTTTTCACTTCTAAAGTAGGAGGTGGCCACAATAATGTGATTCGATTGTGTATAATGCTTCAGGATTTTCTTTTGCAAACTCTGCTGAACAGCTAAAAAGATCTTGATTTCCTGCTCGTTTTCGGTCTTTTCAAAGTCTACTATATACTACAAAATTTATATAACTTTTGGCTTACGTGAGAAGATATTATTTTCAGTGTAAGAGCATGTATTTCTCCGGTAGTCTAAAATCAGACTGTTGCATTTTGGTACATCAAAAGAAGCAATGCTTAATACAACATGCATCTATTGTTCAAACACGACCAACTTCTGGGTTCGACCGATGCTGCACTAAGACAATGGCGGCAGCAGTGTGTCGAGATGATTGCATATCCCTGCCATGAATGCACCGACCAGCAGAGGCAAACAACTGTTAGGCATGACTGAGTGATAAGGAGGGCTTTCACGCGACACAGACGACATCGCCGTTTACCTTCAAGTAACATTCTCGAAACAATCATATATCATTCTTTAAAGAGCACGAAATTTCAAAGTGCACCTTTGAAATATCAATACCTCAGCGGGAGTACATGCTTGCCGCCATTTACGACTGCCGCCACTTACCAGTGAACATGTTTAGCATCGTGTAAAGAAGTGTCGTGGTTTCTGTCAATCTCGGACTGTGATCGAACTCCTCAGGGTAGATTTGGTTGATGAATTCCGGGTTTCCTGTGAAAATACATGTTCCTTAATATAGGAAAATATGAAGTGTTCTATTCATATATGAAAATATATGAATACAATATTTCATTTATCCATATATGAAAATATATGCTTACAATATTTCATTTATCCATATATGGAAATATATGTATACAATCTTTCATTTATCCATATAGGAAAATATATGCATACAAATGTTTAATATATATCAAATACGTGGAGATAATGTAAATGGACGATGTCATCGCTCTTTCCACGTTATTTTTTAAACAACGCATAGCGACTGAAAAATTGTATTCCGGCACCGCTGGGATCGAACCCCAGAACTCTCGATAACTAGTCGAGTGCGTTCGAATTTACGCTACAGCGCCAACAATTCTCAGCGCCATGCGTGGTATAGAGAATTGATTGGCGCTGAGAATTGTTGGCGCTGTAGTGTAAATTCGAACGCACTCGACTAGTTATCGAGAGTTCTGGGGTTCGATCCCAGCGGTGCCGGAATACAATTTTTCAGTCGCTATGCGTTGTTTAAAAAATAACGTGGAAAGAGCGATGACATCGTCCATTTTCCATTTACATGCATACAATATTTCATTTATCCATATATGAAAATATCAACGTAATGCCTATATGAAAATTTGAATGTTTCTTAGTAAAGTAAGACTGCTATTAATGAAAATCAAGCTTTCTAATGGAAAAGGCCAGGGTTAATAAGGGTTAACACGGAAATCTTTCTGCGCGTCGAAACTTATGAGCAAGACAAAATCCCTATCGAAAATGGCGCCAGACGATTAAAATGGAGAAGGCAAGCATTGTGTGGAAATGTCATTAGAGATATAGTATAAAGTTAGGTGCGCTACGAAATCAGCCTTATATTGGCTGTTCAAAGCGAGTCCGAATGACGTAAATGTCATGTATCTCATTTGTTTACACGCTGTAAGCGACACCCCATATCACAGATAAAATGGGTATGTGGTAAGCGGATGATCAGAGCACAGTTCGTGATATTACCGGAAGTTGCCTGAAGCAGATATTTTATAGATCCATCTAATCGAAAGTGAATGCATTAATACCTTAATAAACACAAGCCGAAAACGGAGATATCGAAAATGGATTCGAATTGACCGACTGGCGGGTCAAGAAGATTTACAATACATTACTTCTGCTGTAATTTAAATGGAAACCTTAACAATAAATCATAGTAGAAGATACGAATTTCGTGCCAGTAAACATTGAAGCAGTAGAACTCGTATTAACCATCTTTGTACGATTAAAATACCCACAGATAAATAAGGTCTCAATTATTAAAAGGTTTAATATTAAAAACTGAATGTTAAAAAACTTATATACACATCAATGATACGTATGAGATCTTTCGAGCCTACTATAGACTCATCCTAAGATTAAATGCAAACGGAATGACGACTCAAGCAGCAAGTATTGTACTGAAATAATGGGGAAAGGTGATTCCCCGGGACTCGATCTGATGTATATTGCATCGACACCCCGTTCATTCAGAACTAGATTTAGTAAACATCAATATAACGTACGTATGAATGCAGCGTCAATGGCATTTTCACGTTTGGCGATGTGGGGAACTCACCTCCCAGTTTTGGGATGAGGTACTTGTGTTGGCCACTACTAACTCAAGTTCTTCACTCTTGTTTATAGAAAGTCTGTATATACACCACCTACAAAATTATTGTTGTAATGACGGCATACTTTGTTATGTACCTCAACCATGGAATACACATATCTCTGTCAAAAACGTTTCAATTCGGTTCATCACTCTAGTTCTCAACCGTGATTTTTCTGTCCTCAAGTTTTTCTTACCCATTACGTCTGCCTTCCTCAAAACTGATCGACATGCCTATTGGATACGTTACGAACTTTAGTATAAGATTTGCTGCCTGAGTCGTCATTCCGTTTGCTTTTAACCTGAGCATGTGTCTATGGTAGACTCGGGACATCTCATATGTATCATTAATGTGTACATAAGTTTTTTAACATACCGTTTTTAATATTAAATCCTTTAATATCTGAGACATTATTTATGTTTGTGTATTTTAATCATGCAAAGATAGCTAATACGAGTTGTACTACTTCAATAAACCATAGTCAATTTCCACATGTAGAGTATGATATGATACGTGTATGCTTCGTAAAAACTGACTAGAGACCGAAGAAAATCATGGTGAGATTACGACCAGATCATCGTGTTTGCCCGCAACTTTAAAGCGAATAGTAGTACCGGCATATGAAAACAAGTTAGCAAAAATCATGCAATGCATTGATTATGATACGCTTTCCAACATACCAGAAATTATTACTCAAGTTATGAGAATAAAGGCTGTGGAATAAATATCGCTCCTGTGTCCTGACCTTTGACCCCAATTCGATGATATTCAACAGAACCGGTTCCGTACACCTCAAGAATACCATACTAAAGTTTTTTCGCAATAGAAGCAGTTTTATGCAAGTTATGAGAATAATGTCTGTGGAATAAATCTTGCTTTTGTGCAATGACCTTTGACCTCATTTCGTTGATATTCAACAGAACTGGTTCACTATACCTCCGGAACAACATGATAACGTTTTGTCGCAATCGAAACATATTTTGGTAAGTTATGATGCACAAGGGCAATGGAATGGATCCCACTCCAGTGTCCTGACCTTTGATCCCATTTAGCCCATTTTCAATGGGGTTTGTCCCCAGTGGCTCCCTACCACATACTAAAATTTCATCGAAATCGAACCATTTTTACGGAAGTTATGACGCATAAGGGCAATGGAAGTAATCCCGCTCTTATGTCCTGCCTGACCTTTGACCCCGTTTCGCCCATTTTCAATAGAGTTCGTGCCCAGGTGGTTCCCTACCACATACTAAAATTTCATCGAAATCGAACCTTATTTACGCTTGTTGTGACGCATAAAGGCAATGGAATGGATTCCACCTTTATGCCCTGTCCTTTGACCCCATTTCGCCCATTTTCAATAGGGTTTGTCCCCAGGTGGTTCCTTACCAAATACTAAAATTTCATCGAAATCGAACCATATTTACGAATGTTATGACGCAAAAAGGCAATGAAATGGATCCCGCTTTTATGTCCAGACCTTTGACCCCTTTCCACCCATTTTCAATAGGTTTCGTTCCCAGGTGGTCCCTTACCACATTCCAAAATTTCATTGAAATCGAACCATTTGTACGCAAGTTATGACGCATAAGGCAATGGAATAAATCCCGCTCTTATGCCCTGCCTGACCTTTGATCCCAATTTGCCAATTTTCAATAGGGTTCGGGCCCTGGTAATTTCCTACCACATACGGAAATTTCATCGAAATCGAACCATATTTACGCATGTTATGACGCATAAAGGCAATGAAATGGATCCCGCTCTTATGGCGTGACCTTTAACCCCACTTCACCCATTTCAATAGGTTTCGTCCCCTGGTAGTCCCCTACCACCTTCTAAAATTTCATCGAAATCGAACCATATTTACGCAAGTTATGACGCATAAGGGCAATTGAATGGATTCTGCTCTTATGGCATGACCTCTGACCCCACTTCACCCATTTTCAATAGGGTTCGTCCCCTGGTGGTCCCCTACCACATACTAAAATTTCACCTATATCGAACCATTTTTACGTGAGTTAGCGTGCTGACAGACAGACGGACGGACGGACGGACGGAAAAAGCTGGAGCATATACGCTTCTTCAACCTACGGTTGGAAAGCGTAAAAAATTGTATATTAATTGAAAACACCATGCTGATCAACAGGAGATATCAGGGTTTCTTCTGACCATTTTAACTTCTTTCTTGGGAAGTATCCCTTTCTGAAACACATTACTCTACCAGAATTAAACATGTCCTCAATTTTTACTTAATAATAAGTAGTCTTTGTTTTCAATTAATTACTGTGCAATATTTCAAGTGGTCTATCATGGAAATAAAACCAGGCCTATCGAGAAAAACATCTAAGATAAATTGCAAAAAACACAAATTAGAATGGAAAGATACTTAATAAATATATGACTTCAAGATAAAGTAAAGAATTCAGATATAAGATCCACAGCAAAATTTTTAGACATAGTTGAAAATGTACTCAATTTAAAATGAAAATTGGTTGGACATATAGCGCGAATGGAAAGTATTAGGTGTATTAAAATAATAACAGAATGGAGAAGATGTAAAAGAAAGAAAATAATGGGAAGACCAGAGGGAAGATGGCTGGATGATATAAACAAAATTGTAGGAAGGCTGTGGAATGGACAACCCCAAGACAGGACATTTGGAAAGAGATTAGGGAATCTTATAGCCTCTATTTTCTATAAAATGGGATGGAACAACAACAAGATGATTTCAAACACTCGGAGTAGGAAACAAGATAATTAAATGATGTCCACATGCAGTATGTGATCTGAAGATCCTGATTACAGAAGGTTATTGCTTTTTTATCTATTGTTAATAGAAATCAAGTTGAATTGTAGCAATGTAACCTGTTATGTGTGGACAATTTGATCTAGTAATTATTTTGTTCTCAATTTACTGCACGAAATCCTGGCAATCCAACACACTTATTTAAATATGTGCAAATGTGTTCGCAAGTGTATTGTATAATTACATCGGTTTTCCAAAGCATTCATATTCGACATAAAGTTTTCTAACAGCATATTGTGTTCAGATTGGATATGAACTCAATTTCGGAATCAAGAATAAAATAGGGACATCTTCACTACATTATTTTAAAATATATGCAAATTTTATTTATTAAACACAATAATATAAGCTCATCCAAAGAAAACGAGTCAAATTCGTATGAGAAAGACATTGTGACTTTCTTTATAAATAATCCACGTGGCTATTAACTCTTTAAGAGACACAAGTACCTGAACCATATAGTACCCAACTTTTTCTGCACTTTTCAAAGAGAAATGTTCACAAAGCTGGCCGGGTTTTATGGAAACTACAGCAAAATGACTCCTTTTCCTCACTCATATCAGCGGTGTGGACCATAACCCTGGTTTTCATTCGTGAGAAGACACCTTCCACTTAGTTCGATATTTTTTGCTTTATGATCCAAGGCTTGATGGGGAAGGAATAGTCCCTCTGATACGGACATCATGCCACTTGACAGAAACAAGCGACTGAAGCAACTTCTTCCTCCTTTCGTAGGATTTTTGCCATTGCTAAAGCAGTTTTAGTAAGTAATCAGTCAGAAAGGATTAGTGTCAATCATCCCTGTAAATGATCATTTTCTTGGACCAAAGAAGCTAAGGAGAAGGCAGCGTATTTTAATGAGCAGGTCCACTTTTTTAGGACGTCTTTTGTAAAAAAAGATCGTCATTATGTTACCGGTTTGTCCGTCCGTCCGTACATACGCTATCAATGCAAATATTAGTCCGATTTTAAAAATTCTTTTAGCATTGGGAAGCTTGAAATATGCGAATAATGATCCTTTATTTAATTTTCTACGATGTACAATTTCGCCGCTAGAGGGCGTAAATGCAGATGATGTCGAATTCAAAAATACGTTTTATTCCACATATTTGCTTCTAAACATTAGATTGAAACAATTATTTTGTCTATCGATTTCATTCATGACGAAGAGTATTTTAGATATAGTTAATTGTACAAATTACGCATAGATTTTCCGCTAGGGTGCGCAAAAGTAAATTACATTTTTTCCTATAACTCTTCTTCTAAAACTCCGATTTGAAACATTTTTGCTTCAGCGGATTCACCTCGTGATGGAAACTCTTTTGCATACAATTTCAAATTTTTGGTAAAGAATACTTTCGCCACCAGGGAGCGTAAGTGTTAATTTCTGCTTCTGATGTATTTGCCATAAAATCTGAGCTTCTAAAATATCGAATGAAAAAATTCTTTCGCGGACCGATGCCGCTCACATCAGTAAACCTTTTTGGAATATTTTCTTCGTAAAATATTTCGCAGTTTCTCCGTTAGGGGGCGTACATATATATTTTACTTTTTCCAATATCTCTACTTCTAGGAGTCCGATTTGAAAAAAATTCCTCCTTTGTTGAATAGTGTTTTCAGTGTCAAACCTTTTATATAAAATTTTCAAATTTTCAAGTAATTCATAGACTTTCCGCTAGGGGGCGTAATGGTAAATTGGGTTTTCCCTATATCTCTGCTTCTAAATCTCCGATTTGAAAAATTCTTTCAGCACCGGATACAGCTGATGATGGAAAATCGTTTGCACAGGATTTCTAATTTTTGTAAAAAAAATAGTTTGGCCGCCAGGGGGCGTAGACCTTAATTTCCGCTTCTGATGTATTTGCAGCAAAATAAGAGGTTTTAAATTTGCGATTGAAAAAAACGTCGTTTGTAGACCGATGGTACTCATGTCAACAAACCTTTTAGAAACTTTTTCTTCTTAAAATAATGCATGGTTTATACGCCAGGGGGCGTAGAATTATATCTCATTTTTGTCAATATCTCTGCTTTTAGTAGTCCGATTTGAAAAATTCCTTCTTTGATGGATATTGTTTCCAGTGTGACATGTTTTTCACATAATTTCAGAATTTTCAAGTAACTCGTAGACTTTCCGCTAGGGGGCGTAAAGGTAAATTGCTTTTCCCCTACATCTCTGCCTCTAAATCTCCGATTTGAAATTTTTTTTTCTGCACCGGATACAGCTCCTGATGGGAAATCGTTTGCACATGCTTTACAATTATTGTATAAAATGGTTTGGCCACCAGGTGGCGTAAGTCTTAATTTCCGCTTCTGATGTATTTGCAGCCAAATATGAGCTTCGAAAATCTCGATTGAAAAAAAAAGTCGTTTGTTGACTGATACTACTCATGTCGACAAACGTTTTAGTAACATTTTCTTCTTGAAACAACGCTTGGGTTCTACGCCAGGGGACGTAGATGTATATCATATTTTTGTCAATATCTCTACTTCTAGGACACCGATTCGAAAAATTCCTTCTTTGCTTGATACTCTTTCCGATGCGAAATGTTTTTCCTATAAATTCCAAATTTTCAAGTAAATTATAGACTTTCCGCTAGGGGGCACAAAGGTAAAGTGCGTTTTCTGCGTTATTTCTGCTTCTAAAACTCCTATTAGAAAAATTCTTCCTGTATCGCATACAAGACCTGATGGGAAATATTTTTCACATAATTTCTAATGTTTGGTAAAGAATGGTTTGGTCACCAGGGGGCATAAGTGTTAATTTCTGCTTCTGATGTATTTGTAGCCAAATCTGGGCTCCTGAAAACTCGACTAAATTGGTTTTTTTTTGGACCGATACCGCTCGTATGGGAAAACCTTTTGGAATACTTTCTTCCTAAAACAATGCATGGTTTTCACACCAGGGAACGAAAAGTCACACCTTATTTTTGTCGATATCTCTGTTTCCAAGAGTCCGATTTGAAAAATTATTTCTGTTCTGGAGAGCGTTTCCGGTGTGAAATGGTTCTCCTATAAATTCATGTTTTTCTTAACGCACAAGTCTTCAACCATAGGGCGTAACTCACGAGTCCGTTTACAGCAATATCTGAGGGATTAAAAGCCCGATTGAAAAACTTCTTTCTTCCGTAAGATGCTATTGTTTTCCATACCGGTTCCATTGACTTTGAATAGCTTTGATAAATTTAATTTGCGTCAGAACGGATTCAAAAGACGTGCTTCTTCTACCCGAAAAGTAGGTGTCATCTTTCTTGTTCAGTCTGTTTTTAGGAAGCGAATATATTCATTGCAGCTGATTTCAACCCATTTTGCTAACCCTAAGTTATATCCTGTCAGCCAGTTAAAGTGGTAAGGAACTTATCCCACTTTGACACTAGACATTCGATTCCTCGTGCACTGAAAGTGTTGGGTTGCTGACGGATCCATTCCCAAAAGCGTCATGCACCTCTTCGCGGAAGAGAAATCGGTGACATTGCAGATGCTTCTTAAGCACTCCAAAAATTTGATATTCAGAAGGTAACATATCTGGGCTGTATACGGATGCGGCAGAGTTTCCGAACTTTACTTTGGAAAGCTAATCCTGGACGATTTCCGCAGTGTGGGGTTGGGCGGGCGATGTCATAAAGACGAATGTGTCCTGTAGTGAGCAGCACAAGCCGCTTTGACTTGAGTGATACTCTCAAATATTTGAGGGTATCCGCATATTGGGCAGCATTTACGATGTTAAGGTGACAAGAATTCGATCAGCATGGGCCCGCATTCACTTGCATAAATTCTCTTTGACAACTTTAATAGTGGATATGACGTTTGTTTCCTTTGGCTGCTTTGTCTTTGCTTTTAAGTTGAAAATCAAATAAAACTCCACGTTTCATCTCCCGCATTGATTCTGTCGATGAAACCATGATGTTTTTCATGGTACCGCAGTAAACGTTTCAAGAACAGACCCATGATAAAGTTTTTCTCGACAGATTCAAAGTTGTGTGTCACCCCCTGCGTGCAACTCTTCCGAGACTGCAGACGGTCCCAGATAATGAAGCGCAAACTCTGCATGGATTCCAATTTGTCGGCAAGTGGTTCCACCGTGATTCTTCTATCTTTCGGAATAGGACTATCCACTTTGGCGACGGAAACATTGGTGATCATACGGTGAGCTTGCACTGTCATCGAATCATCAAACAACGATGACCTCCCCTCTTGGAATAGCTTACTCCGGTCTTTAACTAGTGACAAACACATGCAGATTTTCTTCAGATTATTAATGGGCGATGCATTTCTTTACTCCCGACATTTCCCACGGTTGTAAAACGGATAACCGCCCTCTGTTCAATGTTCGGTACTTCCGTTACGATTGGGTAGAACCAAAGCCAACACGAGGTCATGCACGAAGGCCAACTGCTTCCGTCGTCGCGTGGTCATAGCGTAACATTTCACTGCGTCGTAACCTGACAGTGGTGTGACCTACGTTCTATGTCAACCTTTCTACGGTAAATCCGTTCGTCAGTTTGCTGTCCGTTGGCTCGCATTCATTTGAATGACCTTAATAGGCCGTAAATTCGTATTATTAAACATTTAGAAACGTTGGGTGGATTGAACTATGAATTAGCGGAATCGAATAAATTTGCGTGTGTTCCAAAACCTTTCAAAAGCGTCCCATTAAAATATTTCGCTGACTAACTGAATTTTAAATAAATCAGCAAAACAATCTTGGTTTCAGTAAATTGCTATTCGTCTTGCGTATTATTATTACTGTACGTAGCATATATGTACCTAGCATATGGGGAAAGAAGCAGATGTTGTGGCGATGGAAGAAGATAGTGCTGTTGGGGATTACCGGAGGAAGAATCAGTTGGAGAATTGCATTTAGCAGGAGCAGCTGAAGGGACGATGAGAACAGCATCGGACATGCCTGGTGCATGAGCCAGTTGGATCAACGGTAGCTTAAGCAGTAGATGAAAAGCAGAGGTGCGGCGATCAGGGCAATTAGAAAAGCATTGCTCTTCGGCTTTGCAAGAAAAGCATTGTACTCATACGAAATATCAACAGCTTTGTGTTTCGGAACGGACATACTGCACTACATACTGCACTATATATCCTCGAGTCGGGGTAATACTGCGAGTACTCTACTAAGATATTAATTTATAATTTTCTGAATCAACAAACAAATTGCTTGTTCTGTTTTAATTTTTTTCAAAATGTCTTACATTCATTTCAGATCTTAACACTGCAACCCACCTAGTATTTCACAAAGCTGTCGTAGCGGCTGTTCTTAGACATTATCAAGAAAGTTGCTCGTCTGACGAGTACTGCTGTCGTATAAACTGCGAGTGGCTTGTTAGATATAGCAGCTGACTGGCGTTCTACTGGTCGAGGATTCGAACACAGGCAGACTGCTCTGAACCACGGAATATCCCTGTGCCGTGAGTGGGCACGCAGAGCCTACAGAGTATTGTCACCGCTAAAAATAAAGCTACCTGTTCGTTTCCATACTGATTCTGATCTGACTAGATAGACAACGTGTCCCCCACACAGCTGCTTTCCATTTAAAGTTGGGAGATACAGCAAAACCTCCGAGGTACACAGCCTCTAACATCTTAAATAAAATCAGGCCATAAATATTCGTTGTTAAAGTAATATTAAACAACTGAACAAGTGTTTTCGATTAAACACATATCTAATAACTCCCAAAAAACTTATATCCTGGAATATTAATTATAATACATTTTTGAAATAGAATACTAAAAGCATCTAAAAAAATTGGAAGAGTGAACGATCAATTATATTATTGACAGCAAACTAAAAACCTAAAATATGAATAAACTACTTAAATATACCACACAATTTACAAGGAAACAAAACTGGAAATACACTTGCACACATTGAAATTGCCATATTAGTTAGCCCTTCAGTATCATGTGATATCACATGATTCTGAAGGGATAACTCCGCAGTGCAATCGCATTGTGTGTGCCCAATTTGTTGGCTCGGTACCTTGCTATATACTTTCACTAGCTACCAACCAGCGCTTCTTTCAAAGTCGACTACCGGTGTGGCTTTAAAATATTTCCAATGAAACTAATTATCATTTTTCCTGAAGGGCAGACGTTACCAACACTGAATAAAAGGAACTGAATGGCAGCTATTTTGTATTTTAAAAATAATACATACGCTCTCCAAATTAAGCTACAGTCCTTATTGAATGGTATAATTGAATCGAATGAAGTTATAGAGATTGATACAAATATTCCTTAATATCACTAGTTCTCAAGGTGAAGTTTTTTGATTAAAAAAACTTTTATGGAAATTTATTGGATTAAGAGACATACTACTTACTGCAAACGGAGTTTTATAACAGCAGATTTCTGGAAAAAAATTACAGCAATTAAAATCTTAACTCTATGAAATTTGAAATTCAGTATGTAGAAAAACGCTTTCAGAAGTTGATCAACGGCCACTGACAGTTGCAAAATTTTGCTTTTATATATATTTTTTTAATTTATCAGATCTCCCACCCACATTTTAAACTGAAAACGATATCAGGATATCGATTAGCGAAACATCGCTACTGTCTAAAATTCGATCTTTTGCGCATTATATTGAAGTACCGCTGTAGCTATTATATTAAAATGACCTTTGTTTTGATATTCAGTAAATGTCAATGTACATCATGTTGATGAAAACAAAAGATATTTCAGGAAGTGTAAACGTTTTCTCTCAGAAAGTTCTTATAAATGTATAATACGATTTACCAGAAATGATTGCAGTCCAACATGAAATACCAATTTCTTGGTGGTTTATGCAAACCGCTATAAATTTAAAATTGCCTAGTAAAAAGGAAGAAAACCCACTTTACAATATCTTGCAATAATGTCCTCATCAGCATCTTAACCGAAATATATTTCAATGTACAGTGGAAAAACCATGAAATCAATCCAAATAGCTCAGTTTTTATAATACGAATCACGCTACCATTTTACATTTGGCGAGAAAAATATAAATTAATACACCAATTAGCGGTAATATTGCCTATCTCTGAAGGGCGTACATTATATATTCCATCTGCGAAGCTGGTGCATTGTATAAGAAATGAAATATATCTGACACATAAAGTCCGAAAATCATTTCATAGAGCATACTAGATGAAGTAAGTGCACCTAGTTAGAAAAAAATCTAATTCGAAATTTATCTGAAGTCCCATCAGAATTAATTTATTTGGTAAAGTAACCTGTTGATGACGTGGAAAAGCCCTGGTACATTTTCAGCAAGAAATACTTTCGTTAACCCTTTCTCAACCATATCTCCCAATGCTCCCGCACTTTCAAAGAACCACTGTGGCCTGAAACGCTTGTTTAAAGCAATTATTATTTCTTATCGCCAAGTTTCCTTTGAAACTGCACGTCCTGTGTGAAATAAGAACACTCGCAGTCAGCATAATTATCACCGAAAAAACATGTGATGCTGGAAGTTAGTTTCATTCTGGGATATATAATTCACCCGGATGACAACTGGATTTCTCCTGCGTGAAAAAATTTAGTTTTCAGCCTCTTAAAATGTCTGCTGCGTAATGAGTATCAAGCCTATAGAACCGAATTTTCCTGTGGCGTCCTAGAATTACTCATTCTTTTATTAAATTGAAAAAAGTTGAACTAAAATTCGTAGAAAAGCAATAAAAAGTTTCAGGAGTTGTACACTGCTGGACAATTGCTAAGGACGGATCATAAACGGCTATATAGCGCATAAAAAAGGAAGTCTGGTTGGATGCCAAGTGAAATAAAATAATGTCAGAATGCCAGGACATTACAAGAAAGACAATTTATTGTGCTCTGAAATCCAGAAGGCTTTGGAACGTGTTCAAGGGACAAACAGACCAATTTGTGCAGAATACGTAAACGTGAAAAAAATGCAATTACCGTCCGCAGGTGTTCCGGCGTAAGATGTCAATACGGGATATGGCCACCATGGAGGGCGATGCAAGATTCCACACGTCGTGTCATGCTTTGCACAACATTATCAAGCAGCTGTTGGGGTAATTTATCCCATTCCTCTGTCAGTGCACGGATGAGTGTGTCCTTGTTTATTGGAGGGCATAGGCGACCAGCAAGACTCCTCCCCAAAGCATCCCACACATTTTCAATGGGATTCAGATTTGGAGAACGTGCCGGCCATACGAGACGTGGAATATCCTCGCTCTCATAACACTCCTGGACAGAGACTGTTCGATGACATGTTGCGTTGTCGTCCATGAAGATGAATCTATCACCGACAGCACCACGGAACATGCGAACATGAGGTAGCAGAACATCATTAATGTATCGTTGGCCAGTCATAGTACCAGTTGGAAGCACATAGAGGGACGTACGGCCATTGATCATGATGCCTGCCCATACCATGACACTACATGTCGGATATCGGTCCCTTTGCTGTATGTTTTCTGGGCAATATGCAGTACCACTATCACGCCAGATCAGTTGTCGTCGACAATCAGACGATAGACTGTATCTACTTTCATCTGAGAACAGGACAGCAGACCAGTCGTTATCAGTCCAATTGCGATGTTGATGGCACCATTGCAAACGGGCGGTACGGTGACATCTGGACAATGGGAAGCACACAACAGGACGGGGGCGTATAGTCCTCCTTCATGCAAACGCCTGGCGACAGTTTTTCGGGAGATCCGCTTGCCAGTAGCAGCCATAAACTGATTTGCTACCTCACTAGCTGTGCTGCGCCGGTGTCTTTTTGTTTATAGCACTATGTACCGATCTTCTGCAGGTGTCGTACTTCGAACACAACCTCCCCCGTGACGTTTGCTACACTCTCCATTTGTTTGAAATGATTTCCAAAGCCTTGAAACAACGCTGTGGCTGACGTCGAACTCCCTGGCTACATCTGTT
Source organism: Macrothele yani (assembly GCA_039090855.1). Taxonomy (NCBI): domain Eukaryota; kingdom Metazoa; phylum Arthropoda; class Arachnida; order Araneae; family Macrothelidae; genus Macrothele; species Macrothele yani. The sequence continues at coordinate 3,299,447 of CM077016.1, forward strand.
ATTCTTCGCCTTTCTTCATTCTTGCCAATAATACAGCCACGCGTAAAATCATTTAGGTGATGTCGGGAAGACATACTGAAAATTGCAAGTTCGTCAATTGATTCTTCCCCTTTCAACTTTGCGTTTGAACAACAACGGTCAATACGCGTCAAATCCTTTATATCTCTTATCAGCGTTTTGACGTCACGAACAAGTTCGGCAATCCAAAATTTGCATACGCAAAACACGTCTTACTGTATCCCGCACTTATGCTAATTTCCACATTTTCCTGTCTTCCATTTTATGATTGCTATCGTTGCTATTGTCATCCGTCCTTAGCAATTGCGATGTTGATGGCACCATTGCAAACGGGCGGTACACCATTGCAAACGGGCGGTACACCATTGCAAACGGGCGGTACGGGCACCATTGCAAACGGGCTGTACGGGCACCATTGCAAACGTCCGGCAGTGTATTATTCTTGGCGACAAAAGATTTTATGAATTCCATTGCTGAAGTGTTAAATTAAAATATTTATGTACTAACACACGAAATGCGAATCTTTACAAAGGGAGGGATTCTCCTGCAAGTACTATCAACGAGAAGGATGACTTCCAATAAAAAACAAGACTCGAATGTAATATTCAGCTGCAATAAATTGCTAAGCGCATTTCTCCTTTAAAGGGAAAATTTTCGGTAGTCCGTAGGTTATCCCTATATCACGAAACTGAATTTTCTAATTGGAAAGAGGAATTTTGATCTGTGGTCTGTGCCCGGATTGATACGTGCAGATCAGTGTTTCTGCGTCTTATAAGGTCTATTCTTTTTAGCGGGGACGAAAGTCCCTTTGAAATTGATTGAAAAAAGGCAGTCAGAAAAATTCTAATTCAGAAAACAGCATATATATATATAGATTTATTTCACTAATAGAATAATGAGAACTATTATAATATGGTACAGGAACATTAAGACATAGTGTAGTGATAAGCGACACAAACAACTTTCGCATTATTGCATTTTCTATGGTAGAACTTTACAGAAATTTTACACCTACGATAAGTCTGATGTCGGTACTTGTTCAGAAATAGAGCTTTACTCAATTTGAAACTTAGACAATGCAAAAATATTATAGTTCGAGCTTAGTATTATCAAGGTTTTTTCGTCGCATATTTTGCATCCTTTGTTGAATATTATACAGATTGATGAAGGGTAAATTTTAAAACGCAGCGAGAAAATATCTCCTTAGAGATGTGTTTAGGAAATTTGTATATCCGTGCGTTCACTGCAATTTTTATATCGAAACACTGTCCCTAAACAGTACTCAAATACAAATTGACTTGATTATTATTCAGAAACTGAAATAAAATAATTTCAAGTAAAATTCAGAACTTCGAGTGAAACACTAAAATCTGAGGTGCACTTAAAGTACGTTAACAAATGTTCCTAAATAGTGAAACTCACTTGAAATACGTTAACAAATGATTCATATTTCCTAAATACCAGGAAACAGTTTAAAAAATATTTACAATATTTCTTTTAAAATAGATCAAAAATTAAAAGCTTGACATTGTTGGTCATTTCGATATTATTGGCCATTTGATATTATTGGTCATTTCTGTCTACTGGGATTTTATCTCTGATCATCATCATCATCATTGTCAACCATTATCAATCCACTGCTGGACGAAGGTCTCCCCAAGTTTCCTCCACAAAGGTCTGTCTTGTGCCAGTCTCCTCCATGTCACTCCTGCATACTTTCGAAGTTCATGCACCCATATCCCATGTGGTCTTCTTCTGGGTCTTTTCCTGTCTCTTGGAATTTAATTTAAAATTTCGGCTGTCCATCGATGGTCTGTCCTTCTGGCAGTATGTCCAGCCCATTGCCATTTCAGGGATTTAACTCTGATCATGATGTCTTCCACTCTTGTTATTTTTAGATCCACGAGTTCCTCTTCTTATCTATCCTGGTTACACCGAGCATGCACCTCTCCATGCTTCTTTAAGTTGTTTGCAGCCTTTGTATGTCGCTTTTAGTTAAGGTCCACGTCTCTGAACCATACGTAAGCACTGGAAGGATGCATTGGTCAAACACTTTTATCTTAAGACATAATGGCATATTGCTCTTGAAAATTAAGCTGTTTCTTCCGAAAGCTCTCCAGGCAAGTTTTGTACGCCGATTACTTTCTTCATCAATGTGACCCTCACTTGATATCTGCTGTCCAAGATAAACGTACGTGTTTGTTATCTCCAGCTTTTCTCCATCAATCGATAGATCTTTATTTTTTCTAAAAGCATTGAACATCACTTTTGTCTTCTTATCTCATATATTTCCCGAAATATATTTAAGAAGGAAAAATAAAAATAAAGAATACTTAGAGGAAGCATTCTTTTTCAAGAATTTGCGAAAACAAATGCAGTTATTTGTAAAAATAGGATGCGAAACGTAAAAGCGCTGAGATCAAAGCTGAAATCCCTTGAGTCCCAAAAACCGTACATTCCTGCAACGCACAGACGAGTGAGCAGATCAAAAGACTCATGGTTATCAGGCAGTAAATCAATGGTAAAGCAATGCTGTCAAAAACTTGTGTTATATTTGTTTTTGGGGCTCAAGGGATTGTCATTGTCGTGCTATAATAAAGGAAACTTTACTAATATCTGATATTATTCGACATTCTTAAAACATATTTGACGTTCCTTAAATACGTAGTTTTTAATTCCTTCTTCACAGTTTTATTTTATTAAGAATTCGAGTACTTTCTTTAAAATTAGTCCAATTCTAATTTCCACATATATCTTCAAAATGTTGACATTCAATTAGAAAACATTCTGCGTGTAGAACGGCATACTGCTTGTGTAACTGCGCTGAATACATTACACGCCTTACGGTGTTCTTTTGGTGTTGCTACTTTACACTGAGCCCTGATATAATCTGAAAGTTTCGTGCAAATATTTTAGATAGTTGCTGAAATATTCTCCGGTTTTTTCTTTACAACTTTCCTATATTAGGAATGCGGATATGTTTTCTGAAACATCCAGAAACTAATTTGAAAATTTTATTTTATTCGGGATGTCGAAATTCAATTTTTTTAAGACTGAAAAATTATGTACTGTCTAATAAGCTGGGCGGAATATACACTTCAAGCCCGTTCTCTTGGCTGACCCTTGTCCAGTGTTACCTTCAAGCGATGTGAAAGAACCTTAGTGAAAATTTTATAAACCACTGAAAGCAGGCTGATGGGCCCGTAGTTCCCGAAATCAACAACATAACCTTTTTTATGTAACGGTATCGTAGTGGCATTGTTCCAATCGTCTAGAATCTTCGCTGCATTGAGACACCTAATAAAAGCTTGGGCGAGTGTAGTTTCAATTTCTCCACTTGCTTCTTGTATAATAGCCACAATAATTCCATCTTCTGCTGTAGATTTTCCTCTGTTTGATGATCTTGATTTTATGTGTAACTTCTGCCGGGATGATTGTCCGTTTCTTTGGTATTGTTACCTTTCTGGTAGAGTTACTTATATACAAATCATTACATACATAAAACTTTACAAGTCATATCGATCAGGTATCACTAACTACAAAGAACGTTTACTGTTAACTTGGGCTAAAACCAGTAGACAATGTGAAAGCCTGTAAAAACAAAAGGTCATCACGATAATGGTAGAAAAAGTGTTATATGCACTTTGAAAAAGAAAAGTCTAAGGCTATATTTTCTTACATTTTTTGCAAAACAAAATGACGAACTTTACTTAATAACAGGGATTTGATACTCTTTTTCGGTAATTCGATAGTTTTTTCTCGTCCCAACTGTACTCAGTGTTGAACTTTTGCATTACCCTTATAATCTCACTGAAGTAAAACTAAGTAACTAGGACGAGAGAAAAAAACAGGAGTCAACTAGCTCTTTTCCTTAAGAATAGAGGCTAACGGAAATGCAGAAATACTACACTGCTGGCCAACCAAAGTGCAACTCCAAGAAGGAAGCATCCGATTGGGCTGAAATTCACAGCATGTGTTGCTCGCGAGAGGACATGCAAACGATGAGCATTGTAGGGCGTATGCAGTTCTGCGAAAGTTCTGCGAAATGCTTACAGTTCTGCGAAATGCTTACAGAAAGAGAAATCCTTACGCAGTTCTGCGAAATGCTTACAGAAAGAGAAATCCTGTAAATCGCCGACACATAAGCAACATAAGAAAGTTTAAAAATACGAGGATCAGATTTATTGAAGTTTACTAAATTTTATTATTAGAATGGTGATAATAAAATCTGGGATATGTAAGTTGTGAGCAGGGTGATGCAATTTGCTCAAAAATATGCAAAACCTTTTAAAGTTCCAGTCAATTATTTGAATGGGACCTTAATTATTTCAGGGGAACAAACCATTCTATTTTCGTAATATACTGGTATGCAAAAATTAAGGACGAAGATGAGAAATTAGCATAGCAGCGGAACGAGCAGGCAGATCGGACCGAATGACCACTCAGGAGATAGACTAGGGTCCGGTACGGTAGGGCATGCGCATATGTGCAGCATGACGTAGGGGGCAGGAGTGTCGGAAAGGTATAAAGCACACGGACGGTATACGCTCAGCAATTCGGTGAAAGCTATTGCACGGTGTACATCGGTTTTATAGACGTCGAGTTGCTGCCACCGGGTGATATGGCCAACAGACAATCCAGCAGGCGATATCTGGATGACTATACCGAGGTCGCGTTTTTGGGAAGTTGGACGAAAGTCGAAGTGTGACTAGTGTTACCGAGGAGTTCGGTATCGCTCACAGCATCGTTTAACGAGCTTGAAAAGCATATCAAACGACAGAAACAGCTGTCCGAGAGTTTAGCTGTGGTCGTCCACGCGCAACCACTGCGGCGGACGACCGGTATATTGTCCTACAGGCGTGAAGAGATAGACGGCAGACATCGGGAGAAATCGAAAGGCACATGTAACAGACAACTGGATGTCCGTTATCGCGTTTCACTGTGGCCAGGATGCTGCACAAAGGTGGTCTATTTGCACGACGACCAATACGGTGTTTGCCATTAACGCCTGTTCATCGGAGATGGCGGTTTTTGTGGTGCCAGGAACACAAGAACTGGACACATCAGCATTGGAGTCGAGTTCTCTTTACGAATGAGAGCCGATTTAGTCTGACCAGCGATTCTGGACGTATACACATCTGGAGAGGGCAGGGAACACGCAACCACACCTCCAACATCATCGAAAGGGACCGGTTTGGAGGTGGCGGAGTTTTCGTTTGGGGCGGTATCGTGCTTAATAGCCGTAATGACTACACATCATCCAAGGACGTTAAGTCACTGGATGCCGCTATTGTACCGAGGTTCTCCTGCTTCACGTGCGTCTGTTTAGAAGTGCTGTGGATCGTGAGTTCCTCTTCATGGACGACAACTCTACACCTCTTCGTACAGTGGCTGTCTCAGAGCTGTTGGAGATTGAAGATATTCAACGCATGGATTGTCTCGCAAGTTCCCCGGACCTAAATCCAATCGAACACTTGCGGGACCTTCTCGGGAGACGCTTGGCAGAACGTCAACAGCCCCTAGCAACGATTCCGCAGCTGCGATTGTTGCTACAAGAGGAAGGGATGGCAATGCCTCAATAGCTCCTTGACAACCTCGTCCTCAGCATGGACAGACATTGTAAATCCTGCAACGCAGTCAGGGGTGATAATATCCCCTACTAAAGAGTGGATTGTTTTTGGAAGACGCCAGTCCCATGGGCGTTTCTGTCTTCTGTCCAGTTGTGCTCGAAGCTACCTTTTCAATAAAGTGCCTTTGTATCCTTTGGATTCCTTGGTTCGGCGGTTTTGCTCACTTGTCCCATATTCCTATATCTTGGGGAACTTATGGTATGATTTTAGTGGATGTGAAACACTTCTGCACGACGTTACATTCGAAAAACCGTCTCGTCCTTAATTTTTGCACGCCAGTGTAGATCAAAGAGCTAAGCCAAGCTGCATTCACACATCATTATTCTGTGAAATGTTTACACGGTCTTAGTCAGAGATGTTTAATGATCAAAAGCGCATAAGTACATTTCCAAATAATTATTACCTTAGCACCAAATGTTTTTTCTTCCATGGAAAAATGTGTGGAAAAGTTTAAAGGAATGCTTATTTTCATATTTCTGGAAACCGCGTTTTTTAATGTAGCAAGCATTCTACTCATAATTAGAAGTCATTTTTTAATCCAAAGATGAATATTGAAACGGTTAAAGCTATTTATTTAGATCTGAATACAATTTCTTAAGACTTACAGTATTTTTTCACTAAAACGAAATACATATATCAATAAGTAATAGGTGAATGCAATTCTGCTAATATAGTTTTTTCTTCTTCTAAGGGGTGTTTTTCCTCATTGCCTTAAAAGAGTTCTCCCAAACGTAATAAAAGTTTTGGGCAAGCATATGATCTGCATTTTAGTTATTCAAATATAGGACACATGAGAACATTTTAAAATATCATCTTTCGAAACCGATTTGTTCCAAGTTTTGTTGGGAAGCGCAAGTTTTTAAATTACTAATATTTGTTATTTAAATACTTATAGTTATTTATTCGAGTTACTTGCTGAATCAAACTTTTATACCACATATAATTTAGAAATTTGTGAAATCGTTTACATGAACTTTCAGCGTAAGACATCATTTTTCATACGAAGGGTACAGCACCGACAAAGAAATAAATTGAATCTGTTAGAGTAGAACTCGTAGAGAACCAAATGTGAAAAATCAATTGTGTTCAAATGTAAATCCTAATTTGACATGTTTGTTGAAGTACAGTTGAAACTTCCTATACCCGCAGCTTCGCTACGGCGGCTCAATTCCCTACACAAACCAAAAGTGTCTTAAAAACTCAAGAACTGCATGAAGAAGGCGAACTACGATGTGGGCATAAAATTTTTGCATGTTTATGTTTACTATGCTTAAACGAAAAACTAACAAACATCCTCTTTCCAGCGAGTCAGGTGTTTATGCGATCCTTCTGCAATATCCGGATATCTCCAGAAGTTACGACATCATGGTGATTAAGGGTTCGTTTAGAATCAGGATCAACGAGCATAAATATGACAAAAAGACTGTAAAGTAATCACGACACTATCAAGAGAAGTCAAATTCAAGTTGTGACGTTCTGGTAGGGTTTTCTCCGGGGTCACTGACTGGAGTTATGCACTGCTTTAAAAATGATAGATTATTAGATTAAAGTAATATTAAAAATTAGTGAAAACATTTTTTTCTAGAGTAACAGCTGACGTGCTGGCGTTCCGGAGTATGATTGTAAGATTTATATTCTTTGAGTGTGTCTATTGTTGGAAGTTCAAAATTGTTATTATATATTTTGTTTTGTTATGTAAATGCTATTTACGTTGTGTGTTGTAAAAGAGCTGTGGGTGGAAACTATGTAAATGTGTGATGTGCTGACGTCTGTAGAAGGCGAAGTGGAAAGTCGTCGGGCTCCAGGGCTTGTTTTATTATTTATATCGATTTCCACGGATCTTGGACACTTGGCCTTTTTGCTTAGTTTCACTTCGCGTTTTGCCTTTCTGAGTTGCATGTGTTTCCGGCGGTCTTGGGTGGCGAGTTTGACTGTTCCCAGCGAAGTCCTGATGGAACGATGAAAGCTTTCTGATGACTCTGGATGTGAAGTTACTTTTGCTGTATGACGTCCCAAAAGTCACCTAGCCGTTAGGCCTTACTGGTTCGTCGATTGGATCCCTGCTGCGCTATGCTGGAATTACTTGAATATGTTCTTCTGTTGGAGTGTTTATGGATAAAATTATGATTCCTGAAGTGTTGTGTCTATATTATGTTTGAGGATTAGTTCTGTTGCATGTACTTGTACCCAGACGAGGTACTTGTGAGGATTTCTGGGATTGCGGTGCGTGAGTTATGATTTATTTATATTTAATATTTTTTAATTGCTTACTAGCCGAAAATATTAATTATGATTGGAGAAACCTAGGGTACGACAGGAATTAGAAAGCTGTAAATTTGTAATAGCAAATTTTCTTGTTCTTATTTTGTTATTGTAAAACTTTATTGTTTCATAATTTGAAAGTAGGAACTTGATAGTATGTTGTAAACATTAAATGCCTACCAAATTTGAGTTTCGTCAGATGATTTGTGCAATTATGTAGATGAAAATTGCTAATAACTCGATAGATGGTAAAGATGTCAAGTGCTTGCAGAGTTGTTCTGCAATAATATTGAAATTGTTGTCTACGAAAAATATTGCATTATTTCGACTTACTTTTTGATTACATAAAGAGTTACAAATTGGATTCCTGTGTATGAGTAATTTTGGCATTGGTTATCCGAAGAGCCTGTCTAACCGCATCCTACGTCTTAGCCTGAATCGGACCCTAAAAAGGCAGGTCAAAACCGAGGCATTTGCCGGGCAATACAACCTCATATGGAGAGGGGGGTGCTAGGAGCGATACCTAAATGACCCCAAACGTGGGGCTTGAATAATATTTAAAAAAAAATTATATTGGATTATAAAAAAAGTTGTGTGTTTAGGTGTTAAACTAAAAAAAACAAAAGAAAAAAAAATGTTTGAAATTAGTTTTCCCCTCTGAAGTGATTAAAACTTTATTTATGTGTAATGAAAGTTTTATTTAATTTATGTGTACATGCCTCTTGTCGTTGATACCGGGACGGCGGGGAAAGAAAAAATGTTTTAACTTCACGCGATATAAATTTAGAGAAATCTTTGAAACTACATGATTCTCAGTTAAATTTGCAGTATTTATTTAAGAAAAACAATTTTTTATTAGAGAAACAAAGACAACGTAGATATCGGGTTTAAGATTAGTCTGCCATCATGAAGAAGATAACCTCTTACAGTAACGTTAAACATCTCCCGTCGTTTGCAAAGAGTTTTGAAGCAAAAATGTTTGTGCATAGACACATGCTTAGTAGTACGAAGTCGTGAACAGCGCTGTGTGAGAAAGAACTTTTGACATGATGTCACTTAGATTTATCAACAGCGATTTTACTGTTTTAATACCTAAACGTTAAACCATGCATCGAGTATCACATGCGCCTGACAATGTCATTGTTAAACAGTTAATTCATTTATTTATTTATTCTTTCTTTGAATTTTGAAAACTTCTCGAACTTTTGGTGTTCTAAATTTTGTGTTTACATTTATTTTTGCTGCTTGACGAAGCAACCCGTGAGTGGAGAAAACTTGCTTTTATGTTGTTATTTGAGTCACACACCACTAAAACCGATTTCCCCGATTTACTGTTATTGTGGCATCAAGTATATCTCAAGTATTATAAGTCGAAGTTTCTAAGAAGGTAAGAAATGTTTTTTGCAGATTATGAAGCTTTACACTTGAAAGGTACAGTAGGGATTTCAAGAGAGTAGGTTTTCGCAGCACTTATACTTACGTATAAAATTTTATATATGTTCCGACAAAGATATTTTGATGATAAACAACTAATCTGAATTACAATCTGTATTTTGAGGAAAGGTTTGGGATTCATTTTGTAGACAATTATACGGAATATGTAATTCCTCTTTTGACAAATTCAGATGAAAGCATTTTTAAGCGAAAAACTTGTAGTTACTGTAATGTAACTTCTCCCTGAGTAAACAAATTTCGCTGCTGATTCTGCTGCATACGACAATCTGACGAATTCCTATAATTACATGTGATGGAAAAGGTATTTTCCTAGAAGAAAACTATATTCTAAACTGCTATAGCGAATAACGGTAATTCATATCCTGACGGATGATGACCTCACTTTAATAAAATGGCCTTAGAAATAGATCCTCTATCATCAGGTTTTTTGTCAGGCCATTTTCGTCACACTTTGCACAGCAGTCATATTAAGAAATGGTTTTCACCATCCATACGAAGGATACATTTTTTATTTAGGATTTGAATACCCACATTAACATAATGTAACACTGCGAAATTGGGAATACCGCAGATTTCGAAGCTGTAAACGAAGTTATATTTTATCTCCCTCAGCAAAGATTTTTAGCACGGACCTCGATTTAACATAGATTTTAAATTAATGACCTGTGTATATTTTATTACATCATTTGTCTAACTACGAGGCCGGCCCGGGTTAGCTAAATGACAAGATAAAGTGAGCAAGATTAGAGAAAACACATTTTAAAGTTACTCTAACAATTCAAACTTTAACATAGCAAATTTATTTTATTTCAAATTTAGCGAAATTTTCTTTAAAGACAGTACTTTAAAGCATGTCATGCTCCTTTAACCTCATTGCTAATTGATTGTCCACATAATGTTTTGGCTGAATAGAACGGATATATTCAGCAAACGAACTGAATTCGGAGTTTGTTTTCGCCTTAAAACAAAGGGCTGTCCCCCGTCTCCATCTAATCTTGTAGGCGGTGCAAAAAACTTAGAAATGTATGCGATTTGCAATTAAATATCATATGCACGATTTCGCTTTGTAACAATGTTTTTCGGATTCCAAGGCAGGGAATCGGGATTTCGTTTGAAAATAGTTTGTCGTTAGAATTCCCTGTCTGATCATAGCATATCGTTATGAACCTATAGATAAACACGGCTATGCGTTATTACAGCGTTCTAATTCCAAATGAAATAAAATGTAATCCTCTTGTTAGTGAAACGTTACTTCACTTTGTGTTCTAGTTCGGTGGCAACGAATCCCTACCTTGCATGACAGGTTTGCTATTTTTACATTAATCGCACTGAACGCAAATAATTTTTTTATATGTAATGTATTGTTTGTTTGTTAAATACTGCGAAATATTGTTAAGAATCTTGTGAATGAGTATTTTGTGTTTTATTTGTTTCGTTACCTAGAAATATTAAGTTACACTGTGCTTATTCTGTTAATTTCTATAAGTACCTTACATATTCCACAAACTGAGCATAAGGCTGTAAATAATTTACGTGATGCTGAGGCGAAAGAGCAAAAATACTGAAATATTAAATTATTGGATTTAAAACCCATTATAGATTTGTACAAAACAATGACGTTCAGTTTAAGCCGAAACAAACCCATGCACTTCACATTTACTAAATGATTAAATAGTTCAATTCGAAATCTGATTATCACACTTCTGGTTAAATACATCCTGAGAATATGACGTGTTTAATGTATTAGGGATCAAGCTAACAACGTGTGGTTAACCGTTTTCGACAGAATTCATGTGTAACGCCTATTTGTCATAGGTATCGAACCAGATATTAATGTAACAATTTTATTTAAACAAAATGATGACACGTGCGTTATTTCTCTTTCCAAAATAATGCAATTAAAGAAATTCAGAATAAATTGTGGATAAAAGACATAAGTTAACGTATTAAATAAATTGAACACTGTATCATCTGAATGAGGTACTTTATAGAAGTACCTAATTCAGATGATACAGCGTACAATTGCATATATACAGCGTATATAATTTCGGCCCGTTTGCTTCTATAAAGTGTACGGGTCGAAATTATGCAGCTACATGTCAAATGTTGCCAAACATGAAACTCGTAACAGAAAATTGCGTTCGAATGTGGACAGGCCAGTGTCTCATGGTATCCCGTGTGTTGTTCTTTTATGAGTTCGCAATACAAAAGCAATCTTTACATAAAACCCAAATGTTATTTTTATTTTTATTTTCTGTATTCACTCTCTTCGAAATTTCAGCATAGTTTTTACTTCAGCGGATAAGAACGAAATATCTAACTCTAAAGAACAGCCTGCTCTGTTTTCTAAAAATGCAAAAACATAATTTGAAATATGCACAACTCAATGAATGAGTAATTATGCATCCCAAACTTTGAACTTTCAAACAGCAGCAACTAGAAAACTATAGCTCCGATAAAGCATTATCGAAAAAAAAGGAAAGGCACGTGTTTCAAATCATTGAAGTATTTGACTTATCGAAAGATACGTTCGAAAAAATCACGCATTTAAAAACCGTCGTGTGACTTCGAATAACGCGTCGAAACATTCCGTATATAAAGACGTTCTTTCTTTTGATCATGGGTATCATAGACAGTTTCTAAATAACAGAAACCAAAAAACCCAATCTAATGGCGGTACCGTCTGTTTAATCCTGTTTTTATATTTTATCTAATTGCTTCAAACGGATGGTGCAGTTTTTTAAGCGCTTACTTCTGATCATTCGCACTGGATGGGGTATGTTTCGAATCCCTGTGAGTTGCGGATTTTGTGTTTGTGTTACGGCACTGACACTCTTCCTTCCCTAGAAGCAATGTACCTTAATCTGTGTCACCGGCTGTTTACTGGCGATTTCGTTGCTCACGGTGGTCGTCAAACCTAAAAAAATTGAGTGGCAATGTTATTGCAGTCTAGAATTGGTGCTCAACCGATATATTTGCTTGCAATAATTTTCGTTAAGTAGCCATACTTGACTATTTTTTGAGGCATTTAATATCTCGTGGAACCTGTGAAGATTTACCTCAAATTCATAAGGAAAAACACGCAAATACTTCACACACAAACATACATTAATGGGAAAAAATTGTATGTGTATCATTGACTACGTTTCTCTGGGGAAAGTTGCTAAGTCTAAAATTTTCTTTAGATATGATATTTTATTTCTTGAAATTTTGAAATGAGTTGTAACAAAACCTCATTGCAAATTGATTTTACGGTTTATTGCACAAGAGTGTGTGAAAAAGGTCTTTAGTTTGTTCTGGTTAGACACTCACTGAACATTTCTCTTTTCTTAACTCCTGAGATGATCTTTCGCAGCCTCGTTCCTCAATACTCCTCTGATCGAATTAATTTAGTTTGAAGCAGTTTTTCTTCGGAATCAGCAAAGGCTTTTCAGCAAGTCATTGGAGAAGAAACACTTAAGTAACAAATGACAAAAAAAGCATTAGACATGTGCGATTCGTTTAACCTCATGTCAATGAACGAAAACGGATACAAAAATTGATTATTTCTATCGTAAGAATTCCACCGAAAAAACTTTGAAAGTAGAGAACATTGTATTTCAATGCTATGACTTAATATTTTAGTACAATTATATGTTTTAAAAAGGAAACTGTTTATTTTTTTTTCAAGTCGAATATTTTAGGTTGTTTTTTAATTAAATTCAGATTTACCTTTATTTTCAATAAACTGGTGATCCTGGCTTCTCTATGGAGTTCTTCGTGTCGTAGATGGCAACATAAATTATTCTTCATAAATTTATAAAAATAAATCCTTTACGTTTGTGTTATTCAAACAAAAACCAAAATGAAAATCTCGGTTTTATGAAAAAATGACAAAATTACGTTAAATCAAAGGGCGTATATTGCGCGACTCACGGACATTTTCATTCACCATATACTTCGATTAGTTCACAGGTGAAAAACCACACTGGTTGTTCTTTTTTTATTTAGCCACTTATCACCGAGGAGTGTTTTCGTTTATGCAAAATAAGTTGCATGACAAACGTAGACATTTTTTCACTGAACATAAAAACACTTTTTCATTAATTCTGAAAGAAATAAACCGAACTGTAGAAGCATATCGATGACAGAGGTTTTCAGCTATTACTTGCATACTTATGAACGACGTGCTGACATTTCTGCATCGGTAAACGCGTAACATATTACTAGATTTGGTTTTGCTGCTTCAAAAATCAGCCCTTTTAGGTAGCGATAGATGTTATCAATTTTGATGTTGAATTTTTTTTTGCAAACCTCTTATGTTACATATTTTAATAGGCACGCAAATTCCGTGACCCTGAAAAGGAAATGTGTCAAAATAATGTCATCTTTATTTTGGTATCTTGTGTGAAAACGAAATTCGCTGTGTACATGAGAAACTAGGTAAAGTGTAACGAGTTGCTGTTTTAAAAGACTGCTCTGAGTGGGAACTTCCACTGCCTTTAATGATATGACCTATGATTCCCATTTTGAGAATGTTAGAACTGATACTATTTTCATTTATTCCAAAGAAAAGAGTATCAGTTCCTAATACTCTTTTCTATAGAATTTGCTTTACAAATTTTCATAACCCACTATGTCGGGATGTTCTGAAAGTGCATGCTTAACAATGCGAAGTTCTCCTATGTTTAACATTTTAGAGTGACTGACTTTGAATTCAAGGAAACATTTATTCAATAATACTGTGTAATTAACAATGGCTGTGACAATGATCGACTATTTAACGATCAACACAAGTTGTCATATTTGGGTGCCTCTGACTGACGGTGAGAGTTCTTCATATAAACCCCGTGTATGATTAAAAAGAAATAATGATTTGTTTGGCAATTTATAACTCACAGACTAGACAAACGGACTAGCAGTGGAGGGTAATTATGACTGAATCAGCCTATCATTACAGGGAGGTATTTAAGCATAGCGGTTTTCATGCATTTTTACCTTTAACAAAAGGGACAAAGTGTTTTGATACAGAAATTTAGTTAATATAAATAAAGGTTGTGCAGTATTTCAATTGAAGAAAAGAAATATATTTATAGTGCTTAAGGGATTCAGGTCAGGTTAATCTGCAAACAGACAAAAGACCAAACTAATTATTCATCTCAGAGTATGCAATTTAGCACTTCACCGACATAGCATTGAGCCAAGGGCAAAGCAAATGTACTCTACCTCTAATTTTTCATTGCTGTCACTTCGGAACTTTCCTCTCTGAATATCTGTTCATTTCTTCCTTTCAAGCAGGTTGGACGTACGGCATCACGTGTTCTTCCCGTCTTCCACGACCCTTTCGGTTTGCATGCTGGCGATTAAATCTACTGAGGGAATAGTAATCGTAGGAGTTTTTTCAAAATTGTTGAAGTGGGAGTTTCAAAATTTTGAAACTTCGGTTCTTGACTGAAGTTTGTAAAAAATTCTCCGAAATGTGTTAGGCTTTGGTGCAATTGAAAAATTCTCGATGTTTACATACATATCCTTCGAAAAAGAAGCAATCATCTCGAGAAAGTAATTCCATCCTGTTCGAACTCCGCTTGTCAGTATCTACAGGCGGAATATGTAAATAATTAAAAATAACGACCAATGACGAAATAGTGGTCTGAAAAGCGCATGGGAACCGCGGATCGTGGAGGATAAAACAAGGTCAAAGCTCGCACCTAGGGACAATTGTGCCAGTGGAAGGAGGTTACGTTAAACTCCACGGACTATAAGGATTCCTCGACGTGGAATTAGTGCATCTTACGAGCATTTGAGTGACTTCGAGAGAAGAGGTACAATCGAGCTAAGAGACGCCGTTTGGTCAAGTTGCCGTATCTTCAGGCCTTTGCATCGGAGCGAAGCGCCAATCTGATGACGTTGGCTCTAAGGTGACGGGGAGGGAACAACGCAGCTGCATGTGGGCAGTGGACGGCGGCGGGCAATGCTGCAACGAGAGGATCGAGTGATTATTAGAACCGCACGAAAACAACCGAATTCATCTCTCAACCATCCATGGGCATGTTGCGTCGTGTACAGGTACGGAAGTGACCATCCGTACCGTTGCCAAACAAATTGCGGCACGGGAACTACATCCAGTAGGTCACTCTCACGTCTATCACTGACCAGAAAGGAACGCCGCCGTCGATTGTAGCGGTTTCGGGCCCTATAAAGGGGGATGGTGTCCAGTAATATCAGGCTGTTTCAGAGATGTGTCACGTTAACAATTGGCACCGATAAAGAGCGCATATGTCTCTAGAGACGAGCCGGCAAGCGCACATATCCTGCCTTTACCGTGAAAACGTAGCTTTGATATTATAATTCCCTTTCAAAACTAATTTTTTTTGTAACATACTTTTACTCCGAAAAGTATTTTTCACCAAAAATGTATTTTCAATTTAATAAAGCAACAAAATTTTAAAAATTGTACTGTTCGGAATCACGTGACCAACATAAAAATGTCATAAACCTTAGTTTAATTTATTCTTGTAAATATTTAGTATTTTACTCATAAATAAAATTATATTTTAAATAGCAATGACAAATTACTGTAAATGTTTTATTAAGGAAAAGCTTTGTCGAAGGGTGACAACTCTTACATTCATAATCTGTTTGTGTTGCATCAATCGAAAAGCAAAGAACCAGTGTATGATCTTAGTAAAAGCAAATAAACTTTATGATTAAATACAAAAATACAGAAAACCTATACAGAACAATGAAACATATCCTCTTGATGCTCAATGCGGCCCAAATATTTGATAGAACTATCATGATTAACATTATGCACTCTTTCAAATTCACAAAATGTTCAAATTTCGTATTACTGGTTTTATTTGTAGAAAACTTATTTCGCCATAAATTTACCGCATAAAAATATTGGGTTGTCGGAAAAGTCATTACGTATTTTGGCACCCGATGGCGGTTGGGCGGTTTGGCAGTGCTAGAGGCATGCGCAGCTCTGTTATGGCTAAGGCATTCGACAGGTGCCAGTTCTAGCTGCAGTCTAAAATGAATAGTGAGCGATTTCGTTGATTTGTGAAGATTTGACATCAAGTTGAAGATGGAAGACCAAACTGTGCATTTTCGCCATATTTTACTGTTTTACTTCCGTAAAGGAAAGAACGCGCGTCGAGCTTGTGAAAAGTTGCGTACATTGTACGGTGATAATGCTCTACAAGAACGTCAGGGCCAGCGGTGGTTCACATAATTCCGTGCTGGTGATTTTGACCTCAACGATACTCCTCGGTTCTGGAGGCCCACCGAGGTTGATGACGATCAAATCAAGACATTGATATAGTCAAACCCACGTTACACGACACGAGAGATTACAGACACATTGCACATCCATTATTCAAGTGTTTACGACCACCTGAAGTAGCTGGGATACGTAAGCAAGTTCGATGTGTGGGTTCCTCATGAACTCAAAGGAGCTCAATCGACGGCGCGTATAAACATCTGCGATATGCTCATTAAACGTGAAGAGAACGATCCTTTTTTGAAGCGACTGATAAATGGTGACGAGTAGTGGATTGTGAATAACAATACGGCTGCGCAAACGGTCATGTTCCCGACAGACAGGAAAAATACTTTATTTCTGCTCCCATGAAGAAATTGCGAACTAATACATCCTGATCTCTTAAAAGGTTTTTAAAACTAACTTTAAAATTGTATAAAATGCATATTCAAAAGCGCAATTTGGTAATTGAAAATAATTCGTAATTTGCAGACCAATGACGTGTAGCTTTGTTACATTCCAACGGCTTCTGTACACTGAAGAGGCAAAAGAACAAGTGTGGTCACCGCTATCACGTACTGTATATTAATCAGTATTTCGTGCACTAAGAAATATCTGTACGATGTAATTTTTAATTACCGTATGTTTTGAATTGTTTCATAAAACCGCTAAAAAATCACTTTTTTTAATAAAAATCTATTTCGTTTGCAGTATGAATTCAAATTATAAATTTATTTATAACAAGGAAACATTCAAGTTTATTCAAAGATGAAAGCCATGCGCTTCTCGGAAGCTTGAAAAAGCAAAAACTGCAATTGGAAAGCTAATTTTGATGTTTCAAAAGATGCATGTTTAGCCTAAAATAGGGCAGTTCCTTGAGAAAGACGTGATTTCAGTAGAATGTTCCCATTAGAAATTTGAACGGACAATTTTTAAAAAAAGGTAAAAACCGTTTTCCCTGTAGATGGGTCATTTCCACTCCATTATTCTTAAACAACGCACCCTCATTTCTGGTGAACTGGTAATTATCTTTTTTATTGCAATGTAGAACTTTAAAAAGAAGCACACGCAAAAGTGCCTTGGGTACTCAATAATTGCTTGTTATAATTGGTGGAACTGAAAGTCTAATGACGAAAGGAAGCATTGCTATTATTTCAAATCACTTCGATTTTTCATACAATAATAAAAAACAGATGCCGTCTGTGCACGATATATTTATGACTTGTTATTATAGTGAATGTGTCGATTTCTCGCTCTGAAAAGCGAACTGGTTTTGTGTTTATCACGTGTGTGGTCCACATAAATTAATATATTTTTTTGGGGGAAGGCCTTTTTCATATTTTACACTGACTTCAAGCATTGAAAATGAAAATCTTAATCCAATAAATGCAGATACAAACCTTCATTCAGTCTTGCTAAATTTTTTCGTCATATGAGAAACTTACGTCATGCTAGCAACAACTGACACTGAAAACAGTTTGGGTTTTAGCAGTAAGGAAAGTTTCTTAGTTATATTAATTGGAGTAATCATGAGATATTCTATACAAAGTAATCGAAAAGCGCGTCCCACCAACATTAAAACTTCGATTTTGAAAACATCAATGGCAACAGCAACATGAAAACGATATAATGAATAGAACGAAATTTATTCCTATTAAAAAAAACATCTCTGGCATTATTACAGCAGTTATTCAAATGTTCAAAATGTCCTCCTTGCTCACGAATGCAAACACGAACTGTTTTTCCTATATTTGAAGGCATTTTGTGAATAATTAAAAAGTTGAAACACTGATTTTTTCAATAGCCGCTTTAATGTTGGACTTACTGTAGATATTGATGCTGAGGATTCTTTGTTTCATGAATATACAACAGCACGGAATAATGGATTTGTTCGAAATAGGAACCGCAGTTTAGGTGATGTTTTATTTCTTCTGTTTTCCATATTTGGCATACATTCATTTGCTTTTCAATAATAGACATATGGATTAAATAAAATTTCAGGTGAATATTTGGAAACACTGACATTAATTTTCAAACGCCCCAAAAGAGAATAACAGTACAGTCTACTATACCTTCATAAACTTTGGAAATACGCCCAATTATATGATCGATTTTTGTGAAAGTTAGGCAACAGAACAGAGTGCTCTTTGTAAGGAATTTCCAAGTAATTACCTTTTTATGTTCAAAAACGTCTCTTGCTTTGAACCAATTTGTAAAATTCAGTGAATTATATGAAACAACAAATTGTCATTTAATATGTAGCTGCATCAAAGTTTCTTTAAAATTTGATTATGAATTTTTTTTTTTTTGAGTGAGAGTATATAATTTGTACTGAAAAGATCGAACCATCCGATTTATGGTAAATAACATAAATTAATGTAAAACTCTTACAGGATTACAGAAATGAAAAACAAGGAACTGAAAGAAAAATGGTTTGAATTGTGTTGTTCGAATTCTGAGCACTGCGCACAGAGGAAACACCGCAGTATAGTCAAAACTATTTCCCTGAAATCCACCAACATTTTCTTTTCTGGTAAATACTAATTTCACTCATTAATTTTCAAGTATAATAACTTCTTACACAGTTTATAATCTGCTAGGTAATAATATTCAATGAGTATGATGACGAAGGAATCCTAATTTAAATAAAAAGCATTCTTCTTTTTTAAAAATGTAATTTTAAATCATGCCTTCAGTTATTTAGTGAAAAAATTAAATATATAAATTATTTTGGAAAAATTTTAACTATATGTGTTACTCATAAACTTGTTGTGTGAAGCAACAGTTAATTTGCTATCACCTTTGAGCTGTTTTTAAACGTGAAACGTTTTTACTTTATGTCTATTTCCTGAGTGAAATATTGATAAACAAGGAAATATGTTCCGCTTAACTTCTCCTTCAAAGATAGATGGTGGGATTAAGATACAAAACCTGTAGTTTCTGAAAACAAATTCAAATTTATTCATTTAGTGAAATTCTGAAAAGCTATAAAGTCTATTCCCGTTAGAACGAATTCAGATACAGAGGAAATTCGAATTTAACCAAAATAAGAACCAATCGCTCAAAAAAAAATATTCAGATAATGCATTCTTAATTTCGATGTTATGAAATTAAGTTCGACGGATTCATATTTAATTTCATTCAGATCAATATTTACACCTGCAGCAAAAGTGAATTCCCTTTCTCGATTTCTTGTATTAAAAGGAACGAACATCCTTTCCACGAAAGTAATTTCCAGCGCGCAGTTGTGTTGAAAGATTCTGGAAACGCTTGTAAAACGAAAGGAATGCTGTTGAGTCGTAGAAAATATACCTGTTTCTTATTCACCTTCTACACAACTTTGTGTTCTTCACATGATACTATGTACGATGTTCAAAATCAATTCCAAAAAAAAGCAAATTCGTTCTCCTGAATATAAGAATAGTACGTAAATCAAGTTGATTTCTCGGTGCAAAAGGGTGCTGCTATTAAAAATGCATGGCAATACACCGTTAACTCTATCGATTTTTTAAAGATCAAGGAGAATCTGAAAATCAGTTCCTAGAGCCTGTTATGAAGGAAGAGAGTATGGCTGTGGAAATGTAAACTATCGACTCCAAAATATTCACGTGCTTCCAAGTCATCTGTCCCTGTTATAAAACGGTCAATCCGAGAGAAAATCTGTATTTTACCACTACTCTAGGACATGCGGAATTTCAGGCAAGGATTCGATGATTAAATCTTTTGAAGGATATTCTTGTACTCTGGCCAACGAAATAATTAGCGCTTTAATGAAGGTATGCGTTGGCGGGAAAACTCAAACTAAGCCAGCACTACTCCTTTGCTGCGTAAAGCAAGAAAACCGACAACATCGAGGTGTTAAGTGATGCCCTATCTTCCAAGCCTAGCGGACAGGAAAACATTTAGCGTATTCACTTGGAGTATACACCAAGTAGAAAATCATGAATGACAAGAGAAATATTTATTGTTAACTTGCCAAATTTAACGCAGAAAATAAGAGCAGTTCAAGTAAAATTCTTCCCTTCTGTAAGAACGGACACATTAACTATGTTAATTAATATTAATGATGAAGATTCTGTTGCTTTTTCATGACGAAAGAAGCATTGCAAGCCCAAAAATGGCGACAGAAAGTTGGCAAACATTCTTTATTTTTTTTCAGAAGTCGAGGACTGCAACAAAGGACTTCAGTTTCTCACGCCTTAGAAGGGCGAGGCTTTTTTCGACGAACTGATAGTATCGTCAAGGACACAGCGACTTTCGCTGTACATTGTTAGTGTCGTCCAGACGCCTATAAGTCTGGAAGACAGCCATCCACCTTTGTTTGAACATAATATTTTGTATTGTGTTACTATATGGATGTACTTCGGCGGTAGGATTACTTTCTCAAAGGGGCGCTCACTGATGGATAACCTGAGGAGGACCGAGAAGACACCTAGGGGGAGGGATTAAAATCCATCCGCAAGAAACTGGGCCAACGCCCATGGGTGATGCTGGTGAAGGGCGCCAAATGTGACCCACGTGACCAGAGAGTCGAGCGACCTAAACAGGTTAGCGTGATGTCAAGGTTAGCGCCGACGTCCTTGGGGCAGGCGCAGCGTGGAGGGAATAGTCTGGCAAGTCACTTGGAGAGGAACTGTTAGTCAGCCTGTTTTCGGTCGACGGAGGAAGCAGTACTCCTATAGAAACAGACGCGACTCGTTTGCCTTTTATTGTGTGGTGGGCCAAGGGAAACGCCAGGATAGAGAGCGCCCGAAGTTCACGGGGGAGTTAGCGAGCATCTATTCTAGAAGAGATAGATCGCCGCGGCAGCGGGATAGGACCTAGTCAGGGATTCCGTTGGTGTATTAGATATTTCACTACAGAGAATACGAACTTAGCACAGGTTAGGACTGGAAGATCGAATAGAGAAGAATAGTTAGAATTCTATTCCTTAAGAGTCTACGAGATATAGATCTACCTAGTGTCAGGCAGGGTTTTATGCTAGAACTTCAGCGCTGAGCGAGATTTCCTCAGGAAAAGATCATACCAGCTTTCGCGTTTCACGATTCTTGTCAGGTCCAATCCTTAGTGAGGCCTGACGTTGGAGAACAAGTAATCCGCCACCGTCTAATTTCTAATTGGTTACGAAATAAATGTTTGTGTGTTGTCAAATGAGTTTCCTCTTGATATTATTATATTTAAAGGTGAATATTATTCCGTACGGTCAGCTGTTGTCACTCTGTCTTCCCGAATCACAGATTTAATATTAAAGTGGGGAAGGTTCGTTTGTTCGCTCGAACAGAGCGGGAGATAGTGTTTCTCAGAAGCGTAAACACTTCCTCCCTATTGTGAGAGACCATATAGCGCGGACGTCTAAAATACACAAGTAGGAGGCGGGGCTACAACACGTGACCGTTCTATGGCTCTTACACCTTCGATAATTGTATAACAGATATTGACCTCCCAAACGTAAACAGTGGTGCATTTTTCGCCAAATGCTAAAGCTGATACATGTTATTTGGCAAAAGAGATAAAATTCGTGTAATGTCGCAACCGAAGTCTGATAGTAGAACGAATTGTCCACGCTTTTAAAATTAAAGAACTGAGAGAAGAGTAAAACTATATAGATATGATTGCTGGAACATGGGTGATATGAGCCAAAAATACAATTTATATTTGCTGGAAACGTGCTACATGGACCAAATCCGTTAAAAATTATTTAGAGCAAACGACCCAGTTTGAAGGTTTGTGTAAGTCTGTTGGTGGATATTCTTCCGCGCTAATACCCTGCAAATGGAAAACCATTTTTTCTCTTTTTTTTTTGTCTTTTTTTTTTATGGTATTGTGATTGCTCATTACGTAAACATCAATGCAAATGCTATCCAGTGGATAAAGGAAAATTAAAACAAAAGAAATTTCGAGCAACAAACCAAAAAGGTACTACTTATTTCATGAATGTCAGCGCCTCAGAACGACTTTTGCTTTTGAAAAAAATTTCGCCATGTGCTTCGTCATAAAGAAACATTCCTGTTGATTCATTTTACCATACGCATTATTCGTTGAACATCTGTAACTATAAATTTTCTTTTAAAAATTCAATTTCTGTCTACATGCAAAGATGTTATAAACACATTGACATGCAAAGTCTTGGTTCGCAGTTTTACTACGAATATTTATCTTATTTTTACATGGCGGTAATGTAGTAGGTCTTTCCAATGCCATCACACTATAAAGTGCATTGATTTACACAATTTGGACGATTATTGAATATGCATTGTGGGAAGGATGTTTAAAAATGCAGAAATTCGTTCAATAAATTATGACAAAGACGAAATAATTTTAATGGAAATGAAATTATTTAATGATCCATTAAAAAAATTGATCTGGCTTTCTCAAAATTCCTTTTTTTTTTTTTTGATTGGATGTTTAACGACCACCGTGAGCAACTCAATGGGCTATAAGCAGTCGCCCGTCCCTAATTTAGGGTCACTGGTTCCAGGGAAGGGAGAGAGCCAGTGCCGTAAGACAAACACAACATCCATGCCTCACCGGGATTCGAACCCGGACCCCTTACGGACGAATGAGCAGAGGCCAGCGCCTTAGACCACTGCGCCACCGGGGCGGCTCAAAATTCCTTGCACAGAGATAATCGAAAACAACAACAACAACAACAAAAAAGTCATTCTTCTGTGAGGTAAATTACATACGAACATGAGAAGGTGTTTTGACTATATTTGGGTCCAGATACATTTCATGATATTTGTTTCCTTCAGTGCATGCTAGTTCTATTAAATATTCGTCAAAACATTTCGAAATATCAACAACAATTGGCTCATCTAAATCAGAATGATATTTCTGAACCGATATGTTATTTTAGGTGATACTTTAATGAAATCACGCTACCGTTTATTTAACCGTAGGCTCCTCAACCCACAGCTAGGAATTGTAACTTATTTCCTGGTGCCAATCAGTACTCATTCCTACTATTGCTCTGAAAATTGTGGAAAATATATTAAGACTACATATTTACAGCCACATGCACGCGCGCATGTTATTTCTTAGAAAACAAAAATTATGCCAAGAGTTTGGGAACAGAACAACTGCATAAAGCATTTAAGAAGAATTCGCAATTTATGAAAAGGAATTTTAGGAAGATTTTAGAAGTAAAAGTTCCTAAATGGTGAACAAAGAGAAAAATAATAAATTTAAAAATAATCGAATGACAGTTGTCACGCACGTACAAAGATATTTATTGATAAAAAAACATATCACGGTGACTATTACAGCATATTTTAAAAGAATTGCTTGTATTCATTTTCGATCAGTCAGTGTTTTGTAATTAAATTATCGATAGAAATAATTAAGTTACAGGAATATTTTGCATATTATTCATGCCTCTTATGAATTACATAAATCGAAGGTGACCTCTTCTTTTTGTCCTCATCTTGCATATTTCACATGATAATTAGTACTGTTGATGTTCGAACTGAATTTTTAATTACTATTCACTAATTTCTCGCAAGAAGAATTTTTACAAAATATAAAATCAAAGGTAGTTTTGAGTTGTGAGGTTGGACTGTGCAAATGTCATGAAGCGCTTGAAGAAGCGAATTAATTTTAAAAAATATTAGAGAAAATGATACAGTGTAACTTGCTTACTGGATCATTTGGGATCATCGATATTAAATTGCGCGAGGTAAGAAGCGATTAACAACAAACGTAAACAAGCAGGCGAGAGAGAAGTGAACTTTTTTCATCGATTTTATGATAGCGATGGGCGAGAAGATTGCACACTGCGACCTGAGTCATTTGGTTGCATGCGTACCGTGTGCTGCAGATTTCAATCTTTACTGAATTTTTAATAGGATACACTAGTTTCTTGATAAAATAAATTAAACAAATTCATCACAGAATTTTTTCTTAGGGTTTGGGAACGCTTGGGGAAGAGAATTAGTAAATTACCTTTCTTAGTAAGGTGGTAATAGTACTTTGCTAGACATAAATCACGCCACACCATTAAAAATATCAGGAAATAAGACGCTATATACAACAAACATAAACAAATCTGTGAGAAAGAAGAAAATACTTTCTGAGGCATTATACGAATGCGACTGCTGAGAAGACTGCATGCTATGGCCTGAGACATAGGTATAGCGAGAAAACAGGCTGCAGTTACCGTTGTACTGTCATTTTTTTTTTCGTATTGACTTCGAACGGTATAGGCGAATGAAAGACAGAGACCTAAAAAAGACACCAATTGAGCGGCAGTCACGGTAAGCGATAAGATCTGCCCAATGACCACATCGTCTCGAGACACTTAATTGGTGATCATCAGCGCTGAGATACAAGCCAAGCTCGTCTTTGTATAAATTTGCAGCCGCAAGTTCATGCACCACTGCAAAATTGCAGGAAGCGATGCTCTGCAATTAATGTCAGCTGTTTCAATTTGCTGGTCAGAGGGCACAAGAGAGCTTCAGCCAATCTCTGATCCAATGTTCAATAGTCACGGTAAGCGATAGGATCTGCCCAATGACCACATCGTCTCGAGACACTTAATTGGTGATCGTCAGCGCTGAGATACAAGCCAAGCTCGTCTTTGTATAAATTTGCAGCCGCAAGTTCATGCACCACTGCAAAATTGCAGGACGCGATGCTCTGCAATTAATGTCAGCTGTTTCAATTTGCTGGTCAGAGGGCACAAGAGTGCTTCAGCCAATCTCTGATCCAATTTTCCTCTTGTCTGAGAAATTTGCATGGGAGTCTGAGAGTACATCTCGTCGAATGTTGTCCACTCAGTTTGAGGGAATACAATGGCTGTCGTTGAATGCAGCTTTCGACGCGTTTGGACGTCAACATACGTTCAACAATATCACTACGGCAACGTGTGTTACCTTCCGTAAACTCTCACCCATCCGAAATTCAGTTTTTGCTTGCCGATATCATTCCGCCGGGAGGCAACCAAGTGACTTTTCAGTGATTCGCAGCAATAAAATAAAATCTTTGGTAAAGATGATCGTGCTATGGTAGAATTTTTAATGACGTGCGGAGATATTCAGATCCCTTAAATGTGCTAACTCCACGGAGAGATAACTCTTGTAAGGGGATAAACATGTCCAGGTGATAATGGCTAAACCTAGGTATGATGAGGATTTTTTGAAAATTTAAGGGTCATTCCATGGTGTATGTGTATTTTTTAAATTTATTTCGAAAGAAAATTTTGTTATTGTACAAAAATGCACTATTTGATTAAGGAATTTTCATTTGACCTCATGCACTTAGTTTCAGAGCGCAATAGTCCCTTAATAAGTCATTCTATATCTGAGTACTGCTTTCTCAGTTTTGAATCAAAGTATAAAAAAATAGCAACGTTTAGCTGTGGGGGAGGTGTTTTCTTAATTTTTTTTATTGTGGAGCGCTGCTGTTTGGATTCAAATCTCAATTCGTGCAGTAAACCGCTTTAACCTGTGATACTGAGATTTTAGTTACGAAATATTCATGACTTTTGTTATTCGCATTCCCATGTTCTATTGAAAATCGAGTATTGTCTTTTAGAATAAAATTAAACCCCCCCCCCCCCCCAAAAAAAAATCATGCTGTCTAAACAAGTTTAATAATAAAAATTATGAACCTCGCACTATAGGAGGACATATATACATACAGTTAAAAACACACTAGTACTTTCGTACCCGCCATCGGTCACTTCCTCAGGTTTGACTACCAGTTCTAAGCAGCAACAGTCAGCATATATGTACAACATGATGTGTCATGTCACACTGCTGCGCAGAGAGACATAGAAATAACAGATGGTCAGGAGTCAGTAATAATTATTAGAATATTTGGATCACAGTAAGTCATTTAAAATTTATTTCCAAGCATCAGGATTATAGTTAGAAATATTGTCTTTTAGGTAATGTATTTGCAATTTCGAACGCATTCTAAATACATTACAGCATCAGAGTGGACAGTGTATTGGATGTATAAAGCTAAAAACTTGCATTCTGTCTAAGTATATTGATTTTTACAGTGTATACCTGAGACGTCCTTGGGTTTTACCATATGTTAGGAAATATTCAGCGACCAAAAATAAACAAAAAGCGAAAGGAAAATTTTTTAGCCAACATTACTATTAAGCAACAAGGAATGTCGAAACATTTATACTGAATAATGACTCGTTTACTGCAAATTTCCAAAGTAATTCTACATCCTAATTTGCATTACAAATGGAATCAGTTAAGAAAATATAAATACTAACAACTATAGTACAAATTACTTAGTTGTGTATACCTCTCGCTTTAAAAATGTCACACCAGGAAGCAGTGCACAAAATGGGTCAAACTGTGCCAAATATGTATGTAAGTAAGTATGAGTGACACATGTGAGTTAACTTCCGAAGATTACGTGAATAATATTATTGATGAGACAGCATAATGCGGCATGAGCAGTAAGTTCTATGACCAGCATGATTGGCCATACATTTAGCGAAATGACGTGTCATCGATTGGAAAAATACCTTAATGATGTTCTGAAGCATTACTGACCATATGTCGGTGACAAGGGTCCAGAATTCGTCGAAATTACGAGGGTGTCGTGCATTGATTTAAGCTGTCGGCCATTGATGTCCTTTTGTTGATCAGCTTTGCCGCTTACGTTTTAATCTTCTATTCAAATGTTTGATTATTTTTTACCATTTCGAAAATTCATACGAAAGGTAGTTCAATCGTGTACTCCTAAAAATTAAATGTTTTAAAAGGAATTCTCTCAAACAGAAATACATGAGGTCCGTAGTAATTACGGACTACTAAATATTTCTATGAAATCTTTAGGTGAAGAAAAATATATAGCCCATCGTTGCTCTCACTAAGACTACCAAAGAAACCGAATGTGACAAATTTTCTGGCTAAGGGAAATACATTAATCATTTTCCACCAAATGTCATTAATAGTAATCGAGCAGCCTTTGAAACAACTCTACGAAACGTGTAAGAATAGAATATAAAATAGTAGGGTCAGTCAGTTTTCATCTCACGTTTAGTTCACACTTTGCATTTGAACCCTTTATATGTGATGATTATTTCGTACGCATTCAGCAGAAAGTCGGCTGTTACTCACGTTATGTTAAACCTAAGCTTTTAATGACAATTCGACACGTATTTAAACATTTGTAACAATTTATACCCATTCGTTTGACTTTTAAATAATTTAATTTGTTTTTATATAACTTTGCAACACAATACAAAAAAGGTGTTATTACACTCTTTAGTTCTAGAGGAGGAGATAATTTCACTGTAAAGCACATTCAAACCGTCAGATTAGGTTTAATTTTTATTAGCTGCTGTTCTTCGTTTTGCTTCATTTGCTCGTCGCTGTATGTGCCCCTTCATTTGGGCTCTCTTGCTTGGCTTGATAATTGATGCTGCTTTTAAATTTTCAAAGAATATCACAAGTTACTTGTTCTATTTAAGTATTTGCGTTTGAAGAATCTAAAATGTGAAGTGTAAAAGTTAAAATGATAAAAATATCTAAAATTTGCAATGAAGTAGCAACCTCCACCTTAAAGAAATCAAATAAATTAAACACCGTCATTTAGCCATCAGCACTTCATCCACCGGATATGTTTCGGGCCACTGTTCTGTGTCCATCTTCAACGCTAGGGTGCGAATTTCAACAAGCTGTTTTATAACGCCTCTTCTCAAGTCATCCGTCGGCTATTCGCTCATTGGATCATCATTCATTATATTCGTCGGCTATTCGCTCATTGGATCATCATTCATTATATTCGTCGGCTATTCGCTCATTGGATCATTATCCACATCATGTTGTAATCTCACTATAGGCTTCAAATTAAATTTTGGAACAAAAAAAATGAAATGGCTAACGAAAACAGTAACTGCCTTCGGATACAATAAGAAATCCATTTAGAAAATGCATAAAAACTATAAAGATAAAAAGAGTAAACCAAGAAGAAAAAAATACCATTGAAAATGCAACATAATTCGATGTACGATATCCATATATACCACTTTTTAGTAATATTTTGAAACAAAACGAATACGGTAGAGAAAATAAATTGTTCACTGACATTAAAACGGATAATACCATTTTCCTTACAGACAGTTATGATAAAAAAAGTAACAGAGAGCAGGTGTATACGGAATACAAACAGGTTTTACTGACAGTGCGTAAATCGGAAGTACCAAAAGGCGCCTCCAAACAAGAACAGAAGAACATAAGAGAGATTGGAGGCAGGGAGAACAGAGAACTTCTCTAATAAAGCATTGCCTTAACAAAAACACGAGACCAGGTTGGAACGTTGGTAAGGTGCAAAGATATATGCCACGCGCAGAAAATATTAATTTCCGAGGCACCTATGATCGAGCAAAGAAAAGAGGTGAATCGCAATGAGCAAATTCCAGTAGATTTAACCTATGCTTGGCGCTTTCTGATAAAAAAAGAAAACGATCAGGAATACAAGAAAACCGTGGGGAAGACACAACCCGGAAATGGACAAAAATCCATAACTGAAAAATCGCCAGAAGATGTCACGCCTATAGTGAGAACAGAATAACAGGTGGACATGGTACCTATAAATGAGGACCTAATGAGTGAAAATCCAACGGGTCGGGTAACTTGAGAAGAAGAAGCATTTTAGAAACAGCTTGGTGAAATTCGCATTCTACCATTGAAGATGGACACAAAATAGTGGCCCGAAACATGTCCGGTGGACTGAGTGGTGATGGGTACTTGACAGTGTTTAATTTATTTGACTTCTTTTAGGTGGAGTTGCTTACTTCGTTGCAAATTTTAGACATTGTTATCATTTTAATTTTAGGAAATAGTCTTTTTTTCTGATAACGGAATTTGGCATTGAATTTCCGCAGCCGTGTCTATGCTTTCGTTTATGAAATTTTTATGCAGAAAGTTTAGCACAGAAACGCATGTGTTCTCAATTCATGAATTTTGCACTTTCAAACTTCTACTTCCAGTTTTCAAGGGATTCAATTTTTGCGGTTGTATGTGCAATCGCTAAGCACTGAACAAATTAGAAAAATAATACTCATATTTATACGGAAATTTTCGTGGCTACTTTCAAATTCTTTAAAAAATAACCCAACCAAACAGTATAAAACATCATTTTTTACACACAGAGTACAAGTGGGAAAAACTGTGATTTAAATAGGTAATTATTACCCCAGATAGTTTAATCAAATAGAGAAATTTGACTTCGAATTCTACTTTTCTAGACAGAATGGCCTTTTTGGAAATCGAACTACGCCTGAATCGTATGGTCTGATTGTCAGATGATAAATTGTCTCCTACAAATAAACAAGAAGGATGACACCGAAGTGTCACGGGTAAGAAGCACGTCTTTTGAATCCGTTCTGACGCAAATTAAATTTACCAAAGCTATTCAAATTCAGTGGAACCGGTATAGAAAACAATAATATCTGACGGAAGAAAGAAGTTTTTCAATCGGGTTTTGAATCCCTCAGATATTGCTGTAAACGGAATCGTGATCTTACGAACACTTAGAAGCAGAGATATCGACAAAAATAAGACGTGACTTTACGTCCCCTGGTGAGAAAACCATGCATTATTTAGGAATGAAGTATTCTCAAAAGGATTTTTCATATGAGCGGTATAGGTCCAAGAAAAAAAAATTGTCGAGTTTTCAGGAGCCCAGATTTTGCTACAAATATGTACATCAGAAGCAGAAATGTTTTCTAAAAAGTTTGTCGACATAAGTAGTATCGGTCTACAAACGACGTTTTTTTCAATCGAGAACTTAGAAGCTACTGTTTTGCTGCATATACATCAGAAGCGGTAAATAAGACTTACGCCCCCTGGTGGCAAAACAATTTTTTTTTTACGAAAATTAGAAATTATGTGTAAACGATTTCCCATCAGGAGCTGCATCCGGTGCAGAAAGAATTTTTCAAATCGGAGATGCAGAAGCAGAGATATACGGGGAAACGAAATGTACCGCTACGCCCCCAAGTGGAAATTCCATAAATTACTTGAAAATTTTGAAATTATATGAACCACATATCACACTAGAAACACTATCCAACAAGGAAGGAATTTTTGACATCGAACTCCTAAAAGTAGAAATATTGACCAAAAGAAGATATGCATCTACTCCCCTGGCGGAGAAACTGTGGAATATTTTCATATGGGACTCTTAGAAGTAGAGATATTGACACAATAAGATATACATCTATGCCCTCTGGCGTAGAAACCATGCATTATTTCACGAAGAAAATTATCCTAAAAGGTTTGTCGACATGTGTAGTATCGGTCAACAAACGACTTCTTTGCAATCGAGATTTTAGAAGCTCATATTTTGCTGCAAATACATCAGAAGCGGAAATTGAGACTTACGCCACCTGGAGTTCAAACCATTTTTAAAAAAATTGGAAATTATATATAAAGGATTTCCCACCAGGAGCTGTATCCGGTGCAGAAAGAATTTTTCAAATCGGAGATTTAGAAATATAGGGGGAAACGCAATTTACCTTTACGACTCCTAGCGAAAAGTCTATGAATTAATTGAAAATTTTGAAATTATATTAAAAGCATGTCACACTGGAAACACTGTCCAACAAAGAAAGACTTTTTCAAATCGGACTCCTAGAAGTAGAGATATCGACAAATTCAAGATATACATCTATGCCCCCTGGCGTAGAAAATATGCACTATCTTAAGAATAAAACGGTTCTAAAAGGTTTGTCCACATGAGTAGTATCGGTCTACAAACGACGTTTTTTTCAATCAAGAATTTAGAAGCTCATATTTTGGTGCAAATACACCAGAAGCGGAAATTAAGATTTACGCCTACTGGTGGCCAAATCATTTTTTTTACGAAAATTAGAAATTATGTGCTAACGATTTTCCATCAGGAGCTGTATCCAGTGCAGAAAGAGTTTTTCAAATCGGAGGTTTAGAAGCAGAGATATAGGGGGAAACGCAATTTACCTTTACGCCCCCTAGAGGAAAGTCTATCAATTACTTGAAAATTTTAAAATTATATGAAACACATGACACTCCGGAAACACTATCCAACAAAGAAGGAATTTTTGAAATCGGAATCCTAGAAGTACAGATATTGACAAAAATATTATATACATCTACGCCCCGTGGCGTAGAAACCATGCATTATTTCAAGAAGAAAATTATCCTAAAAGGTTTGTCAACATGCGTAGTATCGGTCAAAAAACGATTTCTTTGCAATCGAGATTTTAGAAGCTCATATTTTGCTGCAAAAACATTAGAAGCGGAAATTGAGACCTACGCCACCTGGTGTCCAAACCATTTTAAAAAAAAATTGGAAATTATATACAAAAGATTTCCCAGCAGGAGCTGTATCTGGTGCAGAAATAATTTTTCGAATCGGAGATTTAGAAGCAGAGATATAGGGGGCAACGCGATTTACCGCTTCGACCCTTAGCGCAAATTCTATGAATTACTTGAAAATTTTGAAATTATATGAAAAACATGTCATACGAAAAACGCTATCCAAAAATGAAGGAATTTTTCAAATCGGACTCCTAGAATTAGAGATATTAACTAAAAAAAGATATATATCTACTTCCCCTGCCCGAGAAACTGTGAAATATTTTAGGAAGAAAATATTCCGAAAAGGTTTATCGATGTGAGTGGCATTAGTCCACGAAATAATTTTTTCAATCGATATTTTCGAAGCTCAGATTGTATGGCAAATACATCAGAAGCAAAAATTAACACTTACGCCCCGTGGTGGCCAAAGTATTATTTACCAAAAATTAAAATATATATGTAGAAGATTATCCATCAGGAGATGTACTATACTGTGCAAATTAATTGGGACAAATTAAAAAATCACTCTTTTTTCCAAAACTATGTCTTTATATTATTCTATGCCTTGATATACACTGATAAATACCTGTATTAGTATGAAGTATGTCCTCCTTTAGCAGAAAAGACCTCTTGAATTCGTTTTGGCATTGACTCCACTAATTGAGTGTACATATTTTTGACTTCATAATCGTGGAACCACACTTTTACAGCATTCGTTATCATGCGTTCGTTGGTTGTACAGTCCATTTTACCTAAACGTCTCTTCAAAATATTCCACAAGTTTTCTATGGGATTCAAGTCTGGTGAATTTCCAGGCCAATCAAGCAAATGAATTTGATTTTCAAGCATAAAATTCTTGACCAACCAATTTTGAATTGTGACATGGAGCCAACTCATGTTGAAATGTCCCGTCAAAAGTTTGCAAGAATGGAATAATCCTACGTTGTAATATTTCTACGTACTTGGCTGAATTCATCATACCTTGAACAGGAACTAAGCTTCCAGTGCCATTTGATGTGAAAAAAAACAAAAAACATCTGTTTCAGAGGGTATTTGGCAGTTTGTTTGACATGCTCAGGTCTTAAGGGTTCACAGTTGCTTCGTCTAACGACATTTGCTTGGTAACCCTGCACAAATAAATGAGTTTCATCACTGAAAATTACCTTTTTCCAGTTGTCAGCAGCCCATGATTTATATTTTTTGGCCCATGCTAAACGTTGTATCTTCACTTTCGCATTCATATATTGTTTTTTCGTTGGCCTTCTTGCCTTCCGGCCAACTTCCAGAAGCCTACGGCGTAGAGTTGAATCACTAACATCACAACCACTAGCCAATAAATCTTTTTCAAAGTCAGTGCTTGTTTTTTTTTTTTATTATTCATTTTACTATTTCTGATTAGATATTTATCGGTTCGAGGAGTTGTTTTTCATTTTCTTCCACATTTACCTCTCCTTTTTGGAGATGATGATCCAGATGCATTGTATCGCGTAAGCAGGCTTGATACACTTGATTTGCCTACACCAACTGCAGAAGCGATATATCTCACTGTCATAGAAGTGTGGTCCTTCAGAGCAATTATTTTTGCACGCTTTCTTGGGGAAATACCCATTTTTCAGTACACGAAAGCAACACGTACTCACAGAGAGCAAAAACTAACATCCACCTGTCTAACACGAAAGCTCACAACTAAAGCTGAAGTGCCTAGTTCCTGTTTAAAACCGATCAAACCACATTCTTACTATCAAGTTCTAACAGTCACACCACCTCACAGTTGATAAAACCGGGTTACGTGGGTTTCCGACATCAACTGGCGATCACATTACAATTCTGAGAATAAAATAGCTTGTCCCAATTAATTTGCGCTGAAGAATTATTATTTTCAAATCGGAGTTTTAGAAGAAGAGTTATCAGGGAAAATATAATTTACTTTTACCCTCCCTAGCGGAAAATCTTTGCGTAATTTGTAAAAGTAACTATATCTAAAATACTCTTCGACATAATTTTTTCAATCGGATGTATAGAAGAAAATATGTGGAATAAAACGTATTTTTGAATTTGACATCATCTGCATTTACTCTGCCTAGCGACGAAATCGTACATCGTAAAAATAACGAAAAGAAAGATCATCATTCGCATATTTCAGGCTTCCCAATCCAAAAATATTTTTTCAAATCGGAATAATAGTTGCAGAGATATCGTGGGTAAAGAAGGACGGACGGACTGACTGACGAACGGACGGACAAACCGATCACATAAGCACGACCTATTTTTACATAAGACGTGCTGAAAATATGACATCAACAAAGTGTAAGATTTTTTACTGGATAGTTGAAATCGCGAATTAAAAAAATTAGTTCAGTCCTTTTTCTCGAATTACGTTGACCAGTGCTTCACAAATTTAGGGTCATTCTTTCCGCACCTTTTTATTACCTCGCTGTGAAACATTAATTTTGGATTTCATCAGTACATCATTTCCTATAAACCCAGTAATTAAGATTTTGGCAACTGGGTTCTCGTGATTGTTTTTTTTTTATTTTGAAGAACTTTTTTGTTCTGTGTTTTAAGGAAACTCATTTTTAAAATAATCATGTTTCTACTATGAACTTTTATAGAAATACACCATGTACATTTTCATGATTATATCTCAGTCAAGTCTGGCGCTAAAGGTAATGAAACCGTGTGCGCTGTTTATTAGTTCCTTCCTTTTTTTTTTTTTTTTTTTTTTTTTCGATTGAAGGTTTAACGACCACCGTGAGCATCTCAATGGGCTATAAGCAGTTTCCAGTCCCTAATTTAGGGTCACTGGCTACAGGGAAAGGAGAGAGCTAGTGCCGTAAGAAAAACTCCTTGCCTCACAGGGATTCGAACCCGGACGCCACCGGGACGGCGTTAATTCTTTCACAGATTAGTAAGCGAATATCATAGCAACATTATCTCTTTACTCTCCTAATTGGAATTCTTAGAGCTGGCCATATGTGAAATAGTTGTTTTTTTTATCCTTAAGATATGAAAGTTTAGGTTACCAGAAAATTCATATACGATGCTTAAGAACTTCTGAATAGAATTCGGTAAAATTTTATGTGACTTTGGCATCATACTTGACGAACTACATCCCGATACATAACGTAGTATACATGGTATAAAAGTGATGTATCTACAACACGAGCCTGCCAATTTCTGTTTAACTTGCGTGACAGTACAAACTAAAAAACTAAAACGCTAGCTTTCGCCGCCGAAGACGGGAAAAACTAGTCTTCGCGGCGAAAACTAGCGCTCTAATTTTTTAGTTTGGACTCTTATGAAAATTAAACGGAAATCGGCACGCTCGTGTTGTAAATATTCTTCGAGAATTTTTTCAAAACCTTGATATGTGATGTATCTAATTTCAGTATTGATACAATTTCTTTTATCTCCACGGGAAATCGCTAATCAGAAGATTCTGTAAAAATTGGTCTTTTTTTTCTTCAGAATGGGATTTTGCATTAAATATCCACCGCCGTATCTGTACTTTTATTTATGAAATTTTATGAAGAATGTTTAGTATTGCCAAAATGCATTTCTTCTCTAGTCATGCATTTTGCACCTTCAAACTTCTACGCCCAATTTTCAGAGGAATCAATTTTTCCTGTTGCGTGTGCAATACCTAAGCACTGATCAAAATTAAAAATAATAATTCCTGTATTTATTACGGACTTTTTTGTAGATATTCGCAAGAGCTATTTTAAAAAATCCAACCAGAGGGTATTAACATAATTTTGTCCACACGTAGAACAACTGGGAGAAGGTCTGGTTTAAATACATTAGGAATTATCCAACTTTTTTAAATTTAGAAGTAGGAATAGGAATTATCGAGGAACTGCTTATGATTATTTCAAAACTTAAATGGTTTCTCAGAATAATAATGTAATCTTGGAGTGATAACACAGATTTTGAAAACTGCACTATGTACATACCGTTCATATGAAAATGAAGTATTGAGATTTTGCTTCTAAGGTGCATACTTGGTTTGCATTTATATTTGTTCAATATTAGCATCCAGCATATCCAGTGACATTAACAGTTTTAAGAAATTGCAAGAAATGTGTAGTTCAAAATATTTAGTAAGAGTTAGTGTGTTTGGACTGTGAAAGTATTTCCTTGCTCTTTGCAGCTTTAGTTTATATTCAGTTTTTTATCGAAATATTAAGTATATATATTTTTCTCATAAACTGGTTCTTTAGCAGTTCCAGTGCGTCCGATACTGAGTATTAAAAACGCTTCTTAAAGCGCCCTAATATTAAGGAAGACATACCATCGATGTAACATTTGTCTGAAGTTTGCAACAGACATTTTGATTGCTCTTCAAGCGTAATGTTGTTGCAATAACGTTAACCATGCCTTATGAATGGTGAATCCTTAAAACAAAAATCATTTCAAATGTTTTCTCATGTACTAACCAAATTTCTTCCTAGTTTACGAGTAGGTTCATCAGAAACAAAAAGGGCGTTCCAAACAAACACATACAAACAATCGATATTTTCATACAAAATAAAGTTGTTTTGGAAGCATTTTTTGTTCCAATTTTCTAATTAGTCTCAATCAGATTTATATTATACCCGGCACGAAAGAAGAAAATTGTTCTGCTCAAGTTCCGACAAAAATTGCGTTGGTGAGAGTAAAAACCTTCATACATAGGATTTTTTACATTTTTTCTTACAAAACTTTACCATATAAAGGTTTGGCGTTTTCTACCTTTAGAGTCACAAAATTATGTTAGGGGCGAGAAATCCTGTTTGAACTACTGAGGCTTCCCCGCAAAGCTGGAACCTCCGGTTCTTGTGTATTTCATATCACGAATAACTTTGCTTTCGCTGGAATTGTGCAAGGATATATGTTTTTACGATTAATTCAGCAAAGCGCCAATTTTAGTTTAATAAACAAATCGTACTATGACTTTTGCAAATACATTTGAATTCACTGAACGTGTTTAGGACAATAAGTGCATACACTACTGCAAATGAATCATTAGGTACAGGGATTTCGAAAATTAACCCGGAAGGATTAAAATTAGGTTTCAGCACCAGCCGAGCTATCAGTACATTAATGAAAATTAAACATTCCATGCCGTCCCGGTGGCGCAGTGATCAAAGCGATGACTACTCATCATTCATCCGAGATGGTCCGGGTTCGAATCCCAGTGAGGCATGGATGTTGTGTTTGTCTTAAGGCACTGTCTTGCTCCCTTCCCCGGAACCAATGGCATTAAATTAGGGACAGGTGACATGCTTATACCCCACTGAGTTGCTCACGGTGGACGTTAAACTTCCAATCAAAGAAAAAAGAGCACTGTAGTGAAACCCAACTTCTTGTGAGCTTCCTTTTATTAGAGGCAATCCCTACCACTTAAAATTTGTTAGAATTGTCGGTTGTAAATACTTTCATTAAATTGACTAGCACACTTATAACCAATAGCAATATGATGTACAATAGTTTCGACTCCTAGGAATTCTACACAATTTTCCTCCATGATCAAAAAGTACGCATAAGTCTTTATTTCACGTATGCAAAACCAATTAATCCACTTAACTCAAGAACAGGGACATAGTAAGAATATTATACATGTAGTAACTCTCACTGTTCTTCGAAGGGATCTCTTCTTCAAACGTGCAGGAAGTATCAGTTGTTTAAAACCGAAATTAATAATTTCCTTGTCTAACATTAAAATTATCTTCTTTTGCGTTTGTTGCATTGAAAAGTGTCTTTTTTCTGAGAGAACATTCCGACGTTGAACATAGAATAAATATAACATCTAATATTCGGCGTATACTTAATTTACGCTACTCGGTTTTATTCAGAATTTTCACATTCAACTGTATTCGGCTTTTCATATATCCGATTAAAAATTAATTTTTTATCCGAGTCTTGTACAATGAAGATATATCTATATTCCCTTTTAAATAATCTTATGCATTTGGGATGATTAAACAAAATTACGTTTTTGTACGACGGCGGATCCTGAATAAAACAAACAAATAAATATTTATTCTCAGGGAATTAATGTTGGTTTAAAACGAAACAGGACCTTAATGTATTTATCCATTTTTCGACATAATTGTCTAAGGACTGTAAACATTAAATGGAACGTGTCATTAACTTTTCCATACCTGTACACGAAAAGTCTTCTCCAGTTTGATGTAACCAGTTAAGGACCGCAGTTTTCACAGCCTCGTCGGTTTCGAATCGTTGTCCACTAAGGTTCTGTTTCATTTTACCGAACGAATGGTTGTCGCACGGAGATACGTTGGGGTTGTACG
Organism: Macrothele yani; assembly: GCA_039090855.1. NCBI lineage: Eukaryota > Metazoa > Arthropoda > Arachnida > Araneae > Macrothelidae > Macrothele > Macrothele yani. The sequence continues at coordinate 3,337,656 of CM077016.1, forward strand.
GGGGATGCTACCATACCTTCCATTTGAATAACTGCAGCAATTCCTTTGTTTTCCGTGCTGAGTTGGGTGTGGCGTTGTCGTGCAGCAGTGTGACACCTTTGCTCAGCGAACGTCGTTAATTGTGTTTCGCAAATTTCGTATCGTTTGGCAATATGAATTAGCATTGACAGTCATCCCTTTTGGCAGTATTTCTGTGTAAACAACACCTTCACAGTCAAAGAAAGCAGTCGCCATGACCTTTCCCGCAGACGGTTATACTTCGCGCTTCTTCGTTTTTGGAGAAGTGACATGCCTCCATTCCATGAATTGTCGTTTGGTTTCAGGGATGAAATGTTGAAAATACGTTTGATCAGCTGTGATGATTCGACGCAAAAGGAATTGTGACATACAGAAGAATACCGTTGCAGAAGAGCCAACATCGGTTTCTGTGCTGGTCAGTGAGTAAACGCGGCACTCATCTTGCACATAATTTCCCAAATCCCAGATGCACGTGAATGATATAATGCACAGACCCGTACGAAATGTCTAACATACTGACAATTTCCTTGATTTTGATACCCCTATTATCCCGTATCATGTCGTCCACTGCGGCAAAATGATCCGTGCTGTTCAATGTTGAAGGTCCACTTTAGCTGTATTCGTGCGTCAAATTTGTGCACTATTTTCAAAATGTTGGCACCAATTTACAATGGCAGGGCAAGACATGGCATTTTACGCGTATGCAGCACATATTTCACGACGGATGTCAGTGCAATTTAAGAGCTTACCTTACAAAAATCGAATGGTTCCTCGCAATTCCAATTTGAAGTAATAATGCAGTTGACGCGCCGTTACAAACTGCCTTCTGTATATGCCTTACGCAGTTAATTAAAACATTCTCGTCGGCAGTTGTGACAAAGTATCTGCTTTGCTCCCAAACACACACGGTCTGATTGCAATCCCAATCCAGGTGGCACTAAGTGCAACTAACATTTCAATTAACGTTCGTAGTAGGTGGGATTTTGGATTTTGCGCTTCAACTGAAGGATAAATTCCAAATCTAAGCAATTTATAAACTTCTGCACACATAGATATGTTTCGCTGTCTGAAAGTATTTATATGTTTATTTTCAGTTAATTAAAACCCTCTCGTCGGCAGTTGTGACAAAGTGTCTGCTTTGCTCCCAAACACACACGGTCTGATTGCAATCCCAATCCAGGTGGCACTACGTGCAACTTACATTTCAATTAACGTTCGTAGTAGGTGGGATTTTGGATTTTGCGCTTCAACTGAAGGATAAATTCCAATTCTAAGCAATTTATAAACTTCTGCATACATAGATATGTTTCGCTGTCTGAAAGTATTTATATGTTTATTTTCTTAAGTGATGTAAGTTTCATCTAGAGTTATCTAAGTTCGCAATAAACTAGACGACCGATATCGAAAATGTTTCCTAAAATCGTTATGTACTAATATCCAATTTTCAAGTAACGATATATTTTTCATAAACCAATTTCCTCTTTAAATTATTTCCGCTTGGATTCCTGTTATCACTTCAGTTGTTTTCCACGAACTTATTTGTTATTTATTTTTCGGAAGCACCAATTCCGGTTTGGACAAAGTGTTGCTCTGTTTTTGGCTACCACATTAAAACAGATGTTAAAATCTTAAAAAGATTGGGATAATTCTTTTTTTCTTTTCTTTTTCGATAAGAATGTGTTGTGAAAATACTTGAACATAGCTTTAAACAACTCCCATCGCTACAAAAATATTTTCCGCATTTCTAAATCTTTTGGAAAAGGGCTACATATTTCCACGAAATTTATTAAAAATATGAAATGACATTCAATAATTTACTTGGCATAGAATATTACACTATTCTATCAACAGCTTGTCTTTCCTATGTGATATATTTATTTTCTCAAATGATGTGAGTTTCATTTACAGTTGTCCAAATCCTATTAATGATTTATGAGTACACCCCCTTTGCAAAACTGCTTCATACGATGAAAAAAAAACAAGAAAACAAAAATATGAAAACTTGTCTTTGACGTATTTAAAAGTCAAAAATAATAATCAATATTTTAGAGATTTTAGGAATCCTGGAGGTTTGATTACTCCTGAGATTTATCCTAAGTGCGCTTATCCGGAATAGACATGCCTACCAGTTGTATAACAGGCTCAACTCTAAGCGATTAAGATACCTCTCGATTCATATGTATATATGTTTCACATAAAACTAAAGTTCGGGTTAATTACGTCAAATAATCAGTGTGAAAAGGAAATAAAATATCCGTTTATGGACGTATAAATATCAGTAATAGAGCGTTAAGCTTTCAACACCAACGTGTGCCTTCTTCAGACTTGTTCGTGGTTAGACAAGACAAAAGGAATAAGCAATAGAACAATTTAAAATAAACATGAACAGAATTTGAGAACGTGATATGTTGCGTCGGGTGCATGCGACATCGAGAGATGTCAACAGAAGCCTGCTAAGCGCGCTAGGCGTGCTCGTCTTCAGTCCGAATGGGCACGTGTACCTCTGGGAACCACCCAGTGTCTCATTGCATTCATGCCACGCCGTCTTACCCATATTATCCGGTCCAAGGTTATTTATCCCTATTCTTACTTTGGTGGTCATATTATTCTAATGCGACTCTGTAAATAGTAACTACTAACATTACCTTTTGGTATTAAACAGACGTGAAAGCGCAGTTAAAAAAAATTCTCGGTGTAATACACTAAAAGGCATTATCGCTGGCAACAAATAAAAAAGAGGAATGCAAACATATATTCATAAAAAAATATTGATATAAGAATAACATACCTAAATTGTTGGTTTGGTGTTACACATCGACCTCCATGTTGAAACACAAAAATCGTTGCAAGGAGGCCGCCATACGATATGTTTTCCGATCACTATGTTTGGCTCGGGGTATTCATTAATAGCACAGTTGACGGTACCTGTACCCTGTATGACGGTTTAAACTCTTCCGTGGCTTATTCGGAAGTTACTGGACTTTTGAGGAATGGTTATTCGCGAATCGCGAAGAATAGCGGCATTGACATTTTTGATATTATTGGGCGTTTTTTTATGTGGATGGACTCCGAGCCCGCTCCAAGTCCTGTGTCGTACCGTGACCTTCACGGCATTTTAGACACCACTCAACAATAGATGTCCTCAAGAAGCACTCATCATCATAGACGTGACCATTCTGTGATGAATTTTAGCAGGTTTCTTTCCTTGAGCAGGAAGAGCTTTTTCCACAACAACCTGCTATGTGTGCACAAAGCACTACATGCATTCGTGAATCTCTTACACGGCGTGTGCGGAGAATAAATTACCTTGAGAATAATTACATGTGGAACGGTTTTACAAAAATGATGACTACAAGCTATGATTAAAACGAGCTTTTGATGTACACAAACTGTTGTTACTTAACAATTTGTGTGAAATAGCATATATTTCATGAGTTAAAAAAGCAAAATACTGAATTAACAGACTACATGTTTTCAAATTTCTATGAGCATTTATACCAGACCACGGAATTCACACATAACGATTTATCCCTTAGATTCCACAAACTAGGGTATACGTGAAATTCCAATTACCACACAGTTTTCTCCATTTAACTGTAGCTGTGCAACATGAAAATCACGAGTTTTAAATTATTCGGTAGGAAGGTAGTTACCTAAGCCAACATAGGTTACTGAGATTGCGTAGCACACCGGAATGATAACAACAGGTAAGTGTCTTAGGAGAGCGGCAGTTAGCCGTCGGAAGGTGAAGAGTGTAAGCACCGGCCAACATGGCAGAGGACAAAAAGGACGTCAGCCAATGTATGCTGTACGTGTTTCGTGGCGGTAGCAGTCCTCATGTGATGTAAGGAACATTATCAGTATATAATACAATGCTATACCGCATCGTTAGTGCTTTGATTGTTTCTAACACTATCGCAAGTGAAATTATGACATGCCAGACCGACCCAAAGCAGGATCCTCCACAGCAGTGGATATGGATGTGCTGAAAAAATCAATGGAGACCGAAATAAGTGTAATTATGCGATAATTGGTCGAAGAGCTAAAGATTATCCACACGAGCATTTTAACTTATCTGCGTTGACTTGGGTAAGTTCACAAGAGGGGAGTTCTGGTAAACCATTAACTCGCAATTCAGCAGAAAGCAAATCGTATGAATATATGAGTTTTCCTGACTGCACACAACCACTATGGACTGTTGTTGGACCGCATTGTGGCAAATGAGGAGAAATAGGATCTGCATAACGATATCAGCGCCATGGAACACTGCTTCGACCCAAAATAGAAGCCCGTGCCAACACCAAAAGTCTGCTTACACCTTGTCTAAGGTCCTTGTGTCTGTTTCGTGGAACATGCGTGGTATCGTGTTTTCGGAGCTACAGCCGGACAACACCACCATCACCGCCGATGTGTATTGACGTCAGCTCGATGTTGTACACGACCTGATCGAGTCCCAACGATCAGCACTGATGAACCTCAAGGGCGTTCTTCTATGTCAGGATGGAATGAGACCTCACAGTACGGGTGAGCTGTCACAAGATCAGGGACCTGGGTTGACAGTTGCTGCTGCGTTCAGCCTATTTCCTGGATATTTCACTAAGAGATTAGCAAATTTATCTGTCGGCAGGGCAAGATGCACTTACTTTTTAAACGACTACCACATCTATCTGCTAAAAAGCAATGTTAACTTACTAGCGTAACTTTTGGTGGTTCATGAAAATATATTCCAAATAAGGCTTCAGTCATTCTGGGTGAAAATTTATGATGATTCTAAGAAATTAAGTGAAAATACTTGTTCTCTGCTTCCCTTTTGTTTTACATATCTTCGTGAACCAGCATGTCTACATTTTGTTATGTACATGAAGAACAAGCATGAACAACTCTTCGATTCTGATGGAAATTTGTGACTAAAAGAAGAATATATTCAACTGTGTGTGGTAGGGCTTATTCGTTATAAAAAAGGCATGATTTCTCCTGTCACTTTTACGCGCATTTTGAGTAGCACTTGTGCATGTCTTATTTTGTGCATTTGCAATGCAAGTTTTTAAATTAGTCTTTTATTTTTTCCTAACGAAATCATTCTTAGTTTTTCCTACTCAAATCACAAAATTTTATGGTCTGCTTTATGTGACACCTAATATAATTTTATTATTAAAGAATACGGAACCTTTTCTGAAAATCATTGCTTCGCGTAGGTAATTGTCTTACAAACAACCCAAATTTTAAAAAATTGGGAAAATTAAAAAATTGGGATCCTATGGCTTGGTTTTGAAAAGAAACGTGGATTCACGAGACATTATCTGATTGGAAACCACATATTTATGGGATTTCTGTTTCAGCAATGAATGACACCCTAATGTACTTGAGATGATTCTGAAAGCATATTAAATGATATCTCGCGTGATCTGTTAACCTTTCGCCATCAAAAGTGTTTTAGATATACATGCTTTGTCCAAAATAAAAAATTTATATTAGTTGCTTTGAAAACTTCTTATATGAAGAACTTCAAATTGCAATAGGTCAAAACATTCATGTAACTGCGACTGATTAATATAAATAATATTTTCAAATTTAGAGTATGGATGTCCCTCAGGAACTCATAATTGTAATAGCACTTTTGCATTCATCGAGGAGTGCATTCGGTTTATTGATATGTGATCAATTAAAAAGGAGACTCTTCTTTGGAAATAGTAGTTATAAAATATTTTCTATAATCTGAAATAAACCTGCAGTTTTATATCGTAAAAAGATAATATATATATATAAATATATACTTCATTTCTTTCTTCGCGAAAGGGTGACTTCGATCATTATTTATTGGAAAGGGTTTAGACCCATATAAAAGAAAAAAATCTAAAGTTGTGCATTTTTATTTATGGTAACGTGTGAGTGAGGAAAAACCAATTCAAAATGAACAGCCACTGATAAAACCAGAACGACAACGCAAAATGATTATGAGTGAAGAGCAAAAGCAACTGCTCCGACCGTTGTAGGCACAGGATGCGTAACCGACCAGATTCCGTCATTACACGGGCAATATCCCAGGAATTGTATATACCAAACATGCAAGATTTCGTGCAAAATTTGCAAGTTTATTCCAGTTTGTGATTACCCAGTCTCAACAATTGGTTTAAGGTGATAAGTAAGCCCGACAGACATTTACTCAGATATTCTTACCTCGCATTGAAAAGAACGATGCACTACTCTAGAATACATATCTAACCTAGAAATCGAATTTCCTCCCATGAATTTTAAAAGAGAAAATGTAAGACCCATTATTAATATCTATAATCCAAATTACCCGATTCATGAGTTAATACATGTATATTCAGGGTAAGTACTACTGATGACTTATTGAACGCGAAATTAATATAGCATAATAATGTTTTAAAGGTAAACACACATAAGTACCTAGGAGTTCTATACCATAAATATAAGAAGAAATCATATGTTGTTTGCTACGTACGCCAGAGAGTTACATGAATTTCATTTTACATGGAACAGTTAATTGAAATTCAAACTGCAATTGTTATAGTGATGTAGATATTTAACATAATAATGGATGTCTCTTATATTCTAATTAAGAAACACAGTTTCGCCTTAAAAATCTATTTTGAGGAGGTCAGGTGATTAGTTACTAAATCTTAAAATACTTGAATTCACATAAATTGGGTCATAATTGATTTATTGGAGGGATTTAGTTCATACTGTTTCATACAAAGGGAGAATCGAAAGTTTTGCAATATTTGGATTATTGTATGTCTTTATACGTACATTTACGACAAAAGCTAAGTAGAATTCAAAGTATAAGCGATCGTGTAGCACCGTCTTTAGCCATCTGTCTGCCAGTTCCTCGATTCCGCGGCGGTACCAGTTCTTGTCCTTCGAAACGAAGAACTCCTTTACCCCAACTGCCACCTTCTCCTGGTTGTTGAAATGCCGCCCGCGAAGGATGTGGGGCATGGACAGGAATAAGTAATTATCCGACGGGGCAAAACCGGATAATATGCTCGGTTTGGCATCAGTTTGATGCTCTCAGGTTCCTGCAGTTATGCCCAGGTCGTTTGAAAGGTATGAGGGCCAGAGTTGTCCTGCTGTAGGAGGGAGCGCTTTCTGTTCACCACTGCCGGGCACTTCTCTAAAAGCCATAGATCAGCTCCAGATGTTCAGATTAGAGAATGTCGTTGATAGTCCGACCGTCTGGAACAAATACATAACCGATTTTCTCCTCAATATTACCACACGTACAGAGCATCAACTTGAACTCGAAACGCCCTAGTTTGGTAACAGTTTCAGGACGCTGGACCGGGCTCAGCCGCTACCGTTTTGTGTTAGGATTACCGAAATGGACCCACGTTTCTTCGCACATAGTTCTCTTGATGAAACGTACATTCTAGGACCCTCGTTCACACTCCCACTCGGCCGTTTGCTTCAGCTGGGGTCAGCTCGTGAGTGACAATGCATCAAACCCTGTAGACCTTGCCGAGGTCATGATCGTGACGAACTATGGTGGTCTGGGATATGCCCCGTTCGCCTGATAATCTTAAAGTGCTGGTTGTCGGATTTGCCACTACGGCCTGGCGCACAGCCTATGAATCCAAGGTTCGCGACCTACCTGTCCTTGGCTGTTCGTCGAATTTTTTGTCACTTGAGACAAACTTCTTGAACTATCAGGTTGCGGTGCTGTGGTCCACGGATCCTTCCCCTTTCATATTACAAATGTTTCGTGTCGCTTGAGCAGCGTTATGGCCCAGATCAAACTCGTAAAGCAACAGTTCCCTAATTAGCCGTCTGTGGCTGTTCATCTTTAAGGTCGCCGCCCCGGTGGCTCAGTGGTCTAAGGCGCTGGCCTCTGATCATTCGTCCGTAAGGGGTCCGGGTTCGAATCCCGGTCAGGCATGGATGTTGTGTTTGTCTTACGGCACTGGCTCTCTCCCTTCCTTGGAACCAGTGACCCTAAATTAGGGACGGGCGACTGCTTATAGCCCATTGAGTTGCTCACGGTGGTCGTTAAACCTCCAATCAAAAAAAAAATAAAAAAAAATCTTTAAGGTCTCCCAACCACAAACAGAATGTCGACATGCAATGCTGATCGCTGCAACGACTACCACTTTATATACCTTTCGACTGACTGCAAGACGCGACTTGAAGTAGTTTAAACACGCGATATACCGGCCCCAGACCATGCGTTTATGGAAATATTGTAAAACTTTCGATTCACCATCTGTAATTGTTCTCGTATATTGAAATTTTTTCTCCTGACGTTTGAGTAAAGGGATTTTTGCCCTCCATTCTTTGTCTAGTTTTAAACCGATTTTGAAGCTCAGTCTCGTTACAGGTACCTGGAGCGTTTGTGCTTACGGGATTTTCTTTTGTGTGATATGAAAAGGAGATTACCTGTTGTACTGTGTGAAAAACTGCGCAATCGCTGCATAAATGCTGTGTGCAATGTAGTATGGGAGTATGTATGCTTCCGTAGTAAAATATCTTTCACAATGGTTCCCAGTGATTTGAATGGTTGAAAAGGTTTCATGAGAGCTTATAGTAGCAATTTCCATCAAACTCTCGCTCCGGTGGAAGGGAATAAAGAGACCTCGTGAATCTCGTCCGATGCACTCAATTTTATTTCTTTAACGACAACGATCCCAAAATCAATTGTAACTCAGAATACCATAACGCCCGGAAATATCTCTAGCTCCTTTCCGAATTCCATTTAGCCTCCCTTTCGCAATACCAAGAGCAAGATTAATGACAAAAGAAGAATAACCACTTTTAACTTTCGATCTCTAGGCTTGACATGTAATGACATTCGGACATTTCCCTGGGGTAGTCAGTGAATTCTTCTATTGTGAGCCTTAGGCAGATTGAAAAGAATGGTCGCAAACGAAACATTTTGTTCACTTTACTTTATTCTTGTTCTTTCTTGTAAAAAAAATTACCTGTCAACCTGTTTATTTGGATTGGGAAAAATGAAATAATTTTTACAAAATAATTTTCCCCTATCAACTCTGCTTTACGGTCCATGCAAATTATCACAAACAAGCGAAGCACGGGTGAACAAAACAAGAATTATATTGAACGATGCCAGAAGGCTGAATGATATCGCCCTGGGGCAAACCGGCTCCTGGTACACTACTTGGTTTAGCGAAACTACCTTGTTTAGCGTCAACAGAACGTTGTCTTGATATGAGACCTAAGTAGGAACCAAAACTTGAACCACCAGAATCAACGAAATTAAACATTTTTCGGTCTTTTGAGTAACATCATGCTCAGGTTAGCCGACCTGATTGTGAAGAGTTGCACGATACTGCATGTGTTTAGCATGATCGTTTAGCGATAGATTCGGAATAGCAGCCTAGAACACATAGATAGCAGTTTTTTCTGACAAATAAGTTTTTCAAATTACAAGACATTACTGATCAATCGTTCTTTGCTCGATGGCCATTGATTCTTTTGTCTAAGATACATCCTGGATAAAGCTCTGTGTTCTCAGATAGCACCGAAGAATAACCTACCCACTAAGTACGACCTATGTCTTGTACAATGATATTGAATCTTAATAATAAGGATTTTAATAATTTAGGTATACTGATAAATATTTTACTAGAAATTAAGGGCATGAAAATCCATTATTTTGTTAGAGTCGTCGTGTATACCGCAGGTGTACACGTACTTTCTGTTGAAGGTTGCTTCTCGATATACGCTGTTATCTATTGTAAATACACCACCAAGGAAGATTTGAAATATTGAAACAAGACTTTTCGGGTACGTTACTCATACACGACCGAAGTGATTAAAAGACCAGACCTGTTAAATTACGTGAAAAACGCAATACTCAGTACCTAGTGTAACCACAACGAGCTATGATAACGTACACACAATGGCATCGAACGAAGGAAGTGCTGGATCTTACATTGCTCTACAACATTGCATCTTGTCTGAATTCATGCCCGAGTCTCGTGTTATACAACTGGCGACGGCCCTGACAACAGAGGCGTCCAGCTACAACATTCTCACTTGTTGAATAATCAGCCGAACGCGCTGTTCAAGAAGGAATTGCCCCATGGCTGGCGTTCACGGACTGAGAGACGTTCCCAACATATGTAATCGACCATTGTTAATCTAAAATAGAATACTAGGAACCGTCTGTAGATATGGAAGATATTCATCTTTCACAACTTCTGCGAGGTACCTTTGGCTTGTCATGGTCAATACGTAGGAGGCCGGTATGTGAATGCAACCTAACAATATTCCACACCAAAAAACCACGATGACGGGACAGAATGACGCTGCATAGTGTATACATCTAGCAGCCATTCACAAAGATGTCGGCTGTCAAATATACATTAACGCTGGGCTATTTGGATTTCATGGTCAAGGTATCTTAGAGCGTATGCTGGAAGCAATTTACCAGCATTCCTTTTTAAGAATTTATTTCTGGTATTAGTTTTAGGTATTTCATATACTCCTTCATCTGTGGCTGAACATTTTTCCGTAATCCTTAGGACACAGATAACTTTATTTATTTATCATGAGTTAGTTTAGTCATGGAATAAAGAAATAACATTTTTGCAGCGGAGCGTAATGATAATTTACACTGTGAGAAAAAAATACAGATATCTTTCTTATTCCATGTCATTTACAATTTTCATGCAATGTCCACTTTGTTTGAAAGGGATGTTAGTCTCCAAATTCTTTTCCCCATTTGGGAGATATACCAATGACGATAATAATTGTTACAGCATATCAGAAACAAACAAATTTCTTCTTTCGAATCACAACACTACGCATCCTTTCGGGTATGAAGCTCATTTTATAAATTATATGCAGTGTAGTTGATTGCTGTGAAAATATTGGTTTATACCAAAATAAAAATTATTATCTGCATAAAATACTGTAAGTACTTTTCCGACTAAGAAATTGAATGAAATAGTTTCAAAAATGTAAATCCCAAAGCTTCAATAAACATTTGAATCTTATTCAACACATTCGAATCTTATGTACTGGATTTTCAAGAATCTTTTGATGAAAGACACAGGTTTGAAATTTACCTAAGCTGAAAATCCGAGATAAATTCAAATTTAAAAGGAACTAGGTGTTTCAGGTATGTTGCTAACTTCATCAGAAACAAGTACATTTTAGGAAGTTTTTTTTTCGCACCTGGTGAGTGAGATTTTGACTCGTTTTGCTTTGTGTAGCTTTTTCTTCTTCCGGCTTTGGTGCTTTCTTTCCAGGTTCGAGCTTTGGAAGTGCTGTTGAGCTTTCTTTCTTTTCATGTTCGAGTGTTGGATCTGCTTTGCCTGGATTGATTCACGCCGTTTGAAAGTGTGTAAAAGTGCAGACATGAAATTTTATTTATTTTTGTTTATTTCTGGAAGGGGACAGCAAATGTTCAGCGAAATTGTTCGTAATGCGCAATCTGTTCTTCATATGTGAATGAAAATATTGCAGTTGTGTTTCTCCATTTTTATTCTTTTTAGTAATGATCGACTGTTAAGGCCGTTCCAACTCTTTAATGGTTGAGATGTATGATAGGTAAACCAAAAAGTTGAGAAAAATTGTTTGTCATAGGTGTTTCATATTATTCTGTCATATATCAGTATAACTTACGAAGCCTGGGATAGGCAATGAATTCGGTTTGTCGTACAATACTCAGACTAAAGCGTGGGAAATCATTAACCGCTGATTTACCACACATTATTTTCTTTTAAAACTCCGACTAATGAAATGCAGTCTCAATGAAAATTTAAAGTAAAGATTTCAATGATAAGCTGCAATACTTTCACTGGTGACAATTATTTTCAAGACCTATTCCTAACAAAAGATTTGTAGCAATATGGTAAGTTTATGTTCTTATCGCCTCATTTCTGTCTAACACTGCATGACTATGATAAACGTTTTGGTGCGATTTTTGTTCTTGTGATTAAGTTCACCAATTTAAATTTATTTAAAACAAAGGCTTTTACAAAATACAGGAAACAAACATGCTCAATGATACAATTTTAAAAGTACGAAATGCTGAGTTTCCAAAACGCTTTTTTTACATATTAAGAATTTTCGCAATGTAATCCTTGTTTGCTTTCTTTTTTCGCGAAAATTCTATGAGGACAATTCGCTGTAGTTGCCGTCGTAGCTTCCTCTCCCACGACATTTCGCCTTCCAGTACGAATTCATAAACAAAACGTTATTCCCTAAGAAACTTCCTTGTAAAGTTCTTGAATCGGTCGCCAATCCCACCTGAGTATATGGTCACATGGTCGCAGTTTCTAAAGAAACTTTAATTAAAATAATTAATTATCGATACTCTTAAACTTATGAAGTTTCATTTTGACATTTTGGTAAGCAGTTACATTTAAACCTCTTATAATTTCAAATTGTTTTTCCTGTGAAATGCATTGCAAATATTCCGTAACTTTTTGAAGTGTAACCCCCCGCAACAATGAATCACACAAATTGTGGTTTTAATCATTTATGTGCCAAAAATATATTTCTGTTCTCTTTACTCGACACTGGAGGACAACCACCACCACAAACTAAGAAAACAGTGCCTCCATTGAAGAAGAATAGAAGCCAACAAACATTTATCTACATTTTCCTTTTTTCTACGAAAATAATATGTTTGCTACTTGTTTTTATGTTTCTTGAATCATTTCGTTAACTGTGTGCACTTAATGAAGTTGATTAAAACCTTCCGAGTTAAAAAGAAGGTTTGCATAGAAACCTGATTATACAGGAACAAAAATGCATTATTTATTATTCAACATAAATACCACTTCTAAAAGACCAAATCAATTTTCCTCACAAAATTGCTGCTTATTAGCGTTGTACTTATAAAATGTCAAAAATCAAAATATTTCACATGAAATTCAGTCGGCGAGCTCTAGATTATTTTCTCGGTGATTGTAGATGTTCGCAGGTAAACAAACGGAGTGGCACACGGAAATACTGAAATATCTTATTTTCGGAAACCTATCTCAAATAATTAACAAATTAACAAAAGAAAACTACTTCCTCCTCACAACCATTTAGCAGAAACATTTTCTTGTATTGGTACGCACAAAAAAGAAAGAAATTTCGTTTTGAAAGTGAGTTCTTCGAACCTGACTGCTAAACACCTTGATCCATAATTTTATCAGGATATATTGTATATCATTTTTGACTAATTATAAATCTAGCTATCTTTAGTAAATATTCGCGTGCACAAGTAAATGTGTTTCAACTAATGTTAAAAGGTTTTACTCCAATCCAAAATTTGAGTTCTGTGCAGCGGTTTTCCTTCGTAGACAAACATTTAATGAACATTTTACTATTTACTATATAAACACGATAATTTAAAATAAAGTGTTGCCTTCCGGAAATTAACAACGCACCAATATATAAATTCTGTATTCGTTAGACGCTGGACATCGGCTTTTTCGTCAAAGCCATAACATTCCTGCTGTGAACCGCTTTGGCTGATGTATTTATTCAATCGACTCTTCCACGCAGATTTCTGACATAACCGACTTTGGAGAAAGTAACAAACATATTTATTTGCATATTTTTAAAGTGACAATTTCTCCGTAAAACATACCATAAATAAAAAAGAAATCAACGAAGAATGTTGCTAAGGAACATATAACAGTATATCTCATTTGAGATTCCATGAAAACGCTTTTGTTTCATGTGATCTTTAACCACATTACTACAAGATTTTATAAATCTCGATGATTCATTGGTGATGCGGTTGTTGTTTTTTTGCTATTATACTAATGCTAATACACCTGATTTAAATAAATCAACTTGCGATCATTTAAAATGCGAAAACATGAGGACATTTGAAAAGATATAGCACTCTTTTATTTATTTTCTTTGATTGGATGTTTAGCGACCATTGTGAGCAACTCATTGGGCTATAAGCAATCGCCCGTCCCTAATTTAGGGTCACTAGTTCCACGAAAGGGAGAGACCCAGTGCCGTAAGACAAACACAAGATCTATTCCTCACGGGATTCGAACCTGGAAGCGTCTCGGGCGAATGACCAGAAGCTATCGCTTAAATCCGTGCACCACCTCTGATTTGAGAAGATGCACTTCAGTCGGTAATTATATATAACTACCTACATTTCTTTTCTTACTGAAAGTGAATTGCGATAGACTTTTTGTCTTTTCACTGATTTCATTCTCTATTCTAACGATCATTAAAATAAAATGTTTCCCAAGTAAAATTATGTAAGAATTGTTTTGTTTTTTTAAATATATGTTATCACGAGTTGCCAATACAGCTATTCTGTCTTTCCTCATATCTACTTAGCGAATTTTTGCCAAGCACCGATATAAAGAAGCGTATTTATCCACGAACATTTAACTTCGAGCGAAGAAAATAAAGTGATACCAAAAAATGTGTAAGACAAAATAAGGTGCTATCATCAGCATTATAATTTATTTACCGATTCAGATTAGTAGCTTTTATTAATATATTATGAACTTCTTGTATACTGCAAATCCACTGTCTTTCAGACGGAAATATATCACCGGCTGAAATTAAAAGAAAGATAGCACATTAATATATATTGGTATTAAACCTGATCATCATGCATAAGAAACCTTTCATCCCGATGGCCGATTTGAACAGATCGGCACTTTAAATCGCTTTCATCCAGGTGGCTGATTTGAACAGTTCAACGAAACAATTAGATGCCTCCCTTTGCCTTTGAGGGCGTCATCTCATTAACGTTATTTGTGTTTTATTATTTACCTGTTTTGGAACAGCATGGTTTTTCAGACTTTTCCGACGTTTTGCGCAAGAAGAAATGGCACGAGGTACCACGCTAGCTTACGTTACTTATTTTGCAGACTTGGTTCATTCAGCGGCTAAAATTGAGGGGATTATTGGTTATGATGTTTTGAAAGTGAAGTAGCTATGGCTGTGGCCTATAGAATGAGAAGTTGCCTTGAGGGTACCATGTGTATGAGTCCTCTCGGAGGTAAAACGCACACCTTCGAGAAGTGGAAATGTCCAATCAAGAGTTCTCTTATACTAGTGTGTATCGGGTTTATTTGTGTTAGATTGAGGAACCTCTGTGCGTGCATGAAGGTTATAAATTCATCACTTACCAATATGAGAAAGGTAAAATCTCTCCAGTGGTCTTTCCTGCCAAGATGCGCTTATGGTTCTACCGTAGTTAACTTCCGGTACTAGTGGATTGATGTCGTGTGATAGCACATCCGGGAAGTTATCCCACTTCACTGTAAAAAGTGAAACTTACACGAAGACATGAAAATTGGGAAACTGTTAAAAGTATGTACTTATGATTTATTTTGTCATCCTGGGAAAGCGGCTGTGAATATGTTTCCGTCACAAGGGCTGGCTCATACAGAAAAAATGAGTTGTTCCGGGAATTCGCAGCTAGTGATGAAGTGGGAGGCATCTCTTCGTGTTACGAATGAAGTTAGTTTTTCATTGCGTTAGGAATCATGTAATTTTTCTTTTTTTGTTTTAAGGTTTAAATAATTCAAAAATGATTGGGTTTTAGCAACTCGATGGGTATAAGCCAGTCTCTAATTTAGTTCGTCCCTAATTCAGAGTCACTGATTCCAGGGAGGGGAGATAGCCAGCTCAGTAAGTCAAACACAACATTCATGCCTCACCGAGATCTGAACCAAGACCCCATCCCTGAAGAATGGTCAGCTTATACCACTACGCCACCGGGCTGCTTTATGTTGCTTCCAACGGAAGGAATTTTCACTTTCTATTTTTTGAGAGGGTCTTTTTTCAGTGGGAACAACAGGAAATAGCTTCGACTTTTCTGCAGCGAAATTTTTCGGTATTACTGCTACAGGACGAAATGTAAAGCTCTATAGTTGTAAAAGAATCATTACTACCGACCAAACGTTATAAAACTAGGAAACTCTCTGCACATTTTATTCACACGTGAGGATCAAAGTTCCATTCTGATGATGGTAACCAAAGCACTAAAATCAAATAATATTAATTTCTTTAAACAAAACAAATTATGTTTTTGATACCAGAAATTATCATACAACGTTTAAAAGGCCTTAGAACATTTACTAAACTCCTGAGGTTTAATTTGTCCCGTCTTGCAAAGAACCCTAGCTCCACAACATTATTTATTACGGAAAGAAAGCATTTATTTTTACTTTTAGGATGTTTCGAAATATATCGTTTACTGCGTTTGGTGTCCTGGACATTTCAGTAACGTTCATTGCTGTTCTTCTTTCATATATATTTATGAACGAATTACACTACTATTCAATTAAATTCCAATTCTGCAAGAACCTTAAGGACGGTAAATAATATATGCAGAGCTTCAAGTCCGTATGTTTAAGTAACATGTCCATTATTTATTCACGTACGCTGAATGTAATACAATTAATTAACAAGCCGTTGTTTGCGGTAATAACACTATCTGTCAGTAACGTTCTCTGCATCTAAGCCCCTTTACGCAAACTGCATAAAATTCCCTTTATTAACCACAGTAAGAAACGAATTCTTAAGTTATCGGTTTTGCACAATTTTAAAGAAGAAAGTAAGCGTCAGTGTCTCTCAGAATGCTTTTCGCAACTGTTTGCACTAATTTATAATATATAAGATGTATCATTTTCAGTTAAAAAAATTTATCCATCCTTACTGAATAATGTTTTAAGCTTTGTTTATGCATTCAGAAGTTTCTTAATCACTTAGAGTTGAGTCTCTGATATAACTAGTCGACACGTCTCTTCCGGATATGTGCATTTAGGACATATCTCATTACTAATTAAACCTCCTGGATTCCTTAAATCTCTCCAATTCTGATAATTATTTTTGACTTTCAACGGCAAAGGCAGATGTTCTTTTTTTGTTTGCTGTTTTTCATCGTAGGTACCAGTTTCTTTAAGAGAGGTATACTCCTAAAACGTGAGTACAACTTGTAGTTGAAACTTACATAACTTGAGAAAATAAACATATCACACCGTAAAAACAAGTATGTGATAGAATAGTGTAATAGTTTATGCCAAGTGTAATATTGAATGTCATTTCATATTTTTGAATAAATTTCGTGGAAATGTGTGACCATTTTCCCACAGCTACAGAAATGTGGAAACTATTTTTTTAGCGATTTGAGTCGTTTAAATCTATAGTATACTTGAAACATGTTCTTATCGAAGAAGAGATAAAACAGATTTATCCGAATCTTTTAAAGATTTTATTACATATGTTTTAATGTCGTAACCGAAAACAAAGGAACAGTCTGTCCGAACCAGAGCTGGTGCTTCAGAAGAACTAAACAACAATTAAGTTCATGAAAAATAACTGTAGTGCTAACAGAAATCGAAGAGAAAATAATTTTTTAAGAAAATTGGTTTATGAAATAATGTACGGAGTATTAGTACATAAAGATTTCAGGAAAAACTTTTCAACATCGGCCGTCGGGTTTAGTGTTAAATTTAGATAACTGTAGGTGAAACTCACGTCACTTGAAAAAATAAACATAAAATTACTTTAAGCCAACGAAACACATCTATGCATCCAAACTTTTTTTATTTCTCAGAGTTTGAACGTTTCCTTCAGCTGTAATGCCAAAGCCAAAATCCCATCTACGAAGAAATTTTAATTAATTACCCCAAATGTATAACATTATATAAAAGTGTAATAGAGATATCGTCATTGGAGAGGACTTGGATAAAAATTGAATTTTCAGTCGGATATGTGAAACGCCAAATACAGTTCAACATGAAAATTTTACACAAAACCAAGTAGTGTAAATTAAGTGCACGTAAAATATTAGGTATTGTGTTTATTCTATGTCCCATGACGGAATGTATTCATAGAAAATGGACACTTTTCAATGCAAAAATCGTAAAAGAAGATATATTTGTAATTAGACCAGGAAATTATAAATAACTGTTTTGAATAACCGATACATCCTGCTGCTTTGAAGATGACATCCCTTGGAAGAACAGAGAGAGTTATTGTATTCTTACTTTCTTCTTTTTCTTCAGTCAAATGAACGAACTGATTTACATATAAACAAATTATAGTTACTTTTTGATCATGGAGTTAAATGGAGTAGAATCCTGATCTGTCGAAACTATTGTAACTTATATTGCTATTTCTCATGAGTGCGCAAATCAGTTTAATGAAAGCAATTACAAGCAACAATTCTTAAACGTTTTAGGTAGTAGGGATTGCTTCTAGGAACTGAAAGCTCACAGGAAGTTCGGTTTCACTACAGATCTCTTACTTTTTTATTATTTTTTCCCTCGTGTGTGTATTAATGGAATGTTTAATTTTCATTATTGTACTGATAGCTCGGCTGGTGCTGTAACCTAATGGTACCACTTACCGGTTAATTTTCGAAATCTCTGTATCTGATTTTTCAATTACGCTATAAATAGGATATGCACTTCATAGCCTTAGACGAGCTCATTATGAGTGAAATCGACTGTATTTACAAAAGTCATAGTACATTTTCTTTATTACTCTGAGATCAGCGTTTTGCTGGATTGATCGTAAAAGGATAATAACTTCTACATTTCAGCTGACGAAAAACAAAGAAAACGTCTGATCTTTATATGAGCTTTGGAAGAAAAAGTGGAAAAATATATTGAAAAAATGGAAAATTGTAATTATGTGCTTTGGAAGAAAAATTGGACAAAATCTTATGTATCAATAGTTTTACCCTCACTAATGTAATTCCTTCGGGACTTGAGCAGAACAGTTTTCTTTTTTTTTTTTGGGAAGGGGGGGCGGGTATAATATGAATATGATTGAAAATAATATTTAGAAAAGTGGAACAAAAATGTGCCTCAAAAGCAACTTTACTTAGTATGAAGATATCGATTATTTCCATTTCTTGGCTTGGAATATTTTTCATGTTTGGGATGCACTCACTGGTAAAATAGGAATTAATTTGTTTCGTATCTGATAAAGTATTTGAATGTTTATTTTTTTGTTTGTTTTAAGGTTGAATCATCAACTTAGCATAGTTGTAGTTATTGCAATAGCAGTATGCTTGCAAGCCTGTAATGAAAACAAAAATTTGATGAGTTTTTCCGACTGATGTTACATCGACTATCTTCGTTAATATTAAGGCGCTTGAAAAAGGGTTTTTGTATTATTTGGAATAGGTCGCACAGGCAGCACAGAAGAAACACTTGTGAGATATATCTATCTCATTAGGTTTTCGATAAAAATGTGGAATTAAACAAAAGCCTTCAAAGAGCGAAGAATAATTTTCCCAATTATAATACACCAAGTCTAACAAAATATGTTAAACTATGCATTTTTTTACAATTTCTTAAAAATATTAATGTCACTGAACATTCCAGATGCTAATGTTAATAAAGGTAAAGCGAATATGCAACTTAGAAGTAAAATCTCAGTACTTCTCTTTCGTATGAACGGTATCTACATAATTGGTTTTGTAAAATCTGTGTTAAAACTCCAAAATTGCATGAGCATTTTAAATAGTAATTACATTTTTCTAATAAAAATTCACAGTTCCTACATATTATTTTTTTCCTGCTTCTAAAATTAAAAAATCTGAGTACTTCCTAATGTATGTTATATGCCTTAAGTATGTCAATAACCATTTGAAACACTTTGTATAGTCTTTTTTTGCCGAACTATATAAGTACACTTTTGAATATTAAAATTTAAAGCTATGTGTTAATTATTTATTGGTCTGAAATACAGAAATAAATATGTGTTCAGTGGACAAAGTCACAACCAGCTTGCTGGTTTGCTTCCTTTCTTAAGATTTTTCGTTCGCTTTGCAAACTTCTTTGTTATTTTGGTACGAGGAGAGCAGCCAAACCAGCACGCTCCTTTAAACATATTAATCGCTTTATTTCATAGATACATCTGAACGAAAGTATTGTGATTTTAAGATAATCAATGTTTGTAAATGGAAAATTTTGGGTACAAAAATACATAAAACTATCTAGTTCAGAGCGTATATAGATATTGTTTGAGGAACATTTTTGTAAAATAGTTGAATTGCACTATTGATCTTCCTGATCAAACTAAGAGAAATAATTATATAGTACCCTTGTCATTGCTGCCTGTGTTTCAAAATTGTGTCACTAGTTTTTCTTGCCAGCTGACCTGAAAATACTATCATTCTGCAACAGAAAACTAATAGGAAGCTGGCATTTGAATCACATTGAAAACAGTTATTATATATTCATACTTTTAAAAAGTAGACATTCAATTTAGTATCTAGAACCAACCGAATCAGTAAACATTTATTTTGCCAGCAATAAAACCAAGATTAACGATTACAAAATATTAAAATTCAGAATAGTCATCTAGTAGATTTGGGACGAAGGATTATGCGATTCGTTTTCTGCTTCGGATCCACTTGTATGAGGCCGCTGCGTTCACTCTGCGACAAGCCATTCTTAGCAAAGAAAGCGGTAACCTTATGCTTAATTTGCTCCATCTGACATGGACGTATTTCTGAAATAACGGAGGCCACTGTCTGCTTGTAAAAATCCCTAAATTCTGCGCAATGTTGCATATGTTAACAGCGGCTCTCTTCCACCTACCTCATTGTTCTGCGTTCATATATAAAGTGCAGTTCAAATTCGGTCATCTGGGGAATGCAACTGTGGTCCTTTAAGATCTTGACAGGTGGAATCTTGTAAACAGCCACATAAATTTGTCAACGCCTCGCAGTAGAGGTGAAGAAATCTTCCTCGCATTGAAATATGTGTTCAGTGGACAAAGCCATGGACTTCCTACCTTATAACAGTTAGTCCCACCTTTCGCCTGGATAAGAGCATTTACACTGTTTGGCATGGAGTCCACTAAGGCGTTCCACAAGGATCTCCACCTTTGCTCGCTGTACTGATGGCCAAAATTCTTCCGCATTCCTGGGTGGAACAAAGCTCGAGCGAAAGTTTGCACATCACATAAAATATTTTCCACCACGCTCATGTCCGGTGAAACCGGAAGCCAACCCAAGGTAATTATGCAGAATGCTCTTTAACCGTGTTTTCTAGTCACTACTGCTGCGAAAGGAGACGCACAGTACTTCTGAAAGAGAAGAGTCCGTTGATTTCAGGGGTTATAATTCTGAGATGCATCTGAATAAACTGGCACACGTTTTTGTCAGTGGTCTCAGTGCGTTTGGGTCAGAGGTCCCAATCAGCCTTTTTTCCTTATTTGGTGTTTTTCCAATTTGTTGCATTGAAAACTGTGGGTTAAAGTTAGTTAGTTAGTTAATTGATTTTTGTGACGCAAGGGCCAGGCATGGCCAAAGAGCGCCAGACACAGAACTATCAGTTAAAGAATTTTAAAAGCGGGGTGAAATGATTAAGAGCAGACAGGCTTGGTAAAAGTTAGAAAGGAGAAAGATGAAAGTTGTGAAGACCAGTTAGTTAATTAGGTTTATATATAAATTTATTAATTTACTATTATAATGATTATAACTTTTTTTAATAAGTTTTAAAACGTTAATCTGTTTTAAAAAGGAAAATACTGCAAAAGTGTCGCAGTGGTCGCCCAAAAGCGTTTGAAGCGTAGCTGCGCCCTCTTCCAGCAGATGAGACTGAAAATAGTGAAACCGATGATAACGAAAACGAACACAACTGCACAAAACATGAGAGACGGTGAGTAAACAGTCGCATGTCTCACACACCGGGGCAGTGTCGCCACACAGCAAATAGCTATGCGTGAAACGACAATGCCCAATGCGGAGACGCGCAAGAACAACTTCTTCCCAAAGGTTCCGGCGACACGATGATTTCCAGACTCCAAGGTTAGTTTTTATACGGTGCAGTTTATTCTCCACCTGTTGGTCCCACAGACTTCGCCACGATCGTCTGATATAATCGTGAACAAGAAAGCGAAAATCACGGTGGAACAGTGGCAAGGGTGTGACGACCAAAGAGGAGGCAGATCTAGCAGCATCATCAGCAGACTCGTTCTCTGGGATCCCCACATGCCCAGGACTCCAGCAGACTCGTTCTCTGGGATCCCCACATGCCCAGGACTCCAGCAGAACCGAATCTGGACATCAGCTTCGAGCAAAGAACGAAGAAGTCTCCGTACGGTAAAAAGAAGTGGGTGGCCAGTGAAATCCAAAGATGACAATGATTGCACAACACTCAACGAATCAGTGTACACAATAGCACGCTGATGAGAGCTCGACTGCACGTGAACAAGTGCAAGATACACAGCATGCATCTCCGCCGAAAACACCGCGGCCTCAGTAGGAATGCGGGCAACAGAAACTTCGTCAACGCAGACGGCGGCGGATCCAACAACACCAGCCGCCTTAGATCCATCGGTGAAAACAGGAATAAAGTCTGCATTGACGTAACGGTGTTCAGCGAAGAGCTGCTGGTACACTGACGCAGGGGTTGAGGACTTGTCAAAAGATGTAAAGCTGGTATCAACCATGACACCAAGAGGATGCCATGGGGGATCCTCAAAGCCCCTGGTCTCTCCAACGAGTGACAAGACGAGCCCTGCATCACGAGCTACGGCCGCCATACGAAGACCGAAGGTTCGAATGCACGAATGACGGATCTCGAACAAACGAACATGCCGGGGATGAAAAACTGCATCGTATAAAGGATGGTCTGAGAGAGATTTAAGTTTCAGGTAAAATTGAAGAGACTGCTGCAGACGGCGTAAATGAAGTGACGGTTCGTTCGCGTCGGCATAAAGGCTGGGAATGGGTGACGTGCGAAATGCTCCCGTACAAAGACGCAGCGTTTGATGGTGGATGGTATCCAACGGCCGGAGAACGGAAGGACGCGCAGAGCCATACACCACACAGCCATAATCCAGTTGCAAACTGCAGCTGCCTTTCAACGAAATGCATGCTGGATGACGAACAGAAGATGTGAAGGTCGTCAACATAAATGTTAGCCGAAACCGCTGGAGGAAATTTTTTAAGCAGACAGTTTATGCGGAGGATGAACAGAGTCACCGAGAGAATGCTGCCTTGAGGGACACCTTGTTCTTGATGGAAAAAGGCAGAGAGCGTCGTACCCAGGCGCACCTGGAACACGCGGTTACGAAAGAAGCTGGCAATGAATGTTGGGAGGTTTCCACGCAACCCATTTTCGTGGAGGTCACGGAGGATACCGTGACGCCAACCTCTATCATAAGCTTTTTCGATGTCAAAAAATACAGACACCAGGTGCTGCCTACGTACGAACGCCTCACGAACGGACGTCTCAAGGAGCATGAAATAGTCAGGAGCTGAACGTTGACGGCGGAAGCCGCTTTGTGATTGAGACAGTATTCGATGTTCTTCTAGAAAAACAATTAGCCGGGAATTAACCATTCGTTCAAGGATTTTGCACAGACAGTTAGTGAGGGCAATTGGCAGATAACTAGAGGGAGACTTCGGGTCTTTGCCAGGCTTGGGAAAAGGTAAAACAAAAGCTCTTCGCCAAGAGTCCGGGAAACGTCTCCAACCAAATGCGGTTGAAAAGCACTAACAGATTCTCGAGAGACGACTGCGAGAGATGACAGATCATGTCATAGTGGATGCCGTCGGGACCGACAGATGTTGCACCGGACCGATGCAGAGCCACCCGTAGTTCAACCATGATGAAGGGGGAGTTATACTCAGTGTTATAAAAAGGCGCAAAACAGATTTTCTGGCGTTCCGCGGTTGTTTTAATCCTCTGAAAGGACCGGAGATACGCCTGCGAACTAGAAACGGAGGCAAACGCTTCGCCCAAGCCATTCACAATCTGCCCAACTTCAGCATACGTGCAATCGTTATTCTCAAGAATTGAAATTTGGCGGGAACTATAGTTTCCCCGGATTTTACGATTTTTTCCCAAACAGTTTTTGAACTGGCACGTGATTTGATAGATGAAACGTACTTCATCCAAGACCTTGCTTCGTCGACGCACCAACGGAGCGTAAGATTATGCTCTTTTAAATTTAACAAGATTAGCATCGGTTGGATAGCGCCGAAAAGTGCACCAGGCCTTATGTTGAACTCTCCTAGCCGCTGCGCAATCAGGGTTCCACCAAGGCTTCGGACGTCTTGGGAGCGTCGTTGTTGTCTTTGGGATAGAGAGATCCGCGGGCCTGAATGATACACGTTGTGACATCAGTATCAGCTGCGTCAATTGACCCCGGGTCACCATGGCAAAAGATATCACTGCGGACGATGTGATGACCTACCACTTGGCACGATCCATCTTCCAACGAGGAGGGCGGGAGGCAGAAGATGGCATGCTCACATTACACCTAAGAAGAATTGGGAAGTGGTCGCTTCCATGTAGGTCGTTACACACCGTCCACGACCAGTCGGCCATAACCGATGGTTGACCCAAAGATAAATCGATCGCACTGAAACGTCGTGTAGGCTCGTGGAAGTAAGTGTTAGCACCGGTGTTAAACAGGCACAAAGAGGTCGAGGAAAGAAGAGATTCGATCCTACGGCCTCGTGTGTCTGTTCTGACACTACCCCACAATGGATTATGAACGTTGAAGTCACCCAGAAGAAGAGCAGGTGACGGCAGCTGCTCAACTAAGCTCTCAAGAACGGACACGCTCACGTCCTCATCCGGCGGCAGATAGACGCTGCAAACAGTTAGAGGCACAGGCATGGAGATACGCACCGCAACGGCTTGTAAAAATGTTGAGACCGCAACGGGAGAAACTGGAACACTGTGGGGGACAAGGATGGCAACTCCCCGCAAGCTATATCTCCTGAAACATTATCTTTCCGAAATGCACTGTAGCCTCGAACTGAAAGCAGGTCTGATGGTTTAAGTTTTCTCTCCTGGAGGCAAAGACACACCGGAGAGTATGACAAAAGCAGATGTTTCACGTGGTCATGTCTTGTCCGAAAGCCTCGACAGTTCCACTGAACGATTTGACCCATGGTTTAAAGTGTGGTGAATGAGAAAAAGATAAAAAGAAAAACAAAACCCGAGAAAGACTGGGACAACTAATAGTTGTCCGATTCCATCATTTCGTCAGCAATGTCCATTTGCGCTTGGGACTGTTTTGTCTGACGCCCTGTAGTCTCTGGTGGTAAAATGGGGCGGTATTTTGGTTCCTGTGTCGCAGATGATCTTGCCCGATCCTGGTTCTTATGATGAGAGTTTAGAGATTTCTTCTCTTTTTCCTTTCTCTTTCCTCCCGGGGTTATTGAAGTCCCTATGGTGCTGGTGTTAGTTGCAGCATGTTTAGGCATAGTGGTTTTTGGAGCTTTCACGTCTCTAGCTCGGGATTGCAGTGCTGCCAGACCAGCAGCTATGATGTCGTCTAGCTTGTAGGGACAATTCACTGGGATTTGGCTGTCAGTCTGTGTACCGACTGTAGTTCTTGCAACAACCGCTGATGCATAGGATCGCCGATCTAATTGACTTGGAACGACCTTTCTTCTGGCCTCTGGGTAGGAGATTCCCTCAACGGTCTTAATGCGTTGGATCTCTTTTTCCTCTTTCCATTTTGGACAGTCTCTCGATGATGCTGCATGGGATCCCTTGCAGTTGAAGCACAGCTCGGCGTCGGAATGGCAATCTTGCAAAGTATGGTCTGTTGCTGTACAACGCCCACACCGATCAGTGCTCCTGCAAGACTGCTGGGAGTGACCATATGCTTGGCATTTGAAGCATCGTAGAGGACTTGGTATGAAGGGGCGCACTTCAAGGTGTATATACCCTGCCTTGATTGATGTTGGCAGGGATGGGGTGTTAAAGGTCAGTATGATGTTTCGAGATGGAACAGATTGGCCATTTCGCTGAAATAGGATGCGCCGGACTCCACTCACTTGTTGGTCTTTCAATTCCTCCAGAAGTTCTTGGTCACTGCACTCCAGAAGGTCTTGAGAAGAGATAACACCTCGTGAGTAATTGAGGTAGCCGTGACGGGTAACTTTTACAGGACAATCTAAAAAAGAGGTAGTGTTTAAAAGCACTGTAGCATATCTGGGACTCGACATCTCAACAAGAAGATCTCCAGATTGGAGGTTTTTAACGCTCTTAGGAGAGTTGGCAATTGATTGCAATGCTTTATTTATCCTGAAGGGGCTTCTGGTGTTTAATGGGTTTGAAGCGTTCAAGAAGTGGATGCAAAAGAACCGAACATTGGCAGAATCAGGTGTAGTTTTCTTGTTAGGAGGGGGTGACCCTTCCTCTATGGGCCGCTTTGTTGAAAGTTCTTAGGAATTTTTTTTTATTTGCCATGAATAGAATTGAAAGGTTCGTCCGCCGATTTCCCCGCCCACAACCGAGCCCAACAGGGGAGAGCCGGACGTCCGCAAGCCCAATTGGACGCAGGACACGACTCTAGGGTTAAGCAACGGATATAGCATGTTGATAGTGCAGATATGCGCTCGGCGAATACCGCGACTTTCCCAGGTCTTGGTAACACCCCTTTGGCATACCCGCACTATCCCCAAACTCACCCTGTTGTACGTAACAACAAACCGATTGACTAGGAGCGGGTTAGTTCCTAGCCGCCCGTTTAGGGTGAAGCAGTGGGCAAAGAGGAGTGTTGGCGACTGGCGACAACTACAACCTGGCCTGGCCACCAGAAACCTCAGCCTCCAGCATCCCCTTTTTCACCTTACTGTTCACCGCACACGGCAAACGTGCAGGTAGGTCTAGCAGACCAGCCCGGAAAAGCAAGAGAGGAACAGAAAATGGAGAAGCAAGTCGAGTAGAAAATGGAGAAGAAAAGAAGAACAGGTAGTGGAGAAGAAAGTAAAAACAGGAAAGGTAGAGGAAAGCGAGAGGAAAGGAAAGGGCTGGCGCATAATCACAACCTCAGCAACCTAAAACTGAGGCGGGTGCTGTCAAGGAGGTGGCAACACAAAGTTGTAATGGGAAAAATCAAACATAACATGTCGGCTGGGGCCGTGGGGTCGCTACTCCCCATCAGCTGGATGAACCGCTATCCCTGCGGTTACGTGAAAGCACAAAAACAAGAAAGAAAAACCGTCACAAGGTCAGCTCGGGCCGTGGGGCGCCGCTCCCCAAATAACTGGAAAACCAGTTATCTCCGTGCGGGAGTGGGTTAAAGAATGGACATTTTCATAACACCTTTCGAAGTACCGACTTCTTACTCTGTTGTTCCCAAAGATCCATACTTGGCCTGTACGATAATTTGCGTGTCAGGTGGGAATTATTTCCATGTAACCATGTGTATAAGATTCATTCGGTCTACGGCTTTGTTAAAGTTGCGTCTCTTGTGATGCATCAATCCCTCCTGAAAACAGTGCTGGAAATATACTTTGCCTTATGCGTTGCAACTGTTCGTGGATGAACCTTTTGTTTCCTCGAACAAGGAGCCTCTTCTACCATTTTGGAATCAAAGTGCAATTTTTTTGTAAAGCTTGGTAGTGTTATGTGGTTTAAAGATAAAACGTTCTGACTATAATCACCGATACAGCACTCAGACATCTCTAAATTGCCTATGTAAGAGAGTGTATAGGCTGGAGTTTGTGGAATGCTTATTTGAAATTCAGATTTTTCTTCATGAAATACATACAGGGTGATCCGAATGTTTTGCAAAATTTCCATAAACGCATGCGCTGCAGCGGGTCTGTCACGTGTTTAAACTAGTCCAAGGAGCGCAAGTGGTAGGCGTTGCTGTGAACAGCATTGCATGTCGTCGTTCTGTCAGTGGTTATTACGACTAAAAGATGAAGAGCCACAACCAGTAAATTAGGGAACTTTTAGCTTACGAGTTTGATCTCGGTCGTAACGCTGCTCGCGCAACACGAAACATTTGTCATGCTAAAGGAGAAAGTTCCATGAAGCACAGCACCGCAACCAGATGGTTCAAATAATTGTGCTTAGGTGACAGGAACCTCGACGATTACCGAAGGGCAAGTAGCCCACGAACTGTGCTTTCGGAGTCCGTGCACCACGCCGTAGAGGAAAATACGACAACAAGCACTCTGAGATTATCAACCGATCTTGGCTTATCACAGACCACCATGGTTCGTAATCTTTAGGATCTCGATAAGGGCTACAGGAGCTGCGGCATTGTCCCTTACGAGCTGACGCCAGCTAAAGCGAATGGACGAGTTCTAGGAATTTCGTGTGCGAAGCAAACTGACGAGTTCTAGGAGTTTAACCAGCGAGTGTGTGAAGCAAAACGAGGAGTTCTAAGGGTTTTCTAGGAGTTTCGTGTGCACGAAACTCCCAGAAAACCCGTGCTGTTGACGTTTCGTCAAGAGAATTGCGATGTGCAATGAAATGTGAGTCTATTTCCATAATCATCACACACAACTGTAGTGGTTGAGCTCGACCCAGTATCCAGAACTTGTTAGCAAACGTGGGTGTTTCGAGCACAAGGTGATGCTCTGTGTATGGTGGAATTTCGAGGAGATGATCCACTACAAATTTGTTCCAGATGGGCAGACCATCAGCGCTAACTTCTACTCTGAACAGCTGGAGCGGATGCATATCGTTTCGGAGACGTACCAGACACTGGTGAACAGATAGCGCGTTCTCATACAGCAGGAAAACGCTCGGTCCCATACAGAGCGAATGACCCGGGCAAAACTCCAGGAACCTGAGGGCATCGAACTGATGCCACACATAGCATATAGCCCGGACCTATCCCCGTCGAATTTCTACCTGTTAATGTCTATGGCCCACTCGCTTCACGGGCGGCGCTTCAACAAACAGGAGAAGGTGACAGCTGGCGTTAAGGAGACTTCGCCTCGATGGACAAGAACTGCTGCTGCCGCGGAATCGAACTGGTAGACAGATGTCTAAGAATGGTGCAACACCATGGCCTATACTTTGAATGCTGCTCAAAGTTAGTCGCAATGGTACGTATGAAGACATAAAGTGATCCAAATATTGCAAAGCTCTCGACTCGCCCTATGAACATATTTCATTTTCCTTCATTATCCAAACATTTTATTCAAAGTGGGCTCATACATTGATCTCTAAAAATTCTTAGATTCCAGTCCCAAATATATCATTTTTTTTGGTAAATATACCATGATCTGTGAGTCTAATGCTCTAATACAATTGGCATTACATTTTTCTATCGGCGCTGCAATAACCAAAATAATTTTTCTATGTTTTCCAAACATGGAAAAAATGTTCTTACTATTTACGTTTTTGTTTGATTTCCTTTTATAAATGAGGCAGAAAAACTTGTGATTTCTCAAACATTTTTATCTGGGACAGAAAACATATACACTTTTGTTGGATTCATGGAAAAATATTTCAGCTGAAGAGCGTGGAAATGTTTAAAGAATAGGCTGAAGAAGGTCGTTTTTGAAAGAATTTCTTTGAAGCGACCTTCCGTGGCATTATCGGTGCATAATAGAGCTATCTGTAAAGTACGTTTATAATTTTTTATATATTTTACATCATTTTATAACCTGTGAAAAACATCGCAAATGATTAATTTGTTCATAAATAGTAGTAAACATGTAGAATTATTAAAACCGTTTCTGTAGTAACAGGGTGAACTGATAAAATCGCCTCTCTAGATGCACATTGAACGTTTGAGACATATTATTTCTGATATGACTATAACCTTGGAAAGCAAAGAAAAATGGGAATATAACGCAGTAGTTACCAATTTATGAAAAATCCATTTTACAAACTTAATAATTCATAACCTCCTCTTCTACTTTTACGGCGTCTCTCATGAGTAATATACAATACACCTAAATCCTAACTTAACGCTTTATACTCAAAGCGTTTGTTAACCGAATGGTGCTTTTATTTTGCCTTTTCGAACTGTCCATTGATTTCGATATAAACATTTTAATAACAAACGTCATGCTAAACGTTTCTAAAAATTTAAAATACCAGAAATGAAGAATATCCAAAGAAATTGTGTACTTTTATATAAAAAAATTTTCAAAAATGAAATTCCTAAAAACTTCTGCTTTACAAATAAACAATTCTAGTACTCTTACAAAAGAGATAGGAATACTACAGGCGATTTTATGATGAACAAATATATTAAGTTAAGACATTCATTTGAACTGCATGTTTATTTCATAGTTGTATGTAATTTTTTCCAATTTCCCGAGTCGCCCATTTCATCGTATTTGGAAAATATATTTATTATAGTATAAACATTTTCTGCCACTTATAGTTTCAGAATGAAGTTTGTTTGTTTGGTAAAATTACATAATGTCGTATTCACTTGTTTCACAGTTATGTCTTCATGTTCTAAAAGCGGTTTATTTATCTATTCATATAACTCTGAGAATATTGAGACCAGGTATTTTCTCCGGCTTTCTGTTGAAACATCTACGAAATGTATTATGTCAAGGTGCCTGATCTAGTGCTATACACTAGTTTCCATTTTTTCATTTCTGATATAAATGCCAATAAATGCATTCGTCACCAAAAAACAAACATTAAAGTTTAAATTCATCCCTTGATTTCTTTGAATAACTAACAAATAATCAGATTTCACATTTTGATTTTCGGAAAGAATTATCCCCGAGATAAATAGCAGCCAATAATTAGAGTCGATTAATGTTACATGATTTAGTATGATAGCAAAATTGAACTCATGTCCTTCTTAATTAGGTAGCTATTTTGATAACAAGGAGCGTACACCAATTTACTAGTAAATAGTAACACTATACTAGTGATCCGATTTATTGGCGTAGGAAGTAGACACATTAGGAAATAGGCAGTTTCTGTCTGACTTCCTTGAAAAAGTCATATGGTTGATGTGCGAAAGCTTGGAAACGCTAATGTGTCTACTTCCTACGCCAATAAATCGGATCACTAGTACAGTGTTACTCTTTACTGGGTAGCTGGAATCTGTTCACTTATAATACTTGGCCACAGCGCAAAGAAATGCGTGAAAGATTGGCATGAACAAAACGAGAAGATCAATAACAAAAATTGGATCTGTTGGATTTCTAGGAATGGAATAGTTTTCATGAATTGGAAATACCGAGAATTTAAGTTAATTTTGCATATCACTTGGTGGGAAATGTTTTCTTGCCCATGTATTAAAAACAAGTTGGGCATAAAGTTTCGGAATACAAAACTGGATTACTTTCATTTTAATTAGTTTCCGAAGTATGGAAAAAATTAGTAGTTACAAATGAAACTGCTGCGATTAAAACTTTTCAGCTCGTCTTTTGTAAAAAACATACAGTGCTTATGTTAGCACTTCGCTGGTCCGTTTCTAAGAGGACACCGTATCTCAGCCACTATACGTCGGATTTTCAAAATCCTTCTTGAGTTGGGAAGCCTGAAAGGTGAGTAAGATAATCATAGCATTTAGGGTATTTTGATGCACAAGTTTGCCGCAAGATGGCGTATAAGCAGATGATTTGGAATTCAAAATATTATTTAAATACTTTTTTTCAAATAATGCACAGATTTCCTACTAAGGACGTAATGGTAAACTGCGTTTTCCACGCTATCGTTCTAAATATCCCATTTGAAAAATTCCTTCTGCATCTAATACAGCTCCTGGAGGGAAAGGATTTGAATATAATTTCTAATGTTTTGTAAAGAATCCTTTGGCCACCAGGGGTCATCCGCTTTCACTTTTGCTCTTGATGTTTTTGCAGCTAATCTCTGAATACTCGACGGAAACAAAATCTCAGGGGACTGATACCGCTCGCCTCTGAAAGACTTTGGAAAATACCTTCTGCTTAAAATAGTGAATTATCTTTCCGCTAGGAGTGTAGATGTGCGTCCCATTTCTGTTGGTATCCCTGCTTCTAAGAGTCCGATGTCGAAAATATGTTCTTTGTCGGAGAACGTTGCTAGTGCGAAATGTTTCTCAAATAATTTCATATTTTTCTTAATGAACAAGTGTGCTACAAGAGGGCTACGCCTTCATTTTCAACATATTTCCAGCAATATCTACGGAACTAAAAACACGATCGGGAAAAGAATCGATCAGACACTACTAACTGTAGAAATATTTTGTGTGTATTTCCTTCTCAAAATAACGCACAATTTCGCAGCTAGGGTACGCAAAAGCTTTATCTGTTTTTCTTTATATTTCTGTGTATAGTTAAACGATTTGAAAAACATATATTAACACCGGATAGAATTTACCTTGTGGAATATTTAGGTTTGTCTTTGTGGAGTTTTGTAGTTCGCAATTCTGTGGCTAGGTGGCGTTCCTGTAATGTTTGTAGTTGTATTTGTGCTTCTGAAGACAGTATTGATATTTTTTTTCGGTATGCCATTCGGTGCAATAAATATGGGGAGCATTATTCTTTTTAAATATTGCAGAGCTTTCTCACTAGGAATCGTAAAGATGAAAACATTTATCTTACAAACTTTGCTTCTTGGGGACGTATCTGTAAAGTAATTTTTCGTAAAGACAGCTTTTCCCGCGAAGAAGATTTTTTGCCTATTCTCAACTTTCCCATTATGCAAAATTCCTCCTCTAGAACGCACAGAGTTATATTATATTGCCTTCTATATTTCTTCTTTCAAGTGTTTGATTTGTAAATATACTTGCCTTTGATAAGCTCCTTCTACGGCATTTCGTAAGAAACAGTTGAACACAAGGTGGAGCCAAAAACACTTTTTTTATTTGAAATATTACAATGTGCAATAGTTGCGATTTTTAACTGAAATGTCCCCCGAAAT
This sequence comes from Macrothele yani, assembly GCA_039090855.1. NCBI lineage: Eukaryota > Metazoa > Arthropoda > Arachnida > Araneae > Macrothelidae > Macrothele > Macrothele yani. Next base: position 3,370,208 of record CM077016.1, read on the forward strand.
ATGTATGACATTATTCCATATCTTAGACTTTCCAAGAACCTCGAAGTTTAAAGTTATAGGAATAAATGCTTTAAAAAACCCGCTTTCTCTATTTTGTAAATATAAAAAAATACTGTGTCACCATGTTATTTAATATCCCCTTTGAGTGCATAAACACGGGTAAAAATTCAGCAGACGTCAGTTAATTTCTTAGGCTTCCCCAGATCCCTTAAATTATGTAATTTGTCGCCAAAAATGGCTTGATAAGAAGCATGGCAACTTATCATGTTGTTCGACAGCAGCCTTAGCGTTATCAATTTGGGCTTAACATTAACAATCCCCATTCTCATACTTTCTATAAACCTCGTGTTGATTTTCAGAAGCATGACTTCTGATCTTGCGCGCTCCTTTGTTTTTGTTACTTTCTTCACCTAACCAAAATACATCCTTCATAGCGCAGTTCTCTTTGCGAACTCGCTGAGTCATCTCATCACAGTCGCACAGATCCTTTTGGGGGAGAGTGTTGCGGGTGTTGCGTCAAAATGATGCAACAGTTTCTTTCACTCCTAGGGACGTTGATTGGAAGTACCGGCATTTTCATTTTGTCCTTCTACTATTTAAGATGGCTGAAACAAGAAATAAAGCTGATTTCTCTATCCTCGGAAATTATAAGAAGATGCATGAACATGTGTTGCCTACGTACGAAGATGTAATGCGCCATTACTACCTTGTGAAAAATACTCTTAGGCAGGGAGTTGTAAATTATAAGCCTGGTGGAGAAGAAATAGCAAGTGCTGTATGGACGAAGTGCTGAGCATATGAAAGAAAGCATCTCTTCCGACATCGCTCCACAAATCAGTTGTAAAGTGTATTACAGCATACCACACGGAAATCCAAAAGCCGAAAAAACACGACGCAAGAATGGATGACACCAACCGGAATAAGTTTGAACAATTTCGCCCAAATTCACAACGTATCTCTGACACATGCTCGTGCAAGTGCAAATGTTTTAGAACCTGCAAATACACCTCTGCAAAAAAGTACCCTTGAAAGAACGAGACTTTATAATAGACCAGCGAATAAACAGAAGAATATTAGTAGATGGGCTTGACGCAAAAACCACCAGTATAGTAAAGAAAAGATGAACTCGAAAGAGTGATAGGAAAGAGCATGTCCGTAGGAAATTACTGAAAATTCCATCAGTGAAATCGACACTGCGAGTCGAGAATGGTCCTTCAGAAGAGGATACAAATGCTAATTCTGCAGCAAATCCAGACGAGCCGGGTCCTAGTCATTTGTTGGCCTCAGAGAAAGATTACGATTTCACTCAACATCGCTCTTCAAAACCTAGGCGTCAAATGATGCTATCTGCATTATCTAGAAAGTGCGATAAACAAGGCATCAGCGATATAGTGGCAGCCGACCTTGTGTCGGCGTAGCTTCATGATGTAAGTGAGCAGGTTCAGTCAAAAGAATGTAATGCACCTGTTATTGACCTGCATAAAATAAGCCGAGAAAGGAAAAGACCCGTCAAAAAATTCAAGATGAGGTAAACTTGATTGGTTGCAATATTGTAACTCTATTTTTGGACGGAAGAAGGGATGAAACTCTTACGAATACACAGGCAGATGATGGTAAGTGGCAGAAATAAAAAGAATGGGAGGAGCACTTTACACTTGTTGAAAAACCGGTTTTGATCTATTAGGGACATTTTGCACCAAAGAGCAAGAGTGAAAAAGACATTTCCGACGGTATCTTCAGCTTATTGGGCCAGAAGGCCTTTGACTTGTTGGAGTTAGGTTTTATTGGAAGTGACGGGGAATTGACTAATACCGGTACAAATGCAGGTATAATTAGGCGCCTTGAAGAGAAGCTCAATTCTCCCTTGCACTGAATTATACAGTATGTCAACTTCCCTTTAATGAATTGCCTTTACGTCACCTCACTGAAGCAGTCGACGGAAAAACATCAGGTCCAAGAGGATGCAGTGGATTTATTGGAAAGTGCCTGACGACGTGTGCAAACCTTCCTATAAAATTTAAAGAAAATAGAAATTTCGTTTCAGTCCGACATAAACTTTGGAGATCTTAGCTCGTATTAACTTCATTTGTGGGAAATTTGTAGGGATGTCTCTGCAGGTGATTACCCACATGATCTGGCAAATTGGGATCCTGGAACACTTGCACATTCCCGTTGGCTAACCCTCGCAAATCCCATTCTGCGTTTGTATGTTGGAACTAGTGATCCGACACCACAACTTGTTTCATTAGCCACCTTTGTAATGAAAGTTATCGCACCATCGTGGTTCACGATCAAATGTAACGGTAACTTTAAAGATGGTCCAAGAAATTCGGAGCTTTCTATATCTCGGTTTCTGTATCTTCCCTATAATTTAGAGGATATTGCAAAAAGAGTCGTCCAAGACAACGCGTATTTTGCCCATGCAGCAAACTTGCTCGCTGTAATGTTGTTTGACGACAGAAAGTATGTCTGTGAGCTTGCTGTTGGACGCATCATGAAAGCCAGTAAATCTTTCGAAGAAATAACTGCCGTTAGAAAGTTTCGGATTCCTAAGCTGAATTTCCAGAGCAATGTTTACATCGACCTAATCGACTGGCAAGAGGGTATTGTGACTGAGCCTCCCATCACATGGAAATGGAAATGCGATGAGTTTCTGAAATTACTACAGTCGGATAAATATCCAAGTTCTTGCCACGAATTTACAAAAATACCCTGCAATTTTTAGGCAGTAGAGAGGATGGTTAAGGTTGTAACAGATTCTTCTGCTCATGTGTGCGGCCTTCTTGCAAGAGATGGATTCATCAGAGCAAACATTTTGGACAGGAAGCTGATACCAAGTTTTGGAACAAAGTCTGATTTCCAAGTGAAATAAACTCACTTCTCAAGTTATACTACTAGGTAAGGCTGGTGTCTATCATATTTACATAACTTATGCAGTTTCAGAGAAATATGACAAAATTTCAGCTCTTTGGGGGAGCCTAAGAAATTAATTCACGTCTGCTGAATTTTTTCCCGTGATTATAGACCCAAAGGTGATATTAAATAACATGGTGACACAGTATTTTCTTATATTAGGAGCTTGAATTAATTTCCGCTGTTGCCCAATAGAGCGCAGCAGTGGTGCGCTCTGACCCGAGCCACACGTGACCTCCCTTGCACACGCACGTGCCGTCCGTAGTCTGGGCAAAGCAGTGTGTGACACGCGATCGGATGGCATAGAACACGAGTTTATATCGCATTCACGATGTAGACTTTTGTACCAAAAAAGGAGCATTTGCGGAAAGCATTACTCTTTTTCTTTCATCTCAAGAAATCTGCAGCGGAAAATCATCGTTTGCAAGTGCAAGCCTATGGGGAACATGTCCTATCGGAACAACATGCAGAGAGTGGTTCCGACACTACAAAGCGAATGAATATGACGTAAAGAACAAAGAGAGCCCTGTGCAGCCAAAATAGTTCGAATATTGCGGATTGGGGACCTTATTGAACTAGGAGTCATGTCAGATACTTCACGAGTTATCTGAAACACAACGGGTCGATGAGTAAAAGGTTAGCAAACGTTTAAAGGCAAAGAGTATGATCCAGAAGCTCGGGAACTGGATCCCACATGACAAGTTTATTCTTCTCCACGACAACGCTAGACCTCATGTCGCCAAATCCGTGAAGGAACTTTTGGAGGCACTTGGCTGGGACTTCTTACTCCACCCGCCTTATTCCCGGACATTGCTCCGTCGGACTTCCATTTGTTCAGGTCGTTACAACATGGCCTGTCTAAGGAGCACTTCCTTTCTGTCGCTGATATCCAAAAATGGCTCGATGAATGGTTCGCCTCGAAATAACCTGCATTTTTCTACCACGGAATCCATTTGTTACCGCAAAAGTGGGAAAGGGTCGTAGCTGGCAACGGACACTATTTTGAATAGACTATCCTGTACTGTTCTGCGGCAAAACACAGGTGTTTGTGTGGCAAAAAACAGCGGGAATTAATTCAAGCACCTAATACTTACAAAACGGAGAAAGCGGGGTTTTTTAAAGCATTATTCCATATAACTTTCATATTTCGAGGGTCTTGGGGAAGCCTAAGATATTGGATAATGTCATCCATATTTGGTGGGGTTATTTCAGTAATGAAATAGCAGCTATTGCACATGGTGACGCTTCAGATTTAAAAAAGGTGTTTTTCGCTCCACCCTAACAAGCAGCCACATGTGGGTCGGCGTTATCATGGTGTAGGGTCCACTTGCCCACCAGTTCCAGTTACTGAATCGATATGTATCGTTGCAGGCACTTCAAGGACGAAATATAATACATATTTATGATCAAATAAAGTAATCGTCATCACTTTCCCAGCTGATTTGGTTTCACGGACCTTTTTCGAAGGAGGCAAGACTGTGTGTTTCCAGAAAGTCGTTCTGGACTTCATTAGGGGTTGAAACAGTGGACCCATGTTTCATCGGTAGTTCTTACCGTGTTTGAAAAGTTTGGATACTTCACAATCATTTGTTTCCACTCATGACCCATCTGAACTTTGACTAACAATTGTTCTCTCATCCGGGGATGAGGTACCCTTCTGGAACACACACGAGGTAGCAGTACTTTGGCACGTAAAATGCGGAATGCCTACGTTTTTGAAATATGAGATGACGCCGCTATGTCTTCACACTTTACTCGTCGATCTTCTTGCAAGATTACTCAAACAGTGCTAACACTATCCTCCGTAACAACACTTTCAGGTCGACAAGACCTAAAAGCGAGTTCTGACGACAAACTACTTTTTTAAATCAGTATGCCACCTGAAAATCTTAGGCGTCATGCAGTCTCTTGCCGAGGTGCCGCCACACGCGGATCCGACCATCGTGGTGTTGTAGGCAGAAGCGGGATTCGTCGGAGAAGACAATGTCTTGCCATTCCGTAGTCCAGGTGCAGCGTTCAACTGCCCACTGCCGTCGCACTCACCGGTGGTGTAACGTCAATGGTAATCGGAGCAATGGGCGCCGTGCGAAAAGTCCCTGCTCCTGCAGACGACATCGAACTGTACGTGCTGACACAGGTTGCTGCGCAGCACACCCTAATTCCTGTTCGTGATGTGGCGGTGAGAGCCGTCAATGCCAGCCGCACAACATGCCGGTTTTCTCGTTCGGTGGTGTGCCGCGGTTGCGGCAATCGCTCACGTCGGTCTGTCCGTCCATCCTGCACCCACCGAATCCATACTCGCCTCACTGTGGCTGGATGTCGTCCCACACGGGCGCCGATGTCTCGGTACGATAAACCACTGTCGCGATAAGCCACTATTCGTCCTCTGTCAAGTTTCGAAACGTGCTGAAATGGCTGTCGTATTCTGCGACGAGGCATCACGAAGCTTCTGACGCACAGGTCTGGCAGCACAAAACACTTCCACTACTTACACCCCGCCTTCTGTGCACGTTTCTTATAGCGCTTCTCGGTGGCGTGCCGGGCGCACATGATTTGCATATGCCTGCAATGCTAATCGTTTGCATTTCATCCCGTGGGCGACGCATGCTGCGAATTTCTGGCCAATCGGTTCCTTCCTTCTTGGTGTTGCATTTTGGGTGGCCAGCAGTATATACACTGGCGGAAAGTGAAAAAAGAACACCAAGAAGGAGACGTCTGATACCAGCGAAATTTATACAGCAGAATAACGGTGTACAGAGAATAACGTGATCAAAACATTAGGGCAAAATACAGCTGTATTTGCTGGTAAACTGAAAAATAACATTTCCATGCAACATGGTTAGTACGAGGTTGAACCGCCATGAACTGCGTCACACTGTGCAATTATGGCATGGCGTCTGTCGTACAGATGTTGGATGTAAGTTTGTGGTATTGAGTTCCAAGCATCCTCAACCTGGACGCGTAAATCGGGGATGGTCGTGGCTAGCCGTGGAGACCGGATAAGTCGTTGTCTCATAAAATCCCACACTTGCTCAATGGGGGACAAATCCGGTGAACGTGCAGGCCATGAAAGTTGTCTCACACCCTGAAGTGCATGTTGCGTTGCACGTGCCGTGTGTGGGCGTGCGTTATCTTTCTGGAAAACACTACGATGGACCGACCTTACAAATGGCACAACAACGGGCTGAATGATGTTGTTATTATAGGAGGTGCTGCTTAACGTACCCGGTACAAACACTAGTTGTGTACGGGAGTGATAGCTGATCGCTCCCCACACCAGCAGACCAGGTGTAGGCCCTGTGTGTCGCTGGCGGATGCGAGAAGGGTGGAGACCCCCCCTCTTGTGCGTCGGCGAACACGCATACGGCCATCGGAGGCTCCCAAGCAGAATCTCCTTTCATCGCTGAACACGACAGATCGCCATTGCGTTCTCCAGTGCAGATGTTGGCGTCACCACTGCAGCCGTTCCTGACGGTGGGCTGTAGTCAGGGGTATACATGCCAGAGGCACACGTGCACGTAGTCCTGCATCCAGTAGACGGTTGAAGATTGTTCGCACAGTCACCTCAGGTGCAACGGCAGCTCGGATTTGCGTCGCAGTGGATGTTCTGCTTGACAATGCCGCTCTTTTTATGCGTCGATCGGTCCGCTCATCAGTCTGTCTGTGACTCCCGGTTCCATGTCTTCTCGTGTGGGAATCTTCCTCGGACCATCTACACCACCATCGTACCACCACTGATACTTCCTGTCGAATTCGCTCTGCAATACGACGATACGGCCACTCTGCCTAGCGGTGTCTGACTTGACGACCTCGCTCAAAGTCCGATAACTGCTGAAATCGAACACGTCTTCCATGTCCAGGCATTGCATCTTCTTCAGGGTCTTCGCATGTGTCCGTACGCCGACGACTGATTACATTCACTTCGCCGTACTCTTTAAATACCACCGACAATAATTTGTATATTATGCCGTGCTGTGGCGTAAGGGCACACCGGTTGTTCCCGAAATTAACATCACACCTACGTAAACTCGACCCCATTAACATATGTAAATTTCATGATCGTCCGCCAATTCCTTCTTGGTGTTCTTTTTTCACTTTTTGGCAGTGTATTTTAAAACAGTGTTTTTAATTGTAAATAAATGTGTTTTAATTTGCAGTTGGAGACGAGGTTTGTGTTGATCGTATGTGAGACAGCATATATCTAGCAATTGTAATTGTAAACATATCTATTTTCTTTATTTTGAGAATAATTTACTGTAAGTAACTCCAGCTTTTAATTCAAGTTAAAATCCTTACTTTCGAAATTGTTTCACACGAATGCATGTAATTTAAACATTTGCAGATTTGTAGTTATTAATATACATGCGTTTTAAGAACTAAAAACTGAAGGAAATGAGACGTTCTCAATTTGTGAGAATGTTTCTTATTGGGACGTGTAGGAGCAGTCGTCTAAATAAGCAGCTGTGCTATCGATCCAAACTTTTCCAGTCACGATTATAACAGCAGTAATCACTTGCCTTACAGAATTATCGCGTGAGAAATTTATACATCGGTGAAATAAATTTACTCTTAATTATTAAAAACATGAAAATATATCCTCCCTTCGATTCAGCGTGTTTCACCACTGCTTCTACTTCATAAGAATTTTATATCACTCAATAGAATTAGTAGATTCGGAGTCGTCATGGATGTTAAATTAAAGTTATGCTTTTAAAGGGGAGTTGCTACACCCGTTGCTCAGTGGGCAAGCGTTGACTTCTGCCCATATTTCGGAGACTTTTGTGTTTCGAATCCAGAAGAAGCACAGATGTTGTCTTACGATGCTCGATTTCTTCCTTCCCTGTAGTCAGTTGCCCTGAATTAAGGACGAGCGACTGCTTATTGTTCCCTGAATTGTTCACCGTGGTCTTTAAACCCCTAAATAAAAAGTACTTGGTGTTGTTGATCGCCGAAAGTAAAAGTATTAAAACTAAAACGCAAATCATCAGTTTTGGGGTGATCTGTGTGTTGAAAAGTGACAGCATTTGGCATCAGTCCAACTGCTTTCACCATAGTGATGATCAACTTGAACAGTACAATACGTACGACTTGAAGTGCCGAAGTCTGATGTGATCAGACGTTGAAAATGCGGTTTTTTAAATGCGGAGAAGATTGGTATTTATGAGACATTTGACATTCGTTGGACAGGAAAGCCGTGCAAAATGGTATGACCTATCAACTATTTTCATAGTCTACACTATGTAAGCAAACGAGACTGACTCTTCGAAAAATGGATAAAATTTTTTGAATTAGAATGATTTGTCTTTTCCTAGCAAAATAATAATAAACGATAAACAAGCATTTTTCTCGAATAGCACAATACGGTAAACATCAAATTGGAAAGGGTTACTGACAAACTAATTGAAAGTCTTGAAAAGATAAAAAATTATTAAATTTATTTCGTAAATATTATTTTTGGAACAGAAAAGCAACATTGTTTTCAGCTTGGGTTCTTTACAAGTAATCGCCGTTTCTCAAAGAGTTTTCAATATTTCGCTTTATCCCCAGGACTGTATCAAGGGGGTGGCATGGGAGCCAGTCGGCAGGTTCCCACCTCCGCATTTTCAGCGGGGAAGGGCAACCGAGAATCAGTATATATACCCGACATAATTGCCCACCCTGAAAAAATAGTCGCCCACCTACCTCTTAAATCCTGACTACGGACCTATCTCTCCATCTCAACTTTATATCGAGCGTAAAGATAGTACGTAAGTCAACAAGCAGCGGATGAAGCCCAGCCTTCACGATATGATTGGTCCTTAGTCACCCAGAGTAGGTATCTAATTTTGGATATGTTCTACTCAAGTTTATGCTTACATAAGAAATTTAATATGTTTCCCAGAACTTTTAGAAACAAAACAAAGCGCTAATCGCTATTCTGAAAATTTTATTAATTTTCTTAGACTTCGTATTAATTTCGGGTGCGTTCGATTTAAACAGAAGTGCATTCCCTGCCGTGTTCCTCCTCTGACGTGGGAAGAACTGAATTACTAGGCAAAAAAGAAAACAAGCTTGAGATTTTCAGCTCTGTACTCTACAAACAAAAGAAAACTGTCGTATGATCCTCATAGAATGAAACGCCTTGCTTTTCTGGTGAAAATCTTACGCCTTTTTGTGATTGGTGAATTAGTTGTTTATTCATTTGCTCTACAGTCAATTATTGCTGACGGGAGCCACTAACTAAATTAATAAATCGATCTTACTGGCTGTAGCGCCTTTGCACAAAATAAAAGGTAGTATGGGTAAATGGGAAATGTTTCTTGGCTTGGATGTGGGAAGGACATTTGCGTGAATAAACAGTTTCTTTGTGTGTGTGTGTGCTTTCTGATGTATGTTACACGCAGAGCCTTACATTGAAATTTCACTTGGACACTGATCAGCGACAGCGTTGTGTGCTTTTAAAATTGTAATTTTAGTTGTAATGTTAATGGTTTCACCACAAAGCTGAGAAGAGTATTTTTAAATGTATGCGATTAACCCACTATCCGGTGTAAAGTGTGAGTCATAAACAATTTCTGGATAAGGAAGTTCGATTCGTTCTTTTGTTCTGCTGTTCTTGGGTATGAATGCAATGCGCTAGGATATGGTCTACACAGCTTCAACGATTTCAACAAAGTTGTATAATTTTTCAAGACAGACTGATATAAATCTAAGCGTGCAAAAATTGTAAGGAACATTAAGATTTGAAAGAAAAAAACTTTTTTTAACTTCCTTAAAAATGTGTAAATTTGAAATTTTCACTTGAAAAACCAAAACAACCACAACAGCACAAACAGAAACACTTAAGACCTCGATTCTCTAGAAGAGTGGTTCTCAAACTCTCCTATAACACAGACCACTAGGTGTAGACTGTCAACCTAACACGGACCATCTACCTCACAGCTCTTCCATTAAACTGCCAAAATGTAGGAATACGGATTGAACAACTCATTAAAACGCATTATCATCATAAAAACTCAATTTTAAAGTTATTTTAGTGTCGAAGAGTTAAAAATACATTATTGAAAAAATACTGCTATTTTATTATACATATTTTAAAACACAAAAGAACATGGTAAATCACCGAACACGACATTTAACAAAAAAGGACGAACCGCATCATTAAGTTTTAAAACTAGGCATCTCAAATCAATGAAATTATTCGATCGCAGAAACGTCTGTAAAAAATGTAATACAAATTAATCAACAACAAACCACAGATTTTTATACATAGGAGTCAGTAGGAAATAATTGAAGATGTTGTAAAAAAACGAATAAGTGAATTAAAAAAAAGGATAATCTCATGGAACTGTTTAAGACCAAGGGATAAGAAACAATAACTGCATAATTTTTTTAGAGTTAAAAGACTGTAAATAAATGAATAAATGTTTTATTCTCCATTTCAATGTTAAGAATTGCGTTGCTTGCAATTTTTGTCAGGTGCAATGGTCAATAGTTTCAGTCTTAAGTCAGGCTCAATACTAAACCGGTTCCTTTTCACACTTTTTAGTCCAACCGGAGCAGAGAATCCTTCTTCGCATTTGTACCTTGTGGAAAACCGTAGTAGGTGTTCGATGGCAGTGTTGGCGTGTTCAGGGTACTCTGATTTCACAAGGATCCAGAAGTTTGTGAGAGATTTCTCACTAAACATGAATGTGTGCTCTATCAGACGCCAATTCAATAAACTGATAACAATTACGAGCTGAAAACCGAAGGACTCAATTACAGACGTGGCACTGAAAGATTCCAAATTAATTCCTTACTTTTATTAGGATCTGGAAAATACTGTTTTGTGCTAGCATGCATAATTGTTATATGGTTCTGAAATAATTGCACTAATACATCATCAATATGTTCCCCTGAAGACGACAAAAAATCATCAAGTGCAGAAAATGATTCATGCTCCCCACGTCCAAGCCGTTTACCCCAAAATCTCACATTTGTGTAAAAATGATTTCATTTTATCTTGCACTTTAAAAATGGTTACTTCACGGCCTTGAAGTGAGAGATGTAGGCTGTTCAGGGTGCTTAAAAGATCGCTTAGATGTGCCACCTGCGCTAGCCACTTGAAACCGTGGAAAAGAGATTTACTTACTTCATCAGTGTCATGAAGGAAGATCTTGATCTCATCCCTGAGCTCGAGAACTCTTGAAAGCAATTTTCCCCTTAACAATCACTGTACTTTGGTGTGAGAAGGTAAATTTTTGTGCACACTTCCCATTTCTTCGCTTAATACACTAAAAAGGCGAGTGTTCAATGACCGTGATTTAATTCAATCAACAACTTTAACTACTTGTTTCAATACAAGATCCAATTCAGAAGGTATTCCTTTTACCGCTAACTGTTCTCTGGGGATAAAGCAGTGAGTTGAACTACATTCAGGCACTAACTCTTTTAAATCTGCTGTAAAACCCTTGGTTTTCCAACATAAAGCTGGCGCACCATCATTACTGACTACGATACATTTTTTCCAATCCAAATTGTGTGTTATGAAATAATCATTAACCATACCAAAAATGTCATTTTATTTTGATTGAAGGTTTAACGACCACCGTGAGGAACTCATTGGGGTATAAGCAGTCACCCGTCCCTAATTTCGAGTCACTGGCTCCAGTGCGGGAAGACAAACACAACATCCATGCCTCACCGGTATTCGAACCCGTACCCTTCTCAGGCGAATGGTCGTAAGCCATCGCTTACACCACTGCGCCACCAGGCCGGCCCAAAGATATCATTGCCTGTACTATGAATTTTTAACGATAAACAAAATAAGAAGTCATCATTAACTTCATTTTCGTAAATGTATTTTACATATGCTGGCGTCCGTGCTTTCCTCCAATTGTAAAGCAAAGTAACTACTACCACGCACACGTGTGAGTACTTGCTCCTCCACGTTTGATTGCAAAGATGCTATGCGATACTGAATTGTGTCATTCGACAAAGGAATCTTGTCTATTGCTCGTCCTGCCTTTTCCCCAAGTATAATATTCGCCATCAATTTAGCCGCTGACTTTACAAGTTGAAAAGTGTTTCAGCGACTGTATGGCCTTGGCCAGCTTTGCCACAAGTAAAGCCACATGAAATAATGCCTCTGTAGTTTTACCCTCTTTCTCACCCGTAGCAAAAGGAGTAATTGATTTCTGTGATGACATCATCCCCTTAAGCTTCTTTTTAAAATATTCAACAAGTATATGGACTAAATCTGCATATTTTTTTGTAAATGCCGTAAACATTTGAAGGTTTCATCGCATCGTTAGAGAAAGTATCATAGTACATAACACAAATAGGGTTAGGTGCAAGTTGGTTACCGGTCCAAGAAAATCTCATTTACAGGTAAACTTCAACATATTTCCTGTTCAAACATTTCTTTTGTTTTCTGCAGATAACAGAGCAAGTGGTTAGAAAACGATCGTCAATGATTTTAGTTTTAGCAGGCCCATGGGGAATGATATCGGTTTCACCTTTATTCCGTTTCAATGAACGACCGATCCATTCTTAATGTAAATTACAAATAACACAATAATAATCTCAATGATATACAATATCTAGTGAAACCTCCCACACACAAAACACATAAAAATAAATAATTGGCGAGCGCGAAGGGTTACTCAGTACTGCAGATGGCTCACAAATCCTGTCACTGATAATTTATCACTAAAACGAGTATTCACCGTCACCGGCTGAGACCTATTTGTTAAAATATCACTGACAGAATTACTATCCACGCCACCTGTCGAAGTCACCGGCCGAAAATTTCAGGTCCGCAGATCTTGTTCTTTGGGAGACACGTTTGATGCCACTGAGCTGTAACAGTGATTTCCCCGGATGATCCTTGTTTGCGTAACCGTAACTTCGTTCTGGAGTTACTGGGATTACAACATTGCAATAAGATAGCGACATTTACAGCGTATTTGACCTTGGTGGCCTGAGCCGCGTTGTTGTGGATTAGATACAATCCCATCTTAGTGCGATAGACCACTGCACACACCGCTTTTCTTTAAGTTGCATTACTTGCGTGTTAAAAATACAGCTTTTCGATAGAAAATTTTGCGGACCACCTAGTACCTAGCGACGGACCACCTAGGACCTAGCGACGGACCACCTAGGACCTAGCGACGGACCACTAGTGGTCAGCGGACTTAAGTTTGAAAACCACTGCTCTGCATCAACCACGTTTTCCACCGGGTTCATGTCTGGTGAACTCAGCGGTTATTCCATTGTGAGGACTTCTGCAAAATGCTCTTTTAACCATGTTCTAGTCATCACTGCTTTGTGAGAAAACGAATTGTCCTTCTAAAAAGAGAGATACCATTGATCTGTGTGGGGTGTAATTCCAGGAAAGGATGCACGTGCTCTGCAAGGATGAGAACATAGCGTCGACTGATATTACATGAGATTCATCTAGAGATTTTAGGCTTTTCACAAAATCTCTCCGGTAGAGCCCGAAAGAAATACTGCAACCGAAACAATTGCATGTTATAAGATATTAATGAACGCCTTGTCTTCTGAAATACAAAGCCCCACAGGGAGGAACCCTACACAAATGTGTCTCGATTGGGGTCTCAAAAGCAAATGTATCTTTCTCACCCGGGGGAGGGGGACACAGAAATTACTACTGTGATACACGGCAAAACTTTCTCAATTATGCAACTAATTAGGAACGGTCTCGAAAGTCAGTTATTACCAAAAAGCATTCATACAGATTTCCACTCTCTCATTCACACGCAAGTGTACTACGCATGAAAGAATTGAGACATATTCACTGGTATTCCATCGACGTTCTGAAACAGGCAAGCAGATATTAATTAACGCCTTATCTGCAAAGATCAGAGCACCCCATGGAACACACTATAGAAGTGTGCGCCGCTGGAGATCTCTGAAGTCCCTGTATCCCTCTCCTCCGAAGGTGAGGGGTCACAGAGTCTAATATACAGAAATTGCGGTAAAACACTCTAAACCATTGAACAATTGGAGAGGCTTTGAGGGTCGGAAACATTAATATTAATAAACGCTTTCACAAGCATTTTAATGTTATTGGAGAGGAAAAGCTATGGACCTTACTTCTGCATTTCACGTAACATATATTAATGTACATTTTCCTATAAAACACTGCAGAAAAATCAACAGTGTTGCTTTAAAAACATTAATTCATGAAGATAAAAAGCAAAAGTAGTGCCCATGGAATTTTACATTTGAAAACTTATTTTTAATCTCTATGGCATCGCAAACGTAATGTTGAACTTTCTCTACAGCCTGTCGATGTCGTTATAAGGTCGCGATTTCCTTTGAATAGCTCCTTGAATCCTAATTATTTTGGATGCCGTACGATATAAGTTTTGAGCTTCATCTGACTTTTTGTGGCTTTCCTCTGGGAAAATACATTTTTCATTCAAGTTTACTAGAGTATAAACACCACCATTACGGAAAATATGATCTCTCCTGGTCCTTCCATTTTTCGGCAGAGCAAAGATAATGTTTCAAGAAATCTTCGATCAAACCGGGGGAAAAAATTATAAAAGCAGTAAATAATAGACATTTATTTAAACATTGTATCAATGCCCACGACCCCAAGTCAAACTCAAATGCTAGAGACAACAACACCATACTGTTTGTATTACTATTAAATACATTGTGAATTTGACATAGCTCTCATGTCGAAAGAAACTAAATGAAAATACACTGACGGAAAAAAATCCCAACACCACGAAAAAATAGTTGTAGAGGAATGAAATGGCGGCAATACATTTGTATAGGTAACATATTCAATCGATTAAGGTTTCAAGATCACAGCTTATTGTAAGCGCGAGAAGAGCCATATTAAATGTGAAATTCCGGTACATTAATAACCGTTGTAACCGCCAGAATGTTGAATGCAAGCACGCAAACGTTCATGCATTGTGTCGTACAGGTGCTGGATGTCAGTTTGTGGGATGGAGTTCCATCTCTGTTGCACTTAGTCGGTCAATACAGGGACGGTTAATACTGGTTGGGGTGACGCTGGAGTTGTCGTCCAATGATGTCCCATACGTGCTCGATTGGTGAAACATCTGGTGATCTAGCAGGTCACGGCAACATGTCGACACTCTGTAGAGCATATTGGGTTACAACAGCGGTATGCGGGCGAGCGTTATCCTGTTGGAAAACACACCCTGGAATGCTGTTCATGAATGGCAGCACAACAGGTTGAATCACCAGACCGACGTACAACTGTGCCGTCAGGGTGCGTGGGATAACCACGAGAGTGCCCCTGCTCTCATAGGAAATTGCTCCCCAGACCATAACTCCAATTGTAGGTCCAGTGTGTCTCGGCCGCAGACAGGTTGGTTACAGGCGCTCACCTGGCCGCTTTCTAACCAACACACTGCCATCACTGGCACACAGGCAGAACCGGCTTTCATCAGAAAACACAGCAGATCTCCACTCCGTCCTCCAATGAGCTCTAGCTTGACACCACTGACGTCGCTAACGTTAGTGGTTTGGAGTAAGGGGAATGCACGCTACAGGCTACAGAGCGTCTGGCTCGGAGCTGTCCTTCAAGTAACCGATTTGTAACAGTTCGTTGTGTAACTGTGGTGGCAACTGCAGCTCGAATTGCTGCGGCAGACGCGGTACATTCGCCACGGCCATACGTCGTACACGTTGGTCTTCCCTCTCAGTAGTGCCACGTGGCCGGTCGGAACCCGGTCTTCTTGGGGCAGTACCTTCCCTTGTCCACCGCTGCCAACAAACATGCACAGTGCCTACATTCCTGCCTAGACGTTCTGCAATATTGTGGAAAGAAGATCCATATTCTCGTAGCTCTATTACACGACCTCGTTCAAACTCCGTGAGCTGTTGATAATGGCTTCTTCGTCTTCTTAAAGGCATTCTTGCCTAACATCAGCACCCTGAGTCGAATCTCAACGATAACTAACGCTCACGAACGTTACAGCACGTATTTACAGCAAACCTGCTTTGCATGAGTCGAGGGGCGCTGCTAGCGCCACACGTTTGCGCCGAGCGCAAAATTTGCATAGACGTCATCTTACAGATGTACTCTCACCAACTACCAACTGTCGTTTATCTAACACAACCCCTTCTTGGTGTTAGGATTTTTTTCCGTCAGTGTAACTCTTGTTTTTTTCAAATGCAACTAGGGAATTCACTTTTTAAAATATCATATATAAAAACAGATAAACTAACTCAGAGATAAACGCGTTATAAATATAAACGACATTTGATGTGAATTCGTTTGTTTGAACATCTGTATATCATATGATTCGCACGTCACGAAACTGTTTGCACTGTACAGTTATTCAATAATAATTCTGTATGTATTTAATTATGATCGAAATGAGAATGTTTCTTTTTAAAAATGTCTCACTTTAATATTCATTAAGCCTTTAAGACCATGACTCTAAAATTTTATATCACTCTAAAATCCAATAACCCCCAAAACTGTCTGTTGGTTCGTTTCTTTGGTTAGTAACAATAATGATGACTGAATGTAACCCCTGATGATCCCTCATAGGTCGAGCCAATTTAAAAAAGGTAAAGGTAGGAAATCTGACTGACTCTAGCTTGGAACTTCGGACGACTGTGATCGTTTGCCTGTACGGATGTTTTGGTCGTTATGATCGTTAAAGGGTTAATAAGTTAGTAAAATTTCTTTTCTGGGAATGTATTTTTAACGCCACGGTCCTTCAAATTTTTCCGTAACATCATTTTACCAGGCTGAAGTATTATACATTGTTAGCAATCGAAATATACATATGGCATATTTCGATTATAATAGCCAGAAGTTATACAACACAGGCAGAAATATTTTACCAGTCATAGCAATCTAAATCTTCATTGCAGCGAAATATATCACAGGTGGAAAATCACAATTGTTCCATTAGTGCTATATACAGTATGATATACTGTTGTAATACACCGGTGAGCCATTACATTATGACCACCTACCTAATAAGCTATAGGACCCATCTTTATCCCGCAAAACTACGACTACTCGAAGAGTCATCGATTAGATGAGGTGACAATAGGCATCATGGGTTATCAAGTACAATAATTTCAACAGCAGTTCCTGCAATTCTCATGCATTTAGGGAAGGTGGTAATTTTGCGCGAACTGTTTTTTCCAAGTCGGACGACAAATGTTCGATTGGGTTCATGTTTCGTGAATTTGGAGGCCAGGGCATTAACAGAAAGACACCAGCATGTTCCTTCCTCAAACCATTCTTTGACGATTCTGGAAACGTGGCATGAAGCTTTATCCTGTTGGTAATGGCCATCACCAGCAGGGAACAGAGTTGTCATAAATGAGTGAACTTGCTCTGCAAAAGTTTAGGTACCTAACAGCTCTCAGGGATTGTGCTGTTGGGATGATGGGGCCTAAAGTGTCCCAAGCAAATATTGCCCACAGCAGAAAACCGCCGGCGCAGGCCTGTTTCCACCCAACAGTGCGTCTAAGCACCATAGCCTCCGTTGGTAATCGGCGTATCTGCGCTCGGCCGTCTACGTGATGCACAAGGAATTTTGGTTCGTCAGACCAAGCCACTTTTTTCCAAACATCCACAGTCCAATCTCGATGATCTTGTGCTAATATCATGCCATGTTGGTGATGGCGTGAAGTTAGTTCGGGGACCTACCTGTGTCTTCGGCTATGTGCGCCCATGCGCCGAAGACCGCGATGTGACACATTGTTGCATTGTGGCCCTACGGTCGCTTTGAAAAATGCGTGACAATCTCCGCTTCCCACTGGCATCAATGAGCTGCGGGCGACACAAGGCAGGGCGACAATTCGTCGTTTGGCAATTTCTACTACAACTTTGATACGAACTCACTGCAGCGGCACGTGAACAACCCAAAATCCGCACCGTTTCCTAGATCGTAGTTCCAATGCGTCGGGCCATCACAATTGGTCCTTTATCAAAGTCCGGTAAATCGGCAGCTTTCCTCATTCTGACTCCGAACAAGCTACTAACCGAAAGCCAGTCCTCGGCTTGCATATATACTGCTCTGTGAATTTCACCTGAGCCACCGTTCGGTCTTCAGACGCTCTCATTTTTCTAGGCTCGGGATAGACATACTGTAATGGCTCATCGATATATTATACTACGTTCTAAGCTATTTAATGCTTCTTTTCTTCCAGTCTAAGCATTCTGATTCTTGGTACGAAGTAAAATGTAGTGTGTAAATAATATTTCTTTAGCCATTTCCAGATTGGTATGCAGCTGATTTATTACTGTAAAACGACGGGGGACACACATCTGAGATTCAGATTCCTCATATGCATATTTTTGGATGTTTGTTTTTAGGTGAGTTATAGTGGATACCATACTAGAATAGAAAATGACAGCTGCGTATTCTTCTTCAGCTATAGAACAACTTGCATCTAAATTTTGTGATATATTATTATATGTTGAACTGTAAACTCGAAAATTCGTGCTGTGCTAATTGTCGTGATAAAAATCCTGCTGTTATTATATGTATAATTTATGACTACTAAACTTGTGGTGTTAATATAGAATAAAAATAGCAACGTTTCTCACAACAAAATTTTCATTATACATCGACTATAGATTCGCAGAGCGTTTGGCTCGGCATCATCAGGACGAATCATCAGACCGTTCGTCGTTATGATTGCGAGCCAAACGGTCTGCGAAACAATAGTCGATGTATAATAAACATTTTATTATGAGAAACGTTGTTATTTTTTATTCCATGTATTTGAGAAGAAGAATTTTTCAATAATTTCCATACATGCGTCGTTTCTGGCATTGGAATTCCTGGAAAATGTTATAAATACTCCGAAAAATTACACGGATACGAATATTACGAGTATTATATTTAAAGCTGTAATAAACTAAAATATATCTCACTTTTTAAAGGTAGAAAACATGGTACGACATAGGACAAATCCCTTAGAATTTTATTTTGGTCTTAGTGTGCAATACTGTGGGATGTCCTCCTCAAACTGTGGAAACCGGCTCAGAGATATGGTATTGACAGGCTTTTTTTTTTCCAAATGTCCATCAAACAATAGAGATCCCACACTATTTTTGAGATTGGAATACACTTCATCAGCAAGAATTAGTCTGACAAATCGTCGCAACCGTACGATTGCAAATGGAAGGAAGATAAATGATAAATATCTTTTTACTTTGGGAAAACTGATTCAGATTCGAATCAAGGCAAACGCAAGCTGAAGTGGCAAAGGGCTGAATGTGTAGATTCAACAAGTGTATCCATTCTCTTGAGACAATATCAGGAAACCGCAGGCAGTGACAAATGCTTCCCTGCGCTTCAACAAATTACAGCGACCGGTATTAATCTCTAACAGCTTGACGCCATAGGGAGTGGACTTCCAGGCATATACATCAGGTGTTTCCCGGTTCTACACGTTATCGAGACAAAGAACTTACCGAAGACTGACTCCATGAAAGGTGTACGTGTGCCAGAATGCCAACTGTCAGTATCACATTCGCTGCATCACGTAGGAAGTTTTTCTGAATTCACATACTCCGCGTATGTGAATTTGGACAGGGGCCAGTAGCCGTAAGCTGCCCTCCACTATTAGTAAAATTGAACACTTAATAGTGGTGGAGAGCACTTGGTTTGCGCTGACATCCTATTGGAAGGCAGCACGTTGCTGCACGGGTATCGAAGTTGTACCTACAAACACTTCAAACACGCCTTCCGGAAGTGGAGGGAAAGGTGTGTTCGGTGCATTCAGGAAGAGTAAAAATGCTTCGAAAGTATGTAAGTACAAGTATTTTACACAAAAAAGTATGTGTAAACAAACTTGCACTATGTGTGTGTAACAAAATTTCTTTCAGTAAGTATGTTACACACACATACATGTTACATACTTGAACATCTTTTACATAGTGAAAATGTTTTCTTGCATAAGTGCTGACATACTTGCACTATGTATGTGTAATTATGTAACACATGCATAGTGCAAGTGCTACACACTTCTTTGTATGTTTACAAAAAGAGTTTGTGAGTGCAAGTATGTTGCACTTCTGCCCCATGTAAAATCAGTCTCGCTAATTTTTGAACGATTCTTCTACGTAGTAATTTATATCTCGAATTATCTGTTTGTATTTATCCATTTTTAGCATGTCTTTTGTAAAAAAAGATCGTGCTTTTGTTATCGGTTTGTCCGTCCGTCCGTACCCACGGTATCTCTAAAACTCTTGGTCCGATTTGAAAAACTCTTTTTGCATTCGGAAGCTTGAAATATGCGAACGATGATCCTTCATTTTGTTTTGTTTTTTACTATGTACAATTTTGCCGCTAGAGGGCGTAAATGCAGATGATGTTGAATTCAAAATTACGTTTTAATCCACATATTTGCTTTTAAACATCCGATTGAAAAAAAGCTTTTATCTTTCGATTCCATTTATGTCGAAGAGTATTTTTTCAAATTGCGCATAGATTTTCCGCTAGGGGGCATAAAAATAATTTACATTTTTCCCGATAACTCTTCTCGTAAGACCCGATTTAAAAAAAAATTGCGGATACATCTCCTGATGGAAAATCTTTTGCATGTAATTTCGAATTTTCGGTAAGGAATACTTTCGCCGCCATGGGGCGTAAGTGTTAATTTTTGCTTCTGATGTATTTGTCATAAAATCTAAGCTTCTAAAGTATCAATTGAAAAAATTATTTCGTGGACTGATGCCACTCACATCGATAAACCTTTTCGGAATATTTTCTTCCTAAAATATCCCACAGTTTCTCCGCCAGGGGTGTAGATGTACATCTATTTTTTGTCAATATCTCTACTTCTAGGGGTCCGATTTGAAAAATTCCTTCTTTGTTGGATAGTGTTTTCCGTGTGATAGGTTTATAAAGCAATTTCAAAATTTTTAAGTAATTCATAGACTTTCCGCTAGGGGGCGTAAAGGTAAATTGAGTTTTTCCCTATATCTCTGCTTCTAAATCACTGATTTGAAAAATTATGTCTGCACCGGATACAGCTCCTGATGGGAAATCGTTTCCACATAATTTCTAATTTTTGTAAAAAAAAATGGTTTGGCCACCAGGGGGCGTAAACTATAATTTCCGCTTCTAATGTATTTGCAGCAAAATATAAGCTTCTAAATTATCGATTGAAAGAAACGTCGTTTGTAGACCGCTACTACTCGTGTCCACAAACCTTTAGAAACATTTTTTCTTAAAATAGTGCATGGTTTCTGCGCCAGGAGGCGTAGACCTATATCCCATATTTTCCAATATCTCGACTTCTAGGACTCTGATTTAAAAAATTCCTTCTTTGTTGGATAGTGTTTCTAGTGTGCCATGCTTTTCCTATAAATTCAAAATTTTCAAGTAATTCATGGACTTTCCGTTAGGGGCGTAAAGGTAGGTTGCGTTTCCCACTATTTCTCTGCTTCTAAACCTCAGATTTGAAAATTTCTTTCTTCACCGGGGACAGTTCCTGATGAGAAATAGTTTGCATATAATTTCTAGTTTTTGTAAAAAATGGTATGGCCACCAGGTGGCGTAAGTCTTAATTTCCGCTTCTGATGTATTTGCAGCAAAGTATGAACTTCTAAAATCTCGAGTGAAAAAAAGTATTTTGTTGACCGAAGCTACTCATGTCTACAAACCTTTTAGGAACATCTTCTTCTTGAAATAATGCATGGTTTCTGCGCCAGGAGGCGTATATTTATATCTTATTTTTGTCAATATCTCTACTTCTAAAAGTCCAATTTGAAAAATTCCTCTTTTTTTCAAATTGGACTTTTAGAAGTAGAGATAATTGTTGGATAGTGTTTTCGATGCGAAATGTTTTTCCTATAAATTCAAACTTTTCACGTAAATCATTTAAGACTCCGCTAGGGCGCATAAAGATAAATTGCGTTTTCTGCTCCTAAAACTCCAATTTGAAAAATTCTTCCTGTATCGCATACAAGACCTGATGGAAAATATTTTTCACATAATTTCTAATGTTTTGTAAGGAATGGTTTGGCCACCATGGGTCATAAGTGTTAATTTCTGCTTCTGATGTAATTGTAGCAAATTCTGGGCTCCTGAAAACTCGACTAAATTTTTTTTCTAGTACCGATACCGATCATATGGATAACCTCTTGCGAATAGTTTCTCCCTAAAATAATGCATGGTTTTCCCACCAGGGGACGTAAGGTCACATTTTATTTTTGTCGATAACTCTGTTTCTAAGAGTTTGTAAGCTCAAGATTCCGTTTACAGAAATATCTGAGGGATTGAAGAACCGATTGAAAAACTTCTTTCTTCCGTCAGATAATATTGTTTTCCATACCGGTTCCATTGCTTTTGAATAGTTTGATAAATTTAATTTGCGTCAGAACGTATTCAAAAGACGTGCTTATTACACCCGCCAATTCGGTGTCATCTTTCTTGTTTAGGTTTCTTCCCTTGCATGAACATAACACATGCCGCAGGTGATGCACCAAGGCTAACCGGAATATATCAAATTTTTATCATCATCATTTCTATGATTGTGTCATTAGGAAGTTTCGTTTGGTATTAGCTACTTATTGAATATATATAAGACGTCGGCATTCTTCACCGTGATATTTTTAAACCGTACCACGTGCGTACGTTAGTTTTTTGTTGGTGATTGCATTTATCGTGTTATGTTTATCTTATTTTAATCGCACTTGTAAAATGTGTTTCTCATGTGTAATAAAATTTACATATAACGCCTTCAGAGGAGCATATTTTCACTTTAAAAATGACATTATCTTCCCACAAATGGTAATAAGAACAATAAACAAAGAAATAGCTCTGTGCCCTATTTATCATCATATAGCAAAGGAAATTATTATCCAGTCACCGCTTGGTATCCGAATGCCAGATCTCTCGGTATCTAGTCGAGCTAACAATCAACGGCGTTATGTGTGTTTTTCTGTCATCTTCTGACATTGTAAATCCGTAAGATAGGCTCAGCTACTGAGAAGCCTTTATCTGGTGTGCATTAACGGCACTGACTATATACACTGAACGGCAATCGAATTAGAGATACCTGAATAGTAAGGTGTAGCACCACCTTTCGCCCTAATGACGGCGGCGATTCGTCTCGTCATGGACGCGAGAAGACACCGGAAGCTTTGGGAAGCCATACGGACCCACGACCGGTGAACAAGCTCCCACAGTTCACGAAGAATTGATGGAGGGGTCAGAGCCTAGAACATCTCTCATTGTGGCATCATAGACGTGCTCGATGAAAGCGAGGTCAAATCTGTGGAGTGTTCATTCAACCATTCGGATACAATTCGGGAGCAATGGCAAGGTTCATTGTCTTGTTGCAGGATGAGGTCCCCAGTGTGATATTGAAGACGCACAAACGGGAGCAAATGGTCGTCCAGGATATCCCGGCAGCGTTGGCCTGTGAGGGACGATGTCACACGTACCAGGGGTCCCATTTCAATCCACGTAAACAGTCCCCAGACAAGAATGCCACCCCCACCAGCTTGAAGAGTACCCTGCTGGCAAGAAGTATACATCGCTTCATGTGGTTTGCGCCGTACTCGTATCCTGCCATCCGCATATATCAAGGATAATCTCGACTCATCAGTCCAGGCAACATTTTACCACATGTCTAGGGTCCAGTGGCGATGTTTCCATTCCCTTGCTAATCTTTGCACCCTGTAATGTGCGGTCAGCAGCGGTATCCTCGTAGGACGATGGCTTCTGTACCCCATAGAGAGGAGATGGCTATGGATGGTGTGGCTGCTTACACGTTTTTGCGCACCAGCGTTAAATTGCGGAATGATTTCTTGCACTGTGGCTCGTCTATCTGCGGCTACAATGCGAGCTAGCCGACGATGACCCCGCTCATTCCTACGCTGTTGTTCACGGCTTTTGGTCCTTGCAGGGATGGTTTTGCCGGATTCTATGTACTCACCGTGCACCCGTGACACAGTGTTTTGTGAAAATCCCAGTGTCTGCACGACTTTCGAGATTGAGTGACCCATTCGTCAGGCCCGGACAATTTGCCCACGTTCAAATGCGCTTAGATCCTTCGTCGTACCCATACTGCGTCCGACGTTTACTGATTTCCGTCGTATCACTCCTTATATTGTCGGATCTCTGCATACGTCTTATCATTTCCGTTTACAGGGCCACATTTGCATAACGCCAGCTGTCCCTAATTCAATTGCTACTCAGTGTATTAATAAAAGCAGTTAAATCCAAAGGGAAAATCCTCCAAATTCGTGGCGTCAGTGAATAAACAAAGGCATCGCTCTCTCTCCACGTTTCATCAACACATAGCAACCGAAAAATGGTTATCCGGTCACCGCTGGGGAATTGAATCACGGATCTCTCGAAATCTAGGTGTAATCGTCGGGTATCACCGAAATGGCCGATCCATACGTGACATATCCAGCACGTTGAAGTAACCAAAATCGACAGTAGCCTACGTGATTGGCAAGTGGAAGATGAGAGGTGACTGTCGAAATGTGCCCCGACGCGGCAGAACCACAAAACTGGGAGTTAGAGACCGACGTGTGCTGGCCAGAGAAATTCGGAAGAACCGCACCAAATCGATGGGCCACATCCGCGGGGAGTTTCAAAGGCATCCGAGAGTGTTCTTTCGATTAATACAATCCGTAAGGAAGCCCATCTGCTTGGTTATCATGGACGTCCTGCCGCCCGGAAGCCTTTGATCACCAAGTTCAATAGCGCTGCTCGGCTAAAGAGGTGCAAAGAACGTCGACTGTGGACCATTGAACAGTGGAAACAGGTTCTCTGGAGAGACGAATCAAGGTTCACCCTCTACCGTTCGGATGGCAGGGTCTGGGTTTGGCGTCTGCTTGGATAACGCCTACTGCCGAAATGTATTGTGCCAACTATGAAGTTCGGCGGCGGCGGAGATATGCTATTCGGATGTTTCTCCTGGTATGGCACGGGACCCTTGGTCGCAATTCCTCTTAGACTCAACGCTGAGACCTACTGCACCATTTTGGATGACCATTCGCTTTCTACTTTGTGGCAGTTTTACGGGGTGGACCGTGTTAGTTTCAGGATGACAATGCCACCTGTCATGTTGCGAGGTCCACCATGGCTTGGTATGGTGACAATGGGGTTAATCGAATGGACTGGCCTGCGCAGAGCCCGAACCTTAACCCTATCGAGCACCTCTGTGACCAGTTGGAGCATCGATTTACAGGGTGCCCCACCGTCCGAAATCGGTGAAGGAACTGACCTGTCTTCCCCAAGCCGAGTGGAAGAAAATACCGCTAGCTGTCGTAAAACGCCTGGTTGAGAGTACGCTCCGGAGGTTCGCAGCTGTAATCGCCGCTCGTGGAGGCTCCACCAACAATTGAAGGTGAAAAAACTTCGTTTTCTTGTGTTATCAGAGGTGTCCCATTACTTGTTGGTAGATAGGGTATATATACTTATATATACAGGGTTTTTTCAAATATACACAGCAAAACTGCAGGAATAAGTTCCTCATATGTAGATAAGAAAAATGATTTATATGAACATAGGTCCGGAAATGCTTGGTTTCCGAGTTATGAAGATCTGTCTATGACACTTAACTGTTCACATTACCTGGCCTAGGTCTGTCTTGGCTTCCCAGTTCTTCGCCGGAATGAAGGAATTTCCTCTCAGGTGAATTCCTTCATCATAAGGTACTGACAGAATCTAGTGACTTTTCTTTCCGACCATGTACTCAAATCAGGAGCAAGCGGATATGCACTTTATGTACGGTTTGGTGGATTGCAATGCTCTGGAGGCTATTCGTTTGTACCACGAAAGGTTCCCAGGACGAAGATTTCCAGACTGGAAAACGTTGAAAGTAAACATCGCAGCCTTTCAGAACATGGGATGTTGACATCTCGTGCTGCCTACAGAGAAAGACCAAGATCTACGGCTCCTGAAGTAGAGGCGGAGATTTTGGATGTTGTGCATGTGACTCCTGGAATCAGCACAAGCAGATTAGCAATGCAACTGGCTGTTCATCGTTCGACTATTTGGAGACTGTTGCAAAAACAACACCTGTATCCGTACCTTCTGCAACGGATACAGCCCTTGTCACCAGCAGATAACCCTGCGCGAGTAATGTTCCGCCAGTGTTTCTTGCAGTAGTGTGGAACAACTCCTAACTTTCCTGCACTAGTGATATTCACCTATGAAGAACAATTCACTCCCGACGGAATCCTAAACAGTCACATTCAGCATATATGGGTCCAGGAAAACCCACATGCAATAGTTCCATTACGTCTCCAAGAGCGGTTCAGCCTAAACATATGGGCGGGTGTTTTGGTTATAAGTTATTTGGGCCCCATGTACTTCCCAAGAAATTCAAGGGTGAGGCATACCACACCTACCTGGAAAAAAACATGCCTGATTTCTTGGACGAAACGCCACTGCTCATTCGTCAACATCACAATTTATGGACGATGGCGCTCACGCACATTTTAGTCACCTAGCTAGCAATTACTTGAATCGCAAATTTCCTAGTCAGTGTATAGGTAGATGTGGATCAACTGCTTAACCTCCACGCTCATTAGATTTAGACCCTCGAGATTTCTTCTTGTATGTCCATTTAAAATCAATGGTGTATTCGACTCCACTAGCAGATGTGGAAACTCACAGCAATAGAATTGTGGCAGGTTGTGAAACGATACGACACATGCCAGGTATTTGCTGCGTGTTCCCGGTTCCATGAGACGTCGATGTGAGGCTGGTATAGACGCAGAAGGTGGACATTTTGAACAATTACTATAATGTGAACAGTTAAGTGTCATAGACAGACATTCATAGCTCGGAAACCAAGCATTTCAGACCTATATTTTCTTATCTACCTATCAGGAACTCATTGCTGCAGTTTTGCCGTGTATTTTTGAGACACCCTGTATCCCAGAATTTTCATGGAAGTAAGTTTCCTCTCATTTGCTAAAGCATTTAAGTACTCCTTCTTTAGTGTCATTCGATATCCAAATTTCGGATAAAAAGTACAACAGTAGTTACTTGGGTGCTTGAATGTGCTGTTGTTGCTACATCAGTCGTGTCACTTGGATGAAACATGAATTCGAAGATTTTTCCCTCCGTTTGAAGCGTTTGTGTTAGTTATTTCACTTAAACATCAATGAATTTGTCCGTTTAATCTCAAAAGCGCACTATTGACCGACGAAGGAACTGAAAATAAAATGAGAAGTAAAGAGGATTGCTTCCCTCTCCGACGAGCCAATTGCGTCACATGCTTCAAAGCAACTGATCGATGAACAGAAATTTTTTTACAAAGGACTAGCCAGATTTACGGCTTACTTAATAAAACATTCCAACTTTGAATTTTAAATTGCAGCAGATAAATTTACGCAGTTCAGCCGCAAAAAATACACTCACGGACAATGAAATTTGGGCATCAAGAAGAAAGCATCGAATTGAACTGACATTTTATGGACAACGATACAGATGATTGATATGCATGGTGCCCAAAACAGAGCTGCAGGAAGATAACACAGGGATCTGTGGCACTCAGTCCGGTCAACTTCAATAGCGCGTCGCGCCGCCTCGTGCGGCGATATATCCTGGAATATGGTCCGGCATGGAGGCGCACAGACGCCTGATGTTTTCCTGCGACAGACTAGCCCACACATGTTGGACGGTGTGCTCCAAATCTCGGATCGTCAGGCACGGCAGCAGCCTCTACATCTTCCATTATAGTGAACCGGGTCCTCGGTACATCCGTTCTTTCCTGGAGCACCATACGTGGATCCGTTCTACCAGTGGTCCTCCCGGTCCGTCCGGAGCCTCTCTGCTGTATGGCAGTGCCGTCGGGTGTCCACTGCTACCAACACAGTCTGACGGTATAGTCAGAACGATCCACGTGGGGGCAACACTGCGCGCCGAGCACCCTGCGGGTTTAAAACGATAATCAGACCTCTCTCAAAGTCCGTAAGTTGTGTAAATAAAAGTCTCTATCGTCTAACTGACGTTCTTGTCACTCTGTACCCTAGCTTGCTTCTGCCGGTGTTTCTTGCTTTCATTGGGCATCGACTACACTTCGGTTTATAAGGCTGAGGTTTCATGCTTTCAGCGCCACAACAGGGTTTGGGATCATGCGCACTCGCACGAAACGTATATAATTTGCATACCAGCAGGCACTCTAGTTATTTGCAAAGTTTCAAGGTTTTCAGAATGTATTGTTCTAGGTGCGCAAATTTCATTGT
Source organism: Macrothele yani (assembly GCA_039090855.1). Classification (NCBI taxonomy): domain Eukaryota; kingdom Metazoa; phylum Arthropoda; class Arachnida; order Araneae; family Macrothelidae; genus Macrothele; species Macrothele yani. The sequence goes on from CM077016.1 coordinate 3,398,295, forward strand.
CCGTGAGTGTGCTTTTTGGCCAACCCAATACATATTGATAATTTTATTTTCAGTTTTATTTCCGAAACATGTTCTTAAATACAATAATAAATAATTTAACTGTAGACAGTCAGTGATGTAAAGTTTTAGAAACTGCAAAAACCCTTAACGTTGGCCATCTTGACGGCCTCAAGTCTATACGATTTTTATTTGGGGTATGAACCTCAAAGTATGTTTCTTTATCATCTCGGTTATAACAAAATTTAGGTCTCAAAATTTTTAATAACTTATTTTCTGAATATAATCATCATCATTGTCAACCATTATCAATCCACTGCTGGACGAAGGTCTCCCCAAGTTTCCTCCACAACGGTCTGTCTTGTGCCAGTCTCCTCCATGCCACTCCCGCGTGCTTTCGAATTTCATCCACCCATCTCCCATGTGGTCTTATTCTGGGTCTTTTCCTGTCCCTTGGAATCCAATCTAAAATTTCGGCTGTCCATCGATGGTCTGTCCTTCTGGCAGTATGTCCAGCCCATTGCCATTTCAGGGATTTAACTCTGATCATGATGTCTTCCACTCTTGTCATTTCTCAGATCCACGAGTTCCTCTTCCTATCTCTCCTGGTTATACCAAGCATGCACCTATCCATGCTACTTTGGGTAGTCTGCAGCCATTGTATGGATCTTTTAGTTAAGGTTCACGTCCCTGCACTATACGTAAGCACTGGAAGGATGCATTGATGAAACACTTTTCTTTAAAGACATAATGGCATATTGCTCTTGAAAATTATGCTGTTTCTTCCAAAAGCTCTCCAGGCAAGTTTTGCACGATGATTAATTTCTTCATCAATGGGACCCTCACTTGATATCTGCTGTCCAAGATGAACGTACGTGTCTGTTATCTCCAGCTTTACTCTATCAGTCGATAAATGTTCATTTCTTGTAAAAGCATTGAACATCACTTTTGTCTTCTGAAAGTTCATTTTTAATCCCACTTCTTTACTCTTGTCAGCAAGTTCCTGGATCATACTCTGCAGCTCTGATGGGGTAGTTGCAAAAATGACTACGTCACCAGCAAAACGAAGGTGGGTTAGATAATCTCCAATAATCTTTATTTCTTTGTTTTCCCAGTTCAGCGATTGAAAGACATTTTCCAATGTGCCATTAAAGAGCTAAGAGATATGGTGTCACCTTGTGTCACTCCCTTTTGCATTTTTATGCGTGTTGTATTTTCAAACAGCCGAATCTTTGCACTTGCATTTTCATAGATGTCAATAATAATATTAATGTACGCATCTTCAATACCGCAGGATTTCAGAGCCATTGTAACTGCTGATATTTTTACCGAATCAAAGGCTTTTTCATAATGGATAAAAGCCATGCACAATGGAAGTTCATATTCCCTCGCTCTTTCAATTAGTTCTCTCAATACGTGGATATGATCTATTGTGCTGTAGCCATTCCTGAATCCAGCTTGTTCTCTCGGTTGAGCCATGTCCAGTGTTACCTTCAAATGTTATGACAGAACTTTAGTGAAGATTTTATAAACCACTGATAGGAGGCTGATAGGTCTGTAGTTCCTGAGATCCCCAGTGTCACCTTTTTTATGTTGCAGGATCATTGTAGCGTTGTTCCAATCCTCAGGAGTCTTCCCTTCATTAAGGCATCGAGTGAAAATTTGGGCGAGTACTGTTTCGATTTCTCCACTTGCTTCTTGTATGATGTCTACAGTAATTCCATCTTCTCCAGGAGCTTTTCCCCGCTTCATGTTCTTGATTGCATGTGCAACTTCTGCTGAGAGGACTGGAAGAACTCTGGTACTGGTACCTTTCATGATGTCTGAAGTACATGTATCATCCCTTTCATATAATTTGGAGTAGAAATCTTTGACTCTTGTCAAACATTCGCCTCTATTTCTTGTTACATAAGCATCTTCTTTTCTCAGTGCCATAATCTGTTTTCTTCCCTTACTGAGATGTCCCTTTGCTATCTTTAGGCTTTGGTTGTTTTCAATTGCTTTCCTTACGTGTTAACAGTTGATCTTCCTCACGTCTTCGGCGATACTTTTTCGTACTGTCTTGCATAGCTCTATATATTCCACTTTGGAAGTCACATCTTCTTTAGTTGTCCTCATCTCTCTTCTTTTTTGCATCAACATTTTGGTTTTTCCTGATAATTTGTTCACTTGCAACTTGTTCTTAGACCCAGGTAATTTTGTTACTGTTTCCATAAGAGCTTTGGTTACTTTTCTGTTAACTTCAGAAATATCCACTTCTTCCGATGTTAGGCCTTTTAATGCAGAGAATCTATTCTTCAGTTCCAGCTTGAATGTAGTATGGTGTTTTTTAAGGTTGGTTATGTCAATACATTTTGTTTGTCTTATGAGCTTGCCACGTTCGAGTTTTGTGTTGAGGTGCATCTTACATCTCACCAATCTATGGTCACTACCTGTGTTGAACTTGTTTAGCACACTGCAGTCTTCTATGACAAATTTTTTGTTACACATAATAAAATCAATTTCACTTGTCGTCCCATTTGGATGTCTCCATATCCATTTCCTGTGTGGCTTTTTCTTGAAAAAGGAGTTCAAGATGAAAAACCCTTCTGCCTCTGCAAACTCTACGAGAGTATTTCCACTCTGGTTTCTGTTGCCGTGACCGAATTTACCTACTGAAGTTTCATTCTGTTGCCGTTGCCCTATTTTTGCATTGAAATCTTCCATAATTATCTTCAAGTGCTGCTTACCTTTATTATTTAGATGACGAATTTCCTCATAACGTTCTTCAATTTCTTCTTCAGGATGACTTGTGGTGGGTGCATAAGTTTGAATAATCTGCGCCTCGTATCTTCTCGAGAGTTGGATAACGAGTCGTGCAGCTCTGTCAGAGGAACTTTCAACTTCTACAACTTTATCCTTCAGTTTCTGGTTTATTATAAATCCAACACCACTAGTTCTGCCCCTATCTGTTCCCGATAGTAGAAGAGATATCCACTTTTCAGTTCAATGAGATCTTCTCCTTTTCTCCTTATCTCACTTAGCCCGACGATGTCCCACTTGATTTTTGTAGTTCCTCTTCCAATTCAAGAAGCCTTGAATCAGAAGATAGGGAGCGTCCATTATACGTAGCCAAGGTCAGAATCAGATGGCAGCCTAGTCCGGTCCTCCGGGGATTCTTAGCACCCTCTGCCTTAATGTCGCACTGGCCGCTGCCTTGGCCAGGAGGTACATTCCAGCTGCCGGAGACTGAGGGCCAAGATTTAAGTTGTGGAGTCATTTTGGAGGGGTTTGGCTATAACTCACCTCGCTGGCCAAGCTGGTTGGTGAGTGTGATATAGCATTTTCTCTAATCCCGATAGTATAGTTATACCGCTATTGGCGGTCGTCAGAGCCCCTTTAGTGGGAACAGGATGCACCACGAGAAGGCGGGGTTGACATTTGTTAAGGAGAGGCTGTGATGTTACGTATCACCTGAACTTACATCCCTGAATATAATACATCTGATAATAATACAGAAATATCTGAATATAATACAGTACATCTGAATGTAATACAGTACAATAAATGAAAATGATGCACACATGCATTGATAAACATGTATAACTGTGGGAAAACGTAATGAAAAAGAATTTTTACCTAAATAATCTGTGAACACTAGAGGTATAATAGATATATTTATAGTAGTACTTATTTTTAAGAATATTCTTTTATATTCATTTGTGTTGAATGATGTAAGACGAGGATATTGTTGCGTCAAGTTAGTGAAAATATTTAGCTTGAGTAATTGGTATACCATCTTCGAAAAATGATCAGACACGTAGAATATATATATATATATATATATGTTTTCGCATATTTCCCACCCCATTCTAATGTGGAAAGTCAAAATACATGTGTTATTTTAACTTCGGTCTTCACTATAAATTTTACACTCCTAAACCACAAAGATAATTTTTTAACTTTCAGGAAAAAGTTTAACCTGATAGAGCATGTGCCTACATTTCTGTTTTCAGTTTCGCTTGGCAATACTGTTATCTTTCTTCTGAAGCTTCTAAAGATATTAAGTTGTGTAAAAGCATTTCCTTGTTTGTAGACAGAAGTGAAATAAGAAACTTTTGCCTACCTTTGCCACTTTATTTGGTGAAGTAGGACACATTATTTTCTAATAGTTCTGGGCATCTACCGTTTAGGTTGAGGATTCGATCTGCTGAGAACTTTGAAGATTTCGGAAAAAGAGGCATTTTAAATGATTTTTGCTGTCCTTTCAAAGGACAATGTTTTTTTCAATGAGGGAGATCGACAGAAACCGGAATAAATCAAAAACTGAAGTCGCAAGCTCCCAAGAATTTTTCATGTCCGACATCAGGTCTTCTCTGTGTTCCAATCATTCTTTCTGGGCAACCAAAGAAACATGAGCTCATGTGTAGTTCAGGCGGAACACAATTCCATTCCATTTGATAATTTCTGGTTATTTGGCATCAAGGTATGCCGTCAGTTATACCAATTTCGAAGAGGCAGCTTCACCTGCAATAACTAATCGCTTAGCTACCCAGTAACAGCTAGAACATTCCTTTCGAGTTTCAACAACGACAACGATTTGTCTTCTCGAGATGCTGTCTTGCATTTGGAGTAGTTAATGGAGCCTTATGATGCTTCCATTTAGATATCTTTCCCTTAACGTTTTATTTACACAATCCAAGTTTAATCGGCTCTTTTCGTTCGGTTAAAAATTGGTTTGTGTTCATTTTGTTTGAGCCATGAAATATTAACCGATATGCAATCCAGCTAATTTTTCACATACCACCGTGCGGTTCTTAAACTTCAAGGCTAATTGCATAATCATTCTTAGCCAAATGCTAAGCTATTTGGCGGCTGGATATCTCCTGCTTTTGAGAAAATATTCAAACATAACTGTATTGTTGATTTCGAGTAACGCCTTGCTTACCCTAACATTATACAGGTTTCAAAGGAAAATCCTTATTCAGGGCAATAACTGCGAAACGAATGGTCCGAATGGTACACAAGGTAAGTCTATGTATAGGAAAGCGACGATGCCCGATCGAAAGAAAGCGATTGTAGCGCCCCGAGCGGCAAAGTAAAAAATTAGGAAACCTAACTCGCGAACAACACGGAAAAAAAATTCCAATCAGCAAGTTGTAGCACAACGTCTAATTAGTAGGAAACGACATACGGTGCGAACGAATTATGTACTTGGACGAGTCAAAATGCTGATAAAATGCACGCGGTCGGTGGATTGTTAGGCAATGCAAAATATCGGCCCACGATGGAGAAAGATTCAAAGGCGTATGTAAATATTGATAGTGACGTAGAAGCAGGTCGGTAAGATAAAATACTGAGGATGAGTCTTTTGAACGTCAGTCAACGTACACGTTGCAAACACTGACGGCGGGCTACTCGAACGCTGAGTAAATGTGAAATGGGCGTGCTTTATGGCAAATGTCACCGCAATGTTCAGAAGCTACAAGGCGGTACGCCGAGCGTTTTCCGACTGGTCAACATCCAACTGCAGCGACTATTAACAACTGTGTTCATCGCCTCCGAGAGATCGGAAGCATACAGACACATCTGCGATCGGACAGACTTACGGGTTCGGTTGTTACATTGAGTCCTGAGGCTGTCCTGGGATATGTCCTTGCCAATCCCAACATTAGTACCACAGCAGTCGCCGAAGCATGAGGATTAACAGCACAACGTGTTTGGCAAATCCTGAACGAGCATTGAGCTCACCCGTACCACGTTTAGCAAGTGCAAGGTTTGATGGATGGAGACCAGGGAAAGCGTTTTGATTTCTGCAAATTTGTACATAACATGCTGGAGGTTAATCCACATTTCTTGGCCGATTTCTTGTGGACAGATGAGTCCCGTTTTACACGGAACGGAATAGTCAATCGGCATAACCCCCATTACTAAGCTCTTAGCAACCCATCTATGGGACGAGCTACTCGACATCAACGACGTTGGGCAACTAACGTTCGGTGCGGTATTTGGCGAATAACACTAGTTGTACTCAATTTCTATGATGGGATATTAACAGGTCAGCGGTACCTTTAGCTCTTACGAGTTACGATTTCTGACTTTCTAGATGATCTTACCATCAGAGATCTGCTGCGCATGCGGTAACAACATGATGGTGCACCACCTCACATGACAGCCAACGTACGGAGTTTCCTTGCTGAAACATTCAGACACCCGATAACTGGTTATGGCGGTACGGTGGAATGGCTTCCAAGGTTACCTTACTCAACACCCTTGGACTTCTTCCTGTATGGTTACTTGAAGGAACTGGTGCATGCTGCAGAACCTACTAGTCTGGAACATTTACTACACCGCATTGTGCTCGCCTGTAACACAGTGGGACCTGCCATGCTAGATAGTGTACGAGAAGCTATTCTTACACGCCTTGGAATGTTCACTGTAGCCAATGATGGCCATTTCGAACCGGCTGTGCATTAACTTCGCGCAGACGTGCGTTGTGCCGTTAAGTAGTCACAACTCCGGTAAACATTTTTCAGTGTTAAAATAAACCAATAATCCTGTATAGCTTCTGTCTCGTGTCATTATTTGTGTGTCTTTTTCACCCGCTTTACCGATTTTAAATTAACAGCATTTTGACCCGTCCATGCACAAAATTTGTGTGCACCATATGTCGTTTCCTACTAATTAGACGATGTGCTACAACTTTATAATTGGAATTTTGTTTCTATCTCGCGTTGTTCACGAATTAGGTTTCCTAACTTCTTACTTATGCCGCTAGGGGCGCTCTAATCGCTTTCATTTCATCGGCCATCGTCCCCTTCCTTACAAAAATCTAACATGTGTACCATTCGGACCATTCCTTCCACAGTTATTGCTTCGAATAAGGACTTTCTTTTGAACCCTGTATACTCAAATATACACTAACATTATGTAATAAAATGAAGTGCTGTATGACGATAAATAGGTTATTGCATTAAACATTCGATCGCAAGTTGAATTAATTAATTTAAAAATGGAAAACAAATTTTCCTTCTCTTTATTACATCATCTATATATTTGAATGAGTGTAGGTGTTCATCCACAATATCACGGAAGTTATGTGCTGTAAATTCTTTCAAAACATTTCCGTTGAAATTTTGTATGTCTCCCACACTGTTTTAGGGCAGACGCCTTCTCTGAAAAAACCCAGCCGCAATTTCTGAGAAAACCCAGCTCCATTTTTATCCATGGACATAACAAAGTTTATAAAAATCCCTAATTTTATATGAAGTGGAAGTCAATTTTTTTCGAGGTTGACCGTTTGGTGATACAGGGTGATCCATTTAAACCAGCACCCTGAAAAAACTTTACATTTTTGCAAGGGATCGCGCAAAGGACTTCTTTTTTCAATAGAAGCAGCAACTCCTGGAGAATGAAAACCGCCACCGTGAAGAAGATTGTTAACCGTTACTGTAACTCAGCTCGTGATTTGTTCGTTGTTGCGTTGTCATTCACTTGCGTGCATTCGGAAACATGCAGTACTCTGTTCCAGAGAGTGTTTTTTAGTGAAAACGTATTGGGTAACCAATTCTGTCATCAAAACGCAACGAGCATTTCGAAGAGAGTTTGAAAATCGAAAAGTTCCGAGCAAGTCCACAATTCTGTCGATGGCAAACAAAGTGGAGCAAACCGGTTCTCTTCTCAGTGGTAGCGGTAGACATCACCCTCCGATGCCCCAAACGCGTGTGGACGATGTTCGGCAACGTTTACTTCAATCTCCGACGAAATCGTTGCGCAGATTAAGCCAACAGACAGGATATTCATACGGAACTAGTCAAAGGGCGGCAAAAAAGCGAATATTCGACCATTTAAAGTGCACGTAATCCATCAACTTCAGGAACCGGACAAAGGAAAGAGAGTAAGTTACTGCAAATGGTTTCAAAATTTTCTGAATTTGCGTTCTGATATTCTCTCCATCACATGGTTTACGGATGAAGCCTGGTTTCATTTTTCAGGCTACGTCAATTCGCAAAACAGCAGATACTGGGCTGCCAAAAACCCACACGTTATGTGTGAAACACCGATGCATTCACAAAAGGTTGGTGTATGGTGTGCGGTTTCGTCTACGAAACTTATTGGCCCCTTTTTTTCTCTGAGACTGTCAACAATAACGTTTATTGCCGTATATTCAATGAATAGTGGAACAACTTGATGACATGAATTGACAGAGGGCTACTTTCAGCAGGATGGCGCTACGTGTCACACATCGAAAGTCTCAATGGAACTCATGACCAGCTTCTTTGATGACAGATTAATTTCAAAAAACATATGGACTCCCCGATCTCCGGACTTAACTTCCCCTGACTGTTTTTTATGGGGCTATTTAAACGATAGAGTTTACAAAACCCATCCAAAAACATTGGATGCATTGCGTGAAACAATCACGACTGAAATTGGCAATATTACTGCTCGTACTCTACATGAGACATCACTGAATAAGGTGCGGTGTGTTCAACTGTGCTTACAAGAAAATGGAAGACAATTCCAACATTTGCTTTGATAAAATGATTCTCCAATACCACATGTATAATTCTGAACTTACTGTATGATTTTGTTGTTATTTATAAAAAAGTTATAAGTTAATCACATGGTACTGGTTTAAATGGATCACCCTGTATAAAACATTTCTTTCAAGGAGAAAGTTATCCGCACTTTTTCAATTAGCTGTTTACGGAATGACTTTCCATGTCATGACTGTTACATTACCGCAAGAAACAACATAATTTTGTATAGCCGATTTGCAAAGGAATTAACAGATCAATGTCTTTTTGATCGCCACAGGTGACCCAATTACACTTGTCATACAGATGTTTTCGAAAAGGAATTTAATATTTGGTTAGATTCTTTCTTTTTAACGGCATAAGCTAACGGCACAGGAAGAAATACGTTGCCATTGTGCAAAAGAGCACTTTTCTATCTAATGTTGACGAGTCAGCGAACAGTTGGCACTCTGTTGTTTAGTGTTCATGACTAAAGACACACGTTACAGAGCAAATATTGTTGTAATAAACTAAATCATTTTTCTTCAGAATAAAATTTTGAAGGTCATAGATTCAAACAACAACAAGAAAGGATCAAGCAAAGTTTTAAAGAATGCCTAAAGGAATGCTAAAAAAACGCGCTTTAGTGTCTCGCTGAAATAGGTTCGAGCCTTTCAATCTAGACCTCAACATTTCGGCTTGTGTTTTAGACAAATTGATATCTCGAGCAAGGACGTTTAAATCACTTTTATTTAACAGGCGTGGCTCAAAAGAATAAATACTTTCTTCAAAAGTAGTCATGTGGCTCTTCATGTTGAACGAAGCTAGCTGCATTGTTTCCCGAGTGTTCGTCTTTTATAATTACGTTTATCGGAGACTGGTACAGTCCGCACTGCGGGGAACTGGGTTGACAGCGGATGACAAATTTGGATGTATCTCTATGTGTTTGGAATTCTTGAAATTTCATTTATGTTTGTTAAACAAAAATGAGTATCAGATGAATGATCTTCGGTTTCCTCCAAACCACGGTTACTGCACAGCACGTATGTCGTGAACTCTTTACCCATTCTGGCATACGCTTCAAACAGGTCCATATGTGCAGACCAGCAAAAATATGGCTCATAACACTTTTCACGAATAGAGTGAGATTTCTGTCTTGAGCTTAAAATGTTATATCGTCATACACATAAAAAATGGTTTGTGGACGATTTAAACCACAACAGAGTTGCACAGTCATTTAATCACCAGACAAAAGAAAACTCAAACATCTCTCAGGGCGTACACAGTGCATGTCAGCTAACTACTGCATAGGATGGTATTAGTAGGGATGCGTTTAAGTTGAGACTCGTTGCGTAACATGATAGTTTGCCGCCTGCCTTCCAATCAGTCTGTCTGACACTGGCCTGTATATACAGAAAAAGTAAATTTATCTGGGGAAAAATTGCATAACCGTTTAAGACAAAATAGGCCAAAACTTTCAACATATGGATTATTAAAATGCTTCATCACAGAAAAACTGTGGGTTATAGAAATATTCTGAATGTATGTTTTAATTCAGTGAGAATAATTAGGTTTGAAACACCTTTTTTGTTTCATGTGCAAAACAACGGGTTGACCAGTGTTACAGTTGATATATTTGTTCTGATTGCAGTAAGTTTGAATTCGCAGGTTTATTCGTAGAAATCCTTATGCTGCATGGTTCCAGAGGAAGCAGAAAACGAAAACCTCAGAAATCATTTTGAAATGTTCTCATAAAGCACAGTAAGCGTATGCCATGTCGCTCTGAAAATGTACAATCCAATTTCCAATAACTGCAGCAGAAGAAATGAAAGAAAACAAGAACATCAGTGTTATGACCTCTCTTACACCAATTTCAATAGACTCAATCAACAAATTTTCTGTATGGTGTATTATAAGTTCCACTGCGACTGTAACATAATAAAGGAAATAAAAATATATCTCCAGTGCAACTTTAACTTTATTCAGAAAGCAACAATTTGCATAAAATACTTTGGAGTAACTTTCACATGTTTCTGATTCTATCACAAGTAAACTCGAACTGGGTCTTATTAAGACCGCAGATTTCGTTCTTTTGTGATGCCTCTGAAGCAAAATCCAAACAGTGGTTTTTCTTGTTGTACGTTTATTGGAAACGCACGAATCATCCTGGCATCACCATATTACAGCACACCGCATCATTTTTTTCTAAACATTACGATTTCAGACACTCACTGCAATCCAACTATGGCATACTTTTATCAGATACCAGACTTTGTATGGATTTCTTATTTACTAGACGCTTCAGCACGACTTGCTAGGATAATTCGGACTACCGAAAGCTGTAACCAGCGTTTCAGAAAATTAAGCGTTAGATCTTCTGAAGACTTGGTTTTTAAATTTTTATTCGTTATATATATTATATTTTTGATAAAAAACTGAAAGAAAAATTCCAATTTTTTCAAACAACGAGGTATAAAAATTATAATTCAGAAACACATAAGAAATAAAAAAGCCTACTGTTTTCAAAACTTAAACAAGTAAAATACGTTTACCTGTGCATAGGATAGTATTTTCCAATAAAATATAATTGTCACTGAGCAGTGTCCATTTTATTAAACAAAAAGAGCATGAGACTCAGTACAAAATAATTGCCGTTTCTTTTATTTAGGAAGTAGTGTAATTCGACAAAAAACATGCCTTCCCTTCCGTACAATTCATTTCGCAGAATACTTGGGTTGCGTTTCTTTTGCAACAAACGCACCGTTTTTTCGATCTGAGGCATAAAGTAACGTTGCGATTAGTCCCATATCACTGCTTGTAAATTTCCGATGTGAAAAATTGTTTTGGGGTGGGTTTGAGGTTTTTATGCGAAACGCTCTGTATGTGGTCTCTATGGTTGGTGAAGAACTGGTGTACTACCAGATGGCGGAACGCTATATTCATCTTTACGACGTGCTTCCAGCATTAGCAGAGCTCTTGAAAATTTGGCTGAAAGAGTTGCTTTATGATCACACAACGATCGTCACGGAACATCTTGTATACTTATTTTATGTTTTTAATAATGCACAACTTTTCAGCCTGGGACAGTAGATAAAACCTTATTTTCCTTGAGATATCAACTTCTAACTTTCCGATTTGAAGTAGAATTCTTTGGAACAGAATTGTAGATTCTGAAGGAATGTAAAATAAGTGCGAACTTTTTTATGCCAAAATACATTATATTTAATGTAAAATAATTTCTAATGCACGACTCCTGCATGCAGATAGAATGAGACATTTAAATAGTATAACTATGCTAGATATCCGAAATTTCTTGGTGTAGAATAGAAATCAAAATTTTCAAGCTTTCGCACATCAACCAGACGGCTTTTTCAAGAAAGGTGGACAGCAAACTCTCTTGAAACAGAAATCTGGTTGATGTGTTAAAGTTGGAAATTTTGATTTCTATTCTACACCCAAAAATTTCGGATATCTAGTATAATTATACTATTTAAGTACAGTTGCTGCATAGTTCCTTGTCATTTAATTGGAATGAGACTTTTTTCCATACCTTACCGGTTGTAGAATTTATGTGTGCTGTTTAAAGAGAATAACATTCGCAATTTCTGTACTAAAAGGTTTGTAGCATTTAAGATTTTTTCTCAAAGCGATATTTACAAAGACATACAGACCTGCAAAAAGAAATCTGCAGTAAAGGAACCAAACAGCATAACTATAAGAATTAAATATTCACAACATATGCAAGATGATCCAGAAATTGAAATGCATCCTGTTGTCAAAGACAATTTCAAACTGAGCTTTTGGAATTAGAAGTATCGAGAAATAGAAATTGCAACTTTGTGCTTGAAGAATGTAAACTCTGACTTATTATGGCAGAAAACGGCATAAAATATTTTCATTTCAGATGTCGCTGACACAAAATGAGGATTTTCAATCTGGTATTCAAATGAGAAGACATTTCTGAACATTTGTGTCAAAAAAAGAAACAAAATTCCTCGCAGGTCCTATATATACAAAGTGGAGCTGAGGAATAATGAAAAATTATACGTACAATATTTTTCACCGTGAACACTGACGCAGCGAAAAAAAATCAATTTAGACTGTGCAAAGCAGGTATATTGAAATAAATACGAAACTTCTCTACACCTAGGGGCATAAAAGCTCTTTACGATTATGAGAAAGAAATACGAAAAAATGTTATTCACTGTAAACCGTATATGATTTAAAACAAATTGTTCACTCGGAACTTCGGGAGGGTGCGTACTTAATCCAATATGTATATCGGAAATAGAAACCAGAGCTTCTAAACCCTGGTGGCACAATTGTTTGTTACCAAGTATTGGAAACTATGTAAATCAGAATTACAGGAGTAGGGATATAGAAGAAAATGCAGCATATGTTTATCAAAACTAGATGCGAGATTGAGTGTATGCAAGGTGATGTTTCATATAAAGGTGTTGTAAAACCAGAATTTTGTTTCTCTTGGACCTTTTGAAGCAACAATAAGGAAATTCATTTTGAATTCAATTCCCAGGTAACACAGCCACTTTACGTAGGCCCAACACTGAACCACCGTTCTTAATCTGGAAAATTGGCGACTTAATCTGATGGAAATGTGTGATTGTTTTCAGAAAATCGAAATGTTTATTTATGCGAGGCAATTTAAAATTACAGTAATTATCCACCGTTGTTTTGAAGTAGGTTATACATATGTTCTGAATTATGTGTCAATGCTGGCGTACTTTATGCAAGATGACAGAAACTTAAGAATTATACTGAAAAAAATTTCAAATTGCAGAAGAGGAAAAATCATAAGTAAGCATGATCAGAAATAATCTACTTATTTGATAAGAATGTCAACCAAATCAGAATCTAGAAATTATGATATATTAACAATCAAATCAAATTCTGAAACCCATTTACTTCAGGTTCGGTTTAATTTTTAATTCCAAACTCAGACAATGCGGATTTTCATATCTCTTTTATTGATGGTCTTGAAGAAAGTAACTTTGTGCATCGCATATCTTAAATTCCAAAACTCATGATTTAATAAGCATCGACTTTACTTCACAGATATGTTTTCTAATGCAGTATGATGTGAACTACCGCAACCAGCCTTTTACAATTAGAAAAGCAAAATTTAAATTAATTAACTTTTCGAATGTCGACAACAGATTTCATACCTACTTTCGGATTCCCACTGTTTTCATTTGCTTCCTTTTTGCTTGTGTGCATTTTCGAACGATTGCAGTGTGGTAGAAAAGGGCACATGTGACTGAGGTATCAACTATATTGCCTGTCAGGAAAATGAGAGAAAGGTATAGACAGCCAAGAAGTCTTTAAAGGAAGATCAGAATCAACAGTGAAGGAAACGTTTTTAATAGGCGATGGCCACGCCTCGATGAAGCTAAATAGGTGTGAAACTTCGTTTCCATTCTTCCTATTTTAATGTCGGTGATGTTTCCGATAGTTATATAGCGGGCACACTGTATATAGATACACGGGATATAAACTGAACTACGAATACCTAAATAATATTGTCCTCTCCTTTGTTCTGTGACCCACCTTGGCGTCGACTACAGGAAGTTTCAGTATATTTTTGCAGGAATTGTTACAGTGTCGTACGGGAAATACTCGGGCCACCGCAAAAAAAAAAATAAATAAATAAATAAATAAATTATCACTCTTTTGCAAAAATAAATAGTATTTCAGTTGCTTACAGGTTTAAATTCCACATTATTAACTAGGTTTCATGTGTGTTTTAATAATTCAAATTCTTTGTAACTTGTAACCTATAGGTATTTTTCGTAATACCAAAGTTACTGCACTATATTGCGCGGAACACAAATGTGCTCGTGGTAAATAAAATGACTGCCATAGTTTTATAGCAATAGAAAGCACTACTAAACAGTTACGCCAAAGTTAATCATATCATTTAGATTTTATTATTTTAGTGAACTAAAGTTAGCGTCATTGAAATGTCTGACCATTACAAACACAAAACGCATAACTTCTGTGTTATGATCTTTTCGGTTCGTACGGAAATACAGAACATAAATAAGAAAATAAATAACAATTAAAAATTGCGTCACAAAATGGTAAAACTAATTAACTTACTTACTTTTGAATATAAAATTCACACATGCCAAAGTGCTTTTGACATAGTGAAAAATTATCTTGACTCTTTTATAAAACATCACACAGGTTTCTGCTTCTGAGTACCCGCGAAGAACATCTTTCAATTCATTATATTCTGAAGATGCGTAGTTACGTGCAAAAAAACTTTAATGCATAATTGCTTATTTTCACTGGTGTGAAATTTCATTTATTGAACTGGTATTTCTGCTGCATTATCTTACTAATATGCATGTGTAGGAACTATTGATACGATTGTGAAAAGGAATAACAACTTTCCCGTCATCTAGATATTATAAATCTAAACCGGGAAAAATGGAATTGCTTTTCTTTCTACTATATTCAGCCGTAAACAAATACCTGGATATTGCTTTAACCCGTTTCATATTAATTTTGTGTAAAATATTTTGTGAGTTCTTTTGCAGCTGTAGGCCCTCTTAGCCGTGAGACCCCTCGCAATGCGGGTATTGCGAGGACTGTACGCTCCTCAATTTTCAACTACAATGGGTGTATTACGATCCATGGTTCCTATATGCACCAGGTAGTATGTCCAACTCCCTCATCCCGTTTTCTACAACATTCCAGAGATACTCAACTTGGTTGACTTCAGACGAATTTGATGGCCATTCGACATGACTCATAAACATTGTTTTCATCAAACCTTTCGAGCACGGGGTGTGCCTGAGCACATCGGATATTTTGATACCGGAAGGGCCCATCCTCCCTCTGAGTAAGGAAACAACATTGTGGGAAATACATTGTCAGTAAGTAGTCCGTGTGAGTAGCCGGTGCACATAGTTTGTACCAAGCAGAACTACGTATCTAATTCATGCCGGCGAAAGCCGCTCTATATTGAACAACCGTTCCCCACAGCTGAGAAATTCGATGAGTGGCATGAGGAAAACTTATGCTGCTGCCGCCCAGCACGGACGCCACCATCATCACATTGAGGAGCATATCGTGACTGATCTGGCAAGCTTCTAATATTTCGCCTAATCAGCGTGATGTTAGCACCACAAGATCCGTTTAAAAGATATATCCTTGCTAGGAGACAGCGTTTACAGCGTCTGCTTTTGAAATAAATCCACGCCAAATTTCGACGCTGGTGACATAGTATACTTATCCTTTTTGTGCCATATTGTATAGGGACGTTAGCTGCGAAATGGTGCTGCCCAGAATTCCCTCAGAAAGGTGATGCAAATGTCGTTTACCTTTGGAATCCACAATTCGCGCCCTCTTGCAGTTTTGTCACCAGCTGCCAGTTTCGACAATCTGGAGCCAATACTGACACACCGCAACCATGGGGTGCTTCGAATAATGTGTCGCCGTTTATTAAATTGTCGGAGCAAACCTTTGTGTCCCATAATTAAGATAAAAAACCTGAGTGATTTAGCATGACAAAAGCGTATCATTCGAGTTCGTAGGTAGAGACATCCTACCCTGCATTCTACTTATAATCTACACATTACTCCAAATTTTTAAGCAAATCTAAATTTATAAACTTTATGTCTTAAATTAAATATTGTAAACTATCCTTCAATAATATTTGCAGTTGAATAATTAAGGAAAGTTTTGTATTCCCTCAATA
This sequence comes from Macrothele yani, assembly GCA_039090855.1. Taxonomy (NCBI): domain Eukaryota; kingdom Metazoa; phylum Arthropoda; class Arachnida; order Araneae; family Macrothelidae; genus Macrothele; species Macrothele yani. The sequence goes on from CM077016.1 coordinate 3,414,513, forward strand.
AAGAGTTGAAGATGCCCATTTCTGTAAATAATTTACTGGCCTATGTTCTTTAGAAGTTAAGAGTGCAACTGACCACATAATATTATGTGTATTTTTTGCTGTGTTGATGTAAATACTAGTGAGATATTGGAGTGATGATGATAATATGTTAAACGTGGTCTTTCAGTATATCTGTGCTGCAAGTATACCAAAAGTAAGGAAATGAAAACGAAGAGGAAAATCAAAATATTTCATAGCGCATCCAAAGTACTGATTTTCTTGCAAATATCACTTTGTCATATAACAAGGAAAGCAATGATAATGCATCTCGAAATTGCTGATGATAAAAGAATGTGAAGTTAAATACAAAAAAGGAAGGAATTTATAGCAGCGAGTTCTACCGAATGCACTAATTCGTTGGGCATGCACGTTCACCAGACAATTACAACAAGTGAGAAGCTTCACTAATGTAATCTGCAAGCCCCACCAAGTTTGTTATTGTAACTAAGATTTTTGTGTCTGCACCCAGTTATTTACAGTTTTCACAGAAAAGAGGGAAGTCATCCAAATGAGTGCAAAAATGAAAAATGATGTTTACTGAGAATTGATCGTAGTTTAGAATCGAGTGACTTCAAAAAACAGCAAACGTAATTCTCATAAGATTCTAAAACTTTGTTAAACAATTAATTTTGCGGAAATTAATTGCAAATAATATTGCACAATATGTCATGGAAATGCATGTTCTTCGTTATGGTTAGTATTTATCATTGTAAATGTCTTCGAAGAAGTGAGGAAATTAAAAAAAAATTATCCGTCATCAGGAGTAAACGTTTAGCTAGAATTTTAAATCATTTTGTTAGCTTACGCTATACCGAACAAAATCCTAATTTAAGCAAACAAAAATGAGTGAATAACATTAAAAACTGTAGGTTCTGAAAGTAGCTGTATCTTAAAAGTCATGATTACGACAGTAAAATCCTTCGTAAATTGGATTTATCCCGTGTATAACCAGTGCATCAGTAAATGACTTAAAACTGAATTAAGAGCCCATCAGAGCCTTTTCATGGCGCAAAACGTTATGCTTTGAATGAACAATTTTCAGCATTTGCCGTCCTCATTTGTTATTTCTGTCAGCTTTCATACTCTGTAACACATCCAGTTGCACAATGCAAATCAGGATTTATGACTCGGTGATCTTGAAATTGCGTCTCACCTAAGAAATCTAAGAGGAACATACGTTAGCAAATGAATTCCATTGACAATGTTGTCTTATATTTCATTACTAAAATATAAATTGCCCGAATTACGAACAGAACAACATGAATATTTTTGGGTGATCATGTTAGAATGAAATAAAACGAATAAGGGGTTTCAAAGAAAATTTAATTTCAAAGTAAAGAAATATGGCATATAAAATTGAGTTTGTATCACCATTCGATATTATCATAAGTCACTTTCGTTTTATTTACATTTGTGATTTCTAAGGAAATGATATTACTTTGAGAAAGAATTATACTATCAGTTGCCAATCACAACAGACATTTCTCTATATCGTGATGTCATATTCTCCTAACAAACCGATAGATCTTGATCATAGTTTGATATTATGAACATCAAGTATTTACGTTTCATGTGTTCACCCATTTCTTTTTTATTTTGCTAAAAACATAATCATGTATCTCTTTGGAAGCTAGGGGCAAATCTGCTTCTGGTTGACGTTTATAGACACAAGTATCCTACATTTTGTTTTAAATTATGCTTGTTCCTATTCCATAATACACGTATAATGGTAGCGAGGTAATTCTTCATTACTTAGTAACTTTTCTTTACAATTTATGTTCAAACAAGATATTTGTCTTGTAAGTTGAAAACATAACGTTAGAATACCCACACAACTTTCTTTTAATATTGGCAGGGGAAAAGCAACTGTCTTTTTTATGTAACTCAGTGAGAAGAACTAAATAGATTTTAAAATGCTGCAGTTGAAGAAATTAATGTTTTGGGTAAAACATTGAGCATATATTCTACTGGTTAACAATTTTGGTGGATCCCAGAAATCTAGAAATTTGGGGTAGTTTTGTTAAAACGTTCCAGATCTCGTGAGGTATTCTGAAACCGTTCCACTTCAAAATCATTCGAAGAAAATGACAAATGTCGTAATTAGAAATTCAACCTAAATTTTTAGGCACACTGATAAGCCACATTCTCAATGATTAGTTGTTTCCTGAACACTCACTCGTAATTGATAAAGATGTATTCCCAAGAATTATGTACAAAACATCACAATTGGAATTTTACAGTTTTGTATTCATTGGGCATTTTATCACTCTGTAGAATTCAAACTTTTATCTAGGAAATAGACGAATGTACTTTAAATTCTATGACATGTGTCGAAAAAATCAAGTTGTTCCTATTTTGGGGTTTCTTTACTACTCTTAATAACATTTCATGTTTTCAGTCATATTTCTTTCCTTTTTAGAGTATTGTGTTGATGAATACTTAGTGGACTTTTTAAAGTAGTTTGGTTTATTGGGTTAAGTAAATAGCAAAGTAATGTTTGCTTTCATGCGCATTAAAATCGGAAATGGGATGTTATAAAAGTCCAGGCTAAATTGCGCACGACACGTCAAAAATAGCGGTTATAGATTGCGGAATTCGATAACCCTCAATTATTGCATGCTTGATTTTTGAGATGCAATACTGATGTTTTATAAGACAAATCATTACAAATGCAGACACTTGTGAGCTAATTATTTACTACATCAGGCTTCCCGTTTCTTGTTTTCGGACAGGTGCTCTGGGACTTGACAATGATCAGCAGTTGAAATTAGCTTAAGGTTCGACGTAATAATTCTATGACGCTGAACATGTAATATGTTTTAGCGCTATTTTATCAGTTTGTAGAATTAAATTAATCTCATGTAATAGTAAGTCAATAGGTATCCACAACAAATTGATCCACTCAAAAGTTAACAAACATGTCCAGCGGCATGTTTAATTTTATTATCACATTATAAACTTAATATACTTTAAACTATGTCATATATCCTACTTGTAATAGTGAATTACCGTGAAAGTTATGCAGCGAAAAAATTAAAATATTCCATGTGATATGTATCAGGGCGACCTTCGAAGAATGGTAAAAGTGTAAGTCTGGAACATTTTCTTTTCTACGTCTCTCAGATAATTGCAATCCGATCCGGCAAACTTCTACTTTCCTTAAACCATTTTACTACACATTGCAACTTGTACCGGTCGTAAGACTTTGACCTTTGTACAGACCTTTTTGTGTTTCAAACACTCTCAAAGATTCTGTTGTTGTTTTATCGCTCACATAAAAAACCTTCACTAACACACATTTATTAGTCAAACCCAATATCGTAGTAAAAGTCGTCTTGAACACCATTGCCAATCGCGAGAGTGATGAAGGCACTTCACCGAGTGCTAACAGCCACAGCTTATCACTTAGCGTTTTTAAAGGCAACATATTTGCATATATTTGATTGTTTACATAAAGGTAAAGTGCCACTTCTCTTAACATTTTCGAATTAAACCATTTTTGGCTGCTCCAAGAACAATGTTCTCTGCAACGTTGAGATGCAGTTTTCTCTTACGATATGCAGTTAGCGGTTCATTCAGCATGGGCCATTTGTAATAACAACCAATCACATTATGCTCCCAATAGAATGTTTGTTTTGATGCTGTAGTCCCAATAACTGTGGAGACCTCTGAAGGCAAATATCGGGCTGCCTAGAACCTATGCCGGCGAGCGGTTAAAGCGAAATAAAATTTATCACGGGCTGTCGTAGGCCTTCGACGACATTGGCTAGACTTCTGCGAAACTCTACTGTTATTGTAAAATTATATCCGTAGCACTGAAACCATGTTGGTTTAAAACCACATATTTAATTCCCTTGCTTCCTGGGCCTGAGACCCCCTCTTCCAAATGGTTCTATCACTCACTAACGTTCAACGACAGATAGATGAGTGCGAGTCATACGGAAGGGCATCTACGGTATTTTTTTTAAACCAGATTTTTCTTACAGCCACAAAAATCAGGTGACGTTACAGATCGTAGGTACTCTCCCTATATCATGTAATGGTTATTTTTCCCCATTTTATAATAAGTAAAATTCCTGGAGGCTGTATTTAACAAAAAACCAAAATTAAAAATTGAATAAAATTCAGCGTTTTTCCTGCTTGAATAAGATAACTCCATGCGAAAACCAAAAAGAAATTTAAAAATTGTAATTCCGCATTTAGTCAGGCAAAGTGATGATATTTTTCTGAACGATACAACCTGTAAATAATATGTATTTTTCTGACTACTTAAATGTTGGTAATACATATTGATGAACGTATTTAAGAATATGCAAATATGCTAAATCTGAGCAAACGATGAGGCTAAAAACACCGTTACGTATTCGGATGAAGCCATGGATTTTGTAATCGATAACAGCAAACGTTTTACTTTCTTTAATCACTCCTTCATCAGACTTGTGCTGACGATGATTTCGCTTTCAAATTAGGTGTGTTCTTATGTTCCTCCTCAAAACCTCCATCAGATTCGTAAGATCTAAGAAGGCATCTGGATAAATGATGGAAATTTCTCGTAAAGTGTCGTCCATCGTACTAGTAAAACGTGTCGTAGAGCTGGTGCATTAACTTTAATTCCAGTAGCAAATTTCATAAAAGAAAACAGGAGATGACAAGAAGTAAATTCGTACATTTCTGGAGATGCTCCACACTTAGGTTTTTGATGAACTGAAACCGTAAAGCCTACAAAACAAAACATAATAATATTTCGTGATGAATCTGACTGGACACTTGGAACTAACATTTATATTTTTGACAATGTGCAAGAAATTGTACAAGTATAATTTGTAAATTTCAGCACAATACTGATGATACTGAAATGCTCGATTACTTTGTAATGTAATAAAATTTGCTATTACTAAGAATATATTATATTTAAGAGCCACATTTCACCCATTCCAGTTATATATTTACGTTTGGCCCGTTTTATCATCACAGTAACGTTTGTTGTAATCATTACAAATTTAAAGTATTTAGTTCTATCCAAGCGTCAGAAATCTGCTAATATATTTTTTTTAATTTTTGCTCGTTATTATCCTCGAAAATATTACAATAAATAATTTCTCAATTGTGTGTTGCTCAATAGTACGTACAAGACCTATTTCTGCTGTTTCTTAACAAAAATTCCAGAATTCAACAGAAACCATATGCGTATAAGCAAGCTCGAGGAAAGTAATAGGAAGTGGTATATTCATATTTCAGTCTTACTACATTTACCAAACGGTTTATGTTTTGAGAATTCCAATTTCGCTCTTCTAATTTCATAAACGGAAAGCGTTTTCCATTTGGTGTCTCGTAAGTAAAAATACGTAGGCTTTATGCTTTGAAATTTATACATAATATCTTATTTTGGTAATGTACTACAAGAAAATTAAATTCCTTTATCACTGTGGCATTCACATTTCACTTCAATTTTCTTTTGTTTATTTCAAATAAGAAAATCAATAAACTACTACCAGCACAAAAGTCAAACAAAGTGAAATCTCACAGTGGAAATTGAAACCCATAAATCCGAACATTTCACTGTAAAATGTTCTACATTATTTTTAATTATGGCACACAAGTTTTCTTGTTAGATTTTAAATTTTTGTGGATGGTTAATCTGCAGAAATAGCGAATAAGTAGAAAAACAGAAAAAAACATTGCCTGAGATGGTAATTATATTTATATAGTTTAATTGCAGGAGAAAAACAGATATCTCTCAGTGAGCTATTTAGATCCAGCAGCAAATAAAGTAGAAATAGTGTGACTTCCCCGTTCCTAGCATTACCCTACTCTCCTGTTTCTTAACACCTGATTCCGCAGTCACTGGAGCAAGTGAAAATCAGTTGATTCTATATCCGGTTAATATGTTGTAGAGAAGATATCCTAACGAAAGTAACACACTATTTATCACAGCTGCTTACGGTCTAGGGCTTAGGTGAGCAATCTACTTTGCCATGCACCCACAAGTGGGGCGAATGAGAAAAGAAATTCGACACACCAAGTAACGATTAAAAAATGCGTTCTTTTAAATGATTTAAAACACGCAGTGTCTGATCAATTTTATTCTGAACATACACACTTTGATTACCCAAGTGCAACTGCTTCAAATGCAAATTAATAAAATTGTTCAATTTAAAATGTGAGAAAATCTAACGCAAAATCTATTAATTGTCTGTCAATTTGCAAAAGATTAGGATTTATATCTGCCGACAACAATATAAAAAAGGTTGAAACGACATCTGTTAGAGTTGCGATGAAGTATACGAAATTACCCGAAATGTTTAAACCATATTTTGCACCCAAGCCGCAAATTGTTTGAAGGTCAAAACACATTAAGTCACAATTTAAGTCACTATCTTTACTTCACTTCACCAATTTAAGGAAAACTGTTAGACTGTTTTACGAACAGTAGCGCGCTCTAGGCTATATAGTAATTACAGATCGGCCGATATGTGGCAGCATGTCAGCGTTCACCAACAAGTGTTATTATCTATAACTGGGTGTGTAACGACCAACGTGACCACTTCCTTCTCCTGTTCCTTATTAAGGACCACTAGTTCCAAAGAAGAGAGAGACAGCCAGTGTCGTAAGAGAAACACAAATCACATGCCTGCCCAGCATTCGAACCCGGATACAATTCGGAATGATCAGAAATCAGCGCTCAGACCACCGCACCACCGTTGCTGCTAATAAGAGACGTTATCTCCGGAAAATAAAAAAAATTCGCTGTATACAAATTGATGGAATTATATCAGAATTTACCTTGAGGAACAGAAGTGTTAAGTTTAGTTTAATTGTTAAGGGATTATTGCAGGTTCCCACCAAATTCAATATAAAGCTGGGCAATGCGGACGGTAACCAAAGTGCCTTATTTATTTTATTTATAATTTATGATTTTAGGAAAAGGGTGAAAGCTTATTTTCAAGAAGTAATTGAAAATGTAATATTGATTACTTTTATTGCAATTTTGTATTGACACATTTCCTAGGATCCGAACATAAACCGAAGAAGATGTATATCTCACAGAGATTTAAAGTTTCCACAAAAATTCATGGCGCTAATCGGTGGATACATTGTCTGATTTATTTTTCTTAGAAGTGATTAAGAGCGCATCATAATTCTCAAGCGAGTATTTCCAATCAGTTACCGCTAATGGTCCCATTACACATTAGTAGATTTTTGCTGATAATGGAAGTATTATTTGTCGAAGTTTAGCACCAATTTTTATAACACATATAAGCAAAGATGTGTGTTGTAGTAACATGCCTGTAAATCAAATTTTGTGAATTGACTTACACTGAAGATGACCTCCTTCAAGAACTGTGATAAGAATTATTATTTTTATTTTATAATTCTATGTGATAAATATCACACAATTCATAATTCTATGGGGTATTCTTATTACATGTTTTATGTGATGAGAACGTTTTTTGGGACAATCGTGTTGATTTTGGTAGATATTCATTTAAATTTGGTTTTCAAATATTGTTGAAACCACATATGTTCTTCCTGCGTAATACGAAGCTCCGCATAAACCGAAGTTTTTATCGGTCACTTGAATTTCATAGAATTCCACCTTGTTATTTTAACCGCATAATACGAAAAATAATTTTTGGTAAAATCGTCTTTATTGAAGTTCAACACGGCTGTTGGCAAAGTAAATAAGTAGCATTCACTTAGGTGATATCGTTTCCTCTCTCATCTAAATACCAGGTATAACGTGCGTGCTATTTGCAACACATATTGTTTCTCCTTACATGTTGATCTGCATAGAAACCTGGTTCAGTTCTTTTCTTACTTTATGTCCCCTCCCAACCTATATCAGCACCACCCCCACGAAGTCTGGTACCTTGTCGTGGTGTGAGGGGCTCGGCTGCACCGCAGTCGCGAAATCCAGACCATTTCATACGGGTGAGTGGTAGATTATTTGCATGATGCAAGTAATACTACATAACCTGCGTGTTTTGTTTCGTTGCTGGTTGAACTTCAACATTTATTCCCTGGATCAACTACGAAAATGAGAAAAATATGAATTTCTTCCACTGATAATTGATTGCAAACTACTTTTCCCCCTATTTAATCATTTAATTCAATAACCCGGCCAGAACTATCTAAACAAATTAATGCAGAGTGATTACTCCAAGTCAGGATTTGTTCAGCTTGCTTCATCACTTAGCATTCAGCTTTAGCGATGCATATACTTCACCTTCATATATATCTTCACCTTATTTTCATTCTGATCCTTCCCGTGGAGCACCTGCTCCTACCTCCTTTCTAAAGGCGGCTGGACTTACGGCGTCACGTCTTTTTCCTGAATGTCAAAGCTATCTGCAGCCTTCATGCAGTCGACTAATTCTATATTTAGGGGCAAGATGCGTCAACCGTTTGATAGGTTCTGAACGATCGGGGTTGCCCCAATGTTTGAACCTTCGGTTAGTGTTCTTGTGTATCGAACTTGTATCAACACCAAGCACTTCTCCTGTTAAAATATTGCTTTTATCGTCCCCTGACTCATTAACTCATTTAATCTCTTTTCATGGAACCCGGGGTATCTGTTCACACAAGTCTGAACAGTGGTGTAATGACGATATTCTAAAGATGTGATTATAGAGTGGGATTCCTTATTATTTCGGGGATGTAATAGGCTGTTCCACCGGCGTTTCTCAAATCGAGCTCGCATAGGTTAAAGTGATTTGGTTTGGTGACATTGGTTATATTTAGCTGGACTTCGACTGCTTAGTAGTTCATGCAATGAGCTTTCGAAAATTGAAAAATCATGCCTTCAAACAAGCAAAATACCTGAAAGCTTGGTAAGGAATTCAGAGTTGTCAGTGTAGAAGAAAAAAGGAGTTAAAAAATTCGATTTTGCCAAAAATTTGGATTTTTCACCAAATTCTCTTTCAAAATTTTTAGAAAAAAAAGATGAGTTCAAACCTAAATTCGATGGATCGTTCAGGGTTGAAAAAAAAGTTCTCGGGAGGAAATTTACAAGGATGTGGATATAGTGGAGCTAGTTAACGGGAGAATGAGGTGCAGTGAAGCGAAGAAAAACGTGTAACTGTAGAAAATTTAATAATTTTAAAATAACTTGCTATTGAAAGCTGAGAACATAATATGATTTATTTTGCATCTAGAGTAAACACAACGATTGCGTTAGAGGAAGTTAAAAATGTAATAATTGATATTGAAATAAACATATGACACGCAAAAATTGACTGATAATTCCTGCGTAAGGGGTGAACAAGCAAATGCAATAGGTAATATTCTGTGTTTATTTACTTTACTTTTAAAATTAATAAAATGATTTGCTTACTGAAGATGTCACCGTACTTTACTTTTATTTATAGTTTCAATTAATAAGTATTATATTTCACTTCGATTAACGGATAAAAAGTTAGTATTTGCTTACTTTTACCCTGACATAATGAAATATTCCAAAAATTGCCATTCTTTATCTGCTCTGTCATAACGAATTTTTTTAACTCTCCCTTCAACTTCGTAATTATAGGCGTCACTGTATTAAGCTGATATACTTTAATGATAAATTTAGCAATATCTCCAAAATGAAAGAGTTGACTTTCAATTGTTATATTTATTGCAAAACCTTTAAACCTATTTGTTGTATTTATTGCTGAAATTTTAGAATTATTTGTTATATTTATCGCACAACTTTTAGACCTAGTAATTTTTTGACAGTTTTTATATAAAAAAAAAAAAAAAAAAAAGATGGTAACCTATATTTGAATATGGTAAGTTTGAAGAATTTTAATTTTAGCAGGAGTTGCTATTTTATTTTAAACTAAATACAGATAAATTATTAACAAATTCTTTTTAAATTCCTTCCCTTTCGCATACTGATTTCTTGAACGAGGTTTGGTCCTCCTTACAAGCAAAGCTTTGCATTATTTGTTTTAAAATTAAAACAAAAATATCCCAGTATGATTCCGATTAAAAGTAGATTTTGGTTTGATGTTGTCACAAGTTAGAATAATGTGCAAAATATAAGGTAGTTATTCAAAGATTAACTCACAACATAGAAAAAAAGAACACAAATAGGTATCGAATCGGAAAATACTTTTACTTCCTTAAAAATTTTGCTAGAAATTTCATTTTCAAATACAAACTTACATTTTTATTTTATTTAAGAAGTCACAGACCACCTAGTTTCTCATCAAATTAATTATAAAGTTTCATATATGTTATTCTTGTTAACGCAAAATCAATTGATTCAGGTTTGCATTTCTCTATTAGTAGCGAAAATTACATCAGCTATAGTCTTGACTTGCCCATACAATTAGTAAGGTAAACATATTTCCGTTTTTTATTTCAGCATTATTGAAAAGTGGTATTAGCCTATCCTGAACGACGGTTTACTATCTTAGGAAAGTAAAATAAAATATTGGCATTGGTGCTTTAGGAAAAAAATACACATACTAATTGACTTGAGATGAATGATTTTTCTTCACATGGACATAGTTTGGGTGAATTGTGATAGCTTACGTCCTTCACGCAATGCGTAAATTCATTTATATAAAGATCTGCTGTAGAGCCCAATATTAGTTTAAAAGAACTACTCCACAACTATGGCACGGAAGAGATTTCTACTTTAATATACCATGCAGCTGCCACAATTTAAGCAATTAAAATTTTTGCAACAAATACCTGACGGAATGGATAGTTATGTAGAACTCCCATAAACTAAATATTCCACGTGAGACCACAATATGTTATTTTATTCAATCTGGTAAAACTAGGTTTTACGCTATTTTGGAAAAGCTGTGATAGTGTAGTTCATATATAGAAAAGTAACTGGACCACAGCACTGAAGGTAAATGATATTTCGACTGTAGTTCTGGGGAGCAGAAGTTTCATAAAAGTCTGAAAGCTCGTTTTTGTGTAGTATGTGACTTTTTGCAGAACAGAAGCAGAAAGTAATGTGAAATTTTGTAGCTAATAAACGTGCCTTGCTGGAGTGAAAGTGGAAAAACAACTTTATCGTCGAATTTCATATATTTTGCGTTTCCGGTCTTTTGTGACATTTTCCTTTTATGCTCTTTGATTTGACGATTTACCAAATAAGAGATAGCAATTGTTCCTAAACTATTTTTATGCGTCCAAATTTCAATCTATAGGACTTTTTTTATTAAATGCACGTTATGTTTGAGTCATGATGGAGAAATACAGTGCATTATCGTTAATCCGGATCCTAGTAGTCCCGACTGCGCCGAATCCCCCTGAAAAAAAACTTGAATTTGATTAAAGTTGAGCGTAAATGCGAGAATCAATGTCACGGGAGAGAGTAGTGAGCTGAGTTTCTAGAAGCACTGGTTTAGCTTAGAGCTAAACCAGTGCTTCATTAAGTAGCTTAGTTTAAGAAAGCATTTGGCTCCATGATGATTAAACCCTTCGTTCGGCCGTTTCTGCTGTCCTCAATCAAATACACTCGAAGAGGAGCTGATCGAAAAGCAAAAAAAAATATATATTGTATATGTTTGATTAGACGATATAAACTTTTTATCTGTGTAGCACCCATAGCTTCATTTCCAAAACCCCTGTTTATTTTCCATTTGTCTGTGATTTTCGTATTACCAAATTTATGGCAGAATTTGATGTAAATTTTTTGCTCAGAACGTGCTGTCATTTTGGCCCGAAACACGAATGCAATTAACACAGAGTATACGTGGACTATCATCGCTGCCAGTTAGCGAATGAAGGGCCGTGCGATCTGGCAAAGAAAAGAAAAAAGAAACTCGCATGAGTAGTAGGTTCAAAGGTCGCATGCTGGGTTACTCAAGTTTTCAGACTGCACTGGTTGGCGCACAAAATAAAATTGGAGACGTTTTGATCAGTCTACATATTGTTCCATTTGTCACATCTAACATTCACCACCTGCAGACAGTTGCTACTTAGCTACGTCTGGAGGAAATGCAGTGTCAACGAATGAAGATGAACACTGTACTGTTTATCATTGAATAAAGTTTAAGAATATCAAAGAATTTTGTTGACTGCCTAAACTTCGTTTACCAGGTATATTGTTTCGAAGTGACACTTCTGCCAGACCAAAGCACAAGCACAAACTTTTTTCAATATGAAAACTTAGCTGTAGAAGAAATACTTGAAAACAGTCCTACCGTGACAAACATTTGTGCGGAGTACGGAATCGCAAAACAAACTAGGTCAGATAGAAGGAACAAAAGAATGAACTCTTAAAATTTGTGCTTAAATCTAATGCATAAATAGCGAAAAATGAAGTCAAGCAAATGAGAATGGTTTGTACAGCTACGTTCAGAGGATTGATCGTTATAGGAATTGAAATGTCAAGCAAGTGGTTTGCACAGGCAAGAAAGTGATCTGCACAGCTACGTTCGAGTGGATTAATCGTTATAGAATTGAAATTCAAGCTGCTACGGAAATATATATAGAGCATAATAACGGAATACAGAGGATAACGTGGTCAAAACATTATGGCAAATACAGCTGTATTTGCTGGTAAACTAAAAAATAACATTTCCATGTAAAATGGTTAGAACGAGGTTGAACCGCCATGAACTGCGTGACACTGTGCAATTCTGGCATGGAGTCTGTCGTACAGATGTTTGATGTAAGTTTGGGGTATTTAGTTCCAAGCATCCTCAACCTGTACGCGTAAATCGGGGATGGTCGCGGCTGGCCGTGGAGATCGGATAAGTTGTTGTCCCATAAAATCCCACACGTGCTCAATGGGAGACAAAGCCGGTGAACGTGCAGGCCATGGAAGTTGTCTCACACACTGAAGTGCATGTTGCTTTGCACGTGCCGTGTGTGGACGTGTGTTACCTTGATGGAAAACATCACGATGGACCGACCTCACAAATGGCACAACAACGGGCTGAATGATTTTGTTGATGTAAGAGGTGCTGTTTAACATACCCGGTACAAACACTAGTTGTGTACGCGTGTAATAGCTGATCGCTCCCCACACCAGGAGACCAGGTGGAGGCCCTGTGTGTTCCTGGCGGATGCAAGATGGGTGGACAAGCTCCCCTGTGCGTCTGCGAACACGCATACGGCCATCGGAGGCTCCCAAGCAGAATCTGCTTTCATCGCTGAACACGACAGATCGCCATTGCGTTCTCCAGTGTAGACGTTGGCGACACCACAGCAGCCGTTCCTGACGGTGTGCTGTAGTCAGAGGTACACATGCCAGAGGCAGACGTGTACGTAGTCCTGCATCCAGTAGACGGTTGAGGATTGTTCGCACAGTCACCTCAGGTGCATCGGCAGCTCGGATTTGCCTCGCAGTGGATGTTCTGCTTGGCAACGCCGCTCTTCTTATGTGTCGATGGGTTCCCTCATCAGTACGTCTGTGACTCCCGGTTCCACGTCTTCTCGTGTGGGAATGTTCCTCGGACCATCTACGCCACCATCGTACTACCACCGATACTTCCCGTCCAATTCGGTCCGCAATACGACGATACGACCACCCGGCCTCGCGGAGTCCGAATAGACGCTCTCGCTCAAAGTCCGATAATTGCTGAAATCGTACACGTCTTCCATGTTCAGGTATTGTAGCTTCTTCAGGGTCTTCGCACGTGTCCGTACGCCGACGACTGATTACATTATCTTCGCCGTACTCCTTAAATACCACCGACGATAATTTGCATATTATGCCTTGCTGTGAAGTAAGCGCTCACCGGTTGGTCCCGAAATTAACATCACACCTACGTGAACTCGACCCCATTAATATATGTAAATTTCATGATCGTCCGCCAGATCTTTCTTGGTGTTCTTTTTTCACATTGCGCCCTTATATATATATATATATATATATATCGGTTCCTAAGTGAAATCTGTATCAAGTAGCACACTTCATTCATTAATAACAAGGAACAATACACCAACTGTACTTACATAGCATAACTATACTAGTGATCCGAAATTTCTTGACGTAGAATAAAATAAAAATTTCCAAGCTTTCGCACATCAACCAGATGACTTTCTAATGGAAGGTAGACAGTTAACTGCAAACTGGAGAATTGCACGGTTCAACAATTTGAACGTGGTGACATGACAATAACGAATAGATGCAAACGTAATCAGGTATTCAAACACACCAGGCGTTTTGTTCGTTTAGCACGCTGAATAATGGAAGGAAAACCAAGAGGTAATCACAATTTCAAAAACTGGTTCGAAACTTGTGGCAACTCCATTGAGACGCTATCATTGCACGACTCCCTTCACAGAGATATGTAGATCTTATAAATGATCGACCGTTTGGTCACCTCTGCACTACAACAATTACTATTCTATAAAGTTTCTCTTTGAACCGAATCCAAAGAATTATCACACTTAAACAGCTATGGAGAATCAAGTTGTCCTTTATCGTTTCACTTAAAATCACAACTACACCAGCCTGACCTCTCATATTATCCAACACTCTAGATCACACACTCACCGTTCACTTAAATTCTTCTATACCAATTTTTCCCTCATTAGTGTCATTTATACACAGCACTTCCAACATATGCTGTTTCATGTCTTAAATCTCCCCATTTATTTTTCCGTTTGTACCTCTAGTATTCCATACACCAATCTTACATTCACTTAGCCGAGATCTCTTTCTCATACGCTGGTTTTCAGTTTCAAGTTGTTTCGTGGGGGGCCATCCTTCTCAAGTGCAGTAGGTCCAACATGTTCCACACTTGAGTTCTTTAAATTCTTTCGTTGTTTCATAAAAATCACAAAAGTACATTAATGTGGGTGATCAGTCTACAGCTCCGGGTTCCAGTTAGACATTCCGCCTAAGGATTCTGGAAAAACACCCAACCAATTCGGGTCATTTCGCTAAAGTCACAGAGATCTAGCAGGTACATCCGCAATATTTAAACTAAAACCTACTTTTGTACCTGCTTTCAAGATTCATAGAGGCCCTTGTTGCTGTTGTGGGTGATATTGTTGCCCAGTGGAGCGCCCCAAGTAGGCAAACCCATCTCCCACTAAGAGCCCTCCAAAAGTTGAATAGTAGATAATATAATTATTTAAACTACAGCAACCGAAATTTTTTTACCCGCTTCAGGGACTACATGACTCGCTGATAGTCGAAAATCTAGCCCATGAAGATATAAACCGGGATCAGTAAAGAATTTCAAAGAACTTTTTGAGAAAATTGCCGTAGCTTTTAATAAGGGGTTTTTGGGTTTCTTTCCATATATGGCCCACAAAATTTCCGAAACTGGCAACTGGAGGCAGCGCGCCAGTGATCCTATTGAATTCCGTAATTTCCTGTCCTCATATTACGCAATACGTGTAACTTCCGTTGTGTTGTTGAGCCTGTCGGAATAACAAAGTTTTTCTTGTTGCTTTTTTGTATTCGCTCTTCCCGTGGTGTTTTGAAGAATAAGAAGCCGTAACCAATTACGTATTCGTTGTATTTTTCATAACGTTATTGTATTTATTCTCGGCTCGCTTGTTATATCCTCAGCTGTATCAACCCACAGAGAACAACGCAGTTGATTATATAACTCACAGATCAAAAGACTCAGAGGTAAATCTTCTATAGAGACTTATGGAAACAATTTAAGCCCAAAGATTTGAAAGGAACAGTGTGCCAGTGGATGGACAGGGCATTAAACCAACGATACGTTAACAGATAGGGTCCACCTTAATTTTTTTCAGGGCTTTGCAAATATGTCCGCGCTGCTACATATCTAGCCATTGGTACGGTATCACGTGACAGACGCTATCGTAGTTTCATGTCCGACCACTGTCATCCTCTGTCATATGCCTCATCCAAAATCAACAATACATGTTCTAAATCCTGAAAGCCACGATTTCAAACTTATGTAAACAATTGACAAACACCACGGAACTCTGAAAGTCTTTCTTTGAACGACTTAAGGGCCGAACAAGGATTTTTTTTTCGTATCGTTGTTGTCTCATTTAATATAAACTAAATTAAAAAAAGAAAAAGAAAAACATTTTATTTTTTTACAGACCTAGACTGCTGAAATAAATTACAACAGGGTTCCACAACAGCTAATAATTCATATATGACCTTGCAAAAACCTTGAATACCGGAGGGGCGGTCTAAATCTTACTAATGCGCAGAATGAACCCCCATTAATGTTTATGCCATTACCTATCGTCAACTGTTTTGTTACAGGAGAACTACAGACTAACTCATGATACTCGAGCGCCTTCGTTTTCTGATATCCCCCAGCAGTTAGGAATAATAATTGGCACTTAAAGTGAGTGATGTGATCGTTACCCTCACGTCCGGTTCTACGAATTGCGATTTAGCAATGTGCTACATCAGATAGGAGAAGCACTTGAAGGGTATGCTTGTTGTTGAAACAATACATAAACGCATATCAATGAATCACAAAGATACTTTTCGCCATTTACCATTAATTTTCAGAACTACTTGGCGGCTAAATAGAGAAGAACTGCTGCTTTGTCATCCTGAAGATAATAGGTTTCTTCGTTAGTTAAGTTGGTCATTCTTGCTGAATAAATGATATGTCACCACCAATAGGCATGCCAAAAATTCCAGCAATCGATAGTATTATGTAAAAAATATTTTCAAAATTTTATAACACCAAAATACTCTGTGAAAATGTAACGTGTGTTTAAATTATCATACTTAATGATACCGAAATAAATGTATCATATATTTGTATTAGCTAATAACAATTAACGTCATGCAAAATTTTACATTTCATCGTTAACCATCACATGGTTTTTCATCATGTTTGAGATATACCGTGCTGTTAATCAGTTGAGTTGTTTTCTTATTCAGTTTTGCATATGTATTTATAGTATCCTTAGTGATATGTGAACATGAAATGTGTTTCCCTTTTCCCCTGATTTCTATAGTAGTTCATGTTTTTAGTGGGTGTCAGTTAAGTTTCCTTTGATTTTACGATGGTCTACGCCGAACAGGATCAGGATCATTTGACTCAGTTTCGTTATAACATCTGATACTTTTGTTTTTCTCTTTGTTTGTCTAGATGTGCAACCAGATAACCCAGGAAGATATTCAATTGAAAGCTAGAGCGGCGTACAAGTACAAAGAAGGCAACGTGATACTCATTTGAAAAAAAGGAAGCAAAAGCTATTACGGTCTTTCTTTTTCTTGAATGGCGGGTACGCTTTAAGTGAATTAATTATCTTTAAACAAATGAAAAAAACAAACGTGATCTCGTGGAACTACAAACTTTCCTGATTAGAGACAAACTCAGTTAAAAAAGGAACATATATTAAATAACACCCTAAAATTGGTTTCTTAATTACTTTTTTTTAATTTATTCTCTATTTTAAAATGTGCCTGCCATGTTCGGGAGGCGCTACATATATGTGCAGGTTTGATGACCTTCTTTGTGATTCATTTGATCTGGTGAAATTGTAATAAACCTAAGTTATTACAATTTCACCAGATCAAATGTTGGCGGGTACGCTTAAGTGAATTAATTATCTTTAAACAAATGAAAAAAACAAACGTGATCTCGTGGAACTACAAACTTTCCTGATTCGAGACAACCGGTTCTCAGTTAAAAAAGGAACATATACACTGCTGGACAATTGCTAAGGACGGATCATAAACGGCTATATAGCGCACAAAAAAGTAAGTGTGGTTGGATGCCAAGTGAAATAAAATAATTTCAGAATGCCAGGACATTACAAGAAAGACAACTTATTGTGCTCTGAAATCCAGAAGGCTTTGGAACGTGTTCAAGGGACAAACAGGCCATTTTGTGCAGAATACGTAAACGTGAAAAAAATGCAATTACCGTCCGCAGGCGTTCCGGCGTAAGATGTCAATACGGGATATGACCACCATGGAAGGCGATGCAAGATTCCACACGTCGTGTCATGCTTTGCACAACATTATCAAGCAGCTGTTGGGGTAATTTATCACATTCCTCTGTCAGTGCACGGATGAGGGTGTCTTTGTTTATTGGAGGGCATTGGCGACCAGCAAGACTCCTCCCCAAAGCATCCCACACGTTTTCAATGGGATTCAGAGCTGGAGAACGTGCTGGCCATACGAGGCTTTGAATATCCTTGCTCTCAAGACACTCCTGGACAGCGACTGTTCGATGACATGTTGCGTTGTCGTCCATGAAAATGAATCTATCACTGACAGCACCACGGAACATGAGAACATGAGGTAGTAGAACATCATTAATGTATCGTTGGCCAGTCATAGTCCCAGTTGGAAGCACATAGAGGGATGTACGGCCATTGATCATGATTGCAGCCCATACCATGACACTACATGTCGGATATCGGTCCCTTTCCTGTATGTTTGCTGGACAATATGCAGTACCACTATCACGCCAGATCAGTTGTCGTCGACAATCAGATGATAGACTGTATCTACTCTCATCTGAGAAGAGGAGCGCAGACCAGTCGTTATCAGTCCAATTGCGATGTTGTTGGCACCATTGCAAACGGGTGGTACGGTGACATCTGGACAATGGGGTGCACACAACAGGACAGCGGGCGTATAGTCCTCCTTCATGCAAACGTCTGGTGACAGTTTTTCGGGAGATCCGCTTGCCAGTAGCAGCCATACACTGATTTGCTACCTCACTAGCTGTGCTGCGCCGGTGTCTTTTTGTTGATAGCACTATGTACCGATCTTCTGCAGGTGTCGTACTGCGAAAACGACCTCCTCCGTGACGTTTGCTACACTCTCCATTTGTTTTAAATTATTTCCAAAGCCTTGAAACAACACTGTGGCTGACGTCGATTTCATTAGCAACATCTGTTATTATTCGCCCTTCTTCAATCTTGCCAATAATACGGCCACGCGTAAAATCATCTAGGTGATGTCGGGAAGACATACTGAAAATTGCAAGTTCGTCAATTGATTCTTTCCCTTTCAACTTTGCGTTTGAACAACAACGGTCAATACGCGTCAAATCCTTTATATCTCTTATCAGCGCTATGACGTCACGAACAAGTTCGGCAATCCAAAATTTGCATACGCACCACACGTCTTATTGTATCCCGCACTTATGCTAATTTCCACATTTTCCTGCCTTCCATTTTATGGTTGCTATCGTTGCTATTGTCATCCGTCCTTAGCAATTGTCCGGCAGTGTATTAAATAACACCCTAAAATTGGTTTCTTAATTACTTTTTTTTTAATTTATTCTCTATTTTAAAATGTGCCTGCCATGTTCGGGAGGCGCTACAAATATGTGCAGGGTTGATGACCTTCTTTGTGATTCATTTGATCTGGTGAAATTGTAATAAACCTAAGTTTAAGTTCATATGAGTAAAACCTAAAATTCCTTCATCGGGTCTCATACTAGACAGGGAAATCCTCCACTGCGTTATCTTTTTGGGGTTAGCTGGTCGCATGGGAAAACAGCTCCCAGTAATTGGCGTACTTCTCTAGAGTATGAATCTCAAGTGTCTCGATCGATAGAATCCCATATTAATGTGCTCACCTACATCCTCCTAGATAGCTCGTGGAACGAAAATTTATGACACACGGAATGATGTATGTTTCAAAGTTACTAGGACTAAAAACTGAGCAGCGAATACTAAACCCATTGTAACAGGTTATGCAATACGGAAATAAAAAAACACAGAAAAAAAAGCATTATAATGTCGTAAGTGAAACGAAGTGGATTACAATATTTCGCTGCCGAAAAAAGGGCGATTAATTTCTGGTGTAATTTAATGCTGAACTAAAAGCTGAAAGAATGAACATGTCCTAAATTCATTCTAATTCAGAATGTTAAACGGAGATTAAAACATTTACCGCCTGGCTACATTTTCGGACTAGGTGGAGCGTCCTTTGAGTGATGTACACAGATACTCATGATCAATTCACTTGTTGTTTTGTAAATTTACTAATTTTGCAATAGATTTCCTATCAACATCCTTCTACTATGATTCCAAGATTTCCCTGCGCTTTTGCAGTTTCCTGATGTACGACACCACTTTTATCCCTGTATTCCAAAGCGGTGCACAGTAGATTTTCTCTGACTCATTTAAGTATGGTACGTCTTTTAATTTCGTTATTTTACTTGCTAAAGAAATCATTTTTGGTTTTCCCACGTTAAAGCCCAAATTTTGTGAATTTTTGTTGTTGTTAAAGGCGATAAAATTAGTTTTGAATTACCATTATGCCAATAAAAGATTTCTGGTTTGCTCGTTAAATCCGAGATTTTAGTTAATACGTGCTCCTTGTAAGCCGGCTCTACTATAGCTTAATACTTGCACCGTCGATAACGAATATCTGCATGATTTAAAATAATTAATCAAAAATAACATTGTTTCAGAACGGATAGCCACTTTTATGCAATAATAACATGTGTAGTATGATATAATATGGTGGATGATAGATATTTGTAAATATAAAGAAAACTTGAAATTGCAAACATAATGTGCTCTACAGATAAATATGAAAAGGAAGGATTTGGATTCAGAGTAAAATCTTTTGCTGTGGTTGTTGTTGTTGTTTGATAGCTTAAACACAACCGTGAACAATTTAATAGACGAAAAGCAGTCGCCAGTTTTTAATTTGGGTCCACTGGTTTCAGGAAAAACAGACAGCACACGTCGTATGGCAAACACAACATCTATGCCTCACAGATAATGCCATCAGAACCCATTACGGACGATCTGTCGTCAGTCAGCAATCACACCATTGTTTCACTGGTTTACAGATTCATGTTTATGAAAAAACATATGATACGTAGTAGGCAATTAAATTCGTATGTTACCAAACTTCTCCAACCATGCACTTTGTATTTATCTTTTCCAAAAAAGAAATTAATTTGATAATTCCATGTTGTTCGGCATTTTAAAGATATCAGCGTTTCTTTGCATCTGTAGAACGAACCTAGAAAATATGTTAACAGTCTATTCATAACAGATCTTTCCATGAGGGTCAGCCCTCTTTCGTGACGTTCGCTTTGAGTTTTGTTCCCGATTTCAAGGTTTTATGGAAAACCGACACGACATAAAAAATAGGTGGATAGATTGATTCTTTTTCACATGGAATGAAACCAAAAACGGAATTGGAGATGCGTATAGGAGAGAGTTAAAAACTTTAAAAAA
Organism: Macrothele yani; assembly: GCA_039090855.1. Lineage (NCBI taxonomy): Eukaryota > Metazoa > Arthropoda > Arachnida > Araneae > Macrothelidae > Macrothele > Macrothele yani. The sequence goes on from CM077016.1 coordinate 3,435,633, forward strand.
TAATATAAATTATAATGTGAAAAATATTTATCAACTCGCAGAAATTTATCCTCTTAACACATCTTCAAATTTCTGCTCAATTCCAGACATGAGAGCAGTTCGCTGAATAGATGATTTTACTGGAGGAATTCGAGACTGCAGAAGGGGGAGTACAAATGCACGCACACTTACCTCTCTAACCGGAGCATTACATCAGGAATATTGTTGTTGCATTAGTGTCATATGAAGGTATGATATCTCTACACTTGCCTTCGGTACGCTTATAGCGTTATGTTCATATGGACACACTTGGTACTTTGGAAATCATTGCATCCAAATAAAGATGACTCACATAGAACAAGCTTAACCAATAAAAGGATGAAGATGACGAGGCACGAAAGAAAATACATTTCATATAAGAGAACTACCGAGGAATAAAAAATAAATGGTTTCTAAAATATAACACTTAGAAATACACATAGAGCATCAGAAAACAAACACAACGCACTCACTGTTTGCGAAGAACATCGCAGTTCAGAAAGAACAACCACTATCTGTGAAAACATGAATTTGTCGGAGACTGCGGCCGAATCCGCGAATCCTCGCTCCGGAGGAAGTTGTTCGAACCGACTAAGCTACACCAACGGAATGTATCACTGCAGAATTGTCGCAGCGATAGATTCCACTGGAAAGTGCTACTTACCGTAAATGCCAGTACGAATCAGTCCTGAATGTAGTTGCTATCGCTTGGCAGGATTTGCGTTCATGGTCCGGCAGCTTTCTGATACCATTTCTGTAGAATGGTGGCTGCTTTGACTCAACGGCGTAAGTTCGACGTCTTTCCGCTAGTAAGCCGCTGTCCCTCCTGGAAATACAGCAAATACCGGAAAATGCGGTAGTCGTTTGGGCAACGTCCAAGGAATGGATATGGTTCGGTATCAGCTCCCAGCCCAGGTCGCTGATCTTGTGACCGGTCACCTGTTCTGTGTGTTTCCTACTGTAGGTATACGCCCTTGCGGTTTAGCAGTGCTCATCATTTCAAAGCGAGTAATTCTTGCAGATCGTCGAGGTGACAACAATACACATCGGCGGTTATTGTGGTGTTGTTAGACAGCAGATCCAAATCCACAAAACGCGGTATATATCATCAAACAGACAGCAGGACCTTAAGTGGTTGTAAAACAGACAGCAGAACCTTAAGTGGTTGTAAAACAGACAGCAGAACCTTAAGAAGTTGTAAAACAGACAGCAGAACCTTAAGTGGTTGTAAAACAGACTTGGGGGTCGGCATGGGCTTCTGTTTTACGTCCAGCTACCGTCTCTGGACGTTGACATTGTCGTAGATGACCCATTTCTCATCACGAGTCAAGATGTAATCCAAAAACAATTTAACGTGGCCACGTGCAAGCTGGGAAAGGCATGAACTGATGCAATTTGCTTTCTGCTGAACTATGAGTTGATGTTTTATCAAACTTCTCTCTTCTGCACGTTTCAAATTTGACGCAGGTGGGTGTTAATGCGCCTATGGTAGTCCCCAGCTGTTTTGCGTAATCTCGCGTTGTTACATACAGGTCGATCTCCACTAAGGTCTTCAGCATGTCATATCCTTTGGTTCAGGTCTTCTGGGATTGGGACGATCTGATAGGTCAACATTTTCCTCTCGAAAATGTTCCAGCCAACAGCAGCTCTGATGATGTTATATGGTATTGCTTTATGCATTTGAAAATTTCTTTTCAGCATTTGAGGGCGTGCTACCGCAACGAAACTCATACAGAATGCAATGGCGTATGTGCTCCTTGTTTACCTTATGTTGGCTGGTGAGTACACTTTTCGCCATCATTTAACTGCCACTGATTTAAGCAACCTACCTGCTGAGATCATGCCGGTGTAATGCGCAATTTCACTGACCATTGTTCGCCGTGGACGGGGCTTCGGCTTTGGGTACTTCGTCATGGCTCATAACGTACTTTCCAACCCAATGACTTTCGGAATATTCATTTTGTATAGTGTTGAAATCACAGTATTTCATAAAATATTTCATTATTTCATAAAATTAATTACATACACATCCTGTGAAAAACATCAATCAAATAAAAGCGGTTATAACTTATCTCATGCGCAGTCGAAAGGAAGAAACTTTTATTTGGTCTACTTGCACAAAACGAGATTCCTTTTATTTACCAGGCACTGATCGTTGAAGCCAGTTCTTCTTTATTGCTGCATAATGATTCCAATTTTAAAAAGCCAAAACCCCATAATGTAGCATTTATACCGCCGTTTAAAAGCACTGAGCCAAATCATTGCTGGGGTCTCGATACTAATTGGGCAGGACTTAAGGCGCAAGTTATAAAACCGTGATTTAATAATCTATTTCTGAATTATTACTCTATTAAAGTTGTCCATGTTGAATAGAATCCAAAGCACAGTATCGGCATTACCTTCAGCTGCAGTAGTCTTACATAGTGGTTATGTCATTTGAGAAAATGCTCTTTCTTTTCCTACGTACAAAGACCTTAAATGGCACATTTCATGTTCTGTTAGCTTTGGAAGTGAACGGGGTATTTCCTGGTCAACTAAATCCACAGGAGTTCTCCATTTTCAAATCCCATCTCGAGCTGTTGACATTTCAACGCCAATGAAATGGCACAAACAACGCAGTTTTCTTTCGGGGAAGGCATAATCAATCTTCGTTGCAAATCAGTTAATTTTGCTCATGAAGGTATCCCACTTTTACAATCATGCTATCTCAACGAACATATTTATGAAGGTATGTGACAGAGAGCTTGTGTGTGTTTTCGGATATTAATGAGAGGGTAGTGTGCAATTCCTTCGGTAGTTCGAGAATACTAAATACTATATAACTTGTCCAATCAATCTCACATCGAAATTTATTAACTTGTGTAGTTACATTGAAGGTAGTACAGTCAGTTTCCTTCTATATGTTTAATGTTTTGTTTTATATAATTTTGTAATGTGTCCAATAATTATTGGACACCGATTTTAAAAATATGAATGCAAATTTGTTTGGTCTTTAGTTATTTTGTTGAAAACATTTTTTATTAATAAAACTGAAAGTTGTGAAAATAATTTCTTGTGTAGTATTCGATACAGATTTGCAAAAAGGAATGTCCCTTTGTTAATTAACGAACAAAAACAGTGAATACTTCGATTTGGTTTCCAATGTTATAACGCTTGGTTGGCAGCAGTCGTCCTTTTACAAGTACTACTGTACCTTAAATTTCGAGCTGTATCCGTAATATGTTCTTGAACTTAGTTTTTTCTGTAGAAAAGTTAAACCATTTTTATGCTGCTTATTTGTATTCCTATTTGTTTCGATATATCAAACATTTACTATGTCCTGGTGATATATTTCGAATTCGATTATGGTAAATAATATTACATTGAAACTGGTCTAGATGTCTAATGGTAAATAGTATTAAATTGATAGTGTTCTATATGTATAATTCAGAACAGAAGACTTATTCTTAATAAGCACACTTTATGGGTCACATTCTGGAAACATGCTTTATTAAATAAACAAAAAAACTGCCATGTATCCTGATCGGCCTTACATGAAAACAGTATGAAACAACTTTCCCAATTCTGCTTTGGCAGGTGATTTCAATTTGGAAGTACCATTTCCAGCGATGCATGCATGTTGGCACCATTGAAGTATCAAAATATTGAAAAGTTGTGCGCAAATGTTTGCGTATGTTTTATCCCCTTACACTGCATTTGCGTTTCACTAGTATGTTATTTGTACAGGAAATTTACGACGATAAAAATAGAGTAAGAATAAGGAAAGGTAAATTCCATATCCAATAAAACAGCTTTATAACAAGAGATTTCCGAAAGCATTTATACAAGATTTTAGGTGTTTTCTGCAAATATCCGAAAACACAGAAATTATGGAACCGTATTTGCATTAAGTATGACACTCGGTAAACAAATATATATTTATTAGTTGAGGTTGAAAATCGTTAATATCACACTCCCTGGGATCTGCGATACCAGGAAATCTTCGTCCGGGAGACTTTCAAATTTGAGGACATATGTTGGCAGCTGGGTTATATACAAGTAGATGATTGCGATTGCTTTTTATTATACTCGAGAACAGAGGAAGACAAAAGGACGAAACATCCCGATGTGGCTAAAATTAGTTCTCTTTACCGCGAAATATGGTTTTCTACGTCGGTCATGTAAGGATTTAAGATACCTTAATGACATTATCTGGAATCCTTCCATCTCACACATACTTTTGAAAGAGTCGTCGTCATACGACTATGTATAACACGTTAGTCTCTGCTTTGCATCACAGAAAAAATGATGTGAAACATCATCTGATGGGCGAATGAGACAAACCCTTTTGGAGGAAAGTAACATGATCACCGTAATGGAATTAGACCCTGAAGAAGCTGCAATGCCTGGACATGAAAGACGTGTATGATTTCAGCAGTTATTGGACTTTGAGCAAGGTCGTCTAGTTGGACTCCGCGAGGCCGAGTGGTCGTTTCGTTGTATTGCGGAGCGAATTGGACGGAAAGTATCGGTGGTGGCACGCTGGTGGTGTAAATGGTCCGATGAACATCCCCACACGAGAAGACATGGAACCGGGAGTCACAGACTGACTGATGAGCTCACCGATCGACGCATAAGAGAGCGGCGTTGTCAAGCAGAACACCCACTGCGACGCAAATCCGAGCTGCCGTTGCACCTGAGGTGACTGTGCAAACAATCCGTAACCGTCTACTGGATGCAGGACTACGTGAACGTGTGGCATGTGTACCTCTGACTCTAACCCACCGTCAGGAACAGCTGCAGTGGTGTCGCCAACGTCTGCACTGGAGAACGCAATGGCGATCTGTCGTATTCAGCGATGAAAGCAGACTCTGCTTGGGAGCCTCCGATGGCCGTATGCGTGTTCGCAGACACACAGGGGAGCTTCTTCACCCATCTTGCATCCGCCAGGAACACACAGGGCCTCCACCTGGTCTCCTGGTGTGGGGAGCGATCAGCTATCACTCCCGTACACTAGTGTTTGTACCGGGTACGTTAAACAGCACCTCCTACATCAACAACATCATTCAGCCCGTTGTTGTGCCATTTGTAAGGTCGGTCCATCGTGGTGTTTTCCAGCAAGATAACGCACGCGCGCGCAAGGCACGTGCAACGCAACATGCACTTCAGGGTGTGAGACAACTTCCATGGCCTGCACGTTCACCGGATTTGTCCCTCACTGAGCACGTGTGGGATTTTATGGGACAACGACTTATTCGGTCTCCACGGCCAGCCACGATCATCCCCGAATTACGCGTCCAGCTTGAGGATGCTTGGAACTCAATACCCCAAACTTACATCCAAAATCTGTACGACAGACCCCATGCCAGAATTGCACAGTGTGACGCAGTTCATGGCGGTTCAACCTCGTACTAACCATGTTACATGGAAATGTTAATTTTCAGTTTACCAGCAAATACAGCTTTATTTTGCCATAATGGTTTGATCCCGTTATCCTCTGTATTCCGATAATATGCTGTATAAATTTCGTTGGCATCAGACGTCTCCTTCTTGGTGTTATTTTTTCCCTATATATATATATATATATATATATATATATATATATCATTGTTGTCAATTATCAATCCACTGCTGGACGAAGGTCTCCCCAAGTTTCTTCCACAACGGCCTGTCTTGTGCCCGTCTCCTCCATGTTACTCCTGCATACTTTCGAATTTCATCCACCCATCTCCCATGTGTTCTTCTTCTGGGTCTTTTCCTATGCATTGGAATCCGATTTAAAATTTCGGCTGTCCATCGTTAATCAGTCCTTCTGGCAATATTTTCAGCCCATCGCCATTTCAGGGATTTTACTGTGATCATGATGCCTTCCACTCTTGTCATGTTTCTGATCCATGTAAGGTCAGTTGATTCGCAACATACCACAGCCTGTCCTTGACAAATATCAACCCCGCCTTCTCATGATTCATCCTGTTCCCACTAAAAGGGCTCCGACGACTGCCATTAGCGGTATAATTATACCATCGGTATTAGAGGAAATGCTATCCCACACTGACAAACCCGCTGGGCCAGCGTGGTGAGTTTTGGCCAAACCCTTCCAAAATGACTCAACTATATATATATTAAAGAAGATAAAGTTTAATTTACAGTAATTGGTTTAAATAAAATATTATTTAAATTGCAATTTTCAGAAAAGGCCGATTAAGTACACATTATCAGAGTGTTTTTAAGGTGAAAGCTATCCATTAACAACTATTGTATATGAGGCCCCGAAGTATACCTAATTTGGAGTTGTAAGGTGATACCTGATTCAGGTTGTCTCACGCTGCGTTGTTTTTATTTCTTCCGCGTGCTTTTTGTGACCATCGTAAAAGTGTTTCAAAATGCGGGCTACAATGTTGTGTGTATTTTTGTCATCTTTCGACACAGTAAAAGTGCTCTTTTTCAGTGGTGGTGTGTGTTTTCAACATTTAATATAATACATTTTTGGATTATATGAACATAGAACTGGGTAAGTCCTTTTTCTTCACGTTTCATTCATAAGGGTGCTGTCAAGAGAAGGCACAGGACTAAAAGCATTTTAGTGGTATACCCTCAGGGGGTGAAGCCCATAGAATTTGGGCGGGTGATATGGGAGTTTTTGGAGAATCCCAAGGAGATTTATTCTCTACTATGCAAGTTATTACTAACCGATAAACTGATTTTCAATTTTCGGATAGATTCAAAGATTTAGTTGACAAAGTTGTAAAACAGTAAATATTTCAAATCAAAAAGAACTTCTTTCAGTCTCTAGGGCTGGAAACAACATTAAGAGAGTGTTCTTTAAACTATACACTCCGAAATGTTCGGACATCGACATCACTAACGCATTGTAAAGGTATGGTACAGTGTTTAGTATGTTTAGAGAGAAACTGAGACCTCACGAGAGAGAGGAATTTGTGGAGGATGCCAGTTCTTGCGCTAGAGTAGTGACTATGGACATGAAAGAAGTTGTACCTAATTTCGTGTTAACAAAAGTGTTCTGGTCAATATGAGTTAACGTGAGACTTGTCCGCATTTGTAGGAGATCTAACCTTCCGGGCCATATGGCATTTCAGTGTAATGTTATTTGTGAAAACTGTGTATCACAAGATCATGGCCTAAAATAATAAGAGTTGCCTTGTGGGATTTGTGGGTCAGAAAGACATATACTCCCTACTTGTAACAAGCGCACGTATGCTATGACAATATGAAACAATAACACAGAAGACACACAGATCATCAACTAGCAGAGAGCTGAGTATGAAAGAGAGTTAGATGACAAGCTTAGGAGTAGTAAGGAGGGGCAATTGCCTAAAGTAATCGACACTCCAGAAACAAGAATCCACGCAGAAAATGTATTAAAACACAGCGTACATACTGCTCTTTCAGAAAAATCATGTTTTTCAGTCTGCTCGGAGTCAGATAGACTCCAAGAAAATCATGTTTGGGCAATACCGCCGAGGAATGCATTAGAGAATTATGTTCTGGCATTAGTTCCGGAAACAAACTAACACAGAAAACTGACAGACAGATCAAACCTTGACCATCAGTGAGAAAGACGGTCTCTAAAACCCAATCCCAGGAAATTGGGACATCCCGAATACACTAAAAAATCTGCAACAGATAAGAGTGACATCAACACGGCTGCAGAGTGACATCACGCGTTTCGTCATCTGCTCGTGGAAGGAGTGTGGCACAATTGGGTTGTGTAGTTTATTCGTTAACAGGAGTCTGTTATGGCGCAGCAGCTGGAATGTTATTCGAATTCGGAAGTTCACGAAACACTGTGTTCTTTATGAGCAAAATATTTGAATCCAACTGAAATCCATCGTGAAATGTCAGCTGTTTATGGAGAAGAAGCAATGTTGCTCATCAAATGTTCAGTACTCTCCAGGTTCCGAGGAAGTATATGAGCTTCTGCCACAGAAAAGAAGATTCGACCCTAGGAAGATGAAGAGGATGTTAACATAGACATGGAAGTTTTTGTATGCTGAGGCTTTCAGCTCGTGCACCGCTAGTTAGAAGCAATTTTTGGGTTGTTCAGCATCAAAAACAAGTGTGCTTACATGGAAAGTGCTCTGGTGAGTTTTTCATCATGTTTCTTTTAATTTTTGTCTAAACTATGAGTACAAAAACCTGTATCTCTGGGGCCAACACCTTCTAACTGATGCATTTATCCATATTTACTTGTTATAAAGAATTATTAGAACGTGTTACCTCTTTACAGGCAGAACACACAGTGAAATGCTGTCAAACACGATTTCTAGAGAGCTGATTTCTGACTTTGGGTGACCACATCTGTATCTTTTAACAGATTGTTTAAAAGATTTGTTTTTCTTTTACATTGACATCATGGTTCTGTATCGCTCCTCTGTCATTAACAATTTTGGTGGTGTTGGGTATCTAAACCAGTGATGGAAGACACTGAAATGGCCATCTGCCAGTGTTAACGTGTTCCTTTTCTTAAAATATTTTGTTTCTCTACATTGATAGCGAGGCTTTTTTTGTAAAAGTTTAAGACAAATATACTCTGTGACAGAGAAATTACCTACCAGATGCGCATTTTGCTGTTGCTGGGTATAAACAAGTGATGCAAACACACTGAAACAGCCATATGCCTGTGTTTCCACTCTGCTCTTTAGGATGTGATGGAGCACCAAAATTGTATGGAGAAGGCTGATTTGATGCTACACGTGTGGTCTGTTGAACAATAGAAATCCTCTGCAGGCAAAGTATGTGATGCTTACAGCTCGCAACACTGTTCTTACACTCTAGGGGGCTTTACCAATAGGGCAAACTAGGCTGTTCTATGGAGAGCAGGTGAACATCTAAAGTTTTGTAGCCTTTTGGGTGAGTGCATGCTCTGATGGGACAGCGCTGTGTGAGGACATGATGAAACGGCCCTGTGCTCTGATGGGACAATACTGTGCTCTGATGGGACAGCGCTGTGTGTGTGCGGTCTTATGCTGAGATTGTTTCTAGGGTCTGCTGGTAAAAGTTTAACATGTTGTTTGGCGTCTCTTGAGGACATCATGCTCTTCCGAGAAACATATGGGGTGGGGGAGTCCACATGCAGGTCCATACTCCTGAGATTTCTGCAACGCCAAAATGGTTTCAACATTGGTATGTATAAATTTAGTGTATTATAACAGCAAATCCCTGCTCATGCAGAAACATGAAAGTATGGCCAAAGTCAGTAATTCATCCATTATCACACCTCCTTCGGGCAGCAAAAATTGAATTATGTTCCACAGCTTGATCAAGTAATACACTGCCGGACAATTGCTAAGGACGGATGACAATAGCAACGATAGCAAACATAAAATGGAAGCCAGGAAAATGTGGAAATTAGCATAAGTGCGGGATACAGTAAGACGTGTTGTGCGTATGCAAATTTTGAATTGCTGAACTTGTTCGTGACGTCAAAGCGCTGATAAGAGATATAAAGGATTTGACGCGTATTGTCCGTTGTTGTTCAAACGCAAAGTTGAAAGGGAAAGAATCAATTGACGAACTTGCAATTTTCAGTATGTCTTCCCGACATCACGTAGATGATTTTGCGCGTGGCCGTATTATTGGCAAGATTGAATAAGGGCGAAAAATATCAGATGTTGCCAGGGAGTTCGACGTCAGCCACAGTGTTGTTTCAAGGCTTTGGAAATCATTTCAAACAAATGGAGAGTGTAGCAAACGTCACAGGGGAGGTCGTGTTCGCAGTACGACACCTGCAGAAGATCGGTACATAGTGCTATCAACAAAATAACACCGGCGCAGCACAGCTAGTGAGGTAGCAAATCAGTTCATGACTGCTACTGGCAAGCGGATCTCCCGAAAAACTGTCGCCAGACGTTTGCATGAAGGAGGACTATACGCCCGCCGTCCTGTTGTGTGCATCCCATTGTCCAGACGTCACCGTACCGCACGTTTGCAATGGTGCCATCAACATCGCAATGGACTGATAACGACTGGTCTGCTGTCCTCTTCTCAGATGAGAGTAGATACAGTCTATCGTCTGATTGTCGACGACAACTGATCTGGCGTGATAGTGGTACTGCATATTGTCCAGCAAACATACAGGAAAGCCACCGATATCCGACATGTAGTGTCATGGTATGGGTTGGCATCATGATCAATGGCCGTACGTCCCTCTATGTGCTTCCAACTGGGACTATGACTGACCAACGATACATTAATGATGTTCTGCTACCTCATGTTCGCATGTTCTGTGGTGCTGTCGGTGATAGATTCATTTTCATGGACGACAACACAACATGTCATCGAACAGTCGCTGTCCAGGAGTGTCTTGAGAGCGAGGATATTCAACGCCTCGTATGGCCAGCACGTTCTCCAGATCTGAATCCCATTGAAAATGTGTGGGATGCTTTGGGGAGGAGTCTTGCTGGTCGCCAATGCCCTCCAATAAACAAGGACGCCCTCATCCGTGCACTGACAGAGTAATGGGATAAATTACCATAACAGCTGCTTGATAATGTTGTGCAAAGCATGACACGACGTGTGGAATCTTGCATCGCCCTCCATGGTGGCCATATCCCGTATTGACATCTTACGCCGGAACGCCTGCGGATGGTATTTGAATTTTTTTCACGTTTACGTATTCTGCCCAAAATGGCCTGTTTGTCCCTTGAACACGTTCCAAAGCTTTTTGGATTTCAGAGCACAATGAATTATCTTTCTGGTAATGTCCTGGCATTCTGACATTATTTTATTTCACTTGGCATCGAACCACACTTACTTTTTTATGCGCTATATAGCCGTTTATGATCCGTCCTTAGCAATTGTCCAGCAGTGTAATAGACACTTTTGGCTTTTGGAGAAATTCAGCTTACAAGCAATGTTATCAACAAAAAACACATGGCTATAGCTCTTAGCTGAACCCTTTTCCACTTGTCCCCAATGGGTGGAATTTCCTTCTCATGAAAGGGCGATAAGGGTGGGGGGAGGACTTTTTCAAATACACTTACACAAAAGGGAACAAAAAAATAATGTACAACTTCAAATAATACATTACTTCATAACCGACCACACATCACATTTTAATTCTTCTAACAGCCTCGGCATTAAAAAAAAATTAAAATTATTATTGTACACCACAGAAGAGAAGAAATGCATTCATACCTGAAACTCAACTGATGACTGCCATTTTGTTTGACGGCGACTGAATCTCACATTAACGTGAAATAAATATATTTGCAATACGTATTAACATTATATTCAAGTTGCACTAAAGTACAGCTATTACTAATTATTACTTATTACATTGCATAAGTGCTGAAAATCCAACAAAATGCGATCTCATTACCCAAATAATATTTACATCGAAATCATTTTCCCTCTACTGCTGCGGAAAAGAGAGAAACACTATCAAACCATACTATCTCACACATTCCGGGTACTACTCAAAATAACCTGAATGTTTTTGCCACACGGAACACAACAAAAAACATGGAAGAAGGGGAAAAATTGGCTCATCTTTTTCATGACTTGCTCCCCCTTGCTCATCTTTCAGGAAGTTATAAGGAGTTAAGTGTAAATAAAATTTACCATGAAAATTTTTTTTATCCCCTGTATATTTCACTTTTCCAAAAACTCGAAAAGAATTTTGGGCATGGATCTAATCAACAGATCAGAAACAACATGATGCGGTTGATGAATCCTGCCTGGTATCGACAGTGTTAACCGGTGGTGGCAGTTGTTATGGTGTGGGACATGTTTACCTGGCAGAAATTTGGACCCCGGGTGCATGTGGAACAACATGTGACTTGTGCCCAATGTCGTGAATTGCTTGCTGACTCTGTACACCCAGCAATATTGCACTTTTTACAAAATGGCCACTTTGTCTTCCAAGATGACATCGCACCAAGCCACAGGTCCAATGCTTTACATGAATGGTTTGGGCAGCACAGTTCAGACTTCCAGCATATAAATTGGCCTTCAAACTCCACCAATATCATTCCCATAGAACACCTGTGGGGCATTACACAACGGCATTTTAGGCATCTCAATACACCGATTATACCTCCGCAACAGCATTAAAGTCTGCATTACACCTACTTTTGTTAGCCATACCTCCCAACTGCATCCGACATGTTATTGAATTGATGCCATGTCGGTTAGCTGCTGTACTGAGGGCGAAAGGATGACCTATGGTCATAATTCAGTTTTGAGATCAATTTAACAATTTTAAATGATGTTGCTTAGGAACTCATGACATTTTCCAGGTATAAATGCTAAAGAAAGATCGTAGTGAAAGCATGTACTGCAATAGTGCTACAAAATTTCATATACATTATTCGACTATGCCTTACTTCAAGCATAGTCAAAGTATGATGAGTCAGTTTTTTGTTACTAGGAGGGGCTGGTAAAAGCCCTTCTGCAGCATGAGCGGACGCATACCGCTGCTTTGGATAGGCATATATACATGTATATATACAGAGAGAGAGCTTTAAAAAAAGTCATGAACTTGCATTTTCGAAATTTGGTAGACACTTTTTATATCGCAAAGAAGCCTGTAGTAATGTATACATGGGATAATGATGTGTGCAAAGCCACAATAATCTCAAACATCAACAATGTGATTAATAAGTCTCACAGGAAATAAAAGGGCTATATAACGGCTAAAGATATCCCAGAGAGCAATCTGCAGCTCTACAGGACAGCAACTAAACTTTAAATTCTAGAATGGGAGAGGGGGTTGTTGAATCATCTATATATTAAATCTATAAGGTGTTTTACTGTAAGACCAGTTGCGAGAGAACTTCTGAACGTAAACATATGGTTGAGGTATCAAACTGAAGGTCTTACCATGTAGATGTGTCAGTCGAAGAGCAAATGATATTGGGGCAACGGTTCGGGAGTTGTGGGGCGTCAATTTTCCCATGTGAAGTCTATGGGAGAGGCGTGCGGTTCCCATCCGATTGCCTGCGGTTGACGCACGCGCTGTTGAAGGCGGTGGCATGGAGGGACTGAGATAATCCACAGTCCAAAGTCTCTCTTCTCAGCGAACAGTTGAGCAAAACAACGCGTGGAGGGATTTGTATGACAGTTTTTATCGGAACAGCCAACACTCGAAGACCTGATTGCATTGTGCCATTGGACTATGGTGTACAGGGTGATTCCTAAAGAAATATACAGTTTCACCGCGCTATAAAACAAGAACAATGTAAGATATTTTATGTTCCCTGTAACAGAATTGTAGGGGAATGTTTCAAGTTTTAGTAGAGGCAGTCACATATGCTCTATTTTCGCACCTTTAGTCACAATACATACATCGAGTCGGTAATCCATTTCCGCCCAAACGCGAGGTAAGATATCTGTATCAAGTGCAGGGATAGTGGCTGTGATATGCTCTTTCTACTCCGCTAGTTCAACAGGAAAGAGAGGGTCGAAAACCTTGTCCTTTACGTACCCCCACAGGAAAAAGGCACAAAGTTCAGAATTTTTGGGCGCGCATTGGGTCAGTGGCATGTTGTAGTCCGCGGCTCGTCCAATCCATTGGTGAGGAAGATGTTCATCGAGATAATCTCGCACGTCGCCTAACAAGTGCGGTTAGCCGACTTCCCTCATTAGCGGGACACAAACATTATGAGTGCATCTACTTAACGGTTCGCAGTTGTGGTCCGTATCTTCAACCGTTACTGTTTTATAGCATCTGGAAATTGCATATTCTTTATGAATCACCCTGTATATATACGATTCAACATTCATTTGATCCAGTTTATTCACGTAGGTAACACGTTTCCCACTATGTAAATGGTCATTTCAATTTAGTTTACTCTTTTCTTTTTTTTTTTTTTTGATTGGAGGTTTTACGACCACCGTGAGCAACTCAATGGGCTATAAGCAGTCGCCCGTCCGTAATTTAGGGTCACTGGTTCCAGGGAAGGGAGAGAGCCAGTGCCGTAAGACAAACACAACATCCATGCCTGACGGGATTCGAACCCGGATCCCTTACGGACGAATTATCAGTGGCCAACGCCTTAGACCACTGCGCCACCGGGCTTACTCTTTTAAAAAAACAAAACAAAAACTAATCGTCGATTTTGACGTGTTTGGTCTACCGGGTTTGAATCGCGGTGAGGTAAGAACGTTGTGTTTGTCTTACGGCATTGGCTTTCTCCCTTCCCTGGAGCCAGTGACCCTACATTAGAGACGGGTTTCACAAGAGTTTATTATTAAAAAAAAAACCATTCGTCGATTTCGACGGGTTTCGTCTGTCGGGTTCGAATCCCTGTGATGCATGGATGTTGTTTTTGTTTTACGACACTGGCTCTCTCCATTCCCTGGATCCAGTGACCCTAAATTAGGGACGGGCGACTGCTTATAGCCCAAGCGTTGACTTATGATCATTCGTTCCTGAAGGATGGATGTTGTGTCTGTCTTACGGCACTGCCTCTCTCCCTTCCCTGGAACCAGTGACCCTAAATTAAGGACGGGCAGCTGCCTATAGCCCATTGAGTTGCTCATGGTGGTGGTTGTTAAATCTTTAGTCACAAAAAAAGAATCACGAACCTGGACTATTGTCTTTACTGAAGTGGTTGAATGAATTTGTCAGTCAAATAAATTTTACATTCGCTGTTTCATATGAGTTTATTATTTTTAAAAACAAAAACAAAAAGTAATCGTCTATTCCGATGGCTCAAGAACATTCGCAACGAGAATCTCATTCAACAACCAATCAAATAAAGTTCGCATTTGTTGTTATATATGAGTTTATTCTTCAAAAAAATAAAAAGCTGACCGTCGATTCCGACGGGTTTCGTCTAGTTTTACCAATACCTGTTACTAACGATTTTGTATAACATTAGCCAATCTCCAAAAGTGCATAAAAGACTAATAGTACTGTCATTATTTTCTTTCATTTCTGGTTGAAAACACCCAATTCAAAATATTATTTTTTTCTTCCGATACCTTTGACCACAAACAGGGTGTTGATTGTTTAGTTTTCAGGAGGGGGCAAACAGAAATTGCAACTACGAATGACATATAAAATTTCGACTGTGGACCCCGTGCAATATCGTCCAGAAATACATAAGTTTATTCTTTCAAAAGACTTCATCCTCCACTGTTTCGATGGGAAGGAAAACGAATCGAGACAGCAGGAAATGTCGATCACGTTACAAACCGAATGCAGCAATGTGGTCCACAAATATATGTTTATTCCTTCAAGTGGCTTAGTCCTCCACTGTTCCGAAGTGAAGGGAAAAAATGTGATTGTGTATTCTGCAGATCAAAAGAAGCACTAGACAAATAATTACCTCTTCGAAGCAGCGATTGTCCCCATATGAAAATCTCACCAAGTTCTCCAATTGGTATGTACCGTTTCGGTAGCCATCCAATGAGATAACGGAATGCGTTGTCGTAAACTGATAGCATCCCTCTCGGCAGACGCTAGTCTGGAAAAGGCTGAACATTAACACAAATGATTATACATCAAATCAAATTTGTAGTAATTATATTTTAAATATAATACATTTTCCAAAGATACTACTATAGTCTTTAACAAAATTCCTAAGTTGTATAGCGTTGGCTAACAATAAAAAGTGCCTCGAACACTGGGAGTGAAATAATGATTCAAAACACATCAGCATAACTAATGATATTACGATGCAATAAAAATATTTTCTTACAGCCATATGGGATAGTTCTGAAACATGTATGTTCCTGGTTTTCTAAAAACTACTTTAATCAGAACACAATATATTAAAAGTCCAAAAATATACGCATGGTTTATTGTAAATAGAACCATGGAAATACAGGTAAAAAAATAACAAAGTTCCACATATCCTCTTTAAATGTAACCATCAAATAAATTAAAATGAGTATTATCATTAAAATTAAACAAAAAAAATCGAGACAATTCATGACAAAATGTGGATGCACTAAGTTGAAAAATGAATGTTGCACTAAATATTTCTATAGGAAGTATATTACAAAACAATTACAACAATAAAACAAAGACGCAAAGGTACATGCTCAGTGAAGTCAGAATATTTACAGTAACAAGATGACAAGGTCGTTTTTAGAGTTCAGTTACTAAGTCTTCTAAAAAATCCTTTAATCAGAGCAAAATTCCGAAGACATACGCATGGCTTATTTAAATAGATACATGGAAATACAGGTAAAAAATAACAAAGTTCAAAATGTCCTCTTAAAATGTGACCATCAAGTAAATTTAAAATAAACATTTTTACATAAATTAAACAGCAAATAATTGGACACAGTTCATGACAAAACGTAGATGCACTAAGTTGAAAAAATGTATGTTGCACTAAATATCACAATAGGAAATATATTTCAAAACAATTACAACTACAAAACAAAGACTCAAAGGTACACGCTCAGTGAAGTCAGAATATTTACAATAACAAGATGACAAAGTCGCTTTTAGGTCACAAACTATCAGAAAGACGTCAAACGACCATGGAGGTAGGAATAAGGGGAGAAAGTATGACGTCACAAACTTGAAGCTGTCTTAGCAGACGACGATGACGGTATAGCGGCCATCCTAAGCCTCTGTTGGTATTTTTGAGGCATTGGGTTACGTACGTGAGAATTTTGATTTCAAAATTTGAAGTTATCTTTTTTAGAAATTTTGTATTGTTGCGCTTACGAGTGTTACAACAATTCCGGGCGACAACCTCCTGCAGTAACTTTTCACAAATAAGCAAAGGAGACACATTTTATATGAAATCTTTTAGTTTCCGAAGAGCAGTTAGTAGTAAAACGCGTATATGAAGTCAATTTAGATATGACTAACTTAATTTCCCATTTCGATTAAGAGAATGGCACTCAAGAGTATGACATTTTGCTGTGCTAACAGAGGAAAAATTTCTAATAGATACTCGGAAATGCCATCTTTTTGAGCTTATACTGATGCACACAGGTAAAATGCCTTACCAACGTGATGCATGTTGCAAGCAGATTACTCGAAAAACTGATCTTTCAGAGCATTTACTCATACACACGGAGGAAAAGCCTCACCAATGTGATTTATGCTCTAAACGATTTGCTGGAAAAAGTGATTTTTCGAAGCATTAACTCATGTAGATCAATTCAGATATGACCAACTTAATTTCCCATTTTGATTGACAGAAACGATTTATTTGAGAAAGTGAACATTCGAAGCATTTGCTCATTCACACAGGGGGAAAACCACGCCAATGTGATGTATGCTCCAAATAATTTGTGCCGCCCCAGTGGCGTAGTGTTCTAAGCTATGGCCTCTGATCATTCGTCCGAAAGGGGTCCGGGTTCGAATCCCGGTGAGGCATGGATGTTGTGTTTGTCTTACGGCACTGGCTCTCTCTCTTCCTTGGAACCAGTGACCTTAAAGTAGGGACCGGCGACTGCTTATAGCCCATTAAGTTGCTCACGGGGGTCGTTAAACTTTCAATCAAACAAAAATAATCATAATTTGCTCAAAAAAAGTGATCTTTTGTAGCATTTACTCATTCGGACGGAGGGGAAACCTCACCAATGTGATGTATGCTCCAAACGATTTGCTCGAAAAAGAGTTCTTTCGAAGTATTTACTCATTCACACGGGGAAAGCCTCACACATGTGATGCATGTTCCAAGCACTTTGATCGAAAAAGTACTCTGTTTTTTTAAATTATAATTCATATCCGAAACTTACAAAAGTCTGGCGCATGAGAGACTGTTAAAGAACTGTTTTAGGAAACTATTAATCCTTTACCTTAGTTAAGCATTTATTCGCTCATTCATGCATACATTTAGTAAAGAATAAAATTTTGTGTCTAGTTATTTTTTTTATTTTGAAATATGAAATATTCACAACACTGGATCCTGCAATAACTAACATTTTCTCATACTTTCGTCCAGAGCAGACAACCAACTGAGGAGGTGTGACCGCTTGCAACACGAAGTACAGGGGTTCACAATGTCTTGTTACCCCTGTAATAAGAAATGTAAGTGAGCTATGTATCTGTTGTATGATGTATATGTTGAGTTATATGTTGGGGTATCCTTAAACATCCAGTGGATCCGTTTGTGCTCCGTCATTCTCGTGACACAGAATAATTTTACGCCATGTTCTGTGGGTCATTTTCCGAAGCAGTTGCGGGTGATATGAGAGAGAGCACGTCTCACTGCTTGTTTAAGTTCATCAGGGGTTTGGTAGCGCTGCTGTGCAACAACCTCCTTTATGAAACCCCAAAGGGCATTATCACAACACGCTGAGAGGTCTGGGTTTCGAGGTGGCCGTTCAAGTAGAGCGGTCGGCACTTCCGAACCTCGGCACATCCAACTATCCTTAAAGACTTCCCCAAGGTATTCCCGAACAGCGATTGCGTAATGGGCGGGTGCCCCATCCTGTTGGAACCATACTTCATTAAGAATGCCAAAATTTCCAAGTTGTGGCACACACCAGGTTTGCAACATGTCCAGATAAGTTGTCTGATTCACTGGACCATGAAAGACATACGGTCGAAACAGATGTCGACTTCTAATTGCAGCCCGTATCATGACATGCGGAGGATGATGTTCCAATTCTTCTACATAATGTGGGTTTTCCTTGGACCAGAACACAACATTACGTGATCGACAGCTGCGGTATATCCCACATTAATCACTGAAAATGACCTTCCCACGTTTTGGAATTATGGTAAATGTCAAAAGCATCATTTAACATGCGTCCCGTCTACGTTTTAAATCGATGTCTGATAACTCCTGAACGAAAATCGGGCGATATGCGTGCAAATTCAGGACATTCTTCATGTGCTTATGCAGTTTCGATCGTAGTATTCCAAGCTCTGCTGATCGTTTGCGGAGCGATTTCGTCGATGAACTGATGACTGATTCCTCGACCGCTTAACACTGTTGGACTCTGGTTGATGATCTTCCTGCTCCTGGTTTATTCTTGATGCTGCCTGCTTCGAAGAGTTTATGTTTCCACCGCAGAAGAGTCTGTTTTGGAGAGGCCTCTTAGTCGTATTGTTGTTGGAAATCAGCAGGCACGTCACGCATTGTCTTCCCTGTGTGTGGACGTTCGTGTACCCAGACACTGACAACAATCCGCTGTTCCAGGGTGTATTCGCGGGTATCACACGTGGTTCCGGTACCTAATCTGTAAATAAACAAAATACAGACCATAACTGAATATATTCATCATACAACAGATACATAGCTCACTTACATTTCTTATTATAGAAGGGGGGTGGAGGTGACAAGAAATTGAGGACAACCTGTATACAATTTATCTAGGAATCTCCATGAATACTCTACAAAACATATGATGTTCCTGTAAAAGGCATTTCACGAAAAAAGCTGACAGAAAGTAGAATCAACAAAATAATTGTTTAAAACAAGAAAGGACAGGGAAGTGATAGAGAACAATAGCAGAGGAAATATGAAAGATAAGATTAAAAAAACATCAATGGATCCTTTACATTACTATTATTAGTGACAGTTGTTTTTATTCTTTACCTATAATATTCCCGTATGTAAAATGAATTACTTCGTATATTTTACTCTCAGGCACTAAAATGTTGAAAAGTTATCAATACAGTCAAAATTGAATTAAATATTATATTTAAATTATTTTAACAAAATACTGAAATGATATTGGGAGCCGACATAATATGTATTTAAGAGAATGGCATATCATTAAGTTTTATACCGTTTAACATCATAGCTACAAATATTTAAAATTAAACTAAGTTACTCTATAATTTTATTAAGAACTTTCGATCAGTTCTTATAAATAACTGGAGCCAAAGACTTCCATTTATAAAAGGTCTTTTGAGCACCGTTATTTCTGGTTTAAAATTCCAAATACCTTCTAAGGTCACATTTTATGGCAATTTTGATCTGCTCTGTATTTTTACATTTTTGCTCAAAAGATAAAGCGCTTCTGTTTTTACAAATGTTATATTTTTCAATTACAATTATATGCTGTTTTAAAAAAAATTTGGATTCAGAACAGGAAAGAGGAAGATGATATAGGATTTTGTGATTTTTTATCTTTATAATTTAAATATTGATATAACATATTCCATATATGTTTTGAAAAGTTATAATCAACGAATAAATGTTTTACAGTTTCATCTGAACCACAGTAGGTGCACAAAGCATTTACTCATTCACATGATGGAAAAGCCTCTGCAATGTGATGTATGCTCCAAACCATACACAACCCATCATCCTTCACACAGGTGAAAAGCCTGATCAATGTGATGTGTGCTCTTAGCAATTTCCTCAGAAATGTCATCTTTTAAGGCATATGATTTTTCATTCAGGTGAAAAGCCTTACCAATGTGATGTACGTTCCAAGCAATTTCCTCTAAAAAGTAATCTTTCAAGGCATTTGCGTGTTCACAGGTGAAAAGGCAAAATCATAATATATCTATGATAAAGTAATAATGGGGTATTACAGTTTAAAATTAATTTGCGTACACTATCATATCCTCTTCATTTTAACAGAGCAGTTCTCTGAAAAACGTCACTAAAATTACTTTCAAATCCGTCACTAAACTTACATAATCATACACACAACTTTTAAAACTATAAAATTGCACGGCGGTCTTACCTACAGAATGAGGAAAACACTTGTACTTACGTTCATCCCCCAGAAGTCAGCCAAAATGTCTCCTAAATTCTAAATACCTGGAAGTAGCCGTAACGCCCTAAACATTGATAAATCAACTAATAATATCCCTGAGAACAGTATATCAACGATTATTATAATAAAGAAAGGCAAATTTATTAATATTAAAAGCAAATTTCCAACTTCATGCCTCGCACAGCACTAACAGCTATTGCATAGTCTGCTCATCTCAGGCTTAAAATGGCTGCCGTGACGTCACAGGCGTGAAGTTTCGCTGGCTTCAATTGGATTGCATTGAGCCAACGGAGAGTGCTTTTATCCCCTTATCCCCTTATTCCTACCTCCATGCTTGCAGCAAATATTACGTTTCTAGATTTTGCATTGGTGAGTATCACTGGTACATTGAACAGAGGTTTTACAAATCGATTGACCATTCATTGCTGCAGATCGAAAAGCGCGAATTCTACAGTTTATTAGCAAAACATAGAGGTCCCCACTTATAAATTAAAGAAGCATAGACGTTTCCACGATAGATCGAGCGTTTTAACAAATATTATGTTACCGCATATTGAATTGTTGAGTATCACTGTTATATTAAATACAGATTTTACAAATCGTTTGCCCATTTACTGCTGCATGTGGAAAATGCGAATTCTTCAGTTTATTAGGAAAACATCGAAACATTGACTATCATTTCGAGGCAAGCCTGTGGTCCATCTAACTAATGATCTCATTGAGCCACGCTGAAATGAGGTTAACGAATTGGAGTGTTCGTTTGAAATACGTGTGATGATGGAACAACAATAACAGACATTACTAGTTCCAAGATGTAAGAACATCGCGGCACTTCGACATTAAATTTCGTACCATCTGTTACATATACCGGAATGAATATATACTTGTGATACAAAAAGATTTGAAGTACAATAAGCACAGTACGAGTTACTACGAGTTTAATACATGTTCATTCATATGTATTTAGTCGTAGCAACATCCACAGCTGCCGCGCGGGGCTTAGTGGTCAGCTTCGTGACTGTTACGGAGAAATCTCTGGTTCGATCCCACGCAGGTACGAACGCTCGGACTACTAAATATCCGTCGTGCGTCGGATTGGCACGTTAAGCCGTCGGGCTTCGTGTGCTGGCCCCCAGTAATAAATAAGGTCGTCTTCTTCCCCTTTCTACCTCGCTTCCGTGCCACTTTTCTATCGGGCAGCCTTGCCCAAATCTCCTAGCTTCCTATTTCTAAGGGATGTTTAAGACCTAGTGTCAGACACTCCCTTCCTAAAATCCTCAACATATTATCTAAACGGGAGTGGGTGTGTTGCACCGGAATGAAAGCGAAATGGTCGAGTTGCACCGCATAATCACTCTATCGAAGGGTGAGTTACACAGGTGCAACTCCCACCGCAAAAGAACGGAGGAGAGGGGTGATAAAGTAAGGTTCTGAAGACTCTGAATCTAAGAACCATAATACTGAAGCAAGGTTAATAAGTTTGGGTTTTTTTTCATCCGCATAATTTTCTCTTCACACTTTTTCCAGGCTTAGGACTGGCAGGGGAAAATAGCTGCTGGCGTGTTTAAAAAAATTGCGGAATGAGTTTCTCTTGTCTTTGTCTTAAAGCAACATTATGTTCTCTTGTCTTGTTTCATGATATGTCTTTCCATCATTGTCTTATTTCTTCTTATCCAGTCCGGTAGCCCGGGGCAACTACCCCATGCAACTGGAGGGGAGTCCGGTGCAATTCACCCTTGAATCTGATTGACAGGTTCTGTGAGGGGTGCAACTGACCCTCGTCCATCTGAACATCTAGAGCTAAAGGCTGAGTTTACTATTTAAGCCCATAGTAATGATATGTCTAAATAACATGTAATAAAATAAATGCTATTACTGTTCCTTCAAACCTGCGTAAAATCAGTGGAAATAGTTTTTCACAGAAAAATAGCGAAGAAAAGGTTCGAAAGGAATAAAAACTCTTGATTCTTCCAACTTTTTCCCCCTGCAATGTGGAAACAACTATTTAAATCTGGATTCAGTACACATCACACAATTTTTGTGATGTGATCAAATCCCTGAGCACCTGTATGTAAACATTGCTTGCATGGTTAAATATATATATCAGTTAATATAACTACCAACATTCTGAAACAATGATTGGGGAATGCATTCTTGACTCCATCACCAACTTAATTATACAAGGAGTCACTCCTCATAAGCAGTCACTACTTGCGGAAAACCAAAAGATTTCATTATTCATCAGGTTGTTTTATATGACTAAATCACTAATGTACATCTACCTGTATATAGAGTGATAGTGTAATCATACGTAAGCGGTTCAATTATTAGATGTGCAACTTAATTCTCGGCCCCTAACCGCAAGCGATCATAGAACGTCGACAAATGCAAATAGCTGTGTGCGATAATAGCGGAATGCAGAGCCATCCAACAGCTTTCCAGGTAACCATAACCGCTCACGGCTGTGGTGATAGAGGGGACGAAAGTTGACGGTGAAAGCAAAGCAAAATTTGAGGCACTGCCTCCTCTTCGCGTTTCAGATGAAACAAAGTGCCGCGGAAGCCCAGAAAATGATCTGTGCTGGATTGGGTGAGGTTGCTGTGTACTTCAGTAGAGTAAGAAGTGGTTCCAGCGGTTTAAGCAGGGAAATTTCGATCTCCATGATGCAAAACGTCCATGACAGCCACAGTAAGTTGACGATGAGGAACTGTAACAACTGTTGGACACGGATCCTTGTTGCATACTGTCAGAGTTCGCCCAGGAACTCAGATTAACACGGCAAGCCATTGCAAAGCGCCTGCACAAGCTTGGACGGATTCACAAGGAGGGCCATTGGGTGCCCCACTAACTCACAGCTGCGAACAAGTCTAGGCGTTAGGATGTTGCTGCGTCCTTGCTCTCCAGATTCAAGAAGAAGGATTTCCTCCACAATATTTCAACCTGTGATGAGAAGTGGATCTTCTACGATAATCCTAAGCGGCGAAAATCGTGGGTTTATACAGGTCAGCCTACCACCAGTATCGCCAAACCGAATATCCATGCCAGGAAGTTGTTGCTGTGCATATGGTCGGAGCAGCGCGGTGTCGTACACTATGAGTTGTTCAAACTTGCTGAAGCTGTGAAGGCTGAGGTTATTGTCAGCAACTCATTTGTGTGAGTGACGCAATGGAGGCGAAAAGGCCATACACCGGCAAAGGGCAGAAGGTAGGTAATGTTGCTTCAGGATAACGCGCGTCCTCACACTGCGAAAACGACTTCTGTCCCACTCGGCGTATTCTCCAGACTTCGCCCAGTCGGATTATCACCTCTTTCGCTACCTGCAACATAACCTGAGTGATACGCACTTCACTTCTGTCGGGGAGGTCCACACAAGTATTGATAATTTTATCAAATGGAAACAGCCCCCTTTTTTCCTCAGTGGCATTCGGCAGCTCCTTGACTGATAGCTCAAATGTATTCATAGCGACGGGGAGTATTTCCCTAATTAGGTACGTATTCGATTTGTTATAATTTGCTGTCAACGTGTCGTGCCTGTGGCCGAGCATTAAGTTGCACACTTAATATATTTGAAACAGCCCATTTGAGAGAAAATTCAGTCTTATCGTCAACGGTATTACTTAAATTCAATGCAAAGGTTATGTTTTATATAAGAAATCATTCTCCTAATAGTTCCTTTACTGCATCTGGTTAAATAAATATCTGGGTTACCCAAACGGAATAAACTGATCATGCTGTTTCTTAATTCGAATGTTATATTTGTATACTATTATTTTAAAAAGTCGTGTGTATCACCTGTCTCTACACTACAGTTTTTTCGCAAGTGTGGGAATGAGCAGCTCTTGCTTGTTTCCATTTTACACCACTAGAAGTAACTGAAACAATATCTGTACTTTTAACTTTGGTTCGCTCCCAGCGATTTATGTCAGCCATCTTTCAGGCCGCTGTCAAAGAGGTTGCGCCTAAGAATCTTGTTTCGTAACTATTTTTTCTGGCCAAATAAAAGGATCTTTAGGAATGTTTATTTTTTCCTGCCTACCAGGATACTCCGCGTGCAACCAACGTGATGCGCCATATGTTTATATTAATATAACCTCGTATTTAGTGTTATCAAGTTTCTGCGTTCAAATTGTTAATGCGTTTATTTTTCAGTTGCAGTTTCTGTCTAACTTCCTTGAAAAAGCCATCTGGTTGATGTGCGAAAGCTTGGAAACGCTAATGTGTCTACTTCCTAGGGCAATAAATCGGATCACTAGTACAGTGTTACTATTTATTACTAAACTGGTGCACTGTTTCTTCTTATCAATTAGTTCAAATTATCTTTTTTTAATTGAAACGAAAATAATTACCGAATTACTGATAATTTATAATGACATTTGTAATGGTAAAAATTTACCTCATCCATGCAAAACAGTTATCTTTAAATTGTCCTTTAAGTATGGTTCATCTTTGTATAACGCTCAAATTTGGTGACCTATGATATTCGTATTGGGATAATCCTCAACAGTCAGATGAATTTTAAATTCAATTACACATTTTTTTCCCAAAGTTTTAACTAACTGCATTCGCAACTCTGAAATATTTGATCGAGGAGTAGCCGATGCGCTTAATCTAAGATAGTCTTTCAATTTAATGAAATTGAACTTCAGTAAATTTGTAAGTTTGTGAACCAAAGTTTCGAATACTAGAAATAAATCAAAAGTCGCAGAGTTATTAAATGCAAATTTAAGGTATTCAATATAGAATCAGTTTCAGAAAATAAGGTTAGTCAGGAACATTAAATATTTAAACTTTAAAATTCCTCATAGTAGAATACCAAACAGGAAATGGATTTTAAAAGTAACTTAACTGATCCCAATTGTAAATTATGCGGCAAAACCGAAAACAAGGAACATATATTTGTTGAATCTAACTATGCAGAAAATATTTGGAAATTGTTACAGAATTATTTGAAATTAAATCATTGTGACAAAATAGAAATCTAATGTCTATTGACCAAACACATCCAAATACAGCACAAATAAAATTCGTAATTAAGTTTGATTTAGAAGATTATTACAATTTGAAAAATGGGGATCTGGAATTCAAAAACATGTAAACAGCGGATTCGTTTAAAGCCGTGGTTTATAAAAAACGGAAAGGAAATATTTTTGTAATTTAACTGCGTTAAAATTATACATTGCATTAAGTTAAGATTATTAAGTAAGCATAGAGTAAGAAATAAAAGTTCAGTAAGTTTAAAAGAACCCTGGGTGGAATTAAGAAATATTTCAATTGTACCTTGTAAATTTGCTGTTTTTTTTCGTTTGCCTTTGTCTCTGTTCAGTTTTTTCTGCGCCTTGTTACCAACATACTCTAATGGAGTTCCTTGTGAGAGTTCTCTTATGAAGTGGTTCCAAATTTATCGTAGTAAACATGTTTTGGGTAGTTATTCTCGGGCAGGCCGCCTTTCACTCTGTTTGAAATTTATAAAAGTTTTAGGCATTTACTCACAATCGCGTTGAGTATCTTCCTATTTGTTTCTTCAGGAATTTGACTGAATAAAGCACATTCGATTTTGTTTCCGTGGTTCGCATTTGGTTTATAATGTCAATCTTTGCCACTTGACAAGCCTTTAATTTATATTTAGTTTACTCTTAGTCTGGCTAGGTGAGATCAGTTTATGTAGATGGAAAGTAATTCTTAGTTCTGCATCACAAGTTCAAATTGGTTTTTGTATTGGTTTATACAGTTCGTCAGAATTTCACGATGCACCAAATATGAGCGATGAAGTTATGTTTACTGGGAAAAGGCACTACCAAAACACCTGAAATGTTACAAGAAACACACAACAATTCATGGAATACGGTTCAATATATAAAATGGTCCACTTGATTTAGGAAATGTATAGAATTTGCACAAGACTACGACTGGGACGGTTCCTAAATATTAAATGGTAATTCAGCTATATTTCTTCATTCTTGATAAATTTATTGTCTACAATATCTTTAAATCGCGATAGTTTTTGCTATATGTTCACGACACATCGCCAAACCATCAAGCTTTCTTTCATACAATTAGCAAAACAAAAACGCATATGGCCACGGAATATTCCCTTACAGTTATCACTAATATCCACTCACATATGTATGTGTCGCTTGTTGTACATTGTTTCATTAAAACTAATTTTAGTTCGTTTCTTCACATTCGTGAATCATAGCGGTAGTGAAAGGGAATGTCGACGTTTTGGGAAAATTTGTGTTTTCTTAAGATAGACACTATAAATATATTTTTATGTCGTTATTAATTCATTTATTCAATTTTTTAAACAATAGTTTTCCTTTTGTTGTACTAAAGATTATAATACCCTTCGTAAGGGGATGATTGTGCTGCAAAAATGCAAGAAAGAGATACTAAACTGATAACTTTAAATGATCAGAAGGGAGTTCTAAGTGTAATACATGAATACATTCCCCTGTTTTATATTTTTAGGGTTTGTGCATTAAACGTACAGGATACAGTTTAATTATCTATGCATTTACATACTGTCTTTGTTTACAAATGTGACGTAAATAGTATGGGCTAAGGGTACGTGGATCTAGCCGACCTTTTCATATGGCATCAAATAATGTCCATCTGATCAACAATTGTTCCATTACCCTTATAAGTGTCCAAAATTTTACATAATGCACGTTTCCGAAAGGGAAGATGGAAATTTTTTTATTGTTTAATGAAATATATTTGTTGCAGCAGCTAAATTGCAAAATGGGGCTAAGGAACATTTTTTCCCCTTAAGTAAAATATTTTGTGCCCAATTTCTCGAAATAGCAGGCTTTTTTAATTTATTTCATTGTGAAATCATATAGATTAAGATTTCAAGTCACTGAGCAAGTTTTATCTATGCTATTCCTGGCATTCTTGGAGAGATTTCTAAGATTTTAGAATATATATATATATAAATATATCGTACGATTTTGTTTTGTATTTCATAAACAAATCTATTTTCAAACGAAACTCCAATTCTGCACTTGAAGCTAGTGACGTGCTATGATGGGTAACGAATGTGCTATGATGCATAATTACTTTTATAGGAAAATATCATATTGATAATGAAAATATATTTTTAATGGAATTTTCCTTTCGAAATGCATTTGAATAATTTCCGCGCGCACTAATATTAAAGAATTATTTCTGTTATATAAAATTGTGCTGTAAGGTCTGTGATTATATTGTGTTGTCGCAGATTTGAATCGGTTTTGGCAGGGTAATGTCAAGAGCTGACTTCTTGCCAAGTGTCTCTAGGTCATCTAAGTAAATGCAGCTCCTCTTAGTTTAAATTCAGTCTGCAGCAAAGATATGGAAATTCGGATTTTTTTTTATTTGTAAATTTAGTTGTCATTTTTGATCAAATTAAGGAGGCTTTGAAAGTATCGCATGCCTCATTTATGTGTATTGCTTCCACGAAGGGGAGACAACTACTGCAGTAACAAATACATTCTATCCGTGCCTCACTTTGGAAAAGAGCATCTTGGTCGAACATTTAGAAGCCAACAAATCGTACCACTATACAACCAGAGCATTTCATCTTACTACACAACGAATTTGGACACGAAAATTGTACATATTGTGATATAAAAGATCATTTTTTGGGTGTGAATGATAAAACAGTTCAAAAAATTAAAGCAAATATCGATAGAATTCCGTAATCCGCATTCTTTGTATTTTTTTTATTTAAACAATTTAACCTTCTGATATGGACGCACAGTCTTTTACTTATCTGAAGCAGTAGTTTTGCTTACGGATTCGTGCAGGCAGTATGAATAACTTTAGTGAAATATATTAATGAAATAGAACAACTTTTATTCTCCAATGTCATAATTAAAGGCGCTAAATGTTTAAAACGGATTATCATAATTTTTCTACCTTTCCCATTGGAATTGTTTAAGATATGAATCACAACGTGAAACTCATTTTAAGTTACTACCAATTTCTACGAGACAACAAAAAATCGAATTTTAATCAGATGTAATTCAGAAAGGAGGACGACATTACGCCTTTAGGCAGATAAAACCGTATCAACAATTTATGTGTGAAAATTAAAACAATTTGTATCAAAACAAAATATTAAAAATAAAATGCTTAAAGCGCTTAGTTATCATTTAGGCTTTATTTTCAGATAAAAAGTAAGAGTAGAAGAGTGAAAGTTTAGGTGGATAAGAAAGTAACACACTAATTGATGATGTTATAATATGAGTTTGATCGAAAAATAATCAACTCTCAGACGACTCGCATAGATTGTACCACCTTGAATAGAAATTCTTTTATTTTTAATGCTTCTTTTCTATTTTTTTTTTTTTGATAGATTATTTTTTCAAAGCTTATTTTTTTTATGAAATGAAGATGTCATGGGGTTTTACATTAGCACACTGAAATGGTGCACGATGTTGAACGTCATTCCGTCCAATGGGTTCGGAAACGAATGAACAAAAGAAAATTTATTGTGATATTTTTACTGCGTCTACCTATGTGTGAATGAGAAACGAACAGTCAGCAGAAAAATATGGTGAACCTTATAAATGGGAGAGGAAGGAACTCGGAAGTTGTGCTCTTGTATGGGGTGAGCTATAGTCCGCTACGAGCGCAGATTCATTCCTGAAAGAATGCTGAATGGGTGTCCTCAGCTCCTATTCTTTAGATAGCATACCAAAGATAGAAGTGAATATTCTTCTCGTGGCAAATCAAACATCATGAATGATGAATGGGAATGATCTGCCTTTATTTTTGCAGTTTGTCAATTTCTACTTGGCTTTTCGCCCAGAGGAGTTTCAAAACAAATAGTAGTTTGTTCGATGAGTTCAGTGTGACAACCTGTTGGAAGTGCATGCAAAATGAATGCCCATTCATTTGAATGAACATGATGGAATGTCTATTTTGCGTGAACGATGACTAAACTCCCACTAATAAATGACATTTTCCATCGCTATATTTGGTGACAATGTTAAGTTATTAAGTTTGCTATAAAACATTTGATAACTTAACATTGTCATCAAACGCGATAAATAATTTAATGTAGCAAATTGTCTCCGGACGTTTGACTTGTTCTGAGCCGATGTGCTTTATATTTGCTATTCTCAGTCTTTTACTGTAAGGGTTTTATATACCTGAGTTATCCTTGAATGATTTTTTGCGATTGTTCTTTCGAATGAAACGGGTACTCCGTATGATGCTGCACCCTAAAACACCGAGACAGACAGCTTTCTTGCGTGTAGAGAATTTTATTCACTCTTTAATGAAGATTCTTTTAGATTTACCCTAATTCTTTTAGATTTACCCTAATTTTATTCCTTTCAAACCACTTTTGGTAGTTTGTTTCGGCAACAATTATCTGGAACACTGTATTCTTCTTTTTAGGTATCGGATTTAATTTAATGATTTGTGATGGCCCTAGGACAGCAAAGCCCGCCCACTACGAGATTCCTTTTCGTACTTTTTTTGCGAAAACACAGTTTACAAAAAAAGGTGAATTCTATTTTCAAAGTGACCCCCGTACCAGCAATGGCAATTTGCCTTGCCGTCATATCAAGTCGTTCTATTGGTCGTTTGTAGAACGTTGTGGGCTTGCTTTAAAACAATGTCTTTTCTCAACGAGTAAATAAAACTTCCAGCAACGCTCTGCTATGCTTTTTCGTTGTCATAATCTGCTGGAACTTGAAACTCCTGAATCTCTCTTTTCTTGGAGATACTTGTAAAATGTACTGCATCTATCGCACAGTAATTGTGCTGCTGAACTATAGCTTTCATTTAGACTGAGATCGGCCTGGTAAAATTTTGGTATTTTACTCCCCTGAGGTCCTTTCCATGGGATTTCCTGGTTCGTATATATTTTTATTTCAAAATGAAGTAGATACTTCGTAAAATTTCTATTAGGAAAAATGTTATCATTGATCCATCTTTTTATATTTAGGTAGCGAATTGATTAAAACCAAACTTTCAAGTTTTTTAACCTCCAAACCTCCATTAGAGATCTGATATAAAACAACGCGCCCTATATCTCTCTTCACCTTTACGTTGAAAAAGAAACGAAATAAACACCGAATCGTTTTAAACAAAGCTAGTCTCAGTGGGTCTGCAAGTACCCATTCGTAAATACATATAGTGACCAAAATAAGGCGTTAACAAGTTTTTCTCTGTTAAAAAGAGAAATCTTATCCAGTTCTGTAGTTCTTTCAAGCTCTTGAATAACTGTATCCAGTTCTGTAGTTCTTTCAAGCTCTTGAATAACAGTATCCAGTTCTGTAGTTCTTTCAAGCTCTTGAATAACAGTTTTGCCGCCCCGGTGGCGCAGTGGTCTAAGGCGTTGGCCTATGATCATTCGTCCGAAGGGGTCCGGGTTCGAATCCCGGTGAGGCATGGATGTTGTGTTTGTCTTACGGCACTGGCTCTCTCCCTTCCCTGGAACCAGTGACCCTAAATTAGGGACGGGCGACTGCTTATAGCCCATTGAGTTGCTCACGGTGGTCGTTAAACCTCCAATCAAAAAAAAAAAAAAAAAGTTTCCCATGTAGTGTGAGAAACTCCGTAATATGGGTAATATATTCCAAGACTTTTAGCTTATATATTCCAAGGATTTTATATATTCAAGGAATTTTAGGGATTCCCACCCTGTTTGTCCATCGATTCCATAGAAATGCTTTAGATTCTTCAACGTTGAATTTACCTCTAGTTATTTCTCCATATTTTTGAAAAGTTTTCAAAGCTTCGATTATGGATTTTTCATTTGTCATATACAACACCACATAATCTGCATATGCCTTATACTTGATGAATTTGTTATTTAATCCCAGAATCGGAAAACCTTGTATTTCGTTATTATCCTGGATTTTCTTTAGCAATAGCGCAATTGTTAAACTGAATAACATAGGTGAGAGGAGAGAACCTTGTTTAATTCCGTTTACAATTAAGATTTTTTTATCTATTAATAAGAACTCTCGCATACGAATTTGTATGTACCATTCTAAAGAACCTGATAAATGTCACTGTGAAACCATAATGTGCTAATATTTTCAGCAAGGGCTGATTTACCGAATGAAAAACATTCCCCTGATCCAGAGAAAAAAATGCGGAATTTTATTTTCCTTTCATTTATCAAAAAGATAATGTCTCTAGTTTAAAACTTACTCTGATGAATATTTCTCTTTGAAAGCTCACAGTATAGCTGTCGGCCTATTAGTTTTTTGTTATTCAAAATCGTGGCCAGAATTTTTTAATCAACTTTTGAGAGCGTAATTGGCTTAATTTTATCAAAATCCAAGTTGTGCATTTCTGATTTTTTAATTACCTTAATGTAGGAGTTCTTAAATGTTTTAGGAATTTTATTTTGTAATATTTCATTAAACATATATGTTAAAAATCTAGAAAATTTATTGACATACTGTACATCTTGTAGAACTCTGCTCTAATACCATCAGGTCGGGAGACCTCTGTCTTTTTTGCTTTTTATTTGCATTTTGTACCTCTGTAACGTATACTCTATATATTTACTTTCCTTTTGATTTTACTATCTCTGGTTATTTTATTTTACTATGTAAATTATCTTCTTACTGAACGAAATATTATTTCACCCGCTGAATGAGATCTGGCAATGAGTGTAAGTCATGACGTGGTGGTAGCTAGTATATAGGCGCGTTCATCGAGACTTAGAGAGAGCTTTTGTGTTGTTATGAGGAGAGCTTGTGTGTTGTTATGAGGAGAGCTTGTGGTCGTTAAGAGAGAGCGTGCATAATACGAGGAGAGATTATTCATTATTGTACTACAAGTGTTGTGTGTGCCTTAGTTGACCAAGAGTCGTAGAAATAAAGAAGTTTCTGTAAGTCAGTCTTTCTCAATTCATAGTTTTTGTCAGACCTGTGTCTGGCTGTTAGGTTTATAACATTTATTGCTTACTATAAATAACCAGCGTTGAGACTTTGTTTAAGTTCGTAATTAACTAGTAACAACACCCTTTTGAATTCATTATTTTGAGGTTTAGTACAAGTATATCATTAGCTAGCTGGTAGGAAGAGAATCATTCATAATAATTAGCTTAGCGGAAAGTGAAGAAAGCTAATTCATTATAATTGGCGCCCGAACTTTTCTCGAACACGAGATCTTGACGATTATTATCCATGTCTTCACTACCTGAGACAACTTCAATTTTCCACCCTCAGACAAGTTTCGAGGGTAATGGTGTTTTTTTGGACAATTTGCAAGAAGCCTGTGGCTCTGACTTTGATATGAATGATCTACACGCACCCAGGCATTCTTCACAATTTCATAATGCACCGGCTTCCTATTACTCTGAGTCGCGGGTCGTACCTGAGGGAGTGCAATCCTCTCAGCGAAGCAGAATGCTTGCCCATTTCGTGCCGCATGCAGGAACAATTCATTTCAATGGTTTGGAGGGGTCCTTAAAGTTCCTCGAAGATCTGGAAGATCATTTTGATCTATATAATATTCCTGAAGACTGCAAGGTCCAAATCGCCGGCACTTGCTTGAGGGATACCGCTAAGACCTGGTATCGGCAGTGGAGAGTGTCGAACCCGGATTCTCATTATGAGAATTTCCGTGCAGAATTCTTGGAGGTCTTTCCTTTCGGCCTCAGTCGAGCTAGCCTTGCACAACAGCTTTTTTCGCGTCAGCAGGGTCCCAATGATAGCCCTGTTGCATTTGCGTTGGAAACTACACGCCTTTATAACCTATGGGATCCACATGCCAGTCATGTTGACATGTTGGATACCCTCGTGCAGCAGCTCGACCCATTCTTACAAGATTTTCTTGAGGTTCGACACCCTGCCACAATTCATGAATGCCTTCGCCTCATACGCACGTATGAAGAGCGACATGGCAAACATGCTTCAACTCACCATGCTCGGGCACCCCGCGAGGCTTATTACGAAAACCCTCAGCGGCATAATAGACATAATTTTCAGCGCGAGCATACACAAGTGCCCACCCAAGCTTCATACGTTCCACCACACAGAAGAGTGGCAAACCAACAGCGAGTTTCTGAACAAGCTTCGGGATATCGTACACCTGCACAGTATGCTCGACCCCGTTTCACTCAGCAGCATTCGGAACGTTATCATGCTCAGGGCAATGATAATTTTTCTGCCCGTGCTGAGGGCCGACGTAACGGATATAAAAATGTCAACAGACACGCGGAGTTCCCGACGCAAGTTTCACGCAGTTTTCCTCATCGTGAAAATTTTCCCGATACCCGGCAGGGTCGAGGTTTCCGACCACATGATAACCCCACCAGGATTCCTTTAAACTTCCACAGGAAGTAGACGAAGGGTCGGTCCTGCTTCCTGATACCAAACATTCTGACCCTAAAACATTATTAGTGACTGTTCAAACTCCTCAGTTGCCTGATGTATTCTTGACACTTGAAGACATTATAGTCGAGACAAAGTTCGACACTGGGTCTGAAATATCAGCCCTAAATACAAAGTTTTGCACTGACACTTTTCCTGCCATACACGTTCAGCCTGCAACGCAGTATTTGCGAGGTGCAAATAATGAAATCTTCAGTATCGCAGGAACTGTCACATTATCTTTAGGGCTGGGAAAAGCTCGTTTTACACATTTTTTCCTGCTTATAGACGAGCTACCTGTGAAATGTCTAATGGGAATGGACTTTATAAACAAGTTTCAAATAACTTTGAATTTCGTACAACATGTGATTTCCTTTCCGGAACCTGTCGAAATGATTCCTACGGTTCCTGTAGATATCACGAGTTTATTATTGAGTAACCAATTGAATGAGGGGCAACGAGACCAGCTTTCTCTCCTTTTACAGGAAAGCCCTGGTTTATTTTCGGATCAACCTGGTTTCACACAGGTGGTTTATCATGTTATTGACACTGATGGTTCGAAAATAATTGCGACGAAATCGTACCCTTGTGCTCCACATAAGAAACAGGAAATGCAACGTCAAATTGCTGAAATGATTAAGCAGGGCATAATCAGGGAATCAACAAGCGCCTGGGCTGCTCCTGCCTTTTTGGTTCCAAAGAAACAACCCACTGAATTTCGTTTCGTGACAGATTTCCGCAAGCTCAACCAAGTCACAAAAACGATCAATTATCCACTACCTGTCCTGTCGCATATTTTAAATGACCTATCGTCAACCAAATGGATGTCAACTTTGGATTTGGCGAGTGGATATTGGCAGGTGGCAGTACATCCGGACTCTGTCGATAAAACAGGCTTTGTGACTCCTTTTGGGGCCTATGAATATTTACGTATGCCTTTTGGACTAGCTTCTGCCCCTGCTACTTTCCAAAAGCTTATGGACACGGTTCTCAGACCTGTCCTGGGTCCCCATGTGCATGTCTATTTGGATGACATTATTATCACATCAGAGACTTTTGACGAGCACCTTTCTCTGCTCAAACAGGTGTTCCAACTTATATACAATGACGTTAAAACCTTGACGTTAAAACCTAGTAAATGCCAGATAGCGAGGGACGAGATTGTATATCTGGGGTTGAAAATTACTCCCCACGGCTTATTCACTGATAATGAAAAAATTAGGCCTATTGTTGACTTTCCTCGGCCTAAAACAGCAAAAGAACTATCACGCTTTGTGGGAATGACCGGATGGTATCAGCAGTTCGTCCCCGCTTATGCTACAATATGTGAGCCATTGTATGCTTTAAAACGTAAATACAAGAAGTTTATTTGGACACCTGAGGCTAACGCTGCATTCGAAACACTAAAGTCTGCAGTGACTCAGCCTTCGGTGTTGGCTTTCCCGGATCATACTAAGGAATTTGATATTTATACTGATGCATCCGGAGTTGGTCTTGGTTGCGTTTTGTCACAAGCTGGTCATCCAATAGCTTTTGCGTCTCGTACTTTAGCCAAAGCTGAACGCAATTATTCAGCTACGGAACGTTAGTGTCTTGCTGTTGTGTATGCGCTGAATAAATTTCAATGTTATCTTAACGAATTGACAGTTAACATAATTACGGATCATTCTGCCCTTCAGTATTTGAATTCTGCTAAGCACCTATCTCAAAGACTTATGAAGTGGGCTCTGAAGTTACAAGAGAGCAATATCAAAATTTCATATCGCCAGGTCATAAGAATCAATTACCGGACGCATTATCTCGCGTTCCGATTAGTGGGGTCCCCACTGAAGCTACTCCTGGATGTCAGCCTCTACTTCTAATAGCTGATATAACATCCAGAGAGCAGATAATGGCAGAATTAATAAATGATCCAGATTTTGGGGATATCTATAATTTTTTGCTTGCGGGTTCGGCCCTACAAAGTGATCCTTCTCTGGCTGGAAGGTCTCAACATTTTGAAGTAATAGAGGGTCTTCTTTATTATACAAAATCTAGGACTACTAGGGCAGAGTTTCGCCCATGTATTCCTCGAACCCTTAGAATGGCCCTTTTAAATGAATTTCATGACAAACCTCTTGCAGGCCATTTAGGTATTCGCAAGACCCGTGGTAAATTGCGGGATGTTGCCTATTGGCCTGGCATGTACCAAAGTGTGCTCGCATACGTTCAATCATGTCACTTGTGTCAGATTAATAATTACCGTAATGTAAGACCGGCCGGTCACTTGAAATCTAGTTCAAGTTCTCATGTGTTTGATATTATTTCAATAGATTTATTGGGACCTTATCCATTATCTGTTAAAAATAAAGCTCGTTACGTTTTAGTACTAACTGATAATTTTTCTAAATGGGTTGAAGTTTTTCCCATTAAAGCCGCTACGGCAGAAGTTATTTGTAATGTCTTAGTTAATGAAGTATTTTCTAGATATGGTGCACCTAATAAAGTAGTTCCGGATAATGGTCCTCAATTTATTTCTGACATTTTTGAAAGAATGTGTGCGAGACTACACATTAAACATAAATTCATTTCCCCATATCATCCCCAGAGTAATCCGGCGGAACGCGTTAACCGCACGCTAGTGAAAATGATTGCGACTTTTGTAATGGATCATCATGAAAGATGGGATGACCATTTGGAGCTTTTTGCGTTCGCCCTCCGCTCGTCTGTCCACGAGTCTACTAAAATTACTCCTGCAGAACTTTTTCTGGGTCGCAAAATTAAAACCCCTTTTGAAAATTTAACTGGGATTATCGACGAACTAAACCAGCGACCAACTCCGCAATCAGTACGAATTATGGCAGAAAAAGCTCGTGTTGCAATGCTAGGAGCACAAGTGGCTCAAGCAAGATATTATAATTCTAGGCGTAGGGAACCAGATCTTGTCGTTGGAGATCTCACTCTCGTGGAAACGCACTTCCAGTCTTCTGTTTCGCATACTTTAGTGAAGAAATTTGCACCCAGCTATGAAGGTCCATATCGGGTGGCAAATATCTTTGAAAATAATATTGTTCTGGAGAAACCTGACAACCATTTTCAATATGTACATGTTTCACAGTCGAATACAGATTTCTTAATTTGTCATGCCAAGTTTGATAATGTAAATACTGCTACCACCAAACAACAAAACAAAAAAGAGGTCGAGAAACGTCAATCAACGAAATGTACGACTTACACTCCAAACTTGATAGGTTTTTCGGAAACAAAAAAAGAGAAAAAAAAAAAAAAAGGAAAAAAAAAAGAATAATTAAGGGGGAGATGATGTAACGTATACTCTATATTCATTTTCCTTTTGATTTTACTATCTCTGGTTATTTTATTTTACTATGTAAATTATCTTCTTACTGAACGAAATATTATTTCACCCGCTGAATGAGATCTGGCAATGAGTGTAAGTCATGACGTGGTGGTAGCTAGTATATAGGCGCGTTCATCGAGACTTAGAGAGAGCTTTTGTGTTGTTATGAGGAGAGCTTGTGTGTTGTTATGA
This sequence comes from Macrothele yani, assembly GCA_039090855.1. Taxonomy (NCBI): domain Eukaryota; kingdom Metazoa; phylum Arthropoda; class Arachnida; order Araneae; family Macrothelidae; genus Macrothele; species Macrothele yani. The sequence continues at coordinate 3,473,106 of CM077016.1, forward strand.
GGAGAGCTTGTGGTCGTTAAGAGAGAGCGTGTATAATACGAGGAGAGATTATTCATTATTGTACTACAAGTGTTGTGTGTGCCTTAGTTGACCAAGAGTCGTAGAAATAAAGAAGTTTCTGTAAGTCAGTCTTTCTCAATTCATAGTTTTTGTCAGACCTCTGTCTGGCTGTTAGGTTTATAACATTTATTGCTTACTATAAATAACCAGCGTTGAGACTTTGTTTAAGTTCGTAATTAACTAGTAACAACACCCTTTTGAATTCATTATTTTGAGGTTTAGTACAAGTATATCATTAGCTAGCTGGTAGGAAGAGAATCATTCATAATAATTAGCTTAGCGGAAAGTGAATAAAGCTAATTCATTATACCTCCACAACTGTAATATCTGAGTCCAGAAGTTCAATGTCCAGCTCATCCAATTTGGGAAGCTGTACATAGTTCTGAATATCCAGTGGTTACGAACCTTGTTCACTGTACAAAAAACTGTAAAGTTGATAAGCCATCTGCAATGTGTCACAAGTTAGATTATAATGAGAATCTGTATAGTACAAAGATAGGCTCATGGCGTTTTATTCTTTTTTTATCTTTTTGAAAAGTGTTCACAAAGTTTTCTTCATTTTGTAATAAATTGCGATTCTTCCTCTAATATTCCCAACAACTTCCGTTGTAATTTCCATAAGATCCTTCTTAACCGCTATCAGTTCTTGCAGATTGTTGTTTTAAATATTCCATTTTATTAATGCTCTATGCATATTAGTTAGAAATCTATATTGTTTCCTTTTTTACGCTTTCCAACCGTAGGTTGAAGAAGCGTATATATATTCTGCAGCTTTGACCGTCTGCTTTTCTGCCTGTTCGCACGATAACTTGCTTAAAATAGTTCGATATCGATGAAATTTTAGTATGTGGTTGGGGACAACATGGGGACGAAACCTTTTGTAAATGGACGAAATGGGTCAAAGGTCTAACATAGGAGCAGGATCTATTCCATCGCTCTTATTCGTCATAACGTACGTAAAAATGCTTCTATTGCGACAAAACTTTGTCCTGTTGTTCCGGAGGTATAGTGAACCAGTTCTATTTAATATAATCGAAATGGGGTGAAAGTTTAGGACACAGGAGCGATTTATATTCCACAGCTATTATCCTCATAACTAGAGTAATAACTTGAGTAATGATTTCTGGTTTGTTGTAAAGCGTATCATAATCAATGCAATGCATGATTTTACTAATTTGTTTATTCTGTGATATCTTTTCCTTTCTGCTGTAGAAAATTCTATAGTTGTTAACAAAGTCTGCCCAGGAATGAAGCTTTCCTTCTGTGGATGTAAGTCCTCGGAATGACTTTCAATTTCTTTATTTATTGTGTCATTAGTTAAGAGCGATGGATTCATTCTCCAAGGCTTCTGTACTCTTTGCATTGCATTTGTAATTTTAATTCTCCACTTAATCAGTTTGTGATACGAGATATGTTTATTCCCCGCATTCAAGTCAATAATTTCAATGTTCTCTAGGGGACATGTATCTTGGGTAAAGACGTAGTCAATTCTAGAGGCATAACCTCTAGCTGCCCGCGTAAATCTAGGACTGTTGCCGTAGAGGCTTCTCCACACATCATGTAATCCATTAGCAGAGGCGCAATTTTTCAAAGGGCTTCTGCTCCCATCAGATTAATTGGCTGTACTTAACCTATCCAAACACACATCAGTAACAGTATTAAAATCCCCCGCGACAAAACAATAAAATCAAAGTTTCTTCTCATATAGTATGGCAAGGAGGAAAAAAAAATATTTCTCTCATTCGACGTGGAGGGGCCATATCACTTACTCTCTTAATTGAACACTGATTTATTTCAAACATTGCCGAAACAACACGTCCTTCGGTATCAAACTGAAAACCCATTGGATTGCCATTTTTGTATTAAACCGTAAGTCCGCAATACCCAGAGTTTGGAAAAGAGAACACACACTTATAGGATGATGATGCTTTCAATTTCTTGACACCTTCAAAATATTTCAAATCCAATTCTTGTAAACAGCAAGAGTAGATTTTATTTAAATATAAAAAGCCCTGAAGCCAATTTACCTTTTCTGCCTTTCTAAGTCCAGCGATGTTAAATGAGGCAAAGTTTATAGTGAATGTTGATATAAGAATTAAGACTGCGACGCTCACCCGAACAAGTAACATTAACGTAGAATTAATTAAATGTTTTCATACATATATAGATTTATACACCAACATTTTATGAACTGTATTTTCTGAAAACTTTAAGCATTGGATAATTTTTCACACACTTTGATTTCCTTCATTACATTGAATGTATGTTTACCTTACTTCCTGTATTTTGAATAGTATTTACATATCTGTTTATTCTCTTGTTTTTCTGTTGTGTCACCATTAGTTTCATCCAAGTGATTTTTTAGTTTACCTCTTTTGTGAATCATCTCAGGATTGGATCGTGAAGACTCTGAATCCAAGAGATCTGTAACTGTAACTATTTCTTGTATTTCTCTGTTTTTCTTCTTTACCTCCCGTATAGCTTTTCTGTGCTTTCTTGTCTTTTCTGTCATCTTTTATCTGTATTGCCTTATTAATAGCAACATTTTTCTCTGTATCTCGTAATGCTTTTTTATTATGTTTTTCTCTGTTTTTCTTGAAGTATGCTCCCCTTTTTTCTCCGCTGTGTTTCCGTGTACATCGGCTTTGCGCTTTGAATCATTTACTCTGTATTGTACGTTCTTTATGTCCCTGTTTTGGTTTTAGAACCCATTCTTGATAAGGATACAGATCTTGAGCTGTATCCGAGACTTCTATCATTCCCTGTAATATTTTCAAGCATACTTGCTAAAACATTATTTTCTAACTACTTTTCTTCCTGTATTTCTGCATTATATTTGTGTATATCTGAGTCAGCGCTATTCGAAGAGCATGACTCTTCTGATAAATTTATATCATGAAACTCTCATGAACTGTATTTCCACCCATAACTCCGGAATCTGTTGTAGTATTAACATTTGATTCTGGATTCACTTCCTCTCTCCTTCTTTCCTCTTCAAATTCTATCTCGTACTCTGCCTTTTGCTCATCTCTTATTTGTTTCTCTGATGCATTAGCCCCTCCAATTTTCATTGCTAAAGTACGCTTGCAGCGTGCTGGGCACACGTGTCTATCTGATCCACAAATCCCGCATGGTCATTCGCAGTCTTCAAGGCTATATTTCTGTTATCTACAGTTTTTACAGATAGTAACATTGAACTGAAATGCAATGTTTCCTGGATTGTTGCAACGCCTACAAATCTTCATTGGTCCAGCATATACACACATATCTCTAAAACCTTGATGTACATGAAGTTCGAGACTGATTCATTCATGTCCATAGATTCTACTCAGGTGCCCGAACATGCATTCTTCATAAATTCATCCCTTTCATGAGGTCTCAATTGCTCTCTGAAAATGTTAAACACTGTACCATATTTTTTCAATGCATTAGTAACTCCATGTCCGGAAACTCCGGAGGGAGCAATTTAACAAACACTCTCGTGATGTTGTCCCCCCACCCCTTGAGACGGTAAAGGAAATATCCTTCGTGTGAAAATTTTCCTGATTTACAACTTTTCCAATAAGATCTTTGAATCAATCTGAAAAATGAAAGTCTGTTTATTGGGTAGTAATCACCTGTACAGTGGAGTTACATCTCCTTGGGGTTTCCCCAAAGTTTCCCATCCCCCTTCTCTGTCGTTCACCCCAATGAGGTGAACGACTAAAATGCTGTTAGTCTTTGCATTGTCTTTCCAAGCCCTTTCCAAAACGGAATGGGTACAAAAAGTACTTACCCGTTTCCATATGCATGTATTCTACTCTTATATTGAAAAAAAAACTTGAAAAATTACACTGTTACTGAATAAGAACACTCAAACTATGTTGAAGAGTAGCAACAACACACACAATATTGAAGCCCGCACTTTGAAGCACTTTTTTTTTATTTTAGGTTTAACGACCACCATATGCAAATGCCTAATTTAGGGTCTCTAGTTCCAGGGAAGTGAGAGAGCCAGGGCCGTAAGACAAACACAGCATCCATGCCTCACTGGGGTTCGAACCCGGACCCGTTTTGGACGAATTATTATAGGACATCGCGTAGACCACTTCACCACCGGAGGGGCGAAGCACTTTTGCGAAGATGCACACTGAAGAAATAAACACAATGTAGTGAATAGTGAGCTGCATCATGTATCAACTCAGCGCTGCTATTTAATTCACAGACTTTGATGACACACACTCTTGTTTATCAGCTAGATCATTTCACTATGTACTACGACTTCAAAATACGACGTAATCACAATTTTTGTAAATCGCACTTTCTTGACAAACACTGTATTCACCGGAAATTCATTGCTATAATAAGCACACAGAAGTAGCACTTTCCTTAGTAGAACACATTGGCCCCAGAAAATCACCACCTTTCCGGTGAAAAAGACGTTTTCCAGCATCTTACGTAATGTCAGTAAGTGTGCGCGGAAGCCAATCGGCACTTCGAAACTCTGGGGATGTTCAGCCCCCATCATTGAAAAAGTCATTTTTTCTAATAGGCTGAAACTGATTGTGAGCCTTCAAGCTCCCCAACGATTAATATAGACGAAACCGGCTGAAAAAGCGGAATCACGGCGAATTAACGACCTTACCGCTTGGTTTGGGCAGCATTTTCTCCAGGTTTCACCGCGGAATTGAGGAGCCACTATTTCACTTTAGAACGCCGATTTCGAAGATCGAAAACTACGTTCGAACGTCAATCGAAAGGCTATTACATAAATATCAACAAACCTAAATTTGTATTATTCTCAACAATCATGCGCTTAAAAAACGCTTTCAGAGGTTTAAAAGACATAAACAGCCAACCACATTTTGTTTGTTGCTTTTTATATAAATATAATATTTTGAATAAAAGAATGAAAGTGAATTTTAATATGATCAAAAAACTAAGAACATATCCTGAAATTAAAATTTACCGAATTGTAATGTTAAAATATACACCAATTTTGCAAAATTACGGCCGCTGGAGGAGGATATTTTTGTATGTCTTTTCATCTCAATTCATCCCACAGGGGCTTATTTGGGTAAAGATTTAAGACTTTGGGTGACATTTCAGGACACTGGAATCTTTGTTGAGCTCGTGGACAAAGATCTGATGAATTATCTTTGTGGCATGCCACATTATCCTGGTAGAAGTATGAGAAAACAATGCGCATACGTACGGGTGTACCTAGCCCGCAGTGGTGTTATCTAGGAACGTCTAAATGTTACTCTAAGGTGTAAACGAACTTAATGTCCAGCATGGAAACACATCACAGACCATTACACCAGTTTCACTAATTTTGTGCAGTTAACGCCCTCAGCTGAGATGCTTTATCGTTTTGTGCTTCTTACACGATATTCTGTCGCGTCCATCGGCGTGTATTAACTTTAATTGTGATTCATCAAAGTAGTCTCCCTTTTCCAAGAAGCAAGTGTCTTATTTTTGTGCTCCCGTGACCAGTACATAGACGATTATCGGAATTCAAGAATAAATATAACACGAAAGGACTCTGTTCATATAGCCGGTTCGCTCGAACCCGCCACTTTCTGTATGCGCTGAATTTCCTTTTTGGACACAGATGTTCTGCTACCAGATTACAATGAGCAACTAAGTTTGTCCGTAAATACATATAATCCTTTACGACCGCCGTTACCATAAACCACCAGTCATTTCTTGCCGCAAGACTACCATTGATTTCATTTTGTGTTAAGAAACCTCACATTGTACAACCTTGATATCACTGTTGCTGCATAGCTCAAAGTTTTGCCATTTCCGAGATGTATACGAACGCCAGCCTAGCTGCCGGAATCTTTAACAACCACTAAAATCACAAATCTTTCCGATATTGCCTACATCTTCTCCAGCATACATGTACGTCTGATATTTATCTACAAAGAAGATGGCAGACTTTTTTATTACAATGCGATTTTGCTGATATTTTACTGTCGATGTAAATTTCTGAATGTAGATAAACAGCATGAATGAGAACCTTGCATACTGATTTCCCTCAAATCAGGTTCCATGCTCTCACAAATGATACTTCATTCATTTAACATGAGTCCAATGTTGATGGACTTCTATTAAATGAAGCGTGATTGACATGTAGTGTTTCCCGGACTCTGGTGCAGACTTCAGAAATTACTTCACTCACTCGTAAATTTGAAAACACAGTACTAATCCATGGCATTACTACTCCGAAATAAATCAATGGAACCTTATGACATATAATTGTGTCTCACTTAATGTGGGGATCGCTTCATTGCTTATGTGGAACCTGAATGCAAGCCTGCAATCAAAGAACAACACGGACGGAATTAATATGGGATAGTTATGGCTCCGTATAAACAAAGTGGCATATACCAAATGCCTTTTAACATTTGAAATCATTTGAAATATATAAACATTTGAACACTTGAAACATTTAAACATTTCCATGCATTTGAACATTTTTATTATTAAACATTTGAAATCAGTGGATTTTTATACTCATTAGATTGATCCCCGATCCCCTTGATCCAAACTTTAATAATCTATGCTTAGCTCACTGAAACATGGTAGTGAACGGCGTTCGTGGTATTCTTTGGTGAAGATGCAAAGAGGAAGTCTTGATTGTCGGTACAATTCTCAGACAAAGAAGATCTCGTCCACGATAGATTGCCATCACGCCACTGCAATGCCTCTTAGTTAAGATATGTGACTTACTATTCCACTGATTAAAGACAAGATATATCTCACATTTTGAGAAACCAATCTGCTCTGCTGTTTACACAATGTTTGTCCCAGTCAGAGTGGCACCCTCAGTAAGCCTTTTATCGAAATGCGAAATATCATTTGCTTTTCACATTGTGATCATCAATACTACCGACGATTTCTGGCGAGCAGTTGTCTTTTCTTAATATTTGCTTATATCACGTGGTGACGTTCGTGACCATGCATTTTGTATATACGCTGCAGCGTAAATAGAAGGTAAGTACATTTGACTGAAGGTATCTAATTCCGTGCTTGGTTTGAGTACTGATTCTATATTACCCCATTTGTTTTAGCATATCTTGAAACTTTCTTTTGCGATAAGTGTTTATTTATTGTTGAATCTCAAAGAGCGTTTTTAGGAAATTAAATGTTTAAAAAAGAATTTAATTCTACTCGCCCAATGAAGAGCTTATGTAATCAGAATGCGAATATCAAATTAGGAAAAAGATGTAATTTTCTGAATGTGAATATCAAATTAGGAAAGAAAATTGAATCTATATGATATTTATTTCATCAGAAAGATATTTAATGGACATTTCTTAAGACACTGAATACTTAAACCTACGTATTTAGCTGTGGTTATATTTCTAATACTTTTGCCAAACATGTCGAAATTAAAACTTGTGAAAAATACACATTAGAGCGATAATATTGAAGAAGGTTTACCACTTTCCTATAGAAGAAGTCATTCTGTGATTTCTAAATGAAATCATAATTCCTTAAATTAATGAAATTTTTATATGAAAAGAAAATTGTTCTATATTTCTATAACCGAATCAGGAAAATTCCTAATACCATGATTAGGTGTATCGATATTTCCTATTTTGAAAAAAAAACGTAGGTTATCTTGTGGGAAAAAAAGTGAAACTTTAACATTCCGATGTAAAAACAAAATGATATTTGTGTATATAATCAACAAATTTCGCTGAACGAGCATTTAGAAAGCATAACATTTCTTGTGACTTTTTTTAGATAAGCAAGAGCGTTTATTACATCTTTTCCTTGCAAATACTTAGAGTTTGACTTTGAAGAAATTATAAACGCTTAAAAATAGTTGTTGGTGTATGCGACCAATATTAAAAAATGCAGAACAGGTATATCCTCAGCCCTATTCATTGCCTAATAAGAATTAACTTGAACGGTAAAGATTGTATTGCTATCTGAGTTGGGTTTGATGTTCATATTTTTATATTTTCCAAACTTTCATTAATAGATAAGCTTGATAGATTAGATTTTTTAAACGATCTTTTCGATAACAGCACAGGTTGTGAGATCTATGGGTATGATTATGAAGTGCCAGTGTACATTCGACGTTTCTTTTTCTATATCGCTATTCGTTCCATTCAAAAACCTTTTATTAACCCATTGAAAATCCAAAAATCTCATCCTGTATTTCATTGTAACAAAACTTTGTGTAAAATACAAGGAATTAAAGAAACGCAAATTTTATTTTCTCACCAAACCTTCTGCACGTACTTATCTAACGTTAAATATTCCGAAATCTAGGAAAATGAACATTTCAGTATGAATTTTTTCTGCACAATCATATCATATCATATGTTACGGACTAAGATAAAAACACTCATGACAGTTCCTGATGGATTTTTGTTACATGTACTTAGTCCCCAGTATTTTTGAAATTTCTTATTGAAAACTCTGATAGAAAAAAATGCCACACTCAGTAGTTTTGCAAAACTGAGCGAAATGACAACTGAACCTAATTTCGGTTAAAATATTTATACTAATATACAGTATGAAGGTCCTAGATAGCAAAAAAGAATGCTTTTGTTTTCAAGAGCCCCCATTCCTTCGGCAAGAATTTCTTGCTTGAAAAATCTTCGTTCCAGCTCATGTGTGCAAAATCAGTTGAAGTTCGCTGTTCACAATTGCTGCAAATCAGAAACAATTACTTGTATTTCACTTTAAAGCAAAAACATCAGAGAAGGGCAGTACCCAACTTATGCTGAAAATAATAAGATCCTCGCACTTTTTGATCACTTCAAAAACACTGTCAGGGTACGTTAGTTCACAAATTTTTTTCGTAAACTTACAGTGCAAGCCTCTTGTAGACGATTCAGGTCTTACTGGAAAAATATATTTCTACGTGTCTCCTTTGTAACTGGTTTTCATTATCTATCATCTCATTTTTCTTTTACACTGTAGTCAATCGCAAAAAAACTAGATGCTATAATGATTTCGATTTTCACATTATATGGTAAATACTGTTTAAATGATTTCGACTTCAACATTATATCGTAAATAGTACTAAAACGATTTCGAATTTAACATTATATCGTAAATAACTTCCGAAATCGATTCATGGTACATTCTATATGTAACAAAAATCGTCAATTTTAACGTGCTAATCTTTATATATTCACTCATGTGTATGAGGTATCATTGAAGTACGCTGTTTTTAGTTCAAGCTCCTGTCGGCTGCGTATCTTTAACGCCTCTGAGTTAGATGCAAACTCATTTGAATTATTATAACAATGTAGTATGAAGGTTTTAATAAGTATTTTTCGTGCGCTAAACAATATTTTAATTAGAAAAGCCTTTCAGCACGATAAGATATATTTATTAATACAGTCTGTACTAAAAAATGGACATTTTTAAGGCACAACAACTTACAAGATCTTTCAAAGCACTAAGTGCTCCATCGTCAGGTATTTCAATATACATAAACAAAACAACAGATAAAAGCAAGAAGCATTTTCAAATTACGCTAGCACGTGATAACAATAACGAGGTTTACATTAAATATAGTAGAAGTTTTGTCATGCGTTAAAGCGTTTCAACAAATGATACTATGAATTGCTATTACATATGCGAAGAAAATATATACACGGAGGTTAATTAATAATTTGACATTAATCGTCAAACTTTAAGTGAATTATTAGGAGTTAAGTGTTGCTGGATAGGAGTATGCTGTTCTGGCCGCATTAACATGGCCCAAGGCACTGGAACAGCTCTGACTGCTGTAATGAAGAAACTCCACATTTTGTTCCAGTGCCTTGGGCCATGTTAATGCGGCCAGAACAGCATACTCCTATCCAGCAACACTTAACTCCTAATAATTCACTTACAGTTTGACGATTAATGTCAACTTATTAATTATCCTCTGTGTATATATTTTCTTAGCATATGTAATAGCAATTCATAGTATCATTTGTTGAAACCAATTAACGCATGACAAAACTTCTACTATATTTAATGTAAACCTCGTTATTGTTATCACGTGCTCGCGTAATTTGAAAATGCTTCTTGCTTTTATCCGTTGTTTTGTTTACGTATATTGAAATACCTGACGATGGAGCACTTGGTGCTTTAAAAGATCTTGTAAGTTGTTGTGCCTTAAAAATGTCTATTTTTAGTACAGATTGTATTAAAAAATATATCTTATCGTGCTGAAAGGCTTTTCTAATTAAAATATTGTAGTATGAAGGTCCTAGATACTCATTGTTATAAATGTACAGTAGAAAATTAACCCTTATTTGACCGGTGAAAGATACCTCATGTCAGACTAAAATTCTTTTTCTGCTATTACCCATTAAAAAATCCCCAATGATGTGTTTAGATTTCTTTTCAGGATGCCTCATTGTAATGTGCATGAACAGAATACTTTTAATTTGACACCGGCGTGAATTTTATCTTTAAAGTTAAAGCTTTGCTTGTCTTTTAAAAACGCTTTCTAGATTTTGTGTTTCCCTTCGATCATCGGGCATGCTGAAATAGGGAGATATGATATTCAGCAAAACCCTTCCACTTGTATGATTGAAAATATCATTTTAAAATTGCTCAACACTACCTTGTATTTGCAGTAAAATGAAACTTGGCTGTACTCGGTATAATCAAAGCTTTGTCAACTGTTCAGTAAAAATAAATGTTAGTTAGTTGCCTTATTTTACAGAAAAAACAAAAATCATTTAAAAAAAATTAGTTTCTTATATTTGAAGCACTGTGATCTAATATGAATTTATTTAGATAGCTTGTTAGCAGATCGATTTAGTCATTGTCCAGCTTCATTGAAATATTAAAAGAAATTTTTCATGCAATATACCTTTGAAATAATTATAAAACGAATTCTAGCAGTCACCAGCAGGTTTGCTAAAGAAAGTAGAAATTTACATTTGACCAAATCTGGCTTCCTTAAGCTGAAATATGGATAGGAAATAAAACATAATGTCGGCATGCAATGATTTTGAGAAGGAATATGAAGTTCTTAACAGCTTCTAAACAACCTGAAAATTTTCCATTTTGGGCTATCAATAATGTTGTTTCATTTATGTTGTACTTCTTTCATCGCATGTCATAACAAACCAGAGTAGTAATTAAACGAAAGCTTTATACAAGATTTTTTTAACTCATTACAGTGATCACGGTAATAAAATTGTATACATTGAAGTGAAGGAATTTCATGTGATTCCCCATTTATAAGCTACTCTAAATCAAATATTAATATTTGATTTGTGCTTTGTAATCATATAAACCTGTCTGCCGTTCCATACTCCATTAAGAATCGGTTTCGTGGTATCAAATATGGAGATATCTTTTTCCCTTATTTGTTTGTTGTTGTTGTTGTTGGAGGTTTAACGACCACCGTGAGCAACTCAATGGGCTATAAGCAGTCGCCCGTCCCTAATTTAGAGTCACTGGTTCCAGGGAAGGGAGAGAGCCAGTGCCGTAAGACAAACACAACATCCATGCCTCACCGGGATTCGAACCCGGACCCCGTTCGGACGAATGATCAGAGGCCATCGCTTAGACCACTGCGCCACCGGGGCGGCTTTTCCCTTATTGGTCAATGGAATGTCACCGAATGTGAAGTAGGGTTGCCGAAGATTTGCTCTACGCCGGTAAATTCGAAAAAATAATACGAGATGAAAAACATATATTTTTCATTATGTGCTCATTAGAACTTCGTTTTAAATAAACTGAGGAAAGCGGGAACTTTTAACTTTGATAAAAAATTGCGTTTGACTGCTCATGCAAGATATGACGAGGCTGACAATGAACGACTCAGTTTTTTTAAAGTTTTATACTGTGAAAATAAGTACAAGAAAAATTAATCAACGGTTTCAGTAATTTATTGCGAAAATTTAAATATATATTCGAATCATATTTGACAAATTGCAGAGTGTGAACAGGGGGGAAACGCTGCGCCTCAGTAGTTCTTACAAGATGGATAAACCCAAACCACAGTGAAACAAGGGTTCACAGGTTTCTAGGATGATCGTTTTTAAGTTTGTTAAGCACTATTATCCTAAAGGTTCCATTTTCTTATTTTTGTTTCTAACTCAAACATCGGATATATTTTTACCTCACCTTTGTTAAAAAGGACTGCATTATACATGAAGCCTGTTATAATCTTTTGTTTCATTTCTTTTTTTTTTTTTGTATAAATTTTCAAATAACCAAACGGTATCACATCCGATATTGGGGTTGGTGGCAAAACTATGTGCATAATTGATATTTGAAATATAATAAATAGGTTTGCTTAAATAATGTACATCTATATTTAAAATTACTTTTATACGTATTTTTACATTTATACTTTTTTTAAGAACAGCTCTTAGGAATACGTTTAATCGAGGTTTCACTGTAGCAGTGTACACGTTAATTTCCTATATTTACTACCACAGGATTTTTATTTGAGAGGAGACAGCTATTCAGCAGTCAAGGCAAATATTTAATTCACAACTTTGAAAGTATTACGTATCAATACTATACAATATATATCAAGGTCGAAGAAATCGAAAGTTCATGAGTGGCAGTAATGACTATGTGAACGCATATTTATCAACAATACAAAACCCATTGCAGCAGAACATGGGGTATTGTGGTGAACTTTATTTTTAAACCATACGTTGCAAACTTCATTCAGGAAAACATTGATTTACAAATTATTCTCAAAAAACATGTGCCAGCATGTGTTTTACACCATTCTGGTAATGTGTTTTACCACGGAAAATTGATTTTATCTAAACTTTTTAAAGTAAGAAGCAATAGTCTTCTGAATATGATCGAATATTTTCTATTTTTATAAATTAAAATGTACTAGTAAGGCAAAATTGTGCCTTCTCTTCCATTTTAAACTCTTCTACTTCAAAATAAATAATAAATAACCTTGACTGATACATTTTACTCTTACCGTTGTAGACATGTTAACTAAGAACATTATTTGAGTCCTTCAGTAAATATCATTGGAATAGTGTTATTGTTTTATATTTTTAGCAACACTCTGCAAAGTTATAGAAACTCACATTGCGAAAATAACCATATATTCATACCTTGAAATGCTTAATAAAAGGGGAAAAGTATTTCAGAGGAAACGACTGTATTGGGAAAAAAATGAAAATACAAGTGGATATATATAACTTAATTTACAAAAATTAAAGTGCAGTTTCTGTCGTATTGGTTCATATTAGAAACTTTTATGAGGATGACACAAAATGAATATAATACACACTTTTAATGCTTATATGAAACACAACTTAAAACATGTTTTTAAAAATTAGAAATGCAATCATATGTAAATACATGCAAGGCTATGCATTATACAAGACAATATATAAAACGGTATTAAAGTTGGGAAGGAACGCAAATGAATTTATTTTGTTTAGGAGTGCTCATAATAAACTTAGGTATGGATGTTCGCTTGCATAAAGAGAGCAACAAATCAGCGGAGTTTCAGAAAAATATTAACTGAACTATAGGAATAACATACAGCTAAAATGATGGTTAGTAGGTGGCAATAGATCATGGACCAGTCATTCTTATTCCTATTTTAAATCAAGAAACTGTAGCCAGGATGGAATGTCTTAATTGTTTTGGCTTGAATCACTGCTGCATTATATGATTTTTTTAAATGCTACGTTGAAAGACATGTTTGCTCGACCGTTATTAGAAATTTATAATAGAAACGAGGAATCTTCTTTATGAATAAGAACAAATATTTGGTATCGATATCATGGACGTTGTGCTAAGAGATATGCACACATATAAAATCCGCGCATAGACGCTAACGAGATACATTTGTTCCTGGAAGTGTCGCTAAAATACGGTACCAGTGGAAAAACATGAAGTATATAAGACGGTGCACTTCCATGTGAAGTTAACATTCCTATTTAATAAATTTTATCAAACATCTCCTCGAAGCAGCTTTTACACCCTATGAGTTGGTATCGTGTGACGCACCATAACCTGCTGTGAAATTCTTCGGTTGTAGCTCTAGTAAAAAACATGATTTGAATCTCCCTGTGTTTTACTCAGTGACACGATTATTACGATAATATCGTTTAGAAAAGGACAGACTATCGATTTTTGCTTACATGTGTTTCTTTGCCATATTTTCTAAGTGAATTTTCGCTTTCAATTTCTCTCCTTTTTAAATTTTGTAGCAGAGTCATTTGACATTTTAACACATTTAGAGTGAAGACCTCCGTATGATTAATAAAGAAATTGCCACGAAATAAATTTTCTTCAATGCGTTTTACATTTTTTGGTGCCTTATAACTTTAAGATGGAAATTAATTACAGTGCTTCCAAATATCTGGAAAAGATATTGAAGCCAGGTTAGAAACAAACCAATAACTATAAAAAAAATATCTTTATCCTACTGGAAAAATGGTAGGTTAAGCAATAATTGCATATTAAATATTCAGATTCTGGACTTAACAATGGACACAGTAGCAGATATTTGAATGTTAGAAACTCGTATTTGACTCAGAAATGGCTTCAGTTTGCCTTGTCAGTTTGGGTTGTTCTACTACTGGACAATATCGTTCAATTTTTTGTTCTTCTCTTTAGGTTCTGTAGGTCATTAGGATCCAGCACATCACTGTATCTAACATATCCACATTTTACTCGCTCTTGCTAATTTTTCATCCAGGTAACTGTTCTTCTTAGTTGTACTTCAACCACCTGCGGTCCCTTCTGCGGGGTATTATAACAGCATCTATATAAAGAGTTTTTTTGTACAAATGTGTACATAACATTAAACAATATCTTTCATGAACATTAGTTAGACCATAGTCGCATCATGCACAAAAATATTTAAAAATGATCATTGAAAATTATATCCCGTTTGCTTTTTTTTTTTTACAGAACAAAGCCTTTTTTATTTGATTTTGATTTTCAACCTGGAATTGGGCCTTATTGTGTCGTGGTTTTGTAATTCGACAATTAAACGCTCTGATTCTAATTCATGCGTTAGTCGTCTTTCGCACGTGCTTCTTTCGTGAAAGGTTAATAATAAAATGAAAAATATTACTAAAATCTAAACATCATACAGTTATTTAGCGAAGAGAAAAGACAATAAAATAAAGTCACTTATAAATAGCATTGCTGTAATTTTCGAATCATCAGGTATCGCTAAATTTCCCTTAATAAACAGAACTTAACAATCTTCAATTTCCTCCTCTACATTCAATACGTTGTCTTAAAATTAAAACATTCAACTCCGTACAACAAAGTTCAGCCACAGGATAATGAACTCAATATAATCTTTTGTTTTCTTCTTTCAAAGGATTACAAACAGGTAATTCTTACCAGAACTCCTGGGACATCACTATATCTCCTCTCTAGAAAAAAAGGGAAAGAAAAGTGAGAGGGTGTAGGTGACGCCAAAGGATGATGGGAAAGAAAAGTGTGAGGACCAAGGTGACGCCAAAAGATGATGGGAAAGAGAAGTGTGAGGACCAAGGTGACGCCAAAGGATGATGGGAAAGAGAAGGAAGATATCATATGACCTTAATTAAACGTGGAGTATTGTAATCTGTGTCCGCCGTATTAGAGTTTTGGTCCGACTTACGTGTACCCTAAATAGCAATGTAGTCATATCCGGCTCCTCGACCAAAATTAATAGGACAAAATGATGAGTTTCGTTAAATTTTGCATCTTCCCGAAATACAGCCTCTCCTTGACAAATGTCAACCCCGCCTTCTCGTGGTACATCCTGTTCCCACTAAAGGGGCTCTGACGACCGCCAATAGCGGTATAACTATACCATCGGGATTAGAGGAAATTCTATCCCACACTCACCAACCCGCTTGGCCAGCGTGGTGAGCTATGGCCAAACCATTCCAAAATGATTCCACAACTTAAATCTTGGCCCTCAGTCTCCGGCAGCTGGAATGTACCTGGCCAAGGCAGCGGCCAGTGCGACATGAAGGCAGAGGGTGCTAAGAATCCCCGGAGGACCGGACTAGGCTGCCATCTGATGCTGACCTTGGCTACGTACAACGGACGCTCCCTATCTTCTGATTCAAGGCTTCTTGAATTGGAAGAGGAACTACAAAGGATCAAGTGGGACATCGTGGGGCTAAGTGAGGTAAGGAGAAAAGGAAAAGATCTCATCGAACTGAAAAGTGGACATCTCTTCTACTATCGTGGGACAGATACTGGCAGAACTAGTGGTGTTGGATTTATAATAAATAAGAAACTGAAGGATAAAGTTGTAGAAGTTGAAAGTTCCTCTGACAGAGCTGCACGACTTGTTATCCAACTCTCGAAAAGATACCAGGCTCAGATTATTCAAACTTAGGCACCCACCACAAGTCATCCTGAAGAAGAAATTGAAGAATTTTATGAGGAAATCTGTCATCTAAATAATAAAGGTAAGCAGCACTTGAAAATAATTATGGGAGATTTCAATGCAAAAATAGGGCAACGGCAACAGAATGAAACTTCAGTAGGTAAATTCGGTCACGGCAACAGAAACCAGCGTGGAAATACTCTCGTTGAGTTTGCAGAGGCAGAAGGGTTTTTCATTTGAGCTCCTTCTTCAAGAAAAAGCCACACAGCAAATGGACATGGAGGCATCCAAATGGGACGACAAGTGAAATTGATTTTATTATGTGTAACAAAAAATTCGTCATAGAAGACTGCAGTGTGCTAAACAAGTTCAACATTGGTGAGATGTAAGATGCACCTCAGCACCAAACTTGAACGTGGCAAGCTCATAAGACAAACAAAATCTATTGACATAACCAACCTTAAAAAACACCATAATACCTTCAAGTTGGAACTGAAGAACAGGTTCTCTGCTTTAGAAGGCCTAACATCGGAAGAAGTGGACATCTCTGAAGTTAACAGAAAAGTAACCAAAGCTCTTATGGAAACAGCAACAAAATTAGCTGGGTCTAAGAACAAGTTGCATATGAACAAATTATCAGGAAAAACCAAAATGTTGATGCAAAAGAGAAGAGAGACGAGGACAACTAAAGAAGATGTGACTTCCAAAGTGGAATATATAGAGCTATGCAAGACAGTAAGAAAAAGTATCACTGAAGACGTAAGAAAATTCAAATGTGAACTAGTGAGGAAAGCAATTGAAAACAACCAAAGCCTAAAGATAGCAAAGGGACATCTCAGTAAGGGAAGAAAACAGATTATGGCACTGAGAAAAGAAGATGGTTCTGTAACAAGAAATAGAGGCGAAATTTTGACAAGAGTGAAAGATTTCTACTCCAAATTATATGAAAGGGATGATACATGCACTAAAGACATCATGAAAGATACCAGTACCAGAGTTCCTCCAGTCCTTCCAGCAGAAGTTGCACATGCAATCAAGAACATGAAGCGGGGAAAAGCTCCAAGAGAAGATGGAATTACTGTAGACATCATACAAGAAGCAAGTGGAGAATCTGAAACAGTACTCGCCCAAATTTTCACTCGATGCCTTAATGAAGGAAAGATTCCTGAGGATTGGAACACCGCTACAATGATCCTGCTACATAAGAAAGGTGACATTGAGGATCTCGGAAACTACAGACCTATCAGCCTCCTATCAGTAGTTTATAAAATCTTCACTAAAGTTCTTTCACACCGCGTGAAGGTAACACTGGACGTGGCTCAACCGAGAGAACAAGCTGGATTCAGGAGTGGTTACAGCACAATAGATCATATCCACGTACTGAGAGAACTAATTGAAAGAGCGAGGGAATATGAACTTCCATTGTGCATGGCTTTTATCGATTATGAAAAAGCCTTTGATTTGGTGAAACCATCAGCAGTTACAATGGCTCTGAAAACCTGCGGTATTGAAGATGCATACATTAATATTATTAATAACATCTATGAAAATGCAAGTGCAAAGATTCGGCTGTTTGAAAATACAACACACATAAAAATTGGAAAGGGAGTGAGACAAGGTGACACCATATCTCCGAAGCTCTTTAATGCCACATTGGAGGGTGTTTTTCAGTCGCTGAGCTGGGAAAACAAAGGGATAAAGATTCATGGAGATTATCTAACCCACCTTCGTTTTGCTGATGACGTAGTCATTTTTGCAACTACTCCATCAGAGCTGCAGAGTATGATCCAGGAACTTGCTGACAAGAGTAAAGAAGTGTTATTAAAAATGAACTTTCAGAAGACAAAAGTGATGTTCAATGCTTTTACAAGAAATGAAGATTTATTGATTGATGGAGAAAAGCTGGAGATAACAGACACGTGCGTTTATCTTGGACAGCAGATATCAAGTGAGGGTCACATTGATGAAGAAATTAATCGGCGTACAAAACTTGCCTGGAGAGCTTTTGGAAGACACAGCATAATTTTCAAGAGCAATATGCCACTATGTCTTAAAAGAAAAGTGTTTGATCAATGCATCCTTCCAGTGCTTACGTATGGTGCAGAGACGTGGACCTTAACTAAAAGAGATATACAAAGACTGCAGACAACTCAAAGAATCATGGAGAGGTGCATGCTTCGTGTAACTAGGAGAGATAAAAAGAGGAACTCGTGGATCCGAAAAATGACAAGAGTGGAAGACATCATGATCAGAGTTAAATCCCTGAAATGGCAATGGGCTGGACATACTGCCAGAAGGACAGATCATCGATGGACAGCCGAAATTTTAGATTGGATTCCAAGGGACAGGAAAAGACCCAGAAGAAGACCACATGGGAGATGGGTGGATGAAATTCGAAAGTATGCAGGGGTGACATGGAGGAGACTGGCACAAGACAGACCGTTGTGGAGGAAACTTGGGGAGACCTTCATCCAGCAGTGGATTGATAATGGTTGACAATGATGATGATGATGATGTAAAATATATCTTAATTTGCTTCTTGATGTTGTTTCCCTTTCCAGTGAGTGTGAACAAAATGCCGCTAGTAAAACTTCCTAACCTTTAAAATTAACATAGAATGAAAAAGAAACAGTAATTGCATATGAATACAAGTGCACCAATGTTATTTAAAGAAATTGCAATTCCAAAATACACAGAAAAAGTGTGGGGAAGTGATTGTTTTTTTGAATAGGTTTATACTGTTAAAAATTACCGTAACGTGAAACTACACTAAGACAATGCCACAATAACGGCATAAGGATTAATTTGCCGAAATAAGCGTGCTTTCCTGAAGGGTTTACTATTTTTGGTGAATCGGGGATAGCTTTACTTTTTGCAACTGCATAAAACACGAATTAACTACGTAAGCATTAGCAATAATACGGCAAAGTGAAAATCAGATAAAACACGGACTCCACACTTTTCTTCATGCTTGTCAGGAATGAGGTGCGTGATACACATTCTGCTTAATCAAAAAGCTTACTAGCAGCACAAATCACCTTATAAAAAACCAGCTGCAATGAACATTTATATAAATGTAACGAAGGATAAGTGAGTTCACACATTCCACATCAAAGAATCATACGCGAAAGAAAACAAAAATTTCTCAGATTGTCATGTGAAAAACAGAGACAGAAATGAGGATCTACTTTCTGTAGCATAGCAGCACAAAATGGAACGCTTTTTTGGGAAGAACGTACCCGATTCCTCTTGTAGTCTTCCGCAAGTGAATTGGCCATAGGAACAAGACCATCGTTTCAACAGAGCCAAGCATGACGCCGACGCCGCGGCGTTTCGTTAAACTTCTTACCCTCCGCCTCAATCCCGTTCTTTCGCAGAAAATCCATCCTGACCAGACATACACGGTTCTGTCTGGATCTAATATTACTTCTAACCATTTGAAACGTCTGCTTTCTTGCTTCAAGGCTCTCGGAACACCAGGCTATGTTCGATCTTGAACATATAGCTTTTGACTCAATTACCCGACCTTATGTCTTTTCTGTCCTTTGCTACTTCGACTTCCCGCCCACTTTCTGCTCCGCTCTTTCTAAACTTTACTCCATCGCTTTTTTCCGAGTTCGCATTTCCGCCATTCCATTCACTAACGGGATCCGCCATGGTTGCCCCTGTCGGGTCAACATTTCGCTCTCTCGTTTGAAGCTTTCCTGATTCGACTTCGTGCTCGTTTTCACTGTCCCGTTTCTTGCTGCCAAGCCAGTCATCGCCTTCATAGTATGATCATCTCTGTTTGTGCAGACGACATGACGGTCTTTCTTCGTACCGAGGAGGCATTTATCTGGTACGCTACGCTCAACGTACCAAGAGTACGCCGCTGTTTCCGCCTCGTCACTAAATGTGAACACGTGCTCGGCATTATGAGCTGGCACATGGGCGTACCGAGGTGTTTGACTTTCGTCTGCCCGTTTGTCATCTACAGTGGTCAAAATTCTTGGTGTACAAATTGGCATTCTTATGTGTGTTTGTTATGCGACCTGGACAACCGTTTGTTATGCGACCTGGACAACTGCTCTCCACAGTCAATCGTTGTATGGCTTTGTTCCGGCACCTGAAACAATTTCTATCGTTCTTTGTGCGTGATTATTTGCTACACACCTTTATTTCACCCATTTTGTTATTCACTGATTTCTCACCCTCAACTAGCGAATTTTTCTTAGTTACATTCAGCGTTTCTTAACCTATTTCTTCTGGAATGTGATCCAATGTGTTCATCGCCTGACTCTTACTCTTCAGCATTCTTATGGTGGTCTGTTTCTTTCTGACGTTTTCCTGAAGTTCCGGTTTTTGCACCTACACAACCTTTTTCGTGACTTCATTCTATCGCATTATTCCTCTCATACCGTTGTCGAAACGCTCTTTTTTCCCAGCAGTCTTAACCTTACTGTCTCTACTTTTCTGCGTATGAACCTCTTTCCACTTATTCACAACCACCTCCTGGATACTTACAAAACTTTTCCCCCACTGGCGCTCTTTACAATCTGTCCGTTTTCCTCCTTCCACTATTAATGATCTTCTCGCCGAGCCTCTAATCATTTCTTTCGCTATTCGCTCTCCGTCTTCCTACCTCCATTTCCCCACCTGGTTCCCCAGTGGGGTAGTGGAGGTCTCGCAGCTCGTTGATTCTTCTCTCCACTGGAAATAGTTTTCTTCCATTTCTTTTTCTCTGCCTGATACACCCGTTCACTTTCGCTTCATCTAAGCATCCGTTCAACGTCTCTTCCCTCATTTGGAACACGAGTACGTCTTCTGTTTCATCCCTCAGCAACGCACTGTTTACCATTTCGTCTGTGTTTGAATAGCGCTCCGTATCTCCCACACACTGTTACTGTAAAGTCATTCTTCAGCCACTCCTGAAAATTCTTTGTTACTCCGACGTCTCTTTCTTCTGTGCTTGCAGAAAAACGGTGCGGAACCTGATCTGATCCTCATGTCACCTTGACCTCTTCAAAGGCCAGACACATGCACTGGCTTCATCTACATCAACGGATTTCGAAAATATTTTAAACGGTAGCCGCAATTTCAACCACCTAAATTGTCCTTTTGGGTTCCCAAGAAAGGAAATTGGATGTTTCCTTAAATGCAAATATCTATCCTCATATAAAACGCAATGTGTTCCTGCACGATCCAATTCAAAGAGCAGAACAACAAATAACCCTGGGTTTCATGCAAAGGAATTGATTGACTACAACACGCAGACGTGGAGATAATTAATACCCTGATTTCGATTCCTATAAATATTACAGGAACAATTTTTGCATTCCCTAATACTTTCATAGTGTGCGTTGTACTATTCTAGAGAAAAACAAAAAGGCGAAGTTTTCATAACGTGCTTCGAAAATTAGATAGAAAAGAAAAAGTCTTGCACCCGCTAGTATGAACATATTTGTTCTGGGAAATTAGAAAAGACACGTAAACACTTGATAAGATGAAAGCCATTTGCCAGGCATACTCAGATAAAAAATACAAACCTTTATGTTCATAGTTCACATGTAGTGTGCTGTTTACAGTTGATAGAGTCAATATTTTAATCTTCAAAGCATTTTCAGGGAGGTATGGCGATTCTTTCCAATCAGGGTTTTGCAAATAAAATTGTGCCTGGAAATATATTGCGAGTTCAACAGCTTTACCTTTTAGTCCCTTTAAAAAGTGTCCTACAAACATCGTTTTAAAAAGCATGCTTCTGACTCGAAAGCATTTGTTAAATGGATTGCATTACAGTAAAGTCAATGCACCAAATGCCAACGGGCGGAACGACATGGCTTCAGTAGGGCATGTTATTAGATCCTTACGATGTTCTAAAAAGGCCTGTAATTTTGGATTAGGTCAAAAGGATCTAGCTTCATTCTTGAAGGCAAATTTCAATGAAGTCAAATAGAGAATGGTCCTCCTACACATTTAAAAATTGAAATGATACTAAATATTCTTCGAATACAATACTTGTGATATTTAGTTATATCAAAGGGAAACTATTTACTACAAATGAACTTTTATTAAGCCTAGCCAATCCTTAGTAGCCCACCAAAATAAACGTTCTTTATTTCTTTTGAGCAACTTGAAATTACTCTAGCATTGTATCTCTTGGTCGGCTCATTAAAGAGCGTTTCATAAAATTTGACCCAACCTAATACAAACTTTAAACTAGAAAGGGGAAATATTTATAAAATAAAATTTTGCAATAATAAAGTGAAACTCTAACATGACCAATTTCATTAAAATAATAAATACGTCCATTTACGAAATAATATGAACCGTACGTTTAGGAACTATCAAATAATTAACATATATTGGAAAAAATATTAGATAGACGTATTTCCTCCAAAAAATTAATAATACGGAGCAAATAATCAATATCTTTACAAAACTTGTTTGATGAACGATTTTCATCCCCAAATAATTCATATTACACATAAAAGAAAGGTTCATATACACTGACGGAAAAAATTCCCAACACCAAGAAGGGGTTGTGTTAGATAAACGACAGTTGGTAGGCGGTGAGAGTACATCTGTAAGATAACGTCTATGCAAATTTCGCCCTCGGCACATACGTGTGGCGCTAGTAGCGCCCCTCGGAACATGCAAAGCAGGTTTGCTGTAAATACGCGTTGTAACGTTTGTGAGCGTTAGTTATCGTTGAGATTCGACGTAGTGTGTTGATGTTAGTTAAGAATGCCTTTATAATAACGAAGAAGCCATTATCAACAGGTCAGGAAGTTTGAACGAGGTCGTGTAATAGGTCAACGAGACGGTGGATTTTCTTTCCGCAATATTGCAGAACAACTTCGCAGGAATGTAGCCATTGTGCATGATTGTTGGCAGCGGTGGTCAAGGGAAGGTACTGCCACAAGAAGACCGGGTTCCGGCCGGCCACGTGGCACTACTGAGAGGGAAGACCGCCGTGTACGGCGTATGGCAGTCGCGCATCGTACCGCGTCTGCGACAGCAATTCGAGCTGCAGTTGCCACCACAGTGACACAATGAACTGTTGCAAATCGGTTATTTGAAGGACAGCTCCGAGCCAGACACCCTGTAGCGTGCATTCCACTTACTCCAAACCACTGCCGTTTGCAACGTCAGTGGTGTCAAGTTAGAGCTCATTGGAGGACGGAGTGGAGATCTGTTGTGTTTTCTTAAGAAAGCCGGTTCTGCCTGTGTGCCAGTGATGGCCGTGTGTTATTTAGAAGGAGGACAGGTGAGCGCCTGCAGCCAACCTGTCTGCGGCCGAGACACACTGGACCTACACCTGGAGTTATGGTCTGGGGAGCAATTTCCTAAGACAGCAGGAGCACTCTCGTGATTATCCCACGCACCCTGACGGCACAGTTGTACGTCGGTCTGGTGATTCAACCTGTTGTGCTGCCATTCATGAACAGCATTCCAGGGGGTGTTTTCCAAAAGGATAACGCCCGCTCGCATACCGCTGTTGTAACCCAACATGCTAAACAGAGTGTCGACATGTTGCCGTGACCTGCTAGATCACTAGATCTTTCACCAAATCGAGCACGTATGGGACATCATTGGACTACAACTCCAGCGTCATCCCCAACCAGCATTAACCGTCCCTGTATTGACCGACCAAGGGCAACAGGCATGGAACTCCATCCCACAAACTGACATCCAGCACCTGTACGACACAATGCATGAACGTTTGCGTGCTTGCATTCAACATTCTGGCGGTTACACCGGTTTTTAATGTACCAGCATTTCACATTTAAAATATCTCTTCTCGCGCTTACAATAAGCTGTGATCTTGAAACCTTAATCGACTAAATATGTTACCTATACAAATGTATTGCCGCCATTTCATTCCTCTACAACTATTTTTTCGTGGTGTTGGGATTTTTTTCCGTCAGTGTATTTGTTTTCTGCTGTTTAGTGTGTAAACTGAAAACTGTGAATGTTTCTAAATATTATTTAAGAGTTAGTGTTGTAGAGGTGATGCAAAGATATTGAACATTGATGTCATCATCATCATCATCATCATCATTGTCAACCATTATCAATCAACTGCTGAATGAAGGTCTCCCCAAGTTTCTTCCACAACGGTCTGTCTTGTGCCAGTCTCCTCTATGTTACTCCCGCATACTTTCGAATTTCATCCACCCATCTCACATGTGGTCTTCTTCTGGGTCTTTTCCTGTCCCTTGGAATCAAATCTAAAATTTCAGCTGTCCATTGATGGTCTGTCCATCTGGCAGTATGTCCAGCCCATTGCCATTTCAGGGATATAACTCTGATCATGTCTTCCCATCTTGATATTTTTTAAATTCACGAGTTCCTCTTCATATCTCTCCTGGTTACACCAAGCATGCACCTCTCCAAGCTTCTTTGAGTTGTCTGCAGACTTCGTATGTCTCTTTTAGTTAAGGTCCACGTCTCTGCACCTTACGTAAGCACTGGTAGGATGCATTGATCAAACACTTTTCTTTTAAGACATAATGGCATACTGCTCTTGAAAATTATGCTGTTTCTTCCAAAAGCTCTTCAGACAAGTTTTGTACGCCGATTAATTTCTTCATCAGTGTGACCCTCACTTGATATCTGCTATCCAAGATAAACGTACATATCTGTAATCTCCAGCTTTTCTCCATCAATCGATTGATCTTCATTTCTTGTAAAAGCATTGAACACCACTTTTGTCTTCTGAAAATTAATTTTTAATCCCACTTCTTTACTCTTGTCAGCAAGTTCCTGGATCATACTCTGCAGCTCTGATGGGGTAGTTGCAAAACTGCCTACATCACCAGCAAAACGAAGGTGGGTTAGATAATCTCCATTGAACTTAAACCCTTTGTCTTCCCAGTTCAGTGATTGAAAGAGATTTTCCGATGTTGAATTAAAGAGCTTGGGAGATATGGTGTCACCTTTTCGCACTCCTTTTCCAATTTTTATGTGTGTTGTATTTTCAAACAGCCGAATCTTTGCACCTACATTTTTATAGATGTCATTAATAATATTAATGTATGCATATTCAATACCGCAGGATTTCAAA
Organism: Macrothele yani; assembly: GCA_039090855.1. Lineage (NCBI taxonomy): Eukaryota > Metazoa > Arthropoda > Arachnida > Araneae > Macrothelidae > Macrothele > Macrothele yani. Next base: position 3,498,512 of record CM077016.1, read on the forward strand.
GCCATTGTAAGTGCTGATGGTTTCACCGAATCAAAGGCCTTTTCATAATCGATAAAAGCCATGCACAATGGAAGTTCATATTCCCTGGCTCTTTCAATTAGTTCTCTCGGTACATGGATATGATCTAGTGTGTTGTAGCCACTCCTGAATCCAGCTTGTTCATTCGGTTGAGCCATGTCTAGTGTTACCTTCTACCGGTGTGAAAGAACTTTAGTGAAGATTTTATAAACCACTGATAGGAAACTTATAGGTCTGTTGTTCCTGAGATCCTCAATGTCACCTTTTCTTCAATCCTCAGGATTCTTCCCTTCATTAAGGCATCTAATGAAAATTTGGGCGAGTACTGTTTCAATTTCTCCACTTGCTTCTAGTATAATGTCTACACTAATTCCATCTTCTCCTGGAGCTTTTCCCTGCTTCATGTTCTTGATTGCATGTGCAACTTCTGCTGGGAACACTGGAAGAACTTTGATACGTTTCATGATGTCTGGAGTACATGTATCATCCCTTTGATATAATTTGTAGTAGAAATCTTTTACTCTTGTCAAAATTTCGCCTCTATTTCTTGTTACAGAACAATTTTCCTTTCTCAGAGCCATAATCTGTTTTCTTCCCTTAATGAGATGTCCCTTTGCTATCTTTAGGCTTTGGTTGTTTTCAATTGCTTTCCTCACTAGTTCACAATTGAATTTCCTTACGTCTTCAGTGATATTTTTCGTACTGTCTTGCATAGCTCTATATATTCCACTTTGGAAGTCACATCTTCTTTAGTTGTCCTCATCTCTCTTCTTTTTTGCATCAGCATTTTTGTTTTTCCTGATAATTTGTTCACATGCAACTTGTTCTTAGACCCAGCTAGTTTTTTTGCTGTTTCCATAAGAGCTTTGGTTACTTTTCTGTTAACTTCAGAAATATCCACTTCTTCCGATGTTAGGCCTTCTAAAGCAGAGAATCTGTTTTTCAGTTTTAACTTGACGGTATTATGGTGTGTTTTATGGTTGGTTATGTCAATACATTTTGTTTGTCTTATGAGCTTGCCACGTTCGAGTTCAGTATTGAGGTGCATCATACATCTCACCAATCTATGGTCACTACCTGTGTTGAACTTGTTTAGCGCACTACCGTCTTCGATGACAAATATTTTGTTACACATAATAAAATCAATTTCCCTTGTCGTCCCATTTGCATGTCTCCATGTCCATTTCCTGTGTGGCTTTTTCTTGAAACAGGAGTTCATGATGAAAAACCCTTCTGCCTATGCAAACTCTACGAGAGTATTTCCACGCTGGTTTCTGTTGCTGTGAACGAGTTTACGGACTAAAGTTTCATTTTGTTGCCGTTGCCCTATTTTTGCATTGAAATCTCCCATAATTATCTTCAATTGCTGCTTACTTTTCTTATTTTGATGACGAGTTTCCTCATAAAATTCTTCAGTTTCTTCTTCAGGATCACTTCTGGTTGGTGCATAAGTTTCAATAATCTGAGCCTTGTATCTTTTCGTGAGTTGAATAACGAGTCATGAAGCTCTGCCAGAGGAACGTTCAACGTCTGCAACTTTATCCTTCAGTTTCTTGTTTATTATAAATCCAAAACCACTAGTTCTGCCAGTACCTGTCCAACGATAGTAGTAGAGATGTCCACTTTTCAGTTCAATAAGATCTTCTCCTTTACTCCTTACCTCACGTAGCCCGACGATGCCTCACTTGATCCTTTGTAGTTCCTCTTCCAATTCAAGAATCCTTGAATCAGAAGATAGGGAGCGTCCATTATACGTAGCCAAGGGCAGCATCAGATGGCAGCCTAGTCCGGTCCTTCGGGGATTCTTAGCACCCTCTGTCTTCATGTCGCACTGACCGCTGTCTTGGCCAGGTATATTCCAGCTGCCGGAGATTGAAAGCCAAGATTTAAGTTGTGGAGACATTTTGAAGGGGTTTGGCCATACCTCACCACGCTGGCCTGGCAAGTGGGTTTGCGTGTGTGTGGGATAGCATTTCCTCTAATTCTGATCGTATAGTTATACCGCTATTGACGGTCGTCAGATCCTCTTTAGTGGGAACAGGATGCACCACGAGAAGGCGAGGTTGACATATGTCAAGGAGAGGCTGTGATGTTGCGCATCACCTGACCTTACATCCCTAATGTCATATATATATATATATATATATATTTTGGACCTTCCAACTGTTACACTGCCACACATCAACATGCATGCAAAAAGTACTTCCCTTTACACTGTTCAGTTTATTCGTGCTAGTTTACTATAGAGATAAAAATCACCTCGTTTTTACACGATTAATTTTTACTAAATAAAACCCTATTGGTTAAAACTTTATTTGAAGCTCTTGTCTTACCTCGGATAGTTCACTCCAACCGCCGTCGTACTCGATAATCGACTACACGGTTTTTTAGACAGAAAGCCCGATGTCTTCTTTTTTTCTTGTTGATACACCAAGTTTTGTACGTCCTAGGAACAGTTCTTTTTGTGGAGCCCTTGCTATTTGTCGTTTCTGAGATACTTGGACCCGCGACTACACGTTTCTGCATACTGGAAGATTGGTGACTTCTTCTTTTGTTGATGATAAACCATGTTTTGTACGCCCTAGGTACAATTTTTTTTGTGTAGCCGAAAATGTTTGTAGTTTCTGAGATACCTGGAGCTGCGTGCCTTGCGCCTGCTATCATGTTTTTCTGAATGGTCCTTAAATCAGGACTTTTTCCTGTATTGCAGCTATATCTGCTTTGTACACCACTGAATGGTTGACAGTAAGCTGTTTATAAAACTATGAAAACGTAACACTAGCGCACCTGAGGATGCCATGTGGTTCGTTGCTATTGCGTGTTACGGAGAATTTGCTACTTCATTTTACATCTCACAAGTATTTGCCACATATTTTTTTACTGGTGATGTGAAGTACAATTTTGGAGACTAAGATAGACGTCAAGAGAACATGCGCCACTAAACTTGTAATTATTAAAATTGAGTTACATAGTTAACATACAAGAAACGCGTCATATATTTCATCAAAATTGCCATACAGAAGAACAAGACTGAACTATAGTAAGTGGCTTGCAAATTTGAAAAAAAATTATAGGGAATATATTTAAATTATATTTCTGCGTGTAGGAGTAGTGCTGCATATAGTCAATAGGTGGTGCTCTACGTACGTCTAGTATTGGAAGCAAGGTACTTCCGTACTTTTTTCCCTTGAATGTTAAAAGTTTTTAATACAACCAATAATAACTGAGGGGTTATACATAAACTCGTGTTCAGGATGTCAGTAAATATTTCAACCACTTACATTACAGTTTATCTGCTTTTCTGCCCATACATCATATTCAAATACTGGTAATCAGAGACTCTGACCGACTTTTTATCTTCAGAAATCATTATCTGATAAGGGAAAGACTTAAAGAAATTCATTGCGAAATATAAGGGGTCCCAAGGACAGCACGCTTTTCACCCTCATCTACGAGCAGAAAGCTGCATTGGTTGGTTGGTTGGTTAATTAATTTTAATGGCGCAAGGGCCATGGTTGGCCAAAGAGCGCCAAACAAATGACATCAAAACAAAACAAAATCAATACAAAACGTACACAAGGTTAAAAACAGGCTGATGTGGTAAAAATGAAACATGAGAGTGAACAAGTTAAAATCGAAATGAGTTTAAAAAAAGTTAATTTCGCGTAAAAACGAAAACACTGCTTTTACGTCGCAGGCCTCGCCAATAATAACTTGCAGCGTAGCTGCTAGTTCGTCCAACAGATGAGAGTGAAAATGACGAAAACGATGAGTACAAAACCGAACACAAGTACACAAAACATGAAGGACAGTGAGACGACAGTTGCACACCTCACACATCGGGACACTCTCGACACACAGAAAAAAGCGGTGAGTAAAACGACAGTGCCCAATGCGGAGATGTGCAAGAACAACTTCCTCACGATGGTTCTTCCGCAAACTGGACTTCCAAAGCCCGATCTGTGGTTTGATAGAATGCAGCTTATTGCTGCCCTACTGAGACCACACGGACTGCCACTCGTCCAGGAGAAATGTCCGGATCAAAGGTCGAAAATCGCGGAAAGATAGTGGCAGCCGAGCTGGCGACATGGCGGAAACAGACCTGGCAGACCGATCTGCCAGCTCGTTACCCCGGATCCCAACATGGCCAGGAACCCAACAGAATCGGACCAGGAAGCCATCACCCTCCAAAGTTCCAAGAAGACGACGGACATCACGGATGACAGGTGAGTCCGTGCCCTCTGGAGAAGATAAAATTTGGATGACGGACTGGGAATCAGAGCAAACCATAGCGCGACGATGCGAGCGAGACTGTATGTGGCTCAAAGCGAGGTGTACCGCACGCATCTCTGCCGAAAAGAGGTTGGATTCAGGCGGAAGCCTCTCAGCATTTGAGGCATCGCCACACACAAAAGCGGATCCAACGACATCCCCGGACCTCGAGCCATCGGTGAACACAGGCACGAAATCCGGGTAGACAGACTGTAATTCAGCAAAGAGCTGCTGGTACACCAGAGCAGGAGTGGACGACTTTGGCCACACACAAAGAGAAAGGTCAGCCGTTGCTTGAACGGGCTGCCAAGGAGGCTGTTTAAAAAAGGTGGTCAAACCAATCCCAGACAAGTTTAGACCAGCATCGCGCACTATGGCAGACATCCGAATCCCGAACGTCGGAACACAGGAGGGGCGGCGGGAAAACAAGCGGGCACAGTCCGGTTGGAAGATGGAACCATGCAGCGGATGATCAGGAAGAGATTTCAGTTTCGTGTAAAACTGAAGAGACAACTGCTTACGACGGATGCATAACGGCGGCTCATGAGCCTCCGCATACAGGCTATGCATGGGAAAGGTACGGAAAGCACCAGTACATAGCCGCAATGCCTGGTGATGGACGGGGTCCAAAATCTTTAAAACCGATGGACGCACTGAACCGTACGTAATGCATCCGAAGTCTAACTTTGACCGAATGAGAGAGTGGTAAATGCGAAGCATTGAGCACCTGTCAGCCCCCAAGATGTTCGAGAGAGGACCTTCAGGATACTCAACGACTTCGTGCACGACACCTTCAAAGACTGGATGTGAGGTCGGAAGGTGAGTGCTCGGTCAAAAGTTAGCCCAAGGAATTTGGCTTCTGACACCACAGGAATGGTGGTACCATCCAGACGGAGTCTGGGGTCTGGGTGAAGGCCCCGTCTGCGGCAAAAATGCACGCAAACGGTCTTCTGGGTCGAGAAGCCAAATCCATTGTGGGAGGCCCAGCAAGAGATCTTATTAATGGCCGACTGCAGCTGCCGCTCAATAGTGCGCATGTTGACAGATGCGCAAGAGATCTGCAGATCATCCACATACATGGATCCACGAACCGACGGAGGGAGTAGAGTGAAAATATGATTTACAGGAAGGATGAACAATGTCACAGAAAGAATGGAGCCTTGAGGGACACCCTGCTCTTGTGGGTAGAACGCAGAGAGGGTCGACCCGACGCGCACACGGAAACTTCGGTCCTGGAGAAAACCGGCGATGAAAGATGGTAAGTTTCCCCGCAATCCGCACTCGTGCAGATCACGGAGAATGCCGTATCTCCAGGTGCGGTCGTAAGCTTTCTCCATATCGAAGAATACGGAGACCATGTGCTATCGCCGGACAAACGCCTCCCTGACAGATGTCTCAAGGCGAAGATGATGATCTGAGGTGGATCGGAATTTCCGAAATCCACTCTGATGAGGTAAAAGAAAGTGACGTGATTCCAAATAAAAAACTAAACGAAAATTGATGATGCGCTCTAGAACTTTGCAGAGGCAGCTTGTCATAGCAATTGGTCGGTAATTCAACGGGTTAACGGGATCTTTACCAGGTTTGAGAACAGGAACGACAATGGCAGTGCGCCAAGATTCAGGAAAGTCACGCTCGTGCCAGATCCTGTTAAACAGGACCAGCAGACATTCAAGAGAGGACGAAGAAAGGTGCTTCAGCATTTCATAATGGATGTTATCCGGTCCTACAGATGTTCGGCCGGACCGATTCAGGGCAATCTTCAGTTCGACGGCCGTCAGCGGGCTGTTATAATCGGTAGCGGAAAACGTTCCAAAGGAAACCTTGGACCGTTCAAGCCGCGGCTGTACCTGCCGGAACGAAGCAGCGTAATTGCGGCTGCTGGACACCGAAGAAAATGCGGCGCCTAGACAGTCAGCAATACCCTGAGCGTCAGCAAACGTTCCTCCACCACTCTCAAGAATGGAGATTTCCCCAGAAGGATACTTACCCCGAATCTTGCGGATCCTGTCCCAAACGATCTTGGAGCTGGTAGTGGTGTTAATCCCGGATACGTATCGTATCCAAGATTCCCGTTGGCTACGACGACGTACCAAACCCGCGTAAGATTTGGCTCTCTTGAAAGCAAGTAGGTTCGCGTCGGTGGGGTCCCGACGAAACCTACCCCAAGCCCGATGTTGGGCCTTACGAGCTGCTTTGCAAGTGGAATTCCACCAAAGTCGCGGGCAACGTGGAAGTTTAGTCGACGTCCTGGGGATGGTAGGTTCAGCCGCTTGCACAATACAATCCGTTACCGCCGCAACAGCTTCATCGATCGTTCCCGAGGTCACCATGTCGGGAGTAAAGGTTGCTGAAGCCGTGAATGAGTCCCACTTGGCTCGATCGATAGCCCATCTAGCAGGGCGAGTAGGATGACGGTACCCGTCACATGCTAGACGGAGAAATATGGGAAAGTGATCACTGCCAAGGGGATCATCAGACACGCTCCAGGACCAGTCAGGATATAACGATGGCGAAATCAAGGACAGATCACTGGCTGAGTACGAGCGGGTGGGTTCATGAAAGTAAGTGACTGCCCCGGTGTTGTGGAGACAGAGGGACGTGTTGGAGAGAAGGGACTCAACAACACGGCCCCTGAAGTCACGATTGGCAGAACCCCACAACGGACTGTGTGCATTGAAATCTCCTAAGATGAAGAAAGGAGGCGTCAGCTGGTCAACTAAATCTTCCAGATCCAAAAGGCTTACAGCTTCAGTTGGTGGTATGTAGATGGAACACACCGTGAGCAGAGTGTTCACAGATAGTTGCACTGCCACTGCCTGCAAAGTCGTCCGAAGGGCAACCGAAGTGACAGGGACACCATGAGGAACAACGACGGCCACTCCTCCGCAGGCAATTACGCCGTCCAGGTGATCTTTGCGGAAAAAGAATGTCTCCGCAGCGAAGGAGTGTCCGTCGTGCGAAGCTTTGTCTCCTGGAGACACACGCACACAGGTGTGTGCGAAGACAGTAAGCCTTTTAAATCGTCAATGCGTGAACGCAGACCTCGGCAATTCCACTGAATGAGCGTGGCCATTCAGTGGAATGGAGGTGCGGTGGGAAAACAAGCGGGCACAGTCCGGTTGGAAGATGGAACCATGCAGCGGATGATCAGGAAGAGATAGCCTGCTCCTCGATCCACTTGGGACACTGCTTAGAAGATGCAGAGTGGGAACCCACACAATTCACACAATGATCCGACTCAGCGGAGCAGTCCGCCAAAGAGTGTTCAGTGGAACCACAGCGCCCACACTTTGCGACATTGCGGCAAGACTGATGAGAGTGACCGTAATGCTGGCACTTGAAGCATCTCAAGGGGTTCGGTACGTATGGCCGAACATCTAGACGCAAGTACCCCGCCTTGATGGAAGTTGGCAGGGTAGGTGAGTCAAAGGTCAGGACGATGTTCCGGGAGGAAATAGACTTCCCATCCCGCCTGAAAAGAATACGCCGAACCCCAGTGACATGTTGGTCCTTAAGTTCTTCCAACAATTCCTCTTCACTGCACTCGAGCAGGTCGCGGGAGTTGATGACACCACGAGAGGAATTGAGGTATTCATGGGGCGAGATCTGTACAGGAATGTCCAGCAGAACGGTCGTCTCCAGCATAGTGGCACTGTGACGTGGATGAGAAGTCTCCACAGGAAGATCCCCTGGCGGGAGCTTCTTAACACTCTTTGGTGAGCCCGCAACGGCCTGAAGAGCCTTATTAATCCAGAAATGACTCTTCAAACTGAGAGACTGAGCAGGATCAACTGAATGAATGAGAAGAAACAGAGCATTGCAGTTTGTAGTTAGTAGTTTCTTAGTGGAGGAGGGTGTCCCTTCCTCCACACGGCGCTTCAAATTTACAGCATGGGAAATACTTTGTGTTGCCATGAAGAAGAAAAAAGATTCTTCCGCCAACCTCCACACCCACTATCGAGCCCAAAGAGGGAGAGCCGGAGGTCCGCAGGCCCAAGAGGACGCAGGACACGGCTCTAGGGATAGTCAGCGGATATAGCAAGTTGGTAGGGCAGACACACGCTCAGCGTGCACCCAGACTTTCCCGTGCCCGGAGAACACCCCTTTGGCATGCCCACCCTACCTCCAAACTCACCCAGCCGAACAGAACGGCAAGCCGCTAGAAGTCTGGACACCATTCGGCCACAGACTTCCTGACTAGGAGTGGGTTAGTTCCCAGCCTCCCGTTTAGGGTGAAGCAGAGGGCAAAGAGGAGTGTTGGCATCTGGAGACACTACAACCCGGCCCCTAGATACCTCAGCCTCCAGCATCCTCATTTCCACCTGTACGGGTCTCCGCACACGGCAAACGTGCAGGTAGGTCTAAGCTAACCAGCTCCGGAAAAAACAGAAAATGTAACATAAAAGAGAAAAGACAGGGAAGGGAACGAGGAACAAAACCCGGAGCTGGCGCCTCATCACAACCTCAGCAGCCTACAACTGAGGCGGGTACATGTCAATACATGAACGTAAGACGAAAAAAGCAAAACAATAAGAGAAAATCGGCTCGGGCCGTGGGAACGCCATCCCCCATCAGCTGGATGAACAGCTGTCCCTTCAGTTATGTAAGCGTTAAAGCCGCAGAGGCAAGAGAAACCGTCACAAGGTTAGCTCGGGCCGTGGGGGCGCTGCTCCCCAAATAACTGGAAAACCAGTTATCCCCGTGCGGGGAAGCTGCATTGGATATGGCTTTATCTCCACTTTAAATAACGCACGCACCAAATAGTCAGTTAACGAAAGTTTTCGAAACATAAATTCATTTTGTTTGCAGGCGTCATGGAGGGTCTAAACACTCTAAAACAGTTATACCAAACATCACTAAGGGAAAAAAATCCGTTTTGAGTTTTTTTTTTTGTTCTTGAATATCAGATAGCAGGGTGGAATGAAATATTAAATTGAAAACCCAGGACTGTATTTAATGAGGTTCTTGTGAAACACAAAGAAATCTCTGATACAATTCTCGAGATGAAAATGTACAGTAGGTTTTAAAGGTTCAATTATCTCCATCATAGCCGATTTTCAGACATATCCAATTGTATGCAAGAATCTACATGCTGAAACGTAAAAATGGTTTTCTGAAAACAGGAATTCGAATGTGTCATTTGTATAAATGGTTTCACCGTAATTTATTCACTTTCAAGTTTCTGTATAATACAACTGCCATAGGTATACTTTAGCTTACTCATATATCCTACACTGAAACAAAAATTAAAACACAGCTGTACAAAAGGAGGAAAATGTTCCAATTGTAAAATATATGCTGTTGATACACAAACTATATTGTTTTTATTATGGAGCATGTGACAGACCTGTTGATACACAAAACACACAAAACTAAAATAATAAAATATATTTTACCATGTTTTTACTCAGCGGGGAATGGCTTTTGAAATTCAACAGCACAAAACAAACTGATAATTTAAAGTTCCAGTATCTCAATTTGTTCACTGCTGTTAGCTTTAAAAACGCCATCCGTCTATGAGAGTAAGCTTGGCAAACATTTCTAATATTTCAGATTGCCCTATGCCGTTAAGCTTGTAAAAGCCAACCGGATATAAAAGAAAGCTTCACAAAAGTAATATTTACGTCCTTATGCTAACAAATGGGCAGTTATTTTATTTTTATTATGTAACCTGCTAGATTAGTCTAAATGCATCTATATTTGAAAAAAGATGTTCCCTCCATCTTTTTACAACAATATAAAGAGCATTTTAACCAAATTTTCATGATCTCGCGCACATCATTTTTTTTTCCTTTTTTTGAAAAATATAAATTTTGCTCAGAACGAAAACCTTGTGCTTGTGAATGCTTTGTGGGCAGCGCAAGATTTATTATTTTTAATCATGAGGAAAGAAGTTATGTAATACTTCTCAGGGTATCAAACGATTCGCATCGAAATGAAGCCAATGCCAACTATTTATGTAATTCTGATATCCCCGACAAAATTTATTGCTCGGACATGTCTTTCAGTTTCTTCGGTTTTCCAAAAACACAACAACTTCGAAATAAATAAATCACTACATCAAAGAAATTTCATCAAGGGAATCCACGTCAGGACACGAGAAAGGTTTTCCTTAAGAAGTAATTTCATAAGAACTTTAGTTTAAGAAGACAGCTGTTTTCCACTTTTTGAAACAATACACATTAAAGCGATGTTAATTATTTCAAATTAAATTATATATTACAATTTTGACATTTATATAAATAGATGATTTTATATCATTCATCTGTGAGATTATGAAGCATCGCTGAATTCGGAATGCAGCATCTGTCATTTGTACGTAAAGCCCTTGAACAATCAACTTTAAAATTCTCCTGTAGATACAGTATGTCGAAGTCTCACGGCGTTTATGACAAGCTGATCCCACAATTTTCTTCGCTGACAGCCGTCGATTTTGTAAATCCTAAAAGGCTTGTTTACAAAGTGCGTGTTAACGTAAAACTAGGAATCTCCACAAGGATTATGAAGAAAATCTGACTTTCATCAGAAAAGAGACTGACAGAAAGTATCTCCACTGTGTTGTACTTGGACGTGTTGATTTCTACACAACCTTGTGCATACATTATTCGTTTCTTTTAACAAGATATGGTGCTTACACACTTAGAATTAGTTCGCCACCTTTTCTGATTTTTTCCATTTTGTCCTTTGTATTATTTTGGGCTGGTGCCATGCTTCTGTCCTCTACATTGTACGCAAGAGCTGATGTCTTACATACAGTTGCCTTTCTTCGGCATCTCTTCTAAAGGAGTCCATAATTACATGTTTCCGCAATACTTAGCCTAAGTTTTTCGATATATTTATTTATGCATATCAGGGGACTGGACCTACGCAAATGATTTAAGTCAGATTAGACTAAAGGTGTTAGATTATACTTCCGTGTGCTACCTGTTTTGAGCTTCCAACTAAGAGGTGTAATTGCATTGTAAAAGCTTAAGTTCTAAAGTAGCTTTATTTTCAGTTGCTGCCTGATTGTTCTACCTACTGACAGAATAATAACATTTAATGAATTTTGAATTTTTTATGACTCCGTAATCAGTGGTTTCTTTTTAATATTATTTACGCGAAAGCTGTAATTGATGTATCACTAAATGAAATGCTTATCTTGTGAATTCATCTATATGGTTTAGTTCCTTCTACGGTATATTCATCTATATGGTTTAGTTCCTTCTACGGTATATTAATCTATATGGTTTAGTTCCTTCTACGGTATATTCATCTATATGGTTTAGTTCCTTCTACGGTATATTCATCTATATGGTTTAGTTCCTTCTACGGTATATTCATCTACATGGTCGTGTTTCTTCTATATTCTTTTTAAAAACGCCGCTGTATCTTATAGCATATCACAATAAATACCACATTTCGATATTTAAATTTCATTTTATATAAGTGTTATTTCTTTTAAATTTACACTCGAATAGAACGATTTCCATTTATCTCTCTCTCGCTCTCTCTCTGATTTTCTTTCTAGTTTTCCAGCATACAGGGAACGACAGCCAGATTTGAGAGTTTATGTCGACGGGCCATGACGGTGAGAGCGTTCAGTGGTTATTGACTTCATGTTACTTATACCCAGCAGAATGAAAACTTAGGAGTTATGTGTATTCGAAGACTGCATAAATCGACGGCGTAAAGATATTATTGATTACGATAGACAATGAGCGTACCTATCCTATTTGACGTATGCCACACTGTAAATAGCGTCAGGTATTTCAACTTAAAATAGTTGTGCGTTATTTCCCGTTTAACTGCTCAGTTCGTTTCACGATACCTTGCTGTAAGGAAACATTTCCTAAACATTCTGATTCCCATTTTTCTTCGTTTTTTATTAACGTCATTAGCGCTATCTACCATGTGCACACTGGATTTTAAAACATTTTTTAGTTGGAAAGTGAGGAAAAAAGCCTTTCTATTTACGTCCAAGTAAACTCAATCACCATAGGTCAATGGCGGAGAGTTGACCGATCATCTAAAGAAGATCAATCTAAAAAATGTTGTGTTTCCCGTAGCTGAATATTCAAAGGAGGTAAAAGCAAGAACTTTGAGTAAGTCTTGGCGTAAGATTATCGACTTTCTGAGCATAAAGAGGAGTCACTAAATGGACTGATTCCACTCTATGAAATAGCAATTGGAAGAAGTTACGGAAACAAACATCGAAGAATGCATTAGAGGCGACAACAGAGAATTTTATTATACTAATGAAGAGATTGTGACCCTTAAGTGAAGTTCCAAGAAATGTCAGCGTCAGAATCTGATGAAGTGGAAGTTATGCAAAGAATTTTTCATTCGAATTCTGTGTCCACTCTTGATACGACATTGTCGTATGTGGAGCAACAAGAAGACGTAAATCCAGATGATCTGTTTATAACGGGAAAATGGTGAGACAATACCACTTTGAATAAGTCCTCAGTACGGATGCGACAGATTCTTCTTTTTAAAACCACAGATAATTCATATATTTTAAATGTTTTCAGAGGCTTTATTCGGCTTAGGTACTTTACTTATGTACATAGTACTACACACTATACAGATATACTGTTCATATGTATCAGTATATATTTAACTGCACTAAAGAACTGCTCTGTTTCATAAGATTAAGCATTTAGGAAGAACAGAGTTGATTATACAGAGCTAAAGTCATAATTAAAATAATTTCTGCACAGAAATGTGTGTTTGTTTATACAGTAAAATATAACCCCTATTATCCGACTTCCCGATTATTCGACATATGCACATTTGGCCGGATAATCAGCGTTCTACTGTATGACCTTATGAAATTTCAATTAACACATTGTATGATATCTTTCTCAATGTTGCAGGTAATGTGCGTATCCTAAGCTGAACGCTCCCAAGTATCTGTTGCTTTGTTGCCGTTATGGAATATGTTAAGGCTTAGTGATAGGCTTATAAATCTTAATAACACATGGCATTAAAGTAAAAAAAATTATATAATTATATATATTAATTTTATTTTTCAAAAAATTATCTGACACTATATTTCTGATAATGCAGAAAAACAATGAACTACAACCACAATTTCGTTGTACACTATGTTTTCAAAAGTGATTGGACACTGTAAGTAAAGAAAAAAAAGTACTGTATTTACATCAGTAACGGGGGCTTCTCCATTTGCAGATATTTCAGCTTTCACCCGTCGAGGTAAATCGTCCGTATGTCCATGTAGTATGTATAGCGGAAGATTCCTCAATTCAGCTTTTAGTACATCAACCAGCTCTATCAGTGAAGAAAGTCTTATTGGTCTAGATCGCACATGTTTATGTTCATCCCATACGTTTTCAGAAGGATTGAAGTCAGGGCTCTGGGCAGCCCATCCCATTCGCGAGACCTGATTTTCCTCACACCAACCCCATTGTATCCAAGGAAACATGACAAGTAGTATTGTTGTTCTCGAAGAAAAATGCCGTATCTGCAGAACTACCACAACTTTGGGAAAATTGAATTCTCCAGGATATATCTATACAGCACAGAGTTCGTGTTGTTTGGAATAACAACAAGTGGACCCACACCGTACCAGCTCAGATAGTCCCATATTTTAAGTCCATCGCCTCCGTACTTCAGAGGTCCGCACTAAACAGACGTTCTATGTGCAACTGCCAAATCCAGACACGTCCATCCGACCGGAATAATGTGAAACGAGACTCATCGCTCCGTAACACCTGCCGGCATTGCTCCAATGTAATATTCTTTTGCTGTTGGCCCCAGCACAGCAGGGTGGCAAATTGGTCTTTGCAATGAGAGGTTTATATTCGGATTCTTGGCTATCATACCTGAGTGCACGAGCCTTGCATCAAAGTGTCTTGGAAGAGACCATAACATCTGCGGTCATCTGAAAATTATTTGCTGTGACATGCATTAGAGGCGACTGAAGGGCTAGTAGTTTCGCAACTACATTCAAGACATGTTTGATCAATGACATGTTCGACAAACTTCCAGGCCAAGGAAGGAGCGGAATCTGTTGTTAATGGAAGATTACTTTGACGTTCCCGGTTACATGTGGCTTAGCATTGTCCTGCTGGAAGATCAATTCTGAAGCATTTATCCTGGAAACCAACAAAGCGTTGTCTCAGCGCCAGAACAACACTGAAGTAAGAGGCACGATCCCTGCCTCTAAAACATCACTGATGTACCACGGTTGTTTGAGGATAACCTTATTTCGTATCAGGAGAGATCGCGATATGAACCCAAGGGAGTCCTACTATGTGACGTTTGCGATGGGCCAGTACGACGCTGAAGATTCCGTTCACTATGAAGTCTTTGAACACGTATGCGTGGGTCACGGTACATAAAACTGAATCATAAATCGACACAAACTACGATGCATTGCCAATCAGCGCTCTAATGACTGTGTTCGAGACCCCATTGTAATCTGAGGCGCATATTATGAGGGCTCAAAGGATTGCACTGCAACGGGCTACTAGCGCCCAGTTCTCTGTTACACAAATGACGTCGAGCTGTCCTGGAGTACAAAGCCTGACCAGTGACGGGGCTCTACAGGTGCGGTAATACCACGGATTTCGCTGTGCTGTTGATCACTCACGTGCGATTGAGGCGTCTGTCATCCAGAACGGTCGTGCGATTTTGTGGCGCATTTTTAGAAATTCTGGGCGAACGTGCCTCACATGGCTCTTCACCCCACAACTGCGTCACTCTCCTGAGGTTCTTCCCTTAGAAATGACAATTACGCGGGAGGAAAGTCCATTTTCTCTCATTACAGCAATACTTCCTCACCCAAATTCTGTCAGGTGGTTATATTGAGAATATTTTCGGCCACGGAGCGTACATACACTGCTGGCCACCCAAAATGTAACACTAAGAAGGAAACATCCGATTGGCCTTAAATTTGCAGCATGCATCGCCCGCGAGAAGACATGCAAACGATTAGGATTGCAGGGCATATGCAAATCATGTTTGCCCGGCACGCCACCGAGAAGCACTATAAAAAGGGGGCACAGATGGCTGGGTGTAAGTAGTGGAAGTGTGTTGTGCTGCCGAACCTGTGCGTGGGAAGCTTACTGATGACTCGTCGCAGAATACGGCAGTCATTCCAGCACGTTTCGGAGTTCGACAGAGAACGAATAGTCGCTTATCGCGACAGCGGTTTATCGTACCGAGACATCGGTGCCCGTGTGGGACGATATCAAGCCACAGTGAGGCGAGTATGGATTCGGTGGGTGCAGGAGGGACGGACGGACTGACGTGAGCGATTGACACAGGCGCGGCACACCTACGAACGAACGAGAGGACCTGCATGTTGTGCGGCGGGCATTGACGGCTCGCACCACCACATCACGAACGTTAGCACAGGAATTAGGGTGTGTTGCGCAACAACTTGTGTCAGCACGTAGCGATCGACGTCGTCTGCAGGAGCAAGGACTTGTCGTACGTCGCCCATTACTTCGATTACCATTGACGTTACACCACCGGCCAGTGCGGGGGCAGTGGGTAGTTCAACGCTGCACCTGGACTACGGAATGGCACGACATTGTCTTCTCCGACGAATCCCACTTCTGCCTGCCACACCATGATGGTAGAATGCGCGTGTGGTGGCACCGCTTCTAGAGACTGTATGACGCCTGCGTTATGCATCGCCATACCAGTCCGTCGCCTGACGTTATGGTTTTGGGCGCAATTGGATATGACACCCGCACCCCTCTGGTACGCATCGCCGGTACTCTTAACATCCACCGCTACATCTCCGACGTTTTGGAGCCTGTAGTCCTCCCATACCTGTAGGACCTGCCAGAGGCTATGTTTCAACCGAACATTGCGCGACCGCACGTGGCACGCATAGTGCAACAATTCTTCATGGCCCACCAGGTGTCACTGGTGCGTGGCCTGCCTGTTCTCTCGATATGTCTCCCATCGAACACGTCTGGTCGCTGATCGGCAACCGAGTGGACCGGCAAGCACCACCCGCGACTACGCTTGATGAACTGGGGCAAGGGGTGGTAGCAGCCTGAACCGACATAACCCAAGCCCACATACAAAGCCTCTTTCGTTCGGTGCCGCGGCGTGTAGCGGCCGTTATTGCCAGCCATGGGGGCCACACGAACTATTGATGACTGCGTGTTCCGCAAATCGCACGGGCCTGTAAGCTCAATCGTTTCATCCTTGTATCTGTTGTTATGTGTCCAGTGAATCTGGCTTTGCTATCTCGTGTACTTCTTGCTGTTGCGTTTTGGGTGACCAGCAGTGTAGATCGACCGAAGAAAAGCCCTTTCGAACCAATGCCGGCACTTTTACTGATTTCAGCATCTCTTTGATTAACCTCTAAAACCGCATACGTATTGCATCGAAATTTCAATCCTTTGCATGTCACAACCTGTTATACATTACTCTAAGTTTCAAGCTAATAAAAGCAGTTCTCCATTGCGTAACAATTTTCGTAATCGGTGGTGTACATGAAAATAATCGAAACTTTTAAATCAAGGAGGTATAATGTTCCGTAATCAGTAATGATAAAACTTTGTTAGAAAACATTTGGTTTAGCGGATGCGTGATATCGGTAGTCACAAAATATGAATTAACATGGGTTTCTTTTCCACAGAAGTTATCACAGATTATATATTATACAGAAATTGCTAAATCTAATGTATTGAATTTATTTCAGAAACACAAGGATCGCACTGTCTCTGAGACTCAAGCCCATGTGAACACTATTCTTAATAGGTATCAATTATTTATCAAGGTACAGAATAATGCAAACGTACTTTCCCAGTTAAAGTCACTAGTGGTAATTTTTGTTCATGTCAGAATTTTAAGTGTAACAGTACTATTTGGTATTCTCAGATAAATTTCATTTATGCTGAGGGGAAGGCATTTAATGTTTGATATAAGTACTTTCGTAAGTGTTCAAAGCACAAGTGCTGCAAATTACTACAAGTTAATTTTACTAGAGAACAGCTTTTTTAACAGAGGAAAGTTATGGTGCTTTATTTCAGTGTTTTTTTAAATTACTGTTCCTTTCTTATTAAAACCGCGGTACATTATTACCTTTGAAATGACTCCCAAAATACCAGGAAATGAAGTTGCAATATTGAAAAGCAATTAGATCGGTTTTCTCCACTTTTTATTAAATTTAAAATAAGTAAATATCAATACAAAAAATGCAGACCAACAATTATATTTATAAGAATGTTACAGTTAAACGCAAGCGTGTTCTACATTACTGCTGTGTAAAAATTTCATAAAATGTCTGTATTAATGGAAATGATCTAACCTTTCCTTAGGGCGAATTTGTTCTATCCCGAAATAGATTCTAAGTACGTTAAAGCATAAAATGATCAAATGATCATATATAGAGGATTTTAGGAAGGGAGTGTCTGACCCCAGGTCTTAAACAATCCTTAGAAATAGGAAGCTAGGAGATTTGGGCTAGATTTGCGGATAGGAAAGTGACATGGAAGCGAAGTAGAAAGTGGGAGAAAGACGCCCTTATTTATTACCGGGGCGGGGGGGCAGTACCCGGGACGTTAAAGCATATTGTGCACCTAGAAAGGACTTTCTTAAGATTTTTCCCGCAGGAGATGATATTTTCGTCTATGGTTTTTACATTTTATTTCTGCGGCGTGTTTCGTCTTGACAATTTCAACAAATTAGTTTGGGACTTTTACATGGTGAATAGTGCCCCATGCAGAAGTATATTGCTTTATGGTGACCACTATATTACAAATATAAAGCATAATATTAGTTAAAATTTCATTTAGAAATGCCAAGTAGAAATCGCTATTTGCGCTTCCTGAACTTGAGTTCATACTCAAGTTCCAGTGTGAAATACAGTTTTAAGTAAAATTGGATATATGTGCACGAATTCAAGAAAGAAATTCAAAATCGTATTGAACCTGCGTGAGATATGTTTGGATAGCGCCTGGTTGGCTAACTTCAGTTTACCTCGCACCTAAGTTTTTTATACTTTTTCTACGCTATATGGAATATTAGGCCCAATAGGACAGGCAAGTGAAGTCCTTATTTTGGGCTGTGGCATACTTTTTTTGTACGGATTTTTAAAGTTTGGACTACTTTTTGCTCCGCGTAGTGCTTTTCTCTGCAAGTAATTCAACATTTTCGTACTAGAGGTTTACCTCCGACCTAGGTTTTGGAGAATATGTCGCTGGGCAACTGCAATTGCATTTTTTCTTTAATGCAGATGTCTCTGTTTACTAAAATATATACATTGAAATAAATATAAACATTTTTAAAGAAACATAAAAAATTTGTAATATGTATATATATACAGATTTCGTTATTTAATGAAAATTAGTTACGAGTTCCTTAGGGAATAGAGAGAGGGTACGCCACTGCTACCGTCTTCCAGAATAGGTGAATCCGTTTCTTTTCATCCTGGAACGTACGCTTGAACTAGAACTCCGCTAAATAACCTGAGTAATGATGCTTCTGGCTTCCGTAACAAGGCACACCACTCCGCATCTCTCGCCAAACTCGGCCAACGTTACATTTAAACGCCGAGAACTGCTCGGAAGCTTTAAAACCTCTTGTACGGAAATGTCGAATCACTTGCGATGCTAAGCACTACGCGGAGTAAAAAGTAGTCCAACTTTTAAAGGTCCCTATTATAAAAGAAAATATGCCTCAGCCCCACACATAGACTTCAGTTTCATGTTCCAGAGGGCCTAATATTCCATGCAGCGTGGAAAATGTCTACAAAACGTAAGTAGAGGAAAATAGAGATTTCTGGGACAGGGGCAGCCCTACATAGACATGACATTGGCTGCCCACGCGGCTGCCCACGAGGCTGTCCCCGAGGCTGTCCCAGCTGTTCACTTGTCAGAATTTTTGTCACGTGATCGGTTTCATGATGTGCTGCCCCCTAGGGGTGCTTCTTGGAACTTTCGATGGATCTTTGTTTTTGAGGGATGGCAACGACCGAGTGAGAAAGGGGGAGGATTTAGGGGAATGTTAACTCGATGTGCTGCCCCTAGCGGTGCTTCTTAGAACTTCTAACGGATCTTTGATTTTGAGGATGGCAACGACCGAGTAGGAGAGGGGGTTTCTACTCCATGTGCTGCCCCCTGGCGGTGCTTCTTGGAACTTTCGATGGATCTTTGATTTTGAGGATGGCAACAAACGAGTGGGGTCTGTTGGGATTTTTTGTATTTATTCCTGTGGTTTCAAGCAAGATTTTCCACCCTCTTGGATGTTATTTTCCCCCGGAGAAATTTTTCACGTAACGATGTTGGGGAATTTTCTTTCCAATTAATCAAAAATGCTCTGATGGTCTTAGCGAGGTCCTAACTCACGATGATTTGGTTTCAAAAAATTGGTCAGGTGGTCTCGGTACCACGTATTCACTCTATTTTTTTTAATTACTTTACGTTATTTCTTCATGTGTTTTTTATATATTTTTTGTATGTTTTGAGGGACTTTTTTCGTGTAGATGTAATGAATTTTCTGGGGTACCTTTCCTTTTCCTTTATTCAATTTTATTTCAGATCATGAGACGAGGAAATGCTTCTTTAGAAACTATTTCGTTCCTGTTCGCAGTAATTATTGGACTAAGTCATTTTTTTGTAAAATGACTTCATGCTAATTCTGAGTCTTTCGCCTTTGCAATATTATTTTCTCGTAATTTTTTCGTGTGTTCCAGAACTCTACAGGTCTTTCACAGGTAAAATTCTGATGAAACAATATTTTCTTACTTTATTTCGCATATCATTATAGCTTCCCAATTTCGCTATTTTACTTCATTTTTTTCTTTTGAAATTTCGTAAAACTTTTCAGTATGTCAGAAATTTTTTCTTACTTGGTAAAACTTGTGACTCCTTTTATTTAGACTCTTTTTTTTTCATTTCATTTCAACAAAACGATTATTTTAGATGTAGCAAATCATCAGATTTTTGTTTCCTTATATAGCATATTTTCAAACTTGCTTAAAAATATTCCTCACAGCTTGCATGTAGTCAAATATGCATTTTTTTTATTCTTTCCTAGTTTGCTATACTTTTCGTGGACTGTCCCAACAAGAAAGCATTCATTGTCAAGACATACAATCTGAAACCTTTTTCTTACGATAAAATTTGTATTCTTTGGGCTGTATATTTTTCTGTCTCGTCCGAAAAAACATTCATTCTAGAGGCAAAGCTAGTAATTCCGTTCTTCCCATAAACATTATTTTTTAACGTTTTACTAACTCACCAGAAAAGCAGTTATTCCCTACCCCCATAGCGAAAATAAAGAAATTCTTACTTCTTTTCCATACATATCGACTCAATCTATTTCTTTTCGAAATGCTGGTCATGACATTTCAACTAAAATTTCATACTTTTACCAAAAATCATATTCTTAAACGAGCTTTTTTTTTACTTTATTTTATGTATTACTAAGTTTTTATTGTTTCCTTACCTCATCAAAGTTTTTAAGAACTCCCTAATCTCATTCCTTTCCCTCATTTAGTTCGCTTTAAATTGAGATGTTTCAAAACTTCGCTTATATTTCTTTCACTAAATGTCCAGTTCTCCCGTATCTGTCCCATCATTTTTAACTTCTGTGCCTCTTGCATTTTTTTCTTTAGACGTTTAGTTTCATTGACCTTTTCTATTGTTTCAATTAGGTTTTCATTATCGTATTTTTTATTCATTGTCTCAGCAGAAAAAGCTTTAATTCTGGAGACCCAGCGACTAAGTCCGTACTTCCTCTAAAAATATTTATTTCACGTTTTACTAATTCGTAAAGAAGCAGGTCTTTCCAAACTCTCATAGTGAAAATATCGTATTACCCTTATTTTACTTATATTTTTCCTTCTATTCAGTGTTGTATGATTCTTAAAACTTTGGTTTATTTTTATGAAACTTCCTTTTTTTTCTTAGTTTTTTTTTCTGATTCAACTTATTAATCTTTTCCTATCGATGTAATTGCTCTTATTTTTCCATTCGACTTTACTTTTGAACAGAAATGTATCTAAAATCTTGAGATGTATTTTAGTCTCTAAGGCTGATTCTTCACTGTTTCAAAAAAAGTCTATGTAGGACTTTAGTGTAAATGCCCATAAATCTTTAGAACTTCCTTTTCATAGTTAGATACTAATTCCTCGAGGTTTAAATTAAAACATGAAATAAGAGTGTTTTTACGCTCTCTCCAGTGAAAGAAGAGTGTTTCTACGCTCTCTGCAGTGAACGAAGAGTGTTTTTACGCTTTCCCCAAGAAATTAACTTTGGAATCTCCCTTCTTTCTACCGGAAAATGACTATCTTGTGCGACTGTTTTCACGCGTCTACTGCTTGCTGTAAAACCTCATATGACATGAAATCACTTTGCTTGGTAGATTAAACTAAATTCTGGTTTTGAACTTTGAACGCAAACTCAAGCTTGCCAAAGCATAGTTTTCTGATCGAACTTAAACTGTCTAAGATGACAAAAATCTGAAACTGGTGACTCAATGGGACAGAGCGTTTGAACTTTGCCGTTCATTCAAAATTTAAGAGATCCGTAGTGAACCACTACAAGTGAAATAAGCAGACCCTGATTTAGTCCAATGTTTCCAAGGAAGGTAGAAAGCTACTGTCGTAATTCAAAAACTCAAAACTCAAGCCTCCTCAGGATTCAATTTTGGACGGACGATTAGTCAGATGTCAATGCATAGACATTGAAAAATTACTTCAGACAAATATTTTCTTACTTAAAAGTGCTTCAAGTCAGAATTTGTATTACTTAAGATTTCCCTTAGTCAATATTTTTTCTATCTTAAAAACTTCTAAAGGGTTGATTTTGAAAAAAAAAGAAAAAAAAACGCGTTCTCCCAAAAACGTAAAATTTCCCCAGAATTGTATGAGGAGCCAAAAAAAATGACGAAGCTTGAATGTTAAGTCTTTCAACCCATTTCTTTCTCTTCATGTTTCATTCCATAAACTTTCTTCAAATTCCTATATATTCAAGAATTTTGTAAAATGTCCAAGTTCGACTCCCCAGAAATTTTTTGAAAATGATAGTTTCTCTATTAAAAAAAAATTCCAAAATAAGAATCCCTTCAATGAAACAAGAAATTCCTATTTAAAGCATTCCATCCCTCTTTCTACTTCAAATACTTTCTTTGTAAATCTAAGGAGCTGTTTTTGTTTTTGGTTTTTTTTTAATATTCATATATTTTTCCCTCTAACTTTAGAAGATATTTTCCCAAAATGTATGCACATATTACGATAGTAAAACATCATACAACTGCCTGATGTTCAATTCACTTCACGCTGTCTTAAGGAAATTCTTTCATTTTCTCATAACACATAGACATGTTATTTTTCTTCCCATTCACTTCAAAGACTTGTGATTAACTTAATGGAGTCCTTTGAGAAAAACGTTCATAGAAAAGCATAAATGTACTGAAAATGTCAGTTTTCTTGAAGAAATCATAAGAATAAGAATTTTTTTACTGAATCAAGTTTTCCCTGTTCAAAGCATTAAGTGGCTATTTTCGCATCAAATTCTGTATTTCCTCATATAAACTTTATTCTTTTTCTACTTTATATCTTCTTTCGTTTCTTGTTTTTCACTATGTAACTTAAAACTTCTTTTCTTAATCTATTTTTCATAAAGTACCATTCTTCTGAGTTGATTTTTTCTCTCCCTCTCTTTTTTTTAAATGCATTCTTAAGTTCATATTGAGAAGGGTTTAAATTTTGATTGAAAGAGGATGTTTGCAAAGATCGTTTTAGAAAAAGTTGAAAACAGATAATGTTCGTTTCAGAAAAGTACATTCTCTTATAGGGTTAAAAATGGAACACTTCATATTTTCTTAGGGACGGTTTTGATGAAACCCGTTTCAGTACAAACAGTGAAGTTCCCATTGAATAACATGGGGAACTATGAAATTTAAGAAGCACGTTTTCGTTCAAGAAAAATATTTTAAAAGGTCTATTTTCGATTCAGTTGAAAACGAATCTGGTAGAAAACAGAATGCAGTAGAAACAGTCACAGCAAGTTCCTGAAAGTTAAAAATAGATGAGGTTGAAAATGGATGTACTAAAAATGTCTTAGGAAAGAAATATTTATGAAACACAGACTGTTTAGTTTTCCCAAGCTAGGGGGTCTTCAGTGAGAGCGCTTCATCTTTTCAACTAAAAGAATACAGCAAGTCAGTTTGAAACATTTCAAACTCCCCGAAAATAAGCCGTGTACTCTGGTTTCGGCTCAGTACTGCTCTCAGACCAGTCAGAAATCCCCCGATTGGTCACCTAATTGAAAACATCAGGACCATTTCCAATAACAACACCCAAATTTCCTTAAGAAAAGTCTAGCAAAAAAGCACTAGTTCCCCATTAAAACAATTGCATTCATCCTGTTACTGTTTTAAATTAATGGAATTGTCATGTTACTTACTAGATATACTTAAGCATAGGCATCTCGAAGTAATATTTTTGAAAGTTGCATCTGAACATAAATAGGGATGATTATAAACGGAAAGAATATAATCCCCCTGTTTTTAGACCAGTTTATGGTACTGAAAACAGCTTTCGCTTTTAGGAACAGTCGTTCCTTCAGGCTTTCCTAAATATAACGAATTGCATCTAACTTGCCTAATGACAGAATATTTGGATTATCAAAATCGAATATTTGGATGCTTCTCTCTTCTCTAGTGTCAGCGGAAACACGTGAATATTTCAACTTTACAGTGGAAATAATTTAAATGATAGGAACTGAGTCTGGAAGAAAAAGGAAATTTTCTGACTAAAGGCACGGTAACTTTACAAAGAGGGGTTGGTATGCAAACCCTGTGTACGGTTGGCACGAATATCTTGTGCATTGCACAGACATAATGCATTAACTCATTTTCTTCGACATAGTGCGGATTTTTTGGAAGTCTACAGCTTACGGTTAAGTGCTAAAACTGTTACTAATTATACAATCCCTTAATGATATAAGTAAATGAATGTTTCTCATCTATAAGATTTACAAACCGATCTACATAATTTAATGTATTGCTAAATTACCTTTTGACATTGTGTTTTAAATTGGTAAATATATTTCATTTGCAGACATTTTGATTTCTTTAATGATTAGAAGAAAATATCAGGAAAAAACAACATAAATTGAGTTCAGCTTTCATTCGCAGTGCGGCACGTGTAAATAAACCTTAGTTTGTTGAAAAGGCAACACAAGGAAAAAACGTGTTCATTTTTTGTACATCCTTACGTGACCTAGACACGCTGAAACTCACAGGTTGCGCAGGTCACGTGGGGATGCGCAAATTATTACACCCGCAGTGCACATGCCGCAACTCAATCTTAGCTGTCATGCAAGAGGTATAAAAGCAGAACACACAGAGCAAGTTCCTCTAACAGATTTGCGGAGAAATGTTGCAAGAGTAATGTAGTGACAGTACCTGAATACGCTTCGCTGCAGCAGATCATACCAGTACGTAGAGCTGAAGGACTTAGAGCGAGGCCGATGTATTGAACTCAGAAGGTGGATTTTCCTTCCCCAACATTGTCTCTTGTGTTGACCGAAGCGCGAAATCCGTAATGCTGAATATAGCGTCAATGGGAAGAGGAAAGTCAGATGAATGGACGTGAGTAATCTGGATCCTAGCTGCATAAGGACATATTGGGAGACTGATTTCTCCACATTATAGCGTGGGAGGAGGAAACAGCCAAGTTCTAAGGGTTCGTACAAACATAAGAAATAATACTTAATAAAATGTTCTTCAGTTTTCCGTCACAAGCTAGATGTGGGTGTTGATATGTACTAATAAAAAGTGTTCATTGTCAATTGGAGAAGATCTCCATTTCTGAAATCACATCAATGTTGAAATCAATACGAAGAGGGATTTCCTTACCAGACACCTAATGGATATCCTTACATCTCTGTCTGGAAGATGAAGAGTTAAGTACGAAACTAAAGCTTCCCATTGAAATGCAATATCGGTTAATCCACATTGACTGTAATCACGGCCACCGTTATATTTTCTTTTTTTTTCAATTAATTGAAGGAACACAACTTTCGTAAAAAATTCTAAAAAGCAGTACAAAAATATTGAAGACTTTCAGCGAAGAATTTTTATTTTGACTTTATTTCTATTTTGGCCCCCTACCACATACTAAAATTTCATCGAAATCGAACCTTTTTTACGTTGGTTATGACGCATAAGAGCAGTGGAATGGATTCCGCTCCTATGTCCTGACCTTTGACCCCATTTCGTTCACTTTCAATAGTTTTCCTTCCCAGGTGTTGTCTTACCACATACTAAAATTTCATCGAAATCGATCGTTTTTAAGCGAGTTATCGTGCGGACGAACATACGGACAAAACGCGTGACGTAATGAGGCAGATGGGAATCGCGACCATCTGCTCGCAAGAGTGTGACGTCATAAAACTTTAATAGGATCCACACACAATGCGAGACGTAATGAGCCAGCTGACGTGACAGCGCGTCAACATCTAATGTGACGACGCCATGACACTTCACTAAAGAGGTGATAATTCGGGGTGGTTATTTAACCCACTAAATGCATTTTCCTACAGTCGAGATCAAGCTAAATCGATTTCTAGTACCAGAAAACGGTAGGTTAACGACTTTCATCAAAATCCTTAGAGCCGTTTTAAAAATAAAATTTTACATACATACAAGAATTGCACCTTTAAGCTGAACGTCAAGTAATTTGATTTCTGTACTTCGAATGGAAACATTTCTGTACACATTTTCTTTCCAATTAATGCGTTCTCAAGGATGAAAATTTGAACATTGATTAAAATATCTTCATTTTATAACTTTCAATACTTAATATGTTCTAAAGCATAACCATAATTATGCAATCCAACATTTGTTTGTCAACTGACGCCATGAAACTACAGGTCGCGCCATATTTTTTCTGGACAATTAATGGGTTCACAAGGATGAAAATTTGAATATCGATTAAAATCTCTTCATTTTATAACTTGCAATAATTAATATTTTCTAAAACATAACCATAATTATGTAATCCAACATTTGTTTGTCTACTGACGTCATCAAAGTATAGGTCGCGCCATCCTTTTTCTGGTTTCAGCACCACCAAAGGAAAAGTTATTGATTTTTAATATACCTGTGGTTATTTTTTTAGAAAATATTAAGTATTCCAAGTTATACCATGAAGTTATTTTAATTGATGTCAAATTTCCATCCTTGGTAACACAATAATTGTGAAGGAAATGTGTGCAAACGTTTTTCCATTGGAAGTATAGGAAGCAAAATTACTTGAAGTCCAGGTTCTTAATATGAGATAAGGGCGATGAAATGGATCGCAATCCTATGTCCTGACTTTTGACCCCATTTCATCCATTTCCAATAGGGTTCGTCCCCAAGTGGTTCCCTATCACATACTAAAATTTCTTCGAAATCGAATCATTGTTACGCACGTTATGACGCATAAGAGCAATGGAATGGATCCCGCTCCTACGTCGTGGCCTTTGACCCCATTTGTCCCATTTTCAATAGAATTCCTCCCCAGGTGGCCCTCTACCACATACTAAAATTTCATCGAAATCGATATATTTTTACGCCAGTTATCGTGCGGACGGACGGACAAAGATGGAGCATTTACGCTTCTTCAACCTACGGTTGGAAAGCCTAATAAAACAAGTTAGTAAAATCATGCAATGCATTCATTGTGATACGCTTTACAACATACCAGAAATTATTACTCAAGTTATGAGAATAACGGCTGTTTAATAAATCTCGCTCATGTGCCCTGACCTTTGACCCCATTTCGATTATATTCAACAGAACCGGTTCAGTATACCTCAAGAATAACATACAAAAGTTTTGTCGCAGTAGAAGCAGTTTTACGCAAGTTATGAGAATAATGGCTGTGGAATGAATCTTGCTTTTGTGCACTGACCTTTGACCCCATTTCGTTGATATTCAACAGAACCGGTTCACTATACCTGAGGAACAACATGATAACGTTTTGTCGCAATCGAAACATTTTTAGGTAAGTTATGATGCACAAGGGCAATGGAATGGTTCCCACTCCAGTGTCCTGAACTTTGACCCCATTTCGCCCATTTTCAATAGGGTTCGTCCCCAGTCGGTCCCTGCCACATACTAAAATTTCATCGAAATCCAACCATTTTTACACAAGTTATGACGCATAAGGTCAACGGAACAAATCCCGCTCTTATGTCCTGCCTGACGTTTTACCCCATTTCGCCAATTTTCAATAGGATTCGTGCCCAGTGGCTCCCTACGACATACTAAAATTTCATCGAAATCGAACCATATTTACGCATGTTATGACGCATAAATGCAATGGAATAGATCCCGTTTTTATGCCCTGGCCTTTGACCGCATTTCGCTCATTTTCAATAAGGTTCGTCCCCAGTGGCTTCCGACCACATACTAAAATTTCATCGAAATCGAACCATATTTACGCATGTTATGACGCATAAAGGCAATGGAATGGATTCAACTTTTATGCCCTGACCTCTGACCCCATTTCGCCCATTTTCAACAGGGTTCGTCCCCAGGTGGTTCCGTGCCAAATACTAAAATTTCATCGAAATCGAACCATTTTTACGCAAGTTATGACGCATAAGGGCAATGAAATGGATCCCGATTTTATGACCGGGCTTTTGACCCCATTCCGCCCATTTTCAATAAGTTTCGTTCCCAGTAGTTCCTTACCACATACCACAATTTCATAGAAATCGAACCATTTTTACGCACGTTATGACACATAAGGGCAATGAAATAAATCCCGCTCTTATGCCCTGCCTGACCTTTGACCCCATTTCGCCAATTTTCAAGACGGTTCGTGCCCAGGTGGCTCCCTACTACATACTAAAATTTCATTGAAATCGAACCATATTTACGCATGTTATGACGCATAAAGGCAATGAAATGGATTCCGCTTTTATGTCCTGACCTTTGACCCCATTTCGCCCATTTTCAACAGGGTTGGTTCCCAAGTGGTTCCTTACCACATACTAAAATTCCATCGAAATCGAACCATTTTTACGAAAGTTATGAGGCATAAGAGCAATGAATGGATCCCGCTCCTATGTCCTGACCTTTCACCCTGCTTCGCACATTTTCAATAGGGTTCGTCCCCACGTGGTCCCCTACCTCATACTAAAATTTCGTCGAAATCGAACCATTTTAACGTGAGTTATCGTGCGGACGGGCGGGCGGACAAAGCTGGATCATATACGCTTCTTCAACCTACGTTTGGAAAGCGTAAACAAAGTTGGAGCATATACGCTTCTTCAACCTACGGTTGGAAAGGGTAAAAAGCAGACTGAAATGAAAGACATAGGAGAAACTTGCACTTATATAGAAATGTTGCACTCCTGATAGAAAACCGAGCACTTCATCATTCTGGCGTTTCCTAATCTCGATGCACAGCTCAACATACGTTTCTGCGGAAATCTCAAGAATGCAAATGTAAATAACTTGGAGACGGTTGTACTTCAGTTTATCTCGGAACTACGTTAGTAGAGGAAAATGGAGACTTCTGGGACAGGGGCAGCCCTCCATAGACTTCACATTGGCTGCCCACGAGGCTGTCCCAGCTGTTCACTTGTCAGAATTTTTGTCACGTGATCGGCCCCATGATGTGCTGCCCCCTAGCGGTGCTTCTTGGAACTTTCGATGGATCTTGGTTTTTGAGCGATGGCAACGACCGAGTGGGAAAGGGGGAGAATATAGGGGAATATTAACTCGATGTGCTGCCCCTAGCGGTGCTTCTTGGAACTTCTAAATGATCTTTGACTTTGAGGGATGGCAACGACCGAGTAGGAGAGGGAGTGTCTACTCGATGTGCTGCCCCCTGGCGGTGCTTCTTGGAACTTTCGATGGATCTTTCATTTTGAGGGATGGCAACAAACGAGTGGGGTCCGTTGGGATTTTTTGTATTTATTCCTGTGGTTTTAAGCGGGATTTCCCCCTTTCTTGGATTTTATTTTCCCCCGGAGGAATTTTTCACGTAACGATGTTGAGGAATTTTCTTTCCAATTAAATAAAAATGCTCTAATGGTCTTAGCGAGGTCCGAACTCACGATGATTTGGTTTCAAAAAATTGGTCAGGTGGTCTCGGCACTACGTATTCACTCTATTTTTTTTAATTACTTTACGTCATTTCTTCATGTGTTTTTTACATATTTTTTGTATGTTTTGAGGGATTTTTTTCGTGTAGATGTAATGCATTTTCTGAGGAACTTTTCTTTTTCCTTTATTCAATTTTATTTCATATCATGAGACGAGGAAATGCTTCTTTAGAAACGATTTCGTTCCTGTTCGCAGTAATTATTAGACTTAGTCATTTTTTTGTGAAATGACTTCATGCTAATTCTGAGTCTTTCGCTTTTGCAATATTATTTTCTCGTAATTTTTTCGTGTGTTTAAGAACTCTACAGGTCTTTCACAGGTAAAATTCTGATGAAACAATATTTTCTTACTTTGTTTCGCATATCATTATAGCTTCCCATTTTCGCTATTTTACTTCATCTTTTTTTTTTGAAATTTCGTAAAACGTTTTAGTATGTCAGCAATTTTTTTCTTACTTGGTCAAATTTGTGACTCCTTTTATTTAGACTGTTTTTTTTTCCATTTCATTTCAACAAAACGATTATTTTAGATGTAGCAAATCATCAGATTTTTGTTTCCTTATATAGCATATTTTCAAACTTGCTTAAAATATTCCTCAAAGCTTGCATGTAGTCAAATATGCATTTTTTTATTATTTCCTAGTTTGCTATACTTTTCGTGGACTGTCCCAACAAGAAAGCATTCATTGTCAAGACATACAATCTAAAACCTTTTTTCTTACGATAAAATTTGTATTCTTTGGGCTGTACATTTTTCTGTCTCGCCCGAAAAAACATTCATTCTAGAGGCAAAGCTGGTGATTCCGTTCTTCCCATAAACATTATTTTTTTAACGTTTTACTAACTCACCATAAAAGCAGTTATTCTCCACCCCCATAGCGAAAATCAAGAAATTCTTTCTTCTTTTCCATACATATCGACTCAATCTATTTCTTTTCGAAATGCTGGTCATGACATTTCAACTAAAATTTCATACTTTCACGAAAAATCATATTCTTAAACGAGCTATTTTTTTTTTACTTTATTTCATGTATAACTAAATTTTTATTGTTTCCTTACCTCATCAAAGTTAATAAGAACTCCCCTAATCTCATTCCTTTCCCTCATTTAGTTCGCTTTAAATTGAGATGTTTCAAAACTTCGCTTATATTTCTTTCACTAAATGTCCAGTTCTCCCGTATCTGTCCCATCATTTTTAACTTCTGTGCCTGCTGTATTTTTTCTTTAGACGGTTAGTTTCATTGACCTTTTCTTTCGTTTCAATTAGGTTTTCATTATCGTATTTTTTATTCTTTATCTCAGCAGAAAAAGCTTTCATTCTGGAGACCTAGCGACTAAGTCCGTACTTCCTCTAAACATTTTTATTTCACGTTTTACTAATTCGTAAGAAAAGCAGGAGTTTCCAAACTCTCATAGTGAAAATATCGTATTCCCCTTATTTTACTTATATTTTTCCTTCTATTCAGTGTTGTATGATTCTTAAAACTTTGGTTTATTTTTATGAAACTTCCTTTTTTTTTCTTAATTTTTTTTTCTGATTCAACTTATTAATCTTTTCCTATCGATTTAATTGCTCTTATTTTTCCATTCGACTTTACTTTTGAACAGAAATGTATTTAAAATCTTGAGATGTATTTTAGTCTTTAAGGCCGATTCTTCACTGTTTCAAATAAAGTCATTGTAGGATTT